>OY728137.1:530073759-530698759 GCA_963277665.1 Viscum album
TTTATTTATTCTCTTACAATCACTCTCCCACCTCTTTAGTGATTCAGGGAGGCACAACATGGGGATGTTGACTGCGAGACATGACGTGCTCAGATATCCATAGGATAGGCACTTTATGGATTTTATGAAGGTGGGGAGCATGTCATCCTCTTCAGAGGACGTACCATGGTACCAGTGTAACTTCAGGAGGAAGTGATGATGGAGTTACACACATCCCATCTAGCGGTACATCCAGGAGTGGCAAAGATGTACCAATACTTTTGACGACAGCACTGCTCACCGAGAATGAATAAAGCAGTTGCAGATTTTGTATTTCGGTGCCTCACTTTTCAACAAGTGAAGGCGGAGCCTCAAGTACCAGTAGGATTCATTCATCCTTTAGAGGTCCTAGAGTATAAGTGGGATGGGATATCCATGGATTTCATGACAGGACTTCCAAGTACATCTAGAGTTCATGACTCGATATGGGTGATCATCAACCGACTCACCAAGTCAGCCCACTTCCTACCGATCAGAGAGCAGGGTTCAGTAGAGAGCTTGGGACGCCTCTACGTTTAGAAGACTGTGTGACTATATGGAGTACCTTCAACAATTGTCTGTGATCGTGACACACAATTTACTTCCAAGATATGGAAGGGGTTGCAGGAATCTTTCGGGACATAGCTTAATTTGATCACTGCCTTCCATCCTCAGACAGATGGCCAGACCGAGTGACCATTCAGACCCTTTAGGACATGATGCATGCTTCTGTCCTCGACTTTGGTCACAGTTGAGAGGATCACTTATCTTTGGTGGAGTTTTCATACAACAGTATCTATCACTCCACCATTGGGATGGCACCTTTTGAGGCATTATATGGGCAACCTTGCAGATCACCTTTGTGTTGGACTGACTCCAGGGAGTCAACACTAGTGGGACCAAAGATGGTATGGGCTACCACAGAGAAGGTTCGTATCATCTAAGAGTGGATGAAGACTGCACAGAGCAGACATAAGTCATATGCCGACAGGAGACGGAGACCTCTGGAGTTCGAGGATGGTGACCATGCCTTTCTACGGATCTCACCTCGATGAGGTTTTATTAGATTTGGAAGAGGCATAAAGTTATCTACGAGATTCATCAGACCTTTCAGGTCCTCAACAAAGTTGGAGAGGTGGCTTACTACCCAGCTCTTCCACCTCAGTTTCACCGGGTGCATGACGTCTTCCACATATCCTAACTGAGGAGATACGTGCACAACCCTACCTACATCATCGACCATGGCGATCTGGACGTCAACGATGAGGTGAATTTTATGGAGGTTCTAGTAGGGATTCAGGATCGATAGGAGCAGGCCCTTCATGGATGGTCGATACCTCTAGTGCACATTCGTTGGTAGCACGAGAACCTCCAGGAGAGAACATGGTAGCGGGAGGCTCAGATGCGTGCTCATTACCCCCACTCATTTACCTAGATGAGTTATGTCTTACGGGTACATAGATCTATGAGGTGGGGATAATGTAAAGACCCATAGTGTCCTTGAAATTATTATTTTTTAACTAAATGGTAATTTTACGAGTCTGAAAAATCTGACAGCACATGATTCTGAGGCCCAAATTTCCCGAAATGACCCGTCAAAGATTTGTTAATCTTAAGTTAACGCACGTATGCAGTTTTCCTAACAAGGTTGAATAACTCTTAAATGGTTACTTAGATCAGAAATCGGATGGCACTGTTGCGTTCAGGATGGTGGGTTTACCATAGGTGTGACTAAAGATTAGTCGGCGCGGGCCTCCTGTGAGAAAACCCAAAAATGGAATAATCTTAAATAATCTAATTAAATAAATTATTTTAAAGGATTATAACTCACAAAAGGTAACATAGATTAAAAATATGAAACCATCGATGATCATTTGAAGGTATGCTTTCTTTAAGAAGATGTTAACTTTGGTCGACGTGGGCCACTAGAAAAAGTTAGTTTTTGGTCCCAAATAAAATAATTAAGTGACAATTATTTTATTTTAAAATTCATAACGACTAAATGGTAACTCAGATTTAAAATCCAAGAGTATCGTTGGATTTTTTGGTGTGTTTTTCACCCAGGTAGAGCCTAACCTTGACTGGCGCGGGTCGAGGTTGAATGATAATAATTTTCCAAAAAATTTTAAGGTACATTCATTATACGTGCGAGCGGAATTTTATAACTTTTGAAGCGATGCTCGGAATTGAAATATGAGGGCACCGTTGAAATCGCAACACTGATATTCTCTTAAGGAGACTTTCACCTCAATAGCAGATGGACGAGGGAAAAAGTTAGTTTTTGGGTTTTTCATGGAAATAATAAAATAAAATAAACATCATTTTATTCTATTTTGAGCATCCATGTGGATATTTCAGGTGGGGTCCACCAGAACTAAACCTCCCGGTGGATGTTGGAAGTGGGTACCACCAGACCATAACCTCCCATGAGAGGTTAAGGTGGTGGCGACCACCCAAACTATAACCTCCTATGAGAGGTTATGGTGGTGAGGACCACCCAGGATGAAACCTCCCTTTAATTGGGAGAAACCCTCAACTCCCAAAATTAATGAGGGACAACCTCTTGACCTCCTCCACCACAGTTGTGCCAATGTACATACCATCAATCTTGCCAACGCACCGCATCATTGCACCAGTGCAAATTAATTGTCTTGCCCCTTTTTAAATTATGTAACAACGTTGTTGGAATTTAGGAAGGTTCCTAATAAATGAACTGTCATAAATTCCAACAATTGTTACCTACCTCCCCCCTCTCCTATATATATGGATCTTGGGAGGAGGATTTGGGATGGCTTCACCAAGCGATGAAGCACTGGTAAATTGACATGATTCCCAACACTTGGAGGATTATACTCTCCAACAATGAATGTGTTCTTCCACAAAGAATGCTCCACCAATTAATAATGCCAATGAGAAATGCCTTCGACAACGAAGAATGGCCTCGAAATAGACTTCCTTTCTCGAAACTTCCTTCGACATAGGACATGTTCATCTACAACAAATTGATGCCCTCATTCTTGATTGAACATTGACAAACAATGAGCAAGGTAGTGATTTTATTTAAGTATGATATTATTCCTTTGTTTCATTCCTTCCAAAACAAAGAATGCGGACCAACTTATTATCAAGTTGATCCACGGATTTTTTTCCTTACGGGTTGGATATATATTGTTAATGAGGGATTATGGGAATTGATGTTTTTAAGATATCTTCTATCCTCATTTTTTTATGTTATTGATGAACCGATTTCTACCACCCTAAAAGAGGAGAGTGTGGGATAAACAAACATGGTCCAACCCCCCTCGGTCGTTCTTCTTTGTGATGTTCATCAGCATGGCGATGAGGCGGGGAGACGATGAAGGTGACGAAGGCAACCTGCGCCGCCCCTACGACGGTCTGGTGCCTCGGCCTAATCGGCTATGCCGTTCCAGGCCAAACCACACCACCCTCCGGCTTCCGAGCCGCCCTGGCCGCGCTTCCCACCAGTCCCGCCTCCCACAGGCCGAACTAGCCCGAGCCGCGCCTCACCCTGGTCGAATCGCACCCCGGCTCTCATCCGTCGTGCCTCCCAGCCGAGTCGGCCTTGCGGCGCCCTCCCGAGCCTCCTCGGCTCCTAGCCACCGCGTCTCTCGGCCAAGCTGGCCTCACGACACCCTCCCGAGATGCACTGGATTTCGGCCGTCATGCCACCCGGCCGAGCCGGCATCGTGGTGACCTCTCGAGCCGCCCTGGCCATGCCAACCACAGGCATTTTCATCCCTGTCCAAGCTGGCCTCTCATTCCCATTGCGGCATCCCAACCGGGCCATTCTTCCACGAGAACCCCGGCAGAGTCGACCTCTTGCGCCCCTCACGGCGCCTAGGATGAGGCGGCCTCTCACGCCCCTCATGGCGCCCCAGCCGAGAGGGCCCCCCGCGCCCCTCACAGCCCCCCAGTCGAGCCGGCCTCTGCCACCCCTCGCGGTACCCCAGCCAAACCGGATTGCACCCTTGTGATTCCCTTCAGGCCGAGTCGGCCACACGGTGCCATCCGGGCTAAACCTCCCTCATGCTGACTCACGGTCGGTCCTTGCTCTCGTGGCCCTCTGCGGAACCTTGCGGCCAGCTAGGCTGGGCCCAATGGGCTGTGTCGAACCTAATGGGCCAACCCGCCTAACAGGTTGGTCCAGACCCAACTGGTCAGGCTGGGTCAGCCCATGCTGGGATGGGCTGGGTCGGTTCGACCAGGTCGGACCGAACCTGGGCCCACTATGACCCCCTTTACTTTCTTTGGGCTATATCGTTAGAACCTGGCATCCATTTGACGAACTGTCAGTGGCCCTGGTAATCTTGGATAATGACGGACCCTTTGAGTGTACCCCACTAGAGTTTGGGGAATAGTTGAGATACGGTCAGGTTGGATCGTGCATGAATCCAACCAGGCCCCCTAGGACTAAAAGGCTAATCACACATAGATTGAGCATCTGATTGACACACCATCTATTGAGTTGAGACCTATATGATGTGGCGGACCTTGGAGATACATCTTCATGGGACTTCGTGTCAGTTAGAGTATCGACCAGTAGCTCATTGAGCAGATCCTTCAAGAGATGAGCAGACAGAGTTCAGAGACCTTGTAGCTAGCTAAGACTTGACGACTGCTGACCGATTGACTCGGAGTGACACGACTAGCCTAGTGGGGATTGCCTAGTTGTGGCGGTAAAGCCACGGTGGAGGAGCACCTGGTTATGGTGGCAGACCCACGGTACTTGATAGGATGAGTACCTCTGCAGGCTATTAGGGGGAGTTCCTGGTTGTGGTGGCAGACCCACGGTGGGGATCACCTCTGTGTGATGCGAAAGACCCACAGTACTCGACAGGAGGAGTTCCTCAGCTGTCCAAGGTTAGTGTGAAGAGCCTAGGTGTCACGGAAGGGCCATTGTACTCGATAGAGGAGGAGTTCTCCAATAGCTGAGGTTTCATTAATGTGAATAAAAATCCTAGTTGAGCTGAGTTAGTAACTTTTGTGTTTACCTAATGATTGAGATGGATTACTTGATAACTTAGGTATATGTATGGGCATTTTCCTATGTGGGGTTATCTATTGATTTCATACTTTGTGGTTTATCCTTATTGGATTTTTTGAGACCATGAGGGTCTCGGGGTCCCTACTGAGTATCATTATACTCACCCCTACACAGGATATTCCTGCAATTTGTTTTATTGGATGAAGACGACAGACATCGCTGACCGAGGCTGAGAGTACTAGGACTGGACGGTAACCATAGGTGGACTTTATGGCATGTCGGTAAATAGAGGAGAAGGATGGATGTGGAGTACTGAGGAGGTGATCTATACATACCCATCAGGTAAGAACCTTAGAGGATGACCCAGTGGCTATTTTTCTTATTTCCTCAGTTGTACTTGTACATTCATTTTCTTGTACTTTCCAGTTGGGCTTGTATTCTGGCCCATTTTTTACTTACTATACTCAATTTTTGATTATTCAGTTTAGTTTTGATCATATATATTGTGTGTGTTTAAGGGTTATAAAGGAACTTCCTTCCCAGTTTTAGAGAATTACACCTTTGGTGCCAGTTGACAGCCCTTGGCCTATGGAAGGCGGGCTTGAGGTAGTCACGACACAGGCCCTGGGGGATGGGTCGTGACAAATTGGTATTAGAGAAGTCAGTTCTACTGCAGAACATAGGACTCTAATCATTCTTTTCTATGAATAAATAGTGTTATGGGTATTGAGTGTGGTTCTCAATTCAGTGAGTCCTGTATTGGTGATGCGGTGGACATATCCATACACCATGACCATGATTTCTGATTTCCAACTCAGTGCACGAAAACAATGATTGCGTGTGTGTTTTCTTTTCAATTTCTTAATTCATCTCACCAGGTCAGCTCACCAGGTATAATATTTTGACCATGTCGCATCTGTTTCTTTTAGGATGCCTCCACACAGATAGCCAGTTAGAATTCTGAGAGTTGTACACACTGACTGCCCACTGAGCGACCAGGCTCCATTGCAGGGCCCTCTTACTATGTTTCCACCTTCGGGTGGTGTACCAGCAGCACCACCACATGTTGGGAATCAGATACCACCAGCCACACTGGCGGATGGTGAACTCCGACAGAGCATGTTGCACAAGTTCCAATAGCATAGACCTCTGAGTTTTCGAGGCAAGATAGATTCCCACATAGCTGAGGGCTTCCTGGAGGCGATTGATATAGTTTCTCGTCTATTTGAGACACCAGTAGAGTAGACAGTGATCATATATACAAGTCTTTTTTAATGAGTGACCATGAGGATTGTCTTCTTAGTGATGAGGCTTCGGTACATTGAATGTGGCCTGAGATAGTACCTTCGGGTAGTGTTCCAGCTATATCACAACCTGTTGGTCAGTAGTTACAACTGACGGTACTGGTAGAGAACACATGTAGGCTTAGTGCCTTACTTGTGTTTCATCATCAGATACCACTCAGGTTACAATGTGATCCCGACTCAAAGTCAGCTGAGGACTGGCTCGAGGAGGTGGATGAGATTTCTATATAACTTATACAGCTTTGTCAGGATGACATGTTGGTAGCTGAGTATTCATCGAGGCGTACAGATCTTTCTAGGTACTCGATGAATATAATACAATCAGTGCTTCAGGGCTCGAAATTATGAGTGAGGTGTGTTTAAAAGACATCTGATCCAGCACTATTCCTCTATGAATTCCCACCTATGCTAAGGTGCTAGAGATAACCTTTTTGGTTGAATGTTCTTCGGATGAACGGATACAGCTAGTGAATTTCAGTAGTGGGAAAGTAGGGAACTGGCGCCAGTCTCAGAGACATGGGCGTGTAAAATGTTTCAGGAAGAGGATGTGTTAAGGATAGATGAATCTATAGGGCAGCAAACATGGATGCAGTGAAAGGAGAGAATCATGTGGTGGTGTACCTTTCTACATGTTACAACCACCCCCTTTTGTGGACCCCACTAGGCTTAGGGAGTTAGAGTACAGGGGAAGAGAGTTGTTGTATGCAGTCAAGGAATGCGACGCAAGGGCTCTAGGAATGATTCGAGGTATGGCCTATGTCTACTACTAGCTACTGTGTCAATAGACATTGGTACCAATCATATATTCCTTCAAAGAATCATGTCCAGGACCTAGAGTTTCCAGTTAAACCATTAACTTGACCCTCACATCTAGAGATACCTTTCGGAGGAGACTCGATAATCACACATACACCAACATTGTGATATGACCCTTGAGGTGAGAGTTTCTGTTGGAACGTCTGGGTGGTATCATCGAGGCCTTACGACATTAGTTTGGGTTTAGACTTGACATCCATAGTTCACACTCAGATTAACTATATTAGGCAAAGAGTTTGTGGTTTATCTACAATGTTAGGATGGGGTTTTCCTTGGTCAGAAAAAAAAAAGGAAACCCAGGAATCAAAGGATAAACTCGTGCATATGAGGGTACATCCAATCACTTGTGATTCGGCCAACCTCAACCTTGTAGCATCATAAGTTGACTTTGAGATAGTCTATACTCTTGGGAAGGGGATCGTGGTAACAGACGCACTCAATAGGAGGACTGGCCAGCATCTGTTGAGTGAGGTGATAGAGTAGCTAGCCACTTTGCAGATATCCTTTATGGATCGAGAAGGAGCAGCTTTTATTTAGTCGCTTATAGTCACTCCCCCACTTCTTCTGCAAGTCAGGGAGTCACAGCATGGGGACACTGACTACGAGACACGACGTTCTCAGATATCCACAGGATAGGCACCAGATGGATTTTCTGAAGGTGGGGAGCACGTCATTCTATTCAGAGGACGTACCATGGTACCACTATCACTTTATGTGGAAGTGTTGAGGGATTTCCACACATCTCGTCAAGAGGTACATCTAGGAGTGGAGAATATGTACCAGGACCTTCGACGACAGCACTGGTGGCCGGGAATGAATAAAGTAGTTGCAAAATTTGTCTCTCGGTGCCTCCCATGTCAACAATTGAAGACGGAGCGTCATGTACCAGTAGGCTTGGTTCAGCCTTTAGAGGTCCCAAAGTGGAAGTGGGATGGGATAACCATGGATTTTGTGACAGGACTTCAACGTACATCCAGATGTCATGACTCAATCTGGGTGATCGTTGACCGACTCACCAAGTTGTCCCACTTCCTACCGATCCGAGAGCTGGTTTTAGTAGAGAGCTTGGGATTCCTCTACATGTAGGATATTGTGCGACTACATGGAGTACCTTTAACAATTGTCTCAAATCATGATGAACGTTTCACTTCCTGGTCATAGGAGGGGTTGCAGGAAGCATTCAGGATGAAGCTTCATTTGAGCACCTCCTTACATCCTCAGACAGATGGTCGGACTGATCAGACCATTCAGACCCTCGAGGACAAGTTGTGTGCTTGTGTCCTTGACTTCAGTTATAGCTGGGAGGATCACATACCATTGGTGTAGTTTTCATACAACAATATCTATCACTCCACCATTGGGAAGACACCTTTTTTGGCGTTATATGGGAGAAATTGCACATTACCTTTGTGTTGGACTTACCTCAGTGAGTCAGCACTATTGGGACAAGAGATGGTACGGGATACCACAGAGAAGGTGTAGATCATCCAAGAGTGGATGAAGACTACACAGAGAAGGCATAAGTCATATGCTGATAGGAGATAGAGACCTCTGGAGTTCGAGGATGGAAACCATGTCTTTCAACTGGTCTCACCTCGATGAGGTTTGCGAAGATTTTTCGTAGGCGGCATGTTATCTCTGAGATTCATCAGACCTTTTTAGGTCCACAGCTGAGTTGGAGAGGGGGATTACCACCTAGCTCTTCCACCTTAGTTGCACCGGGTGCACGACGTCTTCCACGTATTCCACTTGAGGAGAAATGTGCACATCCCTTCCCACATCATCAACCATGGCGAGATGGACGTCGACGATGGGGAGACTTTTTCAGAGGTTCCTGTAGAGATTGAGGATTGACATGTGTGGGCCCCTTTTGGACAGTTGATACCTCCGGTGCACATTTATTCGCAGTACGGGACCTTCTAGGAGAGCACATTAGATCAGGAGGCTCAGATGCATGCTCAGTACCCCCACTTTTTTACCTAGATAAGTTGTGTCTTGTGGGGACGTAGATCCCAGATGTGGGGAGAATGTAATGAAAATTAATTTCAATGAAATTTTTATTTTTTAAATAAATGGGAATTTTACAAGTCCACAAAATCTGACAGTGCACAATTCCGAGGCCCAGAGTGCCCGGAATGATCCGTCTAAGATATGTTAAGTTTAAGTTAACATATGTAAGAAGTTTTCCTGAAAAAATGGAATAACACTTAAATGGTAACTCAGATCTGAAATCTGAAGGCATTGTTGTGCTCAATATAGAGGGTTTACCCTAGGCATGACTTAAGATTAGTCAGTGCGGGCCTCCTATGAGAAAACCCAAAGATGGCATAATAGTAAATAAAATAATTAAATAAATTATTCTATTTTTCAAATTCTTTTAACTCACAAACAGTAACTCGGATTAAATCTCTGAGACCACTACTGAACTCGTGAGGGTATGCTTTTTGTAATCATATACTAACTTTGGCCAGCGCGAGCCACCATAGAAAGTTAGATTTTGGCCGCAAATAAAATAATTAAGTGAAAATTATTTTATTGTAAAATTCATAACTTTTAAATTGTTTATCAGATTGAAAATATGAGATTACTATTGGGTTCATTGGGGTGTGTTTCACCTAGGAAGATCCTAATCTCAACCAGCGTGGGTTGAGGGTGACAGATGATAATTTTTTAAACCTTTTTTCAGGTATGTTTAGTAAACACACGAGCAACATTTTATAACTTTTGAACCGGTGCACGGAATTGAAATCGGAGGGAACTGTTGAACTTGCTATGCCGGTATTCTCTTAAGGAGACATTCACCTCGACTGTAGATGGACGAGGGCATAAGTTAGTTTTTGTATTTTTCATGGAAATAATAATATAAAATAAACTTCATTTTATTTTAGTTCGAGCTTCCATGTGGATATTTCAGGTGGGGTCCACTGGAACTAAACCACTAGGTGGAAGTTGGAAGTGGGGACCACCAGACCTTAACCTCCCATGAGAGGTTAAGGTGATGGGGACCACCCGAACCATAACCTCCATGAGAGATTATGGTGGTGGGGACCACTCGGGATAAACCCCCCCCCCCCCTTTAATTGGGAGAAACCCTTAACTCCCACAATTAATGAGGGAGAGCCTCTTGAACTCGTTCACCTTAATTGTGCCAACGCACGTACCATCAATCTTTCCAATGCACCACATCATTGTTCCAGCGTAAATTAATTGGATTAACCCTTTTTAAATTAAGTAACAGTGTCATTGGAATTTAGGAAGCTTCCTAATAAATAAACCATCATAAATTCCAACGATCGTTACCTACCTCCCCCCTCTTCTATATATATGGATCTTGGGAGGACGATTTGGGATGGATTCACCAAGCAAATAAGCGTTGGTAAAGTGACATGATGCTCAAAACTTGGAGGATTATGATCTCCAATGAAGAACGTGTTCTTCCATGAAGAACGCTGCATCGAAAAAGAACGCCGATGAGGAATGCCTTCGACTATGAAGAACGACCTCAACATCAACTTCCTTTCCCGGAACATCCTTCAACGTAGGACCTGTTCTTCTACAACAAATCAGCGTCTGCATTCTCACCCCAATGCTGAAAAACAATGAACAGGGTAGGTATTTTATTTAAGTATGATATTATTCCCTTGTTTCATTTCTTCCAAAACAAAGAACGCGGACCAACCTATTATCAAGTTGATCCGCGGATGTTTTCCCTTACGGGTTGGGAATATATTGTTAATGATGTATTATGGGAATTGATGTTTTTAAGATATCATCCATGCTCGTTCTTTGTTTTTTTTCTTGAGGAACTGATTGCTACCAACCTAAACGCGGAGGGTGAGGGCCAAACTAACATGGCCTGACCCCACTCTTTCATTCTTCTTTGTGATGTTCTTCGGCATGGAGACGATGCAATGAGATAATGAATGTGAAGAAGGAAAACTGCGCCACCCTCACGATGCTTCGGCTCCCCAACTGAATCAGCAATGCCGCCTCGCACCAAACCGTGCCACCCTTCAGCTTTTGAGCTGATCGGGCTACGTTGCCCGCTGGCCGCGCTGCCCTCTGATCGAACCAGCCCGAGCTGCACCGCACCCCAGCCGAGCTGTGACCCGGACGCACTGTGCCCTAGCCGCACCGCGCCCTGGCTCCTGGCCACCGCACCGCCCAGCCGAGCTGGCCTCACGGTGCCCTCCAGAGCCTCCCAGGTCCCGGCCTCCGCATCTCCTAGCCGAGCCGACCTCACAACACCCTTCCAAGACTCACTGACTCCCAGCTATTGCGCCTCTAGGCTAATCAATCATTGTGGCTCCCTCTTGTGCCGTCTCTACAGCGCCTGCTGCCGGCCTCCCGAGCCCCAGCCGATCCAGCCTCTCGCACCCCTCGTGGTGCACCGGCAGAGCCCGCCTCTAGGGCCCCTCGCAGTGCCCCGACCGATCCGGCTCACTCCATCGTGGTGCCCTTCAGGCCGAGCCACCCACGCGGTGCCCTCCGGGATGAACCACCCTCACGCTAACCAGTGGCCAATCAGTGCTCTCGTGGCCCTCTGTGACCCCCCGCAGCCCGCTGGGCAGGGCTGAGTAGGCCTGGCCGTACCTAATGGGTCTGCCCCCCTAACAAGCTTGGAAAGACCCATCAGGTCAAGCTGGGTCAACCTGAACAGGTTCAGCCCATGCTGGGACGGGACGGGTCAGACCGACCAGGTCGGACCGGACCCGAGCCCACTACAACCCCCTTTACTTTCTTTTGGTCATATCTTGGGCATCGGGCATCCGTTTGACAAATCTTCAGTGGCCTTGGTAATCTTAAAGCATGAAGGTCCCTTTGAGTATACTCCACTAGAGTTTTTTGAATATATGAGATATAGTCAGGATGGATCGTGCACGAATCCAACTGGGACCCCAGGACTAAAAGGCTAATAACTCACAGACCGGACATCTTATTGACATGTCGTCAGTTGCGTTGAGACCTCTATGACATGGCAGACCTTTGAGATACTTCTTTGTGGGACTTCGTGTCAGTTGGAGTATCGGCCAGTAGCTCATGGAGAGGATCCTTCTAGAGACAAGTAGATAGAGTGTGGAAACCTTGTAGCTGGTTGAGCCTTGACGACTGTTGACCGATTGACTCCGAGTGACTCGACTAGCCCAGTGGGGAGTTCCTGGTTTTGGCGGCAGACCCATGGTAGAGGAGCACCTAGTTGTGGCAGCAGACCTGCGGTACTCGACAGGAGGAGTTCCTCTGTAAGCTATTAGGGGGAGCTCTTGGTTGTGGCGGAAGACCCACGGTGGGGAGTGCCTCTGTGTGATGCGGCAGACCCACGGTACTCAACTGGAGGAGTACCTCAGGAGTCCAAGGTTAGTGGGAAGGGCCTTGGTGTCATGGAAGGCCCACTATACTCGATAGAGGAGGAGTTCTCCAGTAGATGAGGTTTCATTAATGTGAATAAAAATCCTGGTTGAGCTGAGTTAGTAACTTTTGTGTTTACCTCATGATTGAGATGGATTACTTGATAACTTAGGTATATGTATAGTCATATATCTAAGTTGGGTTATCTGTTGATTTAATACTTTTTGTTTAATCCTTGTTGGAATTTGTGAGACCTTGAGGGTCTCTGGGTCCCTTCTGAGTATTGTTATACTCACCACTGCATGAGCTATGCATGCACCTCATTGTGTTGGATGCAGACGATGGACAATGCTGACCGAGGATGAGAGTACCAGGACTGGATAGTACCTGGAGGTAGACTTTACAGTGTATCGGTACACGGAGGAGACAGATAGCCATGGAGTTCTGAGGAGGTGATCCATACGTACCCTTTAGGTAGGAACCTCAGAGGGGGACCAAGTGGCTGTTTTTCATATTTCCTCAGTTGTATTTATACTTTCATTTTATTGTACTTTCTAGATGGGATTGTATTCTAGCCCCTTTTTTACTTAATATACTCACTTTTCAGTTAGTCAGTTTACTCGTGATCGTATCTACTGTGTGTTTACAAGTTATAAAGGCAATTCCTTCCCAATTTTAGGGAATTATGCCTTTGGTGCTAGTCACCAGCCCCTGGCATATGGAAGGCTGGCATGTGGTAGTCATGGCACGGGCCTCGGGGGACAGGTCGTGAAAATAACAACACCAGTATCCTCAATATACTAGGATTTTTATATGATAATTATTTTAACTACACTTACACACACCTCCATCAAATGGGTAAAGAACATATTGTTTCTGTGGATGGAAAACTAAAGCCTCATGAAATGATTATTATTCAATTATATCCTAACGCCTCTCATGGTGTCCATTAAGATGGCAGTATATTTATATATGATATTTTTTATGTTTATGTTTTATTTATTCTTCTATATTTTCCATTTATATCATTCCTTTGTGGTTTCCATTATACGTAAAATGCGATAATTTCATTTGAGGAAATGTGGAATACCTCCCCCTCAAAGTGATATGGATCGTTAATGCCTTGTGTGGGATGTATAAAGGATGGATTTAATGATATTATATATGATATTATACTAGAATTATAATATACGTATTATTTATTATGGTTTAATTCCATTAAAATACAAAATAGAAATGAAAGTAGTGTTCATGTGTAAGTACAGCATACCGTCTCCATGAATGGTGCATTTCATTTCTTATCTCCAAATGTTATGTATTGTTATTAATACATATATATACTCGATAAATAATATATATATATATATTATATCTAAATAATTTATATCATTCTGGTGATAATGGACTTTTGACCACATGGAAAAATGTAATTATAACAAGTTCATTTTTAACTCATGTTCTGAACTTCGATAAAATATCCAATATCAACTTAAATAATTAACTAATTGTTATAGTAGGGTAATAAGTGATATAAACAGAATAATAAACTTTAAAAATGTTCTTAATCAAGTATAAATTAACTTATGTTTATTATTTAGAAAGAACTGGGAACATACTAGAAAAGTCGTACTGGAGGTAAGGGGTTTCTTATCTCACATTTAATTCCATGGGATTTCCATTGTTCGCCACTTATTTATTGCATGTGGTGTATTAGGTACTTCCATTTGATATATATTATCATTATTATATTTATATTCATAGTATTATATGAATTATTTTTTGGTTATTAACTTCTTTTCATATGACTCGAATGATTACAACGTGGTAATGGGATTTCATCTCACTTATAATTTACGTGAGATTCACGCTATTTTTTCACTATTTCATTTTGTGTGGTGTATGTATTGGACATGATTGTATTCCATGTATAATATAATTTAATCTATGTGTATTTACAACTTCATTGAATAATCCTTCTTTAATGGGGTGTGTGTTTCATGAGTTACCAAATCAGTAAGGGTTAATTATGCAATCTCTTCATTATCTGAGGTTTTTTATACATAATTTTCAATTGGGACCTCTTTATCATCCTCATCCATGTTTCTTAAAATTTATTTCAGAAAATTTTTAATATTTAATAGAAAATGGGTTAATTTCATTTATACCCTTATTTTACCTTATATGTTTTTGAATGGAATCTTTTCATCATTTTCCAAACAATTTACTTTATATCCTTTTTGACAAAAATAAGGTAAAAATGTATATTTTATCTTATACGGTGGGTGCAGCTATTTTCCGTCATTATAAAATCATCGAAGCATCCCTTAAAATATTATAAGAATATTTTCAAAATAAATTTTTTCATTATAATTATTTGATGCTTCAATTTTTTCAAAATAGAAATAGATATTTCTTTCTAATAGTTTTTATTTAAACTATGTCATCATCCTTTGATAAATTTTACACTTGTTTGAAATTGATTTATTATGATAAGAAACTTCCATATTTTATTTAAGGTTTTGTGATATGTTTGATTTTGGATGATTTATTTTTATTCCATTCATGGTTTACGGTTAAAGTATTGAAATTTCGTATGCTAGTTTTAATACGAATGTTTATGTTATATTCCAACCTCTTATTAAGATGAATGTGTTGGACTAGTATGTTCTGGGTTGGGGACCTATAAAAGTAAGCCCTCTGGGTTGGGGTCTAGTTACAGCTGACCCTCTGGGTTGGAGTCCGTTTATAGAGGCTCTTTGGGTTCGAGTTCAATTACAGAGGCTCTCCGGGTCGGAGTTCAGTTATAGAGGCTCTCCGGGTTGGAGTTTGGTTACAAAGGCTCTCCGGGTTGGGGTATGGTTCCAGTTAGCACCTAGGTTCAGTTATAGAGGCTCTCCGGGTTGGAGTTTAATAGACACATACAGACACCAAAAAAATATGAATTATATATACTAAATTAAATTAACTTCATTAAATATAGGGATTACATTTTGAAAAAGTATACAATAATGAAAAAGTGGGGATAATTATTTCAAAATAATTTAATATTTTTCATTTTTTAATTATCTATAACAAATAAAATTCTCACAAAAAAAGTTCAATTTATTTTTTATAAATATTTTATATTTCATGAAAACATTATTTTTGAATAAATGTGAATTCAAATATGACATGAATCAATATATTAAAAAATAATATATAAATACATATTTCGAATATATAGTGTAAAAAATAATGAATATGATATAACCCACATCTATTGGAGAACATTGTATAAATAAAATGGGGTAATAAATAATTGATAAAATATCATAGAAGAGTAACTCCATATCAACAATTCTTTTTCTAAAAAATTTTATTGATTTTATATCCACTTCCAAAATCAAATAATGAAAAGAATTTATATTGAATTCCACGATAGACAATATTTTTTTGAGATAGTATCATCATTTTTATCATCCCTTCCATCTATAAGGAGACGTGTTTTGTAGACTCAAAATCACTGAAGATGATCCAAATGTTTGAAGGAGTCTTGTTCAGCGGGGGGGAATAAATTTAAATAAAACATGTGTTAAGATGGGAAATTACTATTTTACCTCTATGATTTACGACATCTAGAAACCCAACATGCTACCAATTATCCCTCAATTACTAGATGGTGTAACACCTAAGAATTTACTAATTGTGGGTATGGGTTTGAATTCTCCTCAAATATCTATGTAATTATATTACCTATTATGTAACCTATATAATGACACATAGGAGTTCTTATTAAATGTATAAAACAAAATTTTATTTTATAATATTCCCCAACATACCCCTTTTCCCCCAAAAAACATCATATCTATAACATAGTAAAAAACAATTAAAATAGTTCCACACCCACAATCATTTGGTGGAGTGCATATATAAAAATAGAAGACTAAACAAAAAATAAAACAATCATCACTACCCCATACGAAGAGAAAAAAATTAAAATTAATCCGTTAACATGATTCCTTAGGAACATCAGAATTTTGTGAAAATAAAATGAAAAAACATTCATGAAGGTACATCAATAAGAGACATATAAATTTTATTTTGACTATTTAAAAATTCAAAAAAGTGTTGAAATTCATGAATAAAATCCTCCAAGAACATGTTTCTTTAACACCAATATGATACATTGGATAAAACTATAAAGAATCATCTAAGAGAATAATTTAAACCAAAATGGTATGAAATCACATATATCCTAATGCGTTAAAAATATCTAACAATGTAAAAATTCATAATTTATTTATCTATCCACAATAAAGTCAAAAAAAGTAAAATTATCTTTATTTGAGGGATCTAATCAATGGTAAACTACGATTTAAAACATATATCATCACCCATTGATGTGCTCAATGATATGTACATTATATCCTCTAGGTGTCTATTTTTTCAGGATTTGAAAAAATCATAGACAACATTGTAAAATATAGTAATATATTTATTTACCACTAAAAAGAACTGAAATAACATGGTCATTGCATATGAGTTAGCAACATGCTCTCATAATTCAAGATCTTCTAAAATATATAAATTAAATTCTAATAAAAAATGGAATTATATATAAAATTACAAAAAATATAAAAAAATTTCACGGAACACCCATACTATAAGGGATCTCATAACATAAATTTGCATTGATTTTTAAATATAGTAACAAATAAGAGAAATGTGTATAAAAAATTTATATTATATACACCATAGAACACTGATAATTAATGAATATGTATAATTTACAATTAAGTAAAAAATAAAAGGTTCAACATCTACAAAGGGTAATAAAATATTTCTCAAGAAAAAAAGGTTATAATAGAAATATAATAATGATTCTAAAACTCAAAGGTCCCCATAAGTTGAAAAAAAATTAGAGAAAAAATAAAATATATAAACATGAACATTAATACCATTATGATGGAAAAGTATCATCATGCATGTGTAGCACCTCCACTATCTAAAAAGGATTCACTCAAATAACTATAAAAGACACCTGATTGTCATTAATATTTAGTTTTAATGAAAATATTATAAGAAACATCACTAAAAAACAAGTTGATATCCTAAAAACCCCCTTATAGTGACCCAAAATGAAATAAAAACTAAAAAATATCATAGAAGTCACACATGAAATCTTTTATTAACTAGGAACTAAGAATTATAAAAACTCATGATACCTCTTCCTTTATTGTGAACAATATCATTTATCATATAACATTAATTTCCCACCATATGAGACATCAACACTTGAACTTACCATGAATGAGGAATTATCCCCTTCTTATAAATTTTATATCTATATATCATTATATAAATATGTATAAATATCTTTTGAATATATTTTCAATCAAAAATGTCATAAAATAATTATAATGTTTGGGAGTTGATTTAAATTATAATTGATCTCCTTAAAAAATCAGTACCAAAATGATTATGTAAACACACTATACATGAGAACTATATGGCGTAATTGTAGATCGATCATTATCTTTTTTTATAAATCATGTGAATAGAATAGTTCTCAACCATTTTTTTCTTGTGATAGAATAATTGAATGATGTCCAACTTATTGAATTCTCATTAAATTCATCATTATGTGAAGGAGGGGAATATGACTTTCCACCACACTCAACTAGGTCCCTCAAAAAAATACAATGACATAAAAAAATTATCTATATTAATTAAAGAATCAATTATTTCTCTAACATATTCGATACAGTTAATAACATCAGCATAACCTTGCATACCTATAAATGATGATCAAATGGGATCAATGAGATCCTGGAATGGATTCAAATGCTATAAACACCATATATCATCCACTCATTTATGATTTTTAGTTGTGATCCAACTTGATACTAAATTTTTTAGATATTTTCATGGTTATATAAAATAAAATATAAAAAAATATATATATATATCTAGTAAATAATTCTTGGTGGAAATTATTGAAATCAAGAACCACAATCTCAATAATTCATGAATAAGAACAAACCCCAATAAAGAATAATAATAAAGATATTATATTTCAAAAACCTTCCTTAATAGGTTTTATCAAAACATCATTATTTGAAATATAAATCATTCATTAAACATTATAGTTTATTAAAAAGGGTATATTTGGATATAATGTCATTAAAACATAAAAAACTCTTAAATAATTCATAGACAAAATTTGTTAATTTAGAATCAGTAATATGAATTCATATTTTTGAAGAATTTTGATTTAAAATAAATTATGAAATTACAATTACCTTTAAGTTATGCATTCTATTAAAATATCGTATAGGGGCCTTTATAAATATATTTTTGAGACCAAAAATGTTATAAAAAAAACTTTTGGAAATTGAATACCTTTTTCCAAAAATGTAAAGAAAATATATTTGAAATTTAAAATTTCATTTAAATAACACTAAGATACATCTCCATAGGTATTATAATGAAAAAAACATGTTCATAGAACAAACCATACCATTCATTTTCTATTTAAATTCAATAACCCTATAAACTAACCTCACATGAATGAAGTTGTTTTATAATGAAAATTATTGGATTTCTTGTTAAGGTTTAAATAGGAAAAATTATTATTAGTACCATTGGATAGTATACCATAAAAACAATAGTATTTTTCATGTATGGACATATCATTCCACCACAACAATTCTTACATTTTTATTAGACTGTTAAAAATTATTATACATAAGTTAACTCACTTTTCCAACAAAAAAAATTAAGATATTATGAAAATAAAATTTAGTATCACGAGTAATCAAAATGTAATTAAAAAATAACATTGATAGCTCAGTTTTTTTAATTCCATGATTTCAATGGTTACAAAACAATATCATAAGGGGACATGATCAAGAAACCATTAATGATCTACCATATGATTCCTCATATGAGTTCGTAATTTATTTACTATATAGAATCATCCCAAATAAATATTAAATGGTAATTCATTTAATTAATCTTCATAGAAAAGAATTTAGTTTAATCTTATGATATTTAAATAATATTGAATAAAATTTAAACTGTTATTTGATGCATGTCCCCACTACCACAAATATAGTTCTTAATCACCTTGAGAGGGAAACTAGGTCCAACAAATCATGAAACAAAATTTGGGTGTGATTTTGAAAATCTAAATACAATGTTATTCTATAAAAAATTTTAAAATATCATTTGAATTTAAAAATATATATTCTCAACTAGATAAGATGATATGATGCAAAAAACATTCAAGAACATAAGGTGGAAACTAAACTATAGAAATCCATATTATATTTTTCTATGGCCTTCCTTAATGTACCATGTCACATACCCTTGGCCAACAATAAATGATCCCAAAATAAAATATAAAAGGGAATATGTATACATATTATCGATGAGTTATGTTTATGGAAACTGAATGGTATATTTAGGGTGTATACTACAGAACCCAATAGGATACCTCCAATGATTCAATGTAATTTAAATAAAAAATAATTAATATATGATAGTAATAATCCAACTATAATGAAAAAAGGATAATCTATTATAATCCATGTTGGTAAAATATGATCATTTTTAACGGGATATTAATCCATTATCAGTTTATGTGATATATAACAAGTTAATCAAATTTTCTCCCATTTAAATATAAATAAAGTATCCACTCAAGAAATATAAAACCTATTTTTTCACTTGATATACCCTTATTAACAATGATATGAAATCATTATTACAACCTCAATTTACAGTGCATAGGGAAGATATGGTATTTTATAATATATTATGAAATAATATTCCATAATAAAGTAAATACAGGGATTACACATGAATATCATAACAGTTGAGAAAATACAATATATGTTTTAAAAGGAAGAAACTCCAATTCTAGGTTACTCTAATGATATTATATTTAGAAATAATGTATCAACTTAATGTTTTGAGTAAATATTTAGTCTACATGTAAAATAAGCATCACGGTGTCTAAAAAATATAATAAAATCTATGATTGACTTCATGAAAATGATTAATATAACAAGTACATAATATTAACAACTCGGTGGGAACTTACATCCTTGGAAAAAATCACTATCCTGAATAGATATTATCTATGGAGATTCTAGTTATTTTCTGTGTGTGTCTGGTTACACAAAAAAATTAAACATATTATTACATGATTTTAATAATAATTAACTGTCAAATACAAGAACATTGATCATAATATATATTGTCTTTAGAAGACTAGCTATATAAATTTCAAATCCTAGAAATAAACTAAAAATACATTATATTAATATATAAAAATGTTCTCCTAAATTCATTTTTTCCCTATATATTTTCATAGGTCAACCTAAGTAATACATAGATAAATTGAATCTGAAAAAATCCCAGTAATAGAATAAACATAGGAATAGATCCTATAACAGGAGTTAGAAGGCATAACATGATTATATAAAAAGGAATGGAATATGAATAATCATATAGGATAATAATATATAGATCATAAGATACTATGATAATTTAATCATCATCTATATCATCATATATTCTGATATGAGGGTTATTTAATTAATGAAATGTCAATGATATAGATTTTCTTTATTTTGGTTATTTTTTTACCATGAAAAACTGATTTTATTTCATTATTTAATAGAATGTATGTATATTCATTTTAGACAATGAAAAATGTTACAATACACAATATACTATTTGGTTTAACCATTAAAATGGTTTTATGAGAATCCAGGAATGAGTTATTGGAAAATGGAAAATCATTTTCTATGAAGGTTGTGAATTGACATATCACAAACATTATTTTATTATTTATATAAATGGCGATGAGAATATATTTTTTTATGAATATTTAATTAAAAAAATTCATGTATATGTACTATATTATTGTTATCTTGGAACATTTTATAGTGGGTGAACAGATGTGGTAGGAAAACAAATAAATTAAAAGAGAAAGGTAGAGGATTGTACTTTTGGAATATTTTCTCCTTGAGATCCTCCATAAGAAACATGGGAATGGTATTTTTTTAGAAAATTAAATCTAGGAATAGGGGAAAATCTATGTAATGTAATTGGGAATAATTTATATAATATAGATTGCATAAAAATGTGGGATAAGGGGAGGCGAGGGATGGTATTTATAGGTGGTGGAGAGGGGTGCTTTTATTAAAGTATTCATTTTTTTATTATTCTTTCTGTATACCATAAATAATATATATTTCTATAAAAAATATAGTTAATGGTTCAGGGGAGTTCTAATCATTAGTTTCTCACATCATTCATGAATCATTCAAGCCAAAAAAGCATAAATCTATAAAATACCATAAATTATATTATTTCACTATTCAAAAAAGTTCAACTATTTTATAAAAAATCATAAAATATAACATAATCATATATCAATGAATATATTTATAAAAGTAAATATATTTTATGAAAATAATTCTTTATGTATAAAAAAATTTAATGTTTAACTAAAATAACCATTTATTGATAAAGTATAGATTTTAACATTATAAATGATTTTATGACACATAAAAAAATTAATTATAGTATAATAAATTGTTTTATAATTATAATAAGAAAAAATATTAATTTATGAATTTATTTTATAAGAATTAATTTTCTCTTAAATCATTATATTATTTAAAAACATCAAAATAAAAAATTAAATTTTACAAAAATACCAGCACATAATTTATCAATTCTAAAAAATTTATTAACTTCTTCTATGATATAAATATATAATATTTAAATATATGAGATAAAATGATTTTATTTATAGATTCAAAGGTAATTCTACTATTATAAACTCTAGATTACTATTCTTAATGGTCACATTACTATTCCAAAGATCTATTTTCTAATCCAACGGTCAGATTTATAATTGTGAAAAGGGTTTATTACATCCTATAAATACCTTTTATTCCATTAATGATTCACTCAAATTTTCTCAAAATTAAATATGTACATTCACGTTTTAAATTGATATTTTTCTTTGAACATTATATTTTGTTTAGAAACTTTTTTTCATTAGTTTTTTCATTTTAGTGGATCAAGCTAATCAAAAAAATTATTATTATTATTCTATATTCTATTTATTATCGCACTTTATTATTTTGAATTGTTGTTGGTTTTTTATGAATAATTTATCATTTTTAATTTTGGATAATTGTGTTTTTATTGATTTATCTACGTAATTTATGTTATTTGAACTACATGATATAATTCTATTAATGAAAATTTCATTAAAAAAAATTTCACTAAATTTTCCACATTATAAAATTTTAGTAATGAGAATTCATTCATAAAACTATTGTGAAAAAAGGTGAGGGTGCATATCATACATTACCTCCTATGCATCTCATCTCAACTCATCCAATTTTTTTGTTCTTCCATGATATTTTGGCATGGTGAGTTAAATTACTATGTTGAACATTATCACTACGGTTCATGGTCATCACTTGATTATCCTCATAATATTGAACATTTTCAATCATTACCACTACTGAATTTAGAACATGTTATGGATTTGTTATCTACATCCACAGTAGGGATATGATTAATACATTATGTACATGAAAAATGGTTTTTAGAAGTTTTAGTAAACTAGAAACAACTCTAAAAAGATCATAAATCTCAATGGGGGTGATTTTCCTATGAGATAGTTATCATTATTAAATCAATATCTTGATTCCCTTGAATGAATATATGTAGTGGAATACCTAGTCTCTAACCACAAACTCAATGTACCATCGATGATAATTTGTATATATTTTTTTTATAAAATTTCAATAGCATGAATATTATATTCAATGTTCATCTTGATTTTTATTGTTTCCTAGTATATTTCATGTCCCGTAATCTTAAATTAATAGAATTTATCCCTTCATATTGGTTATTATAATTATTTTCAATAATATAATTAATATGGGAAATTTGAATTCTTGAGTAGAAATTATTGTAGCATGATATATTGACCAGTAATATATTTTGGTCACATAAACCCTTTAATTCAATAGAAAATAATATAAATATTTCATTCATTGTCTAAAAAGTATGATACGATCATAAATCAGTTTTAAGATGATCATCATAATGATGTTCATCTATGAGCTTGTTGAAATTTTAAATATTTTTGTATTATATGTGCGTAATCTCAATTGAAAATATGATATAAAATATTATGGCACTCCAGAAGTTTTTAGAACATTTATTATTTATATCTATAAATATTGGTTGATTGAGATGTCCCCTTGAATAGAAATAAATTTGTAAGTCGTTATAAGAAAATACAAAATTACCCATATAGAAATATTTACTCTGGATGTTTTTGGATTAAATTTGATAAATTAGATAGTTTTTTTCCTAATTCCATATTGGTATCATTATGGGTTTCATAATCTCTTTATACATTTTCCATTATGCCTAAACCTACTGAAATACTAAAATAATTGATGTATATTCAATTACATCATTATTGATAATTTACCAACAAAAATTATAATGTTGATATGGATAAATAATTATGATACATGGTTTGATAGAGAATATTGATCTATGTGAATCATTCTTGATCTATTTCTTTATCATTCGAATTTATGGAACACATACTATATACCCAAGTCATACGACTCATTTTATATTATATTTGATTACTGATGATATCTCGTTTCTTATAGCTTCTAAGTTATTTTGAATTTACATATCATATCATTTAGCATCTACTATATTATTAAAATGGGATTATTTGTAAATAATTTGTGAAAGGAATAACTATATACATTCCATCATGATTCTCAAATACATAATTCTAAATATATAGAATATTGGTTCGTTATAAACTTTTAGCATTGACAATGTATGAGGATCCTTTAAATTTATAGAATCTACCAAATTATTTATTTTATGAGAAAGATATTATATTGGGAAGCTATTATCATTCAAGTTCTATAATGAAATAAACTAGAATAATGATTCTTCTTATATGTTAATATATATTTTTGGCTCTTATGGTCGATATATAAGTCACACTTCTCCAAATATTGATAATACTTATAGATTTTCACTATGAATATCAGATCCTCTAGCACAAGATCATATGTGGAATCGTTTTTCTTAGGAACATTCAATTTTCATGAGGGATATGCTATAATATTTTATTTTGGAACTATTAAAAGACCTGTGAAATTATTTTAAGAATAATTGGGGCCCACAACGAGTCCCTATGTGGTTGGTAGTGTAAGTATGAGTGTAGTGACTTACCTCTTTTTCAACTCTTTGAAGCTTTTTCCACATTCTCATGAAAAAAATAATTTCTCTCATCTGAGAAATTTTATTAAATTGATTTTGTAATTTTATGATGTTTCTCAAAAAATCATTAGTAATTTCCCTCTAGACTAATGAAATTGTGGGTCCATGTTAAAGATTCTAGTCTACACCTCTCCTCAATATCTTATGACATATAAGGGACCATAGATATTCCCTTTATAGTGATAAAATTCCTTTGTAATAATATATACTCAATCAAGGAATCATATTTACTTTACATTTGATATATTTTCTCTATTAGTATATTATTATTATTCAATTATTGTACCTAATTTCTATATGTGTATATCAAAGTATCAATAATAAATCATACCAGAAATTTGTTGGGTTCATTTGTAAATTCGCTATTCATTTTTACCATGACATGATCCTTAGTGTGTATGAATGGAATAAATATGAACTCACAATTTCTATTCCAAATTTTAAAGGACATATTTGGAGATATTTTTTTCTCATAATTAATTAATAATATCCTGATTAATGGTCCACTATATTGAAATAAATGGTTCCATTTTTTGATCATATATAACATCTTTCCATGGATGGGGATAATTTTTCTTTATTTTGTTTTTGTTGTGGTTATCATAATAAATGTAGAGGCACATTTATTAATCCCACTTCTTGAGAAAGTGGTTTGACACACCCTGATGGTTAAGTACTCAAACATATGAATCCCTTTTATAAATTATTATATAAAATCTTCTATAGTTCTTCTAACACAATTATGTCAATTGTAGGTTTATTGATATTTGAAGGGTATTATTTATAAAATCAATTTAGATCTCATCCCTTTGGTTAGGAGGAAGAATATATATTTTTTTGGGGAAAACCTCAGTGTAATCCTTCAAAATGAGAATTTCATCAAGCATGATCTTCCCTTTTTTCAAAATAACATTAAATATTTATGATTCTTTATATGGGTATAACATTGTGAATTGGAAAAAAAATAAGTCTTAAGGATAATATTTCACATATTTACATTCTTACAACATTGGAGGATGCCTCCGGATATGAAATGTGATCTCCCTTTCATAACAGTTGATTTTTAAATTCTATAGTATTATACAATCCATGACAGAAATAGAATAAAACTTCACTAAAGGAATTAAGAAGATATTTTTTAGAGGCTTAGTTTACAATCATTTACTGGGGAGTATTTAGTTACTTTAGATACAATAATTTCCCCATTTTATATTCTCATTGATAAATCAACCTTCACATTTTGAGTTTGGGTTCCAATAGTTCTAAAAAAAGTCATGATTTGAAATTATGAACAAAACCAAAATAAAATATTACAATACCTATTGTTGAATGAATAATAAAATTACCAATTATAAAATAAATTTTGACATACATCTCAGTAGTTCTGATAGTATATTCCCTTTTATTTTTCATGAGAGGTTTTGATTCTTGATTACTACTGAAAACCATTGGCTTATGGAATTGGATCACATAATTATATTGTTAATTAAAATTAAAGAACCAAAAACATTCATATTGTTATTTTAAACATTATTTTATACGTATTCCTTAGTTTCTTTATAATTTCACTTCATCATTTATTAGATTGATGCATCTATTTTTAAAAATTAAATCACATCCTTGTTTAACATAGGTTGTTTAATGAATGCCTCTACAATCAATTTTGATTAGGTTGATTTTGTGTTTCCACTCAACCATGATATTTTTATATTCTAAATACAATATAAAATTCAAACTTATGTATATTTTATTCAGTATAATGAGACCCATAAGAATAATTGATCTCCCCCTCAACATCAATTGAAAAATGTAAAAAATCATCCTAACTATTAATGTTCTAAATTTATATGTATTTTCATAGACTTTATTTTTAGAAACTAAATAATCATACTACATTACACTCATTTTTTATTACAAGGCTAGATTTATACCATAAAATCAATTTTTTTCTCAAATGTTATGATATACTCACCATTATTTTTCTTCATATTGTGGAACTCCCTCTTCATTTTATGACGGAGTGTGTCCACAAAATATTCACCAAATAATATTATCTTGAATTTATCACATTAAATGAAATATATTTACTATATAGATATTTTTTTCTTTATCTGTGTACACCATATATCATCTTCCACATAAAAATGATAGAAACCAAGTACTATATTCTATTTTTTGTGCATTGGATGACATATGATATGTTATTAATGATGTATTTACATTATTCTGTAATAATGGGATTAGAAAATACACTAAATATATGATGTAAATTACTATAAATGTTTTGATCACATATTTTTAACTAGGAGGAGGAGGATGTGGTTCCACACATTTAGGAGTAATTAATTCATAGCTACAATGCATAAAAAAGACATCTTTGAACATTAAAAAAATAAAAATAAAAATAAAAATTATATATTAACTTATTATTCTATATTTATTTTTATTGGTTAACCATGGGGACTGAATTATCCATAGGGTTCATACTAATTATTTATTCTCTTAGTTTTTAAAAATAATTAGAATGTTCTCTGATCAAAACTATTGTGAAACTAGCCTTTAAAACATTATTTCATGATTTTAAACACAATTAACCATCAAATAAAAACCATCGATTATAGATTCTAGTATATTTGGAATACTAGATAAAAAACGTAATTAAAATAGATGAAAATGTTATAAAAAATCTATTTGATACTTTTCCAATAATCAAGGATGAAAAATCTAAAACAACAAGTCTAGAAGTATCCTAATGACGGAGTTGGAAACACTGTAAAATATAACAATCCGACACCCAAAAATTGATTGAATATATAACATATTTCCTCAATGTGAAACCTTTACTTTTACTATATCAAATTACATGACAATGTATACAATATTACAAAGGGGTATGCACATTATAAGTAAACATGCTATATTGGATCCCAACCAAGTGTTCCCAAAATAATAATAAAACAATGATCAATATTATTAAAATTTTGAATTATATACAATTAATTAGTTTTATATTAAAATAATTGAAATATAATTTAATTAATAATTTTTAAAACATTATTAAAAACAAATGGGAAATCAATTTTATATAATATTATGTATTTATATAATAATACATACCATTTAATACAAATTCATTCATCACATGTCATATATAATCCATTGTAGTACCATCATCATTTTAATATCCAAATTACCCCAAATCAGCTATGAATCATAGATAACCACATTCTATGGATTCTACAAGTTCAATATAAAAAGGAAATCACACCTAAAAATGATAAATTCCATACACATCCATTATATAGACATATGAATCGATCCTCAACATAAGATGAAATTCCCAAAAAGTGAACCTTCTAAATGGTTTGACATGTACTGGGAAGAAAGGCCTATGGTGAAATGGAATCCCCCTAAGAAAACCCCGGATAGTGGATGAGACATAATAATATACCATCCCACTATTTACCCATGGATTACAATTTTCCCTATTTTCCAAACCATTTCCCTAAACCATTTCATCACATCATTTTCTTCAAACCACATCACAAAGACATAAAAAATTCATTGAAACCTAATTTAATTTTGAAAAACCATGGTAAATAATATTTTTAAAAATAATAGTTCATAACATATTAATAAAATAATTAAATATTTCAATCTCATTTAATAGATCCATTCATCTAACCCGAATGTGATGTAGTTCAACAACATAGACTATTAATGAAACACCTAATTCAATACATTGTTTACAAAATATTGTTATAGAATATATAAAATGAAAGGATTAAAATGTGATGATAGTGGAAATAGAGTTGATCTACACTTCTCAGAATTTATTCAATTTAATAAAATTGATTGATAAATGGGATGGAGAGACACAAAAATCTTCAATAAACACCATCTGCACAACAATAAAAAATGATCGACTATAAAAAATCATATAATAAATAAAGAAGAGAATCAATAAAGTCCATTCCAAGGGAAAAAATTTAACATCTCACTATAATTTAATGTCTATCATAAATGGAAATCATATATAACAACAAAGCATTTAACATGATATATGAAAATGAAATACCCTGATGATCTAACAATGAATAAATCAATACATAATGAAAAAAGACTCCCAAAAACAATTAAAAATATAACTATATTAAGATCAAGGATGGATGTTGATGACTGAAATAAAATTCATCTAACAAAGAATCATAAAATCTATAATGTTTAATGCATATAATCCCTTCACTCATCGTGTAATATTTGATACTTATTTATATAAAAAATGTTAGGATTTTATATAAAATTGTACTCTATTATCATTACACAGTTTTTCTGGATATATAATGTAATAACCCAAAATTAAAATTAGTTAATTATTTTTAATAATATAGGCTTGGTTTTCAAATAAAAATAAGTCATAAAAATAATAAGATAATTTTAGCAGTTTAATAGTGGTATATAATGAATCATGGGATAAAATAATTATCGTGAATGGGTTCAATCATAAATAGAAATAATGAGGTATGTTTTTGGGATGTGTATGATCATAAACCATCAATAAGAATAAGATTAATAAGTTCATTTCATAAATAAGGATCGTGAATAAATATAAAAAAGAGATGATCCCTTGCTAAATTTGGACAATGTAATAGATTAGAAAAAAGAAATTATGGGAGGGAATACATGATCTCTCATAGTTATGTATTCAATTATACATAATAGGGAAAATTATAATGTAATTTAAACATTACCAATTGAGATTAAAATGGATAAATTCAATGTAGGTTCTCTAATTGAAAATAATATAGACAGGTCTCCTACTTATTGTGGGTGATTAAAAAAGAAGTGGAAGAGATTATTTATAGAATTTGGAAACCTTGGGAGTACTCTAGAAAGAATAATAAAGATAAATAAGTAATAAAATTGTTTTTGAGTGAATAATAATTGTATATTTATTATGCTTATCAAGGAAAAGTGCAGGGAGGTTTTTATTTCCAAAACATGGGTTTTGTACATTGTAAAATAGTGTAATTAATAACCTAATCTATACCAAGGTTTTTTGAAAAGGTTCTACCACTAGGTATTAGTTTTAAATATGTTTTAATGACATGTTCCTAAATCAATAAAATATTATTCATGTTTGTGTATAAGTGAGTCATTATTTTAAATAAATGTTTTTAAAATATTTAAAATAATATGGGTTTTGGAGGATTCGTAAAGGCTTTATAAATTAATAAAATAAACTAAAACTAACATTAATATGAAGGGGAATTAAATATTTAGCCTTTAATATCATTTTTTATTTATTAAATCTCATTTGGTTCATTATGATGTCATAATAAAAATAATGTATAATTATGCCTTTTTCCCAAAAATTCATCTGTATTATAAATTTAAAAAAAATTAGTATTGGGTACATCTGAAATATGGTTCTACAAATAAAATTTATTTTTTTCAAATAATTTTATAAAATTTTTTAAAATTGAATTTTAAAACATGATTAGACACACTTTTATAAATAATTGACTTATCGATAATACAATTATTTTAAACTTCATAAAAATTACATTTAAATTCCAAAAAATAATATTATTATTTATTTTAATAAATATTATTTAAGTTGATTATTTTATTAATATATCAGGAATTATTAGAGAACCTTCTTTTTTAATTGATATTTATTATCGCAAAAAAATTATGTTTTATTGTATCAAAATCATAATCATTTTTTAAGGAACAATTATATAAAATAACTATGTTAATTATTATACAGAATATAAACATTCATATTATTTTCTTGATGAAACATTTTCATTTATTAAATTAGATAATTCCATAAGGTTATAATGCTCAATGGTGGTATTTTCATGGTATTGTTCAACATACATGGTTTGGGACTTGAACATGATGAGCATGAATTTTTCCCATAGGTAGTTTCACTCAATAATTAGTTCTTATATCTTATATGGGGATTGGTCATGGTCTTTGACTAGTGATTTTTTCCCTCAAAATCATTGATAAATGGGAATCATAGTGTATGATCCAACAATTTTAGGGAATCATTTCATTTGTATGTGTTAATTGGATTTATCGAAATCCTATATTTATAATAATCATATTATCACTATTTGAGGGTTATATCATCAATGGTTATGATAATTAAAAGGCCATTTAATTCAATATGGTATAATAAAACAAAAGAAACATATGAGTTTACTCTAATAATAATATGGAGTTTAAATCATTCTCGAATGAAATATTATTTATAAAAGTACAGGTTGTTATAATATGATCACACACCCTGTAACATATCCTATCACTAGATAGAAAACATTTTATGCTACATCTAGAGTTTAGATTGGGGTATAATAGAAATTAATGATTATTATTAACCAAATCCTATATATATTGATAAAATATATATATATCTTAATGATAATATGGGAATTATCATTCCAACCTACATGGTTTTTAGGAAAAATGAGAAAATTGAACATAAATATTGAATCAAAGAAAACCAGTGATTGGTATGCTTTCATAATGGGTCCCATATTATAATAGGAATCCCTCATGAAAAAATAGATTTCCTCAACATTAGTAGAATTAAAATACTGAATTATTCATAAAACATACATTTTCATCATTACAAAAAAATCTTATATGTTATCAATATTTATGTATATTATATAATACATTAATTAATTATACATTAACCATGTTAACTAAACTATAAATCAAATGGTTCATTTACAATTTAAAATTTATGTCATTATTTGAATACATTATAATTGATAAATCATAGAAACCAAATGTATTATTACATATTATTTAATAAATACTAATTCATTCACTCATTCACACATATTCATTAACAATATCTTCTATCATTACAAATTCGTGTGTTATCGGAGAATCTACCCAACCAACCAATTGGAAGATACACTCACAATGCATTAACATCACAATCTCGTTATTTATTGTAAATAAATAATCGACCTGAAAATGAATAAACCACTATATATTAATTAATTAGAAATTGAGAATCCCCAACTATAAACCATTACATACATACCTATAAATATTCATAATAATATTTTACAAAGAATTAAATAATGACTCTCAACTATTACCATCCATCAAATCCGCATCCACAACTATCTAGAGCCACAACATGATGATTTATCGAATACATCACATATAATCCTAACCATTAAAGGATTAAAAATTAATCACGCATGGGGTTTATTCATTCTATTAAATATATAGTTTACTTATTATTTTTTATAGAATAATAAATTATTCTGTGTACCATGATTATATCATTAGAAATTTGAAATTTGAAAATAAGGTTTGGATGAAAATTAAAAATACAACAATGCTATATAAATTAAATTTATATTTTAACCAGTAAATAATATGTAAATATGAGAATCTCATAATAATTAGAACCATAACATTTAACACATGAAAATTTCAAAAATAAACCACAAATATATCTCTAGAAAAAGACTCATTTTGATAATCTATATTTAGTTAAATTTAAAATTAAAAAATTGAATATAAATCCAATTATTTAATAAAAACACACCATGTTTTAGAAGAATGAGTAAAAGGGTATTAAAATTGATATATCGATGAAACATTTCATAAAACTATTATCCTCTGGAAAAAATTAAAAAACCAATAATCTTAAAAATTATCATTTAACCAATAATGGGGATTTCCACTGAAATAAGGTTTCATATGAATCCAGAAATTGATAATAAATAGGAATAATTTTAATCAACCAATGAGGTCATTAATGAAATATTATGAAAAATCGTTTACCAGTCATATAATGAGTACTGAAAATATAAAATATTCCTCAAGAAACCACATGTTCTATACTTATCCCATTGCCTCCTTCAGTACTATGGGAAACATTATTTATCTAGTACACAATGTAAGTTGTGGTGTAAAAATTTTGATTCCTCCAAATCACAAATAGTATCTAGTGTTCCATAAAATCCTAATCAGGTAACCATCAGAAATAAGAAATCCATAACAACACATGAATTTTATAATAAATCAAACTATTATATATAAAAAAATCATTTAATAACTAAATTAATCATCTATTAGAAACTAATAATCCTAATTGAGGAATTTTAAAAAACATCTTACATTAACTAAAGGCGAACTTTTATAAAACAAATATGAAGATATTAAATTACAAATTATTGTTATGAATTAAATTAAAAAATTATTACCCATCGGTGTCAATAGAATGTAAGGGTAATTAGAGGAATTAAATAAAATATAAATCAATAAAAAATTTGATCCATTTAAAAAAAATCTATCTTCTGATACCCACATTCAAATTTTATTAAAAAAAGAATACATGGAAATATAACACGAGTAAAAATAAAAAATTTCTCTCATTAATCTAAATAACCAAAAAAATCCATTAAGCATCCACTATTGACCCTAGTTTAACAACCCATGACATGATAAGGTTAAAAATATCTAATAAAATGAAATAATTGTGAAGCAATATGGTGGATGAAAAATAAATCAATGATAAAACAAGCATACCATAATAAACATCATCAAACTCCAAAAAAATATGATGAACCAATTAGTAGAAGACACCTACACATAGGATAGAATCTATTACATGAATAAAAAATAATAATCGTTATTCAATATTAAATCATTCAAGGTAAATATATAAAACTCTTACATTTTAATGATCAGTACAATAATTAATGTTGGAAACATAGATAGAAAAACCATCTTCCAACCATACATAAGACAATGAATCCAAAAAATATCACATGATATAATATATGTTAATCAATTTCATTTCATAACATGTGGAGACAATGAAAAAATTCCCCCTTAAAGAACCCCCTCATGCGTATTTCTCCATGGTTAGTAGAAAAAATGACCCAATCATATATACATTAAATTATTTCAAAGTTAAATAATTTTTACAAATATGTCATTGAAAAAACAATAAAAAATAATTAATTAATTAAAACATAAAATAGTATATACCAAATACCCTATAATATTCATAGGTTTATATTTTTGGGACGAGAAAACTAATACATTGTAGCGCATACACAATTAAATACCTTGAATGGTCTATCAAATCAAGGATATATTTTACACCCATGATCAAACATCACCATAACTTAATTTGAATATATAATCAGTAACACATTATCTAGAGAACCAAACACCTCTCCCTCCATCTATGATGATTATAGGAATTATAATGATTCCATAAGTCATTGATCTATTGGTGAATCACTAACAATATATCTATATTGGTACGTTCCATTCCCCATCAATTAATTAGTAACTCCAAACCTATTTACTAGCATAATAATGATATTTACTTTCAACTTTAAATTACACAAACTAGAGATATACCATTTATGGTGTTGTAAATATTATTAAATTAAACATATTTAAGGGTAGGGGTCTCGCCCATGAAACTCAAAAATATAAATCCAATGTGTGCAACTAGTCTTAAAAAAATATGGATGGTATATGTATCAACCCTCATAAAAAATTTTCTACCATATCAACCCCTGGAAATACAATTTAAAAAAAAGAACATAAGCACTAAATATCATAACCATGAATCATAATAATTATAAAAATTATATATTTACATTATAAAATTAATTCATCAATTTAGGTTTAACTATTGAAATTAACCATAAAAATCAAATGTGACTTGGAAATTCATAATTTATTTATTTACACTAATGCATGAACATTGATCATTCATTACACCCTAATCCAATAAATATTTCATATAATAATTATCAATTTAAAAACCCATTCTCATAAATTCATTTAAAATATATTTTCTACAGCATACTATTTGATATTCAAAAACTCAACAAGATATACTACATTAAATATTCAAATTTACTAGATTAATAGAAATATTGATATTAGGAATGTAACCCGCAAAGAAACCAATAATTAATAAAATAATAAATAATTAAACATAATAATAATAGGAAATTACAAATCAAAACATATACCAACTAACCCTCAAATATCCCCAACACAATGTTCCATCCAAAATGAAATCTTCTCTCTCAACCTATGAAATATATCAAAACCATATACAAATAAAACTATAAACAAAAATAATGTGAATAATAAAATACCATTCATATTATAACAACTATAAAAATATTATTAATGAATCTCAAAATGGAAAAATCATATAGATTAATTAAATTTAGTTAAAAAATATTTATGGATTAACATTTTTTGGTGGTAGCAAAGGTCATAAAATCAAGCATACATGAATAGAAAAAATTATGGGATTATAATATTCCCAAACATTTAATTCTAAAAAAATGATTTCCATTACCATGTAGATTTATCATATTCATTATTAATTGGTTTTCATAATCTGATCTCTAATATTTAGTAAATTACACCTTCTATATTAATAAATATACATGAATTTATAAACACTTTCATTTTTAGATATATTAAGATTGGATTGTATATCAAAAAATGTGATTCATTAATTATTCATGACATCGTTTAAGAATTATATTATTTAAAAAATCTTATAATTTAAAATATGACAATTAAAAAAAATTACCACATCAACTAAATAAAAAATAAAAAGGAATCATAAAAACTAATTTTCCTGAAAACTAATACACCATTTAAATTTTTTCAAATAAAATTTTTCGTATTTGTATATTCATTAATTATTGTAAATCTTATAATCAAATAATTATTGTAATGACAATATCGTACCAACATCTAAAATATTTTGATTTTATGAATCTCGTACCTTAATAAAAATCATCTTGAAACCATAATAAAAGACTGGATCAACCTGTAATCAATCACTATCAACATCGATGGAAGTACCCCCAATAAGTTATCACATGAAATCCAACATAATCAGATTACTATAAAAATAAAAATAATTGAATCATAATTAGTGAAATCCTCTAAAGTTAACATATAAAACAAAGAGGGTAAGAATAAAATAAGAGAGTAAATATAATCGATAGACTAAAATAAAAATAAAAAAAGTGAATTAACCCCTAAAGCGTAATAGTTGAGTGGATATAAGAGGGAATGGGGCTGGGAAGGGTGTGAAATGAGAAATTTAATTCCACAATTTGTATTTATCATACTTAAATTTATAGAGAATGGCCAAGAATCCCCTACGATGATGTGGGTGACTTCAAGCATATTTTCGGTTCCTCTAAAAGAAATGATATCTCAGTTTTCAAATGTATAATATGACTATATTCCCTCCAAATCAAACAAATTTTTCTATATCATTTAAATAGTTATGACCAAAACCCATACATGAACAATGACGTAGTAGATATTATTTAAATCTCTCTAGAATCATCCAATATTCTCATATCTATAAAGTATGAATTCAACATTTTTTAACCATCCATAGCTATGACCATTATATTATAAGACCATAATCAACATTTACAAAAATATGATAAGCTCAACCTCACCTAAAAACACAACGATTCCAAAATAATAAAATTTTAGCTACTCTTATTTGGCATAAGGAAACACATTATGTTCCATTTTCACAAAAATTGTATGTTCAAAGAAGTGTCTCTCCACATTCCTAAGAAGGAAAATACACCATGTTATACATGAAAGAAAACCCTCCACCAAAGTTTTTGGTCCCTTAAATAATAATTATATGAAACTTATACCATAAACACTAACTTTTATATGTATATTACATACACAAAAATCCACATGATTCAAAATGAATAGATCACAAGGGAATAATATCAATATGAGCCCCACCATAGACACCACCACACTGATAACCATGATGGGATAAACCTATTGTGAGAAAAAAAACTCTCCACATAGAGAACACATCTAAACATTTTCTTAAGGGGAATTAAAAAAATCATTCATCTACATGTTTGACAATGGGAGACCCTACAAAATCCTTACAATAATGTAATTCTATGAAAATATTTAAAATGATTATACAACCCATAAAGGAAAGAGATTATCTAAAACTATAAAATCCCTCAAAACCCTATACAGACCCATCAACCCCATTAATAACATTGAAATCCCTTGATAATTATTTCAAAACTATAAAAAACATAAAAAACCATGATATATCCTATGAATTACATGTAAAAGAAATTAGAAAACTCAAAAACATCTATTGATGAACACTAAATATATTGAAATACCATATTCATCTTAGATAATATCTAATACCAAGAAAAAAATGTAAACCCATTGTATAAATTGAATAAAAATTAAATATAATAAATTATTTGAATAATTATATAACCTAGGAAAAAATCCATACACCCCAGAAACACTATAAAAAATAAAATAAATAAAATAAAAATATAAAATCTTGAATAATTTGGAAAACACAAAAAACCATATAAAATCAAAAAATTATGTTGAAACACTAATATCATAATAAAATCCCTATGACCCACTAAAAATATATAAAACACATTCAAAATGAAAAAAATAATTGAAAACATTTTTAATGTATGAGAATATAGAAAATAATATCATTTTATAGAGACCATTAAAAACTATAAAATTAATTAAAACCAAGGATAGAACTATACAATTTTCAAAAACATTAAAGCCCATTGATAAAAAATTTGAACCATAATAATTATATAAAAAACTTTATAACCTTATAAATAATATATAAACTACATAAAAATATTATAAAACATATAAAACTACTAAAAATCGTTGAAAAAAATATACCTAAAAAATAAATAAAAAATATTAATATAGAAAAACCAAGAAATATATTTCCTATCATTAAAATAAAGGAATATATTAAAAATTCAATAATAATTAATAAAATTTAATTCGTCTAGAAATAATTAAAAAAATAAATTATTTTGGAAAATTATTAAAATAGTGGATTAAAAAATATCATACACATTGAAACCAATAAATCAAAGTTGAAATACCTAAAGAATATGGGATGTGATAAAAATAATATAGCCCCATATCAAATAATTAAAAACACTGAAAACCCATTAATAATGATAAAAAATCCTTAAATCAATAGAAAAAATTCTGAAAATATATTATGAAATGAAAAAACATAAAAAACTAAATCCCATGAAAATACAAAAAAATATCAAAACCCTTAATAACCCTTGAAATATATTAAAGAGAACTGAAAACCCTAAATAATGATGACATGCTAAAAAATTACCCTAAATTACCCTAGATAACTTGTTACCCCAATGAATACATTGAATAATCCTTGTAAAACCTTATAATCAATTCAAAAGCATAAAACACTTAAAAATAGTGAAATCCAAATGGAAAAACTGAAAACCAAAAAAACCTAGAATACCTAAGGAAACCTTAAAAAAGGTAAATCCATTAATAGAATAAACTCATAAAATTACAAAAAGAACATTAAAACCCCCCTATCATGTATAAAAAAATGAAAAAACATGATCATTTGTTATAACCCCCCAATGGGAATCTATTAAATATATTGAAAAGATTGAAAGAAAAAAAGGATAAAAACATTTGAATTACTTTAAAAATATATTAAAACATGGAAATAATTTGTAATTATGGGAAATCCAATGAAATCATGACACCCGCTATTGAAATCCCTTAAAAACTATAGAAAACACTAAAATCCACAAAACCATTAAAAGGAATAAAATCATTGGATAATAATTATAAAAAAATAATATCCCTATAACACCCATGAATCCAACGAAAACACCAATATTATTTTAATAAATCCAAAAAATCATTAATGAAAATTAAAACACGGGAGATACAAAAAAATGATATAAAACGACTAAAATTCTATTTAAATATTGAAAATAATTTATAATTAACTAATCCCTAAAAAATATTATAAACCTATAAAATTATAAAAAACCATTGAAATAAATGTAAAAATGATTAAAAATATTAAACCCCCTTGAAAATAAAATAATGCAATTAAAAATATTGAAAAATCATTGAAAACACTTAATATGTAAAAACATTGATATACTAGAATAATGTAAAAAATATATATAATAAATACTTAAACCCTAAAAAATACAGAAAAACGTTTGGAAATCCATGAAAATAATGAAAAATCTAAAATACTGATAACATATGTCTAATATCGTATAAATAATAGAAAATTCCATAACAAACCAGAAAACCCTAAAATATTTTGAAAACATGAAAAACCATAAATTCCTAAAAGATTATTAAAAATGATCTATAAAATTCAAGAAAACCCAAAAATTTGTTGGACTTAATTAGAAAATATGAATATATTAAAAATCACAGAAAAATGTAAAAATTTAATAACATAATATATAACAAAACATAAAACCATTTAAAACCCATAAAAATAGATTATTTTTTAACAAAAAACTATTAATAAATACAAAAAATCATTGAATATTAAAAATTAAAATACATAAAAATAGTTCATACAATAAAAACCCTTTAAATAAAATAATATTTTGTATGAAATACTAAACACATTTTCATCATAAATACCCATTAACAATAAAAAATACCAAAAAACCATGAAAATGAAACAAAACCATAAAAATAGAAAAAATAAATGAAAATAGAAAAAATATGAAAAACTAAAAAATATATTGAATAAAAATTAAAAAATAAATGCATGTGTATAATTAAGAATAATATCCAAATCCATGAAATTCACCTAAAATTTTATAATAATGAAATACCATTTCATTATAAAAAATCTAATTAAATTAATTGAAAAAAAATTGGATTATTTTTAAAATATCCTTTATTTATTTTTAATTATTTTCATGATTTTATGGATTTTTTGTTATAGTGTTTTTATTGTTTTTTAGGTTTATTATAAGGATTTCATAATTTATCAATTTCCACATAGTTCATCAATTTTTCATAAAATTCAAGGTATCCATAATAGTTATATTGTATTATTGTATTTTTAATGGTTATCATGGTTTCTTATGGTTTTCAAAGAACTATGAGGGTTTTCAATTTTTACAGGATTATTTATGGTTTTCATTGTCTTATTTTACTATATTTGGATTGAAAATGATTTTTTTAGGGGGGGTTTAAAATTTTTATAGTTATATGGTGGGTTTAAATCATTTTAATGTTTTTAAGGATTTTTAATGGATTTTCATTTTTAATAAAATTTAATTTTTTTATAATAATAATGTTTTTTATAATTAATTCATTATTTTGGTGTTTTTCATGGTAATTATGGTTTTTATCATTATTATGTGATTTTTTTATCATTATAATGAGCATTTTTTCCAAGGGTATACATTTTATTGGATTCTACAATATTTTTAGTGTTCTATTGTATATTCATATATATATATATTTTATTTCTCATGATGTTATATAGTTTTCTAATGTTTATATGTGTCTTTAGTGATTTATTATTTTTCTAGAGGGTTTTCTAGTTATTTTCACTGGTTATGGAAGGTTTAATTAATTAATGGGTTTTACATGAATCTATTTTCTCATTATTCATTTTCCTAAATTTAATTGGTTTTTATGGGTTTTTATGATATTTATGTTATTTTCATTGGTTTTTACAAGTACATTCAATGATTTTTGGTTTCATATATTTATACAATTTTTTTTAAAATTTATCTATGATAAAAAATGATTTTAATTTATTTTTAAATGATAACATATGATATTTTTGGTCTTATAATTTTAATGAGTTGTAAGGATTATCTAAATCTTCATATTTCTATCTATTTATAGATTTTTGAACAATATAAATTTTCTAAAGGATTGAGTATGAATTTATTGTGAAATATTGGGTATTAAGTGGGGTATTTTCTCTTTTAGTTTATAAGGTTTTCAATGGATTATAATGTTTTTTCTATTATTTTCAACATTTTCGATGTGTTTTTATTATTCTGAGGTGTTTTATTTATTTATTTTTCTTCATGGTTTTCTTCAATGTGCCAATATTGTTAAAAATAATTTAGTAGTTTTATGTGATTTTCATTGTATTTGACAGCTTTTGGGTGTTTTATTTAATATGAAATTCTTTAAGGGTTTTATTAGTTTAATTGTATTTCGTGTTTTACATATATTTCAATAATTTTAGTTGGTTTTATTGATTTAGTGGGTGTCATAATTTTTACATTATTTTATTTAATTTATAATAGATTCTAATATTTCCAAAATTTTATAGAGTTTTCCAAAATTACGCATTTTTTTGCAATGATTTCAAATGTTTTATTGTGTAATATAATAATACTAAATAAATTAGTTTTTATTTTATTTTATTATGGTTTTATAGTTTATACATTGTTTATTGTGAATTATATTTTTTCAGCTTTTTTATGAGATTTAATATATTTTGATGTTTGTCAAGTGTTCTAATAGGTTTTCATTAAAAGTGATTTTGTTTTTCTTAGAATTAATTTTTTTTCTAATTTTTACAATTTTCTAGGTATTAATTGGTATTTTGTGTTTAGAAACCTTTTCATAGCTTTAAAGTGTTTTTATAAGATTTTATGGGATTTCATTTTTTAATGGTCTTCATGAGTTTTCATAGGTTTTCATGTTTTTTGTTATTATCAAAAATTATTCATTTTGTTTCATCACATTATGAGTTTTCCCATATTTACATGAAATTAAAATTATTTCCAATGTTTTCCACTTTTTTCATACTTTGTCTATATATTTTTCAGTTTATTATATGTTTACATATTTTTCCTAGGGATTCTTCAGTTTTCATTATTTTCTATAATCTAAAATGTGATCATATATTTTATATGAATTTGTTTTCCTTGGTATCCTTGGTTTTTATGACTTTTCCTCAGATTATTTTATTTTTTCATGAGTTTATAGAATAATAAATGGGTTGTTATAGTTATATATATTATTTCAAAAATTTATAGTGATTTACATGGATTTAATGTTTTTCTACGTTATATATAGTGTATATATTTGATTCATGTTTTTAAGGTTCAGACTGATATTTAATGATTTTATAGGGGTTTTCATGGTATTTATGGTTTTCTTTTATCATTAATGGTATTAATGATTTTTAGATATTTTATGGGTTGTTAAGTATTTTTTAAAGGGTTTTCAATATTTTTTCACTTTTTTTCAAGGAATTTGATGGTGATTTGTGAGTATTTTTATGGTTTATTATGGTCATTCACAGTTTTCCATGGTGTTGAATCATTTTTTGTTTTTTATACATTTTTATAAATGTGATGATTATTCTAGGATATTCAATGATTTCATTGGATTTTATGGTATTTCAAGGGTTTAATATTTTTTTTAATTGAATTCATTAGTTTTTTGGGGGTTTCATGGGTTTTTAGTATTTTCTAGGTTTTTCTGTTTGTATATTACTATTAGTAATTCAAGATATCTAATGGTTTAGAGGTTTTCTAGGGTTTTCTGGGATTTTTAGTTCTTATGAATATTAATATATTTCATGGTTTTCTAGTATGTTCATGTTATTCTATGTTCTAAAATTACGTTAATGATTTTTCAATGTATTCTAGTAATTTAAGGTGAATTTTGGGATTTTCATTGATTTTTAATTTTTATTGTTTCAGTGAAATCAATATATTTTATTGGGTTTTCATTTTAATTTTTTTAATTCCTATGGATTTAATTCTTATTAATAAATTTTTTTATGGGGTTATAATATTTTTCAATGTTCAAAACTATTTCAATATTTTTTATGGGTGGCTATGGGGGTTCAAAATTATATTATAATTTTCTTTATTTTAAAATTTTTTAGGGGATTATGATTTTAAAGTATTTTCATGAATTTTCAACGGTTTTGTATTTTTTAATAGTTTAAAAAATAATTTTCTTTTTTTGTATTTTATTTTGTAGTTACCCTATTTTTTGTGGTATTATTGGTACTAAAATATCTTTATGATTATGATAATTTAAAAAAAATCTATGTTTTATGGTTTAAATGTTTCGTAATGGAAAACTGAGATGACAAGGTTCTCTAGGTATTTTCAAGGACTTATAGTTTTTCAAGGATTTTTATATTTTATTTTTTGATTTCATGAGAATTGAATATTTTTCTAGATATTCTTGGGTTTTTAGTAGGTTTATTTCTATTTTATTTATTTATTAATATTTGAATGTTTTTGTGGATTATATTGTTTTTTTACTTTTTATATGGTTTTTGGGGTTTTCCCAACTTTTAGGGGGTTTTAGGTTTTTCATCACTTTGTAGGGGTTTTTAGAATTATTATGGGGTTTAAGGATTTTTACTATTTTTATTGGTTTTCTTGATTTTTTATAACTTTTTATAGTTTCCTACAAATATTAATGGTTTTAGGTTGTTGATGGGGTTCAATTTTTCAATAGGATTTTATGTTTTTTTCATGAGTTTCTCTGTTTTTTATTATATAAAATAAATTTTTTTGGAATTCAATAAAATCTATAGAAATCACTAAAAACCATTAATAACATTTCACAATGAAAAAACATTACAAACCTTGAAATCCATTATAGAATTTTATGAAATAAGGAATCTACAGAATAAAACAAACGATGAATATAAATATCATTATAACATAACAATTGTACAACAAAACAAAAAATAATTTATTTCATACTTCATTAAAAGTTATTGTGATGTAGTATAATAGTAAACACTAAATGTAATTCCTATAAATTCATTTCAATATTAAAAAAGTCTTCATTATATATTTTCTTTCAATAGTCCTAATTGCCACATTTACATACTCTTCATGAAAATGAAAATTGGTTATTGAGAAAATTAACAATTAAACCATGTAAAAAAAATTACATAAAGTATAAAAATAATAGAGGGGGAATGAGAGTTATTTTTCACCATATAACATCACAAAAAAATATATAGATAGAAAACATATAGTAGTACGATGACTATAATATATTTTTGAGAACATACTGGAAGGATATAATAATAGAAGAGAATTGTAGAAAAGAATAATGCTAAATTAGGGGAAAATATTGAATGTATTACTACTTAATGATTTGCTATAAGGCCCCGACATTGAAAATTACATAATTATGAGTTATTTCAATAATTCTAACTTATTTCTCATTGAGTATCTTTTCATGTTTATATAATTAGATAATTAGGGCATAACTCAAACATAACAACTTCAAAAATTAAAATTGGAAACATATACTCATTATCCATTTTTTTATTAAATAAAAACATAAAAATAAATATGGTTGTGTTTCATAGAATAACTTTTCCATGACCCATTCCATGACTCTATTCTTTTTTAAATGTTATGAAAAACCGTTCAGACAAGGAATGATTAATAAAACTTAATAATAAGTACACAAATAAGAAAAACTATTAGTCTTGAAAAAATAAGTAATAGATGAAAAAAATTTCATAAAATATTATTTTTCACATTTAATAAGTAGTAAATACACTTCACGGAATATAAGAACATTTCTTGCTAATTTTTGAAACCAAAAGATCACCATAATCTCGTAGATATCAAATATACCATATAAATGTACCATGGGACATAAAAATACAAAAATAGAATAACAATAAAGTCAACTTACACACATATCACTAAATTGAATTGTCATACGACCAACTTCCATACCCAATTCATTAGAGGTTAAAATATAACCACCCCTCGATTTTTTATCACGGAACCACCCATATTTGGTTTATCACATTACCTCCCTTATTTTTTCTATCAAGGAACACCAATCCATTTTCTAGGTACCATTATATAATCTTAACACACAAAATATTGTTATTTTCAAGATTCCAGTCATAAAATTTCATTTGAAATAACATTAAATATTTTAAATATATTTAGATATTCAATCCATTTACAAAAACATTTAAAAAATTAATAAAGAGACCATTGAATCAATTTTTCCTATTATAATTTCAAATAGTTGAAAGAATTCGAAATTTTAAAAAATTTATGTCCATATAAATAAATTCATAAAAACCATTTTAAAATCATTGACATGAAATAAAATTTTATAGATGAATAATACATTAAAATTTTAAAAATGATGTTTGAGTTAAAGATAGATTTGTCAATTGAGACACACTTGAATTAGAATCATTATGTAATAAAATTAACAAAAATATTAAATATCATTACAATATACTACTTCATGGTATAATGACTCAAAATTATTATATATACACATTATAGGATAATAAAGGTCCATAACATTATGATATACTTCAATGAAAAAATATTTAGAGGAAATACCTTACAAAGAAAGTATCATTAGATTAAGGATAAATCAATGACATAATTATGTGTGAAAATTATAAATACACCCAATATAAGAGGATATTTATTGTAAAACAATAAGAGGTCATTCAAATATATTTGTGGAAAAACAAAACCATTGACATGGATATTTATCCCAATGAACATATATCATGTTAACATTTCCCTTATATTGAGTCTGACTTGCCTTGCACATTATTTATATTCCTAAATAATAAAATTAGGTAAATTTAAACTTTATTAAAAACCCTTTTCATGTTTCTTATTAATTTTATTTTACTTATTACCATGTTATAGTAATTAATTTATTATTTGAGATCATATCAGAAGTTTTTTCGACGTTCGAAACATGAGTCCAAAAATTAACTGGTCATGATTACAAACTATTTATGTGGTAAAAATTATACTATCTCAAAAATAGTATTAATTATTTAAATATTATGTATATCATGTATATATGTATTTATAATAATCCAAAATATTTAGAGATAATAAATTAAAGGCAACATTCATGGAGAGGGTAGGTCCCACGTATGGATGAAAGGTACCTTTATTTCTTTGTCATATTAAAAGAATGAAAACTGAATGATAAATAGGTATATTATATTAAAATAATAATATATATTTTATATATTTTATATATGTTTATTAATTTAATCCTTTATTTGTTCCATATATAGAATTCACGAGTTGTATCACTTTGAGGAGGTTGTAGTCAACACTCCCTCGGTAAAAAATATCTTTTTACACAACATGAAAAGCCTAAAGAGATTATATAGATATAACTTATAGATGAATTGAGAATATATAAATATAATAAATATAATATTTAAATATTATTTACATCATAATTTCCCCCATGAAAGGTGGTAGGGAAAATCAAGTAAGTATTGTTTTGTGAGGTAGTAGTTCACCAAAAATAGAAAAAGTATGATAGTATCCATTATATTGGGGTGTGCGTAAGTGTAGGCCGAGCTATTATCATAAAAAATCCTATAATATTTATGAAAATGGTGTTTTTAAAAATTAATGGAATACGGTTATGTCAGGGGGTAGAGAGGGAAAATATAGAAAAAGATATTGAGAGAAGATGTTAACTCTAAATCGGCTAACTCCTTTTGATAAAGTCAAAAGGATTTCTTGAATTTCCTTTTTCACATGAAAATGATTTTAGTAGTATGTGAGGGATCTTATGGGGTTATTTGAGTATTATTTTTATGAGACTAGGGGTTTGATATGTGTGATTAACTCGGTAGAGTTGATGGCCTTTTATAAGATGGATGAGGGCCACATTGGGAATTTCTTCAAAAAATATTTTATTATATATTTATTATTGAATTATAATATATCCAAAGTGATATATTTTAAGGATAATACGAGTATGGCTTTAAATAATTTCAATTATTAGGTTTTATACATGTTTAGGTCACATCTTTATCCTTATCTCTTGGAATTGACCCTTAGATAAATAAATTAACTCTTTCCATATATTTCTTTATTTTAGTACAATAAGGTTAATATAATTACAGTAGAATTCCATGAGAATCTATAGATGATAATTAATGAAATTTATAAATTTATATAAGTAAATTTTCTAAATCTTATATTTTTATGACTATTATATCATTTGATAAAATATTATTTATTTTAAAAACACATTTAGGTCAATTCTGACACTATTTATTAATAGATTTTTTTAAAATTCATCAAAAGATGGTTGATTCATAAAAACTACAATAAATCAAATAATAAATGTTATAATAATCCATAAATTTCCACGATGACATAAATTTTTTGAAATAAATTAATTTTAATATTTATAATATTTTTTATTGTAAGAATTCATTAATAAGGTCATCACTACATCATCATTGTGCCACACATAAATTCAATTATTTAATTTCTAAAAATTATAAACAAATAAATCAAAATGTAGGAAATATTTTGAGCTTTCTAATGGCTATTTATAATAGTTAATTTAATTTAAAGAGAACTATAACATAAACATCTATCTTTTTACTAAAACAAATTTAATATAGGTTAATATAATAGATCTATTGTAAATAAAAAAAATTTTGGTTACCCATAACTCATTAAAAAATATTTTTACACGTTTACGGTAGTTTTATGTTATTATAATTTTATATTTAACAATATTTAATTAATTAACCCTTTAACCATTGTAAATAAATATAATTACTAAACCTACTATTCATAATGTCAAAAAATATTAGGTATCTATTTAAATAATTTGGAAACTATAATTCATAATATTTAATCCTTTTTTCAAAATTAATAAAACTAAGGTTTCATTAATTATTTTAAAATTGATTCTTGTTGTCAAAACCGGAAAGAGGGTTCAAAAGAAGTAAAAACTATCAAAAGATAGACTGGTATATATGCCGAATTTAATTTTGAAATTACATCCAATAACCACAATTGGATTAAATGAAAAAATATTAATACAATTATACTTTTAAACCAATTAAATGGAAAACCAATATATATAAATCAATTAGACGAAAATGTAGTTTACAATTAAAATGAAGAATTTTTCATTATTCATTAAAATATGAATTTTGTTAGAAAAATAACAAAATTTCAACCTAAGTATCTTTTTATGTCTTTCTAAGAAATAAGGAGTTTATTTTTTCAACTATAACTTATAAAAGTTTCAAAAAATAGATTTAACATGTGTTCTCCATTAAAATGCTGTGAAATTGCATTTTTAAAATAATAATTTTTTGTTGAAAAAATGAATTTGTTATTATATCATGTGTAGAAAAAATATAATTTAAATTTTAAATAGTATATTAATTATATTAAATATATATTTCAGTAAAAAATCTATCATGTTTGGTTTTATTATTTTATAAACTCGGTTATTTTCATTCAAAATGTTTTTTCAGAAAATCATTTTCTTTTTTAAAAAAGGGTTTTATTTTGATTTATAAAAAATTGTTCACAAAAGAAAAAATTATTTACATGGTTAAACAATATTATTATAAATATATAAATACTATTTATTCCTACGAATATAATTTCAAGGTTTTAGCCACAATTTTATGTCTTAATATTAAGGATGTATTATTTTTCAGTATATATTAGCCTTGTATGAAACGTAAGATTTCAGAGAAACCTGTTGTTGCGTTTCTAAAATGATATCGGAAAAAATTTCTCTTTAACAGAAAATTAAAATATTTTTCATAAATATTAATAGATAAAAAATTATAATTACCTGAGATTTTACATCCTTCTCCACTATTGGGAATTGCATCCTCACAATTTTAAAATTGGGCTCGGTAACTTCATTGAATTCCTAAATCAGAAAAATATTTAGTAAAAAACTACATTTAAAAGTAATAATGTGAAATAGAATGAAAAAATGAGGTTCAAGGTATGAAAACCAGGATATGAAATAAAAAATAACTCTCATAGAAAAATAAAGAGTGGTAGATAACATGAACACAAAGAGATAACCATCCTAATACCATGACATTATGGTTGTGTAAATGAGTTTTCATAAAAGGAAGAGAATAAAAATTTTTATTCATGATAATTTTTAGAGTGTCTATAAATTTTATTAATACCTATAGTAATATAATAAGGAAATATACTTACAAAAATTAGTGGATCATACTTTAATAAATATCCCCCACAAACCCATATTCTACTCCAAATTATTAGTATTAAAGAAGAATCATATTCTATAAAATAACATAACCCACAAAAGATTAACTATCCATTTATTTTACCACTCAGCATTATCCAAACAAAACATTTATTGAATGATCAGATAATTCCCCTAAAAATTAAAATCATTTATATAGAGAAGGACTACTTTTAATCACTAAAATTTGTTTGTAATACACAAAGTTTTACAAAGACCATTCAAAAAATTAATTATCCCTAAAATTCCTCAAAATAATCGATGTAAGATTAAAACCCAAAACTCAGAAGATTACTATCACATAGGCTTATAAGATAAATTTTAATATAAATCACCAAATAAAATCTTTCACTCTTAAAGACTCATACTGGAATATATATAACCTAATCACATATTCTCCATTATAGGTTAATCATTTTCATAAATAAACTAATTACTATAATTACCAAATTTAAATCATAGATTCATCTGTGGTATTATCCAACCATTAATCCTCAATTAAAATTCCATATTATTATATTTATATTAAATATATAAATATTCCTAAATAGTTAAAGTCTTTGAGAATACGATTTATCGCTTAATCCTCAAATCATTTTCCAATACAATGGATATCCTTTTGATAAAGAAAATGTTCCAAAAATAAACATCATGTTATTTCATAATCAAGTATAGCTAGAAAGAAAAATACATACTAACTAGGGACTTCATGTAGGCCATTGGGAGGCAATAAAACCTTGTTGAAATTCGGATGTGGGTTTGATTCCTACAGCATTGTCCTACATGACGATTTGTCACATAGTCTGTGTGTTGTCCTTTTTGAAAAACTATCTAATTTTAAAACATTATCAAATATATTATAAAGGCCTAGAAAATAACCATAAATTTTTTTAACTACAATGGTTATTTCATACCTCACATTTTTATTCTAATGACAAATAACCCATAATTTCCACAAAGGTGAATGTCTCTAAAAATACCATCAGTCACCTTAATATTTCAAATCTTAAAGTCTCAAAATGGGTTTTTAAGACATTGAACTAATAATAAAACGTAATATTATAAACCCATTATGTTATCCCTAAAACCTAAGTGGACATCCAAATCACTATAGTTGTCTAATCCAACTTCTAATACCAATTATAAGGCCCTGATTATAAACATTACATAATCTTCAGATTAGTCAATAATTTTACCTTTTATCGCTTTTAGGATTATTTCAAGTTTGTTGATTTATATAATTAGTGGATAACTAATTTTTAAGAAGTTAAATATTAAAAGTAGACACTTTTACTCACTATCCTTTTTTATAAAACAGATACATAAAAAGAAACATGGTTTTATTTTATTGTATAACGTTTTCTTCATTACAGACTTGACACTATTATCTGTTAAATCTTGTGAAAAACATTTCAAACATAGGATGAGAATAAAAACTCAATAAAGGACAGATAATGAAGGAAAACTACTTTTATTGAAAAAATATTTAAAACATGAATACTTTATCATAATATAATATTTTGCAACATTAAGAATAAGTAAATACCCTTAATTTTATATCAGCTCATTGCATGCTATTTTTTGTTATCCAACTATCACTATAAAACCATAGAAATCACATATATTATATAAATGTTACTTGGTAAATAAAAACATTTAAATGCAATAACCGAATGACTTAATTTTACACATATCTCTAAATGTAATATCTATATGACCGACCTTCATACCCAATGCATTATAGGTTGTAACATAACCATTCATCCATGGATTATCATGAAACCATCCATCTTTGTTTTATCACATAACCACCCATAGTTTGTTTATCATAAAACCACCCATAAAATGTCCAAGTACAATTATATAATCTTTACACATAAAATATTGGTATTTACAACATTTCCATCATAAAATTTCCTTTTCAATCATATGAAATATTTTCACGGTATTGAAATAATCATTTCATAGGGTAAACCATTTAAAACATGTTATAAAGAGACTTTTGAAATAAAAATTAACATAAAACTATGAAACATTTGAATGAAATTGAAATATTAAAACATTTATGTCCATATAAATAAATTTATAAAAACCATTTTGAAAACATGCACTTGAAATAGAAGTTTTTAGAAGAATAAATCATTAAAACATTAAAAACAATGTTTTTGTTAAAAAGACCATTTCCACTGGATAAAAAATTGAGTAAAAATAATTAATGAATAACATTAATCAAAACTCTAAATATCATTATAATATAATAATACAAGATATAATGAATCCAAATAGTTATATATAAACATTATTGAATAATAATGGTGCATAACATTATGATATGCCACAATAATAGAAGATTATGATGAAATACCTTCCAAAGAACGTATCATTAGATTAATGATAAATAAATTAAATAATTATGTGCAAAATATATAAAGAAACCCCATATAAGTGGATATATAGTATAAAAAATCATAGGTAATTCACACATATTCTTGTAAAAACAAAACTAATGACAAGAATATTTAACACAATGAATGTTGATTTGGTTATGATTTCTATTACCTTGAGTTCAACTTGTCTCATTAGTTATTTATATTACCGAATAATAAACTCAGATTAATTAATATTTTATTAATATCCCTTTTTTTTTAGTATTAATTTTATATTACTTGTTACCATGTTATATCAATTATTTAATTATTTGAGTTCCTATTGGATGTTTTGTTGATGTTGCATACATGAGTCAAAAAATAAACTTCTTGTGATTAAAATTTCCCATCTAGTCAAAATAGAATTTCCTCAAAATTATTATTTAGGATTTAAATCTCATTTATATCTAGTATATAAATATTTATAATAATCATAAATATCTACAGAGATGAAATGATATGAAACGTTAATAGAGACTGTAGGTCGTATGTATGCACGAACGATACTTTTAATGTATTTTCATAATAAATGAATGAAAAATAAATTATACATTGTTATATTATCATTAAAATATTATATATAAGTTATATATATTAAATATGTTCATTAACTAAATACATTATATGTGCCATGTATGGAATTAACGAGTCATATCACTTTGAGCGGATAGTAGTCCACACTTCCTCAAACAAAATTTCCATATTTACACAACATGAAAATCATAAAGGTATTCTATAAATATCAATTAAAGAAATATTTTGAAAATATAAATATAATATATATAATATTTAAATATATTTTTCATCACAATGGAAACTGTGAAATATAGTAGGGTGAAATCAAACAATCATTGTTTTGTGAGGTAGTGGATCACCATAAACAGAAATATTATGTTCATATCCATTATATGGATGTGTGTGTTAGTGTATGTATAAATATAATAATAAAAAAATAATAGTATACTGAGGATACTAGTTTTTTTAATAAATAATGGAATAATGAGAGGGTAGGGTTGGAGAACGATAATAAATAAAATGAGCTTGAGAGATGGAAATACCTCAAAATAGGGTAACTCCCTTTTATTTGAGCAAAACAGTTTTCCCGAATTGCTTTATTTCTAAGAAAAGGACTATAGGAGGAAGGGAGGGATGTTGGGATCATATTTTTTAAGATTTCATATGACCCAAGTGACTTGACTGGTGTGAGTATGTGGGTAGTGTTGGTTGACTTTTATAAAAGGGGGAGGGGCACTTTAGCAAAGTATTGAAACATTATTTTATTATCATTTTATTTTCTAATAATAGTATCCAATAGATATATATTTTTAGGATATTATGAGGGTGTTTTAAAATCCTCTCATCTAAAAGTTATTTTTCAAGATTAGTTAACAAATTTAACAATATATTTTGACTTTATCCCATAGTTAAATATGTTAACTCTTATAAATGTTTGTTGTATTTTTACACTATGTGGTTAATATAATTACTATAAAATTGAAAGAGTAGCTAAAGTCGATCAATAATGAAAATTTTAAAATTATTTTATTCTATTTACTAACTCTTATATTTTTATGACTAATATATCATTTAATAAATAGTACTTTTTTTGAACTCATTTTTGTTAATTTTGAACCTATTTAGTAATTTTTTTTAAAGTCATAATAACATGATTCATTCTAAAAAATTAAATTAAATGAATTATTTCATGTTATAATAATAAATAAAATTTGTGTAGGGAAAAATATTTTCAAATTACATTTCTTTTATTATTTATAATGTTATTTACTTGAATCATTCATTAATAAGGTAATCACTATATTATTATTGTGTAATAAACAAAATGTATTTATTTAATGTCTAAAAGTTATTAATAAAATAACATGATGTAGGAAATATTATTATATTTCAATTTAATACAAATTGTTAATGAGATAAGTAATAAAACCCTATATTGAAACTGTTATAGTAAAAATATACATGTTTTTGTTATATTTCTCTTTATATTAAATTAATTTATATAACATGTCTTTATTACACCCATGTGGCTCCCAAATGCAAAAAAAAATTGTATAATGATTTATTTGGTCACCCATGACACATAAAATTATATTAGGACTTGTTATTTTTTAGTTTAATATTATTATAATATTATCTTTACCCTTATTTAACTAATTTACCCTTTAATCTTGTTAAATAAAAATAATTACCGATGTTATTATTCAAAATGTCTAAAAATAAATGTTAAATATTTACATAATTTGGATACCTTGATTCAAAATATGTTATAAATTTATTCAAATTCAAAACAAATTATTTTCATTTATTAATTTAAAATTAATTCTTACTATCAAAATGAGAAAGTGGGTTTTTATGAAATAATAACTATCAGAAGATTGACATGAATTTATGTCCAATTTAATTGAGAAATTAATTCCAATGAAAAAATTGAATTATATGATAGAATATTAATAAAATTAGATTTAAAAAAATTAATGGAAATTATTACTATAAAAATCAATCAGACAAAAAGGTAGTTTTGAATTAAAATGCAGTATTTTTCACTATTCATTAAAATATGAATTTTAACAGAAAAATTCTTAAATTTAAACCAAAGTAAATTTTGATATATTTCACCCAAATAAGTTGTTTATTTTGTAAAATATAATATTAAATAGTTTCAAAAAACATTATTTCAAATTGGTTATCTATGAAAAGGTGGTAAAATCACATTTTTTTTAAATACTTCTTTTATTCAAAAAATTTATTTTGTTATTATATCGTGTCTATAAAAAATATAACATGAAAATTAAATATTAAATTAAATATATTACATATATATTTAATTAATAAAATTCATCCATAGTGGTTTTATTATTTTATATACTCAAGTTTTATCATTCAAATAGTTTTTTTGAAAAATATATTGCCTTTAAAAATGTTCTTTTATTTTGATTTATAAATAATTATTCTCAAATGAAATAATTATATACATGTGTGAAAAATATTTTCCTAAATAAATTAATATTTTCCATTACCTTCAATACAATGGCTAGGTGTTAACTACCATTTAAAATAATTATATTAATCATGTATTATTTTTCAGTAAAACTTAGTCTTGTGTGCAACAGAAGATTTTAGAGAAACTCGTTGTTGTGTTTTGAGTATGCTATCAGACAAAGAAAATATTTTAAAATAAAATTAATTTATTATTTATAAATTTTAATATATTTAATATTTTTTTATTTTAATTACTTGGGATGTTATATCTACTCATTTTTTTGGGTTTTTAATGTTTTCAAAGTTTTCGAGAATTTCTCTTCATTTCCATTAATTTCATTTTTAATGAATTTTAGTGTTTTTCATGGTTTTCTTGAATTTTAATTGAATAATTATTTATTATATGGATTTTTTTATATTCATAAATATTTAAAATCTTATAAGAGTTTTCAGGTACTCTGGTGGTGTTATTTAATTTTATACTTTTTATAATCATTTATAGATTATCATTTTTTTAAGATTTTAATTATTTTTAAATTTTTGTTGGTTTTTGATATTCCATTTAGATTTTTTATTTAAATTATTTTTTCATTATTTTAAATATTATTAGTATTTTAATTATTTTGTTTTTTTTATAAGGATCTTATGAGTTTTTATCTTTTATATTGACTTATCTTGGTTATTTCTTAGTTTTTACAATATTGGTTTATATTCATTTTTAGGGGTATTCGTGGATTTCTAATATTTCATGGGTAGTTTTGATAATTCTGGGCATGTATAGTTTTCCTTATTTTTAGGGATTCTCAATGTTTCATATTTTATTATAATTTTTATTGTTTTCATATTTCTACAATGACATTAACTATTTTTCAATAGATTTCAATGGTTTAAGGACGTCTGTAAATATTTATAAGGGGTTATCATTTTTTTAACATTTTAATGGGTTTTCCCTAGTTTTTCATGGATTAATTTATTTTAATTCTCTTACATTTTTCTTACATTGCTTGTATAGGGGTTTTAATGATTTTTATCGGTATTTAATGGGTATTATAAGGGATTTAATTATATTATATCGTTTTTATGACCTTCTATGAGTTTTTGGTTCTTATTAATATTTATAGGGTCTTAATTTATTAAATTGTATTATAGTGGGTTTATGGTTTTGAATGGATGGAATGGTTTTTGGGTTTTTATGTGGTCATATTACATTCCATTTTATTATAAAGATTTAAATGAATTTCATACTTTCAATTTTTTATCATTATTTTTAATGTGTTATGTAGGTTTAAAGTGGTGGTTATGGTTTTTAGGTTTCATCACATTTTCATTCGGTATCTAATATTTTTTTTTGTTTTCAATTTTTTAGTGGCCTTTATAAATATTATTATTTTTAATAACTTATTAGGAATTATCAATGGTCATTAGGTTTTCTATTGATAATGTTTTTTTCGTAGTTTTAATGTTTTCTAATATTTTCTATGGTAAGTTATTATAAATTTATTCATGGTCTTTAATTAGGATTTATAAGATTTCATTTATATTTCAGGTCTTTTATAGGAATTCAACATTTTTTTAATTTTGAATGATTTTAGGGTTATGAATAGTATTTGAGGGTTATGGTTGGTTTTTATATGAGGATTTGTGGTTTTTATAGATTTCTAGGATTTTATAGATTTTTACGGATTTTTCTTTATTCCATTGTGGTTTATGTGTTTTTACATGATTTTAGGTGTTTTCAAAATTTTACATGTTTTTCTGGGTTTTTATGGATTTCATGTTGGATAAGAGGATTTAATTATTAGTTTTTTAAGTGTTTTAATGAATTTTTATGGTATTCTATATTTTTTTATGATTAATAATTGTTTTTATGGATATTTGTTTGCTTTCACACTCACTATCATTTTTTTCCTTGAGATTAAATTCTTTTATTATGATTTTCTAGGGTTTTTTATTGTAATATTTAATAATTTGATCCTCGCTATTTATATGATATCTTATTTTTATAAACTATTTTTATATTTTTTTTAGTTATTTTAGTTGTTTTTAAAAATATTTGATATTTGTATTTTTTTACTATGGGATATTAAATGTTGCATGTGTGTTACTAGGAATTTTATGAGTCTTTAGGATTATTATGTCATTTTTATTTTTTTATAATTGTGTTGATGTTGAAAATTTTCAAGGATTTTTATTTATTTCTTTTGCCTTTATAGTTATTTGATGTTATTTTATGGTTTTTATGTTTTTAATGGTTTTCAAGGTTTTTCCTTAATATTTATGGTTCTCAAGAGTTTCGTTGTTTTTTCTAGTATATTCAGGGAGTTCACTATTTTTATGTATTTTTATGGTTTCCCAAGTTTATGTATGTGTTTCTTCACTTTAATATGGCTTTATAGTGTTATGGTGGTGTTATATTCTTTCATGGGTCATCATTGTTTACATGGTATTCCTAATATTCATTGATTTTCATAGATTGAATGTTGTTTTTTATTTATATAGGTTATCGATAATTTTTATTTATGTTAAAGAGTATCAAGGATTTAGATGGATTTCAGCTTTAATTGAAATTATCTTTTAATTATGAATCTTTTGAACTATTTTAAGAAATTTTTAGGATTTTATAGGGATTTTTAGATATTCCAATAGTTCTTCTAGTATATTTTTTATTTTTCAAGTATCTTATATTTTTATGGTTTTTGGATGGGGTTTAATAAATTTTTATGTAATTAAAAGTGTTATAATTGTTATTGTATTATTATAAGTTGTCAATTATTTTAGATTATTTAATTTTTTTAATGGTTATCATGGATTTTATCCGGTTTCAACATATTTTAGGTCTCTCGAGGTTTTTTTATATATTTGTTTTTGATTTTTTTACTAATTTTTAATGTTTTCATATATAATATGTGTTTCTCAAGTTTTTTAATGTTTTCATATTTTTCATTATTTCCTAGAATTTCATTAGTTTTCTATAGTATTCAATGGGGTTTCGATGTAAAGAAAAGTTTTTATGTTTTTTAGTGTTTTCTATTCTGTTTAATGTATTTCAATAGTAATTCATTGTTTTTTAGGGATTTTTGTTGTTTTCTAGAGGATTTCATGTTTATCCAGGTTTTTCTAGGAGTTAAAATATGTTTCATAATTTTTGAATCAATTCCACAGGTTTTGTAAGGATATATTATTTTCTAATGAATTTAATCAATTTTATTTATTACTATCTTTTAATATTATCTTTTATAGGTTTTATAGTTTGATATTATTTTTTGTGGTGTTATAGTTTTTTTGGGGTTTAGTCATTTTATATGATTTTGCAGTTTATTTATGCTCTTATATGGATTTTGAGGGTTTTAATTGTCTTTTTTATAATTTAATTTGAATGTTTTGTGGGTATCACTATTTCAAAAGGTTTTTTTGGTCGGTAATTTTTTTCTGTTTTTATGGTCATTTACCAATCCCTTGGGTTTTAGGGTTGTTATTATTTTTTTGTTCTCTATAATTAATTATTTTCTCAGTGTTTGGAAAAAGTTTTTTTTATTAATTTTCACATATTTTACTATTTATAAATTCCTTTCAATGTTTATCTATCTTTTAATTTTTTTATGGTTTTCATGATTTCAAGTTGTCTTCATAGTTCTTCAAAAATTTCATGGATTTCTTTTGGTTTGCATGACTTTACTTCCATATATATATTCATTAGTTCTTTACGGTGTAGTTGATATTATCAATGTTTCAGCATTTTTTCATGGTTCATGTTTTCACAATATTTACATTTTCCATGAGCGTGTTATATATGTTTAGGTTTTTAATCATTTTAATGGATTTTTAGGTTCTAAAAATTGAAATCTATAATTTATATTTTTTATATAGAATTATTTGTACATTAAAAAAATTAAATGGATTATAAATTATTATTATGATGTCAAATGATTTTTAATATTTTTTTTATTATGATATTTGGTAAATGTTTATAATGTTTTTAATTTTTTTGAGTTTTATATTTTTTATCATTCATTATAAAATTTTAGTGTTTTGGGGTAAGACCTAAATTCTTGAATTTCGAATTTTTTAATGATTTATACGATTTTTTGTTGATTTCACTGTTTATATTATTATTCATGCAATACTAAAGAAATCATTATCTTTTAATATTATCATTTTTTTCATATTATCTAAATTATTTTTCTATTTTCATATAATTTTCATAGTTCATGTGATTTCCCAATTTTTTTGGAGTATATAAATTTTTTCAATGGTTTAATGGTTTTTCTCGGTTATTATAGGTTTTCATAGATTATAAGTATTATCATATCATGTAGGTATTTTATAGTTATTGATGATATTTTTCCATTTTAAGTAGTTTTTTTTGTTTTCTTTGGTTTTTCAAGTGTACAATGTTTTTCCATGTTTTAGGGTTTTGGGAGTTATTTTTAGGTATTTTAATGTTTTTTAATGTTATGTATGATTTTTATATGATTTCAATGATTCAGATAATTTTTTTGTGTTTAATATAGTTTTTCTAACTTTTATATTGGTTTATAGAGTTTTATGGGGGTTTTAATTGGTTAATATTTTTTTATTGAAAATATTTTTCAATATAAGTTCAATTTTTATTAATATTTTTCAAATTTATCAAGTGTTTCTTATGTTTTTAATTGAGTTATTTTGATATATATGTATTTTTCCTCTGATATAAATTAATTTTAAGTGTTCTTAGAATCTTGTTATGTTTTGAGGGTTCTAATGCATTACAAGGATCTCTAGAGTTTTCTATGGTTTTCATATTTTCCATTATTTTCTTGTTTTCCCCTAATTTTTCATTTTCAAGAGTATTAAAAATTTCTAGTTATATGAAGTGTTTTTTCTAGGCTTATAACTATTTAACAACATTTATAATTTTTGCAATGATGTCATATAGGTATTATACAGTTTCTAATTTTAAATTCATGATTTTTTAGAACATATATGATTACTCCAAATTTCTCAAGATCTTTAATTTTTTTTAATGTTTCATTATTTTTTCTTATTTTGAGATGTATAGTTTTGGTATATTTTGTTATTATTTTCTTTCAGAAGTATTACAATATTAATTAGATTTGTTTTATAGTTAATAGTTTTTTGAGTGGTTTTTTAAAGATTTGTAGTATTTTTCATATTTTTAATGGTTTTATGGTCTTGTATTATTTAATATAATATTTTGTGAATATTTTTATATATTTTTTGTATTATTCATTGTTTTTCAATGGTCTCTTTGGTTATTCTCAATTTTTATGTTTGTGAGTGTTTAATTGGTTTTTTATTTTTTTAAGGATTCACTTTCTTTTAGAGGTTTTCATAGTATTCTAGAGTATATAACGGATATCCATTATACAATAATGATTTAAAATTTTCATAATTTATACTTATAATGTTGAGGGTTTTCCATGATATTTCAAGGATTCATGGATTTTAAGGTGTTATAGGATTTTTTCTGTTATTAACAGTTTTATTGTTTTCATATTTTTCATGATTTTTTAAATTTAAATTTATTTTAAAGAATTTTAATACATTAGTAAATTATTCATTGGTATAGGTGGGGTTTCAACATTTTTAGGGGCTTCATGATTCTACATAACATTTCACGGTATTTTTGGGTGTTAATGGTTTTTTTGAGTATTTCATTGATTTATAGAGTTATGAATTTCTTTTCTATTTTTTCATGGTTTTCATAGTTATGTAGTGTTATATTGTGGCACCATGGGAATTATAGAAATTTTAGGTGAATTCTATTTTTTTCTTATTTTTTTATTTTTTTCATTATTTTCAGTGACTTTGTGGGTTTCTTGTATTTTATAGGGTTATTTTGTTTTTCATATTTTAAAATTTATTTAATCATTGGTTTTCATGTATTTTTTAATGTTTTTAATAGTTTAATAAGGTCAATATATTTTTAGGTTTTTCTAGGTTTTATAATGGTTTAACTAACTTCCAATTTTTTCAGTTAATATTTAGATTTTTAGTGGTTTAAAAAAAATCAATCTTATTATTGGGTTTTGATACATTTATATTGTTTTAGGTGATTTCAATGATTTCACAGTTTTTATATTTTTATAGGGTTCCCATAGTTATTTATAGGTTTGATATATTTTTAGTTCCTTTCAAGAAATTTCAAAATTTTCCACGAGATTATATATATTTTTATCATTTTAATGGATATTCAATTATTATCATAGTAGTATAATATAATTTATAATATTTATGATTTTCTAATATTTTCTAGGTTTTCCATCTAGATTTGGGATTCAGTTGATTTCAATATTTTTTTCTGGTTTTATGGGATATCATATTTTTTTGTTTCACTTATAGTGTTTTCCAAGGATTTGATGTTTATTAATAATTCTAAGTGATGATTTAAAACATTCTATTTTTCATGGGGTTTTTACTTTATGTTAAATGATTTTATATTTTATAGGGTTTAATGGTTTTAGTAAATATTTTTGGGGTTTTAATTTTTTCCCTACTTTTCTAGGATTTTCATTATTTTTATGGAATTTTCATGTTCAATCATGGGTTTCTTTCTTTTATGGTTATTATAATTTTATAATATATTTTTATCAGTTTTATAGGATTTTTGTTATTTTTATAGTTTTAATGCTCTTTATTATATTTATGGATTTAAATTTTATATTATATCTTATATTACTTATATTTTTTAAAATTTTTTTATAGTAATAATGGGTTTTCAATGTTATTACGGATTGCAATGGTTTTTACGGATCTTCAAAAATATTGAATGTTTTTAAAGAATTCATGGATTTTCATAGTTTTATTACATTCTGCATAGTTTTATTTTTTTAAGGATTTTATGGAATTTAAATGTTATCCATAGTTTATAAATGTAATTTTAATATTTATTTCAAGTACCAGTTTTAATGGGTTTCTAAAAAATAGGGTTTTTAGAGGTTACATATGATTTGTATATTTTTTGGGGATATTAAGTGTTTATGAAAAATTTCAGTTTTTTTTGGTTTGTTATGGGTGTTTTGTCATTTTCATGGAAATTATAGATTTTAAAAATAATTTCATTGTTTTCATTGTTTTTTGGGTTTTACATTATTTCTATGGTTATTAAAGGATATTTAGTTTTTATTGGGATTTCTACGTTTCAACTAGTTTAATTTTTGTTAATGGGGGTATCTATGAAATTTCAGAAATTTTTAATGTTATATCAGGGATTTCTAAGGTTTTTGATGTTTTATATGGGTTTTATGTTCTTTTAATTTTTTTATAGTTATTTTCAAAGTATTTATTTTTTCATTTGTTTTTAGGATCAACAAGGTTATTGGTGGGGTTATGGATTTTTTATGATTTTTATAAGTTTCCATGGGTTTTTGTGTATTTTTGACATTATTGTTTTATCCAGGGTTTATTGTAATATCTTTGGGTTTTATGTGTTTTTTATGGATATCAATGATTATCAGGGTTTTTCATGATTTTATATGATTTTCCTAGATTTTCACTATGTTTAATGTGATTTGATTTATTTTATGATTTTTTTTGAAATTACAATTTTTTGAATGGTTTTATATGGTTAAAGGGGTATTCTTCAGTTTTTAGGGGATTATAAGTGTTTCCAAAGATTTTATGGGGTTGTTTGTGGATTTTCATGAAAATATATGGGGTAAAACTTTTTAATTATATTATAATTTTTTACCATTATTGAGGGATTTAAACTTTTTTATGGAATTAAATGGTTCTGTATTTGTTTTTTATTATTTATTATAGGGTTCCAATGATTCCATTTTTCTTCTAGAGAACTCCATGAGTTTCTGGTATTTTTCATTTTGTTTATTTAACACCATTTTATATCATTTTAATGGGTTTTAATGTTTTTTCAAATATTTTCATGGAATTCCATGATATTCACTAGTTTATTTGTACATATATTTGGGTTTTATTTCTGGTATATATTTTATGGTTTTTTTCATTTTATTCAATTTATTTAGAGTTTTAAATGTGGATTTTATCTCATAAAAGTAATTTCATGGATTTTATATTTTCCCCATTTGATCTGGGTTTTACATTTATTTCTATAGTTTTTAATTTTTATTATATTTTCAATGTTTTTAAATATTCATTTCTTGAATTTCTATAGGTTTGAAAAGTCAAAAGGGTGATATATATTTTTTTCAATTAATTCGATCAGAATTAAATGTTATTGGTTTTATATGAATATTTAGGGGTATCTCAAGGATATAATATAATTTTGGGTATCAAATATTTTGAATATAGATTCTATTATTTCTGGGGTTATTAATTTCTTTCCAAATTTTCAGGGATTTTTATCAATTTTAAATAGAATTGTCTATTTTTACCATTGTTTTATAAACATTAAGATTTTACATGATTTCATAATTTTTTTGTATCATTTTCATAATATTTAAAAGTACTGTAAAATTATTTGTAAATTCTTGTGTTATTATTGGGATTTATTGTTTTTTTTTTCTATTTTTTGTCATCAAAGTTTTCTATATTTTTAGTGGTTTTTATTTTTTCTTGGGTTTTGTCATGGTTTACAATTTTTTTACCATTATGATTTTTTTTTCTTGGAAATTAATGGGTTTTTATTGGGATTTTATGATTTTACATTAATTTTTGGATTTTTGAATGATTCCCATTATTTAAAATTACTTCTTTAGGTTTTTAATGTTTTTAGTGATTCTAATGTTTTCTAAAAAAATTTACTGTCTTAGATGCTTATGAGTTATTAAGTAGTTTTACATGGTTTTTTCATTTTATCAATAAATTCCAAAGGCTTTTAGGGTAATTTTTTGTTTTCATGGGATTTTTTATTAATATAAGTGTTTATTTTGTTTTTTTTCACTTTTTTACGTGATTTATTTTATTTCTATGTTTTATTGTATTTTTATAGGGTTTTATGGATTATATAAATTCTTAGTGTTTTTTATTAGTTTTATATGCTTTCATAATTTTATGTACTTTCTATATTTTTGTTGAATATATACTGTTTAAAGGTTCCCTTGAAGATTTAGTTGTTTTTATCATTTTTTCAGTGTTTTCAAGAAAATTTCATTATTTAATATGATTTTCTATATTTTTGGATATGTTCAATATTTTCAATTTTTTATTTTTTTAAATGGTTTTATTTGTTTTTTATGGAATTATTTAGGTATTTCAATTATTCATTTTGGGTATTCACAGATATGAGTAATTATTAATAAATATTAATGTGGTTTCAATTTAACCAATGTTTTTTATTATTTTTAAAGATCCTAAAATGATTATAGTGGTTTATACTATATTATTTTCTTCTATGTTTATTTTTTCAATAAATTATATTATTCACATTTTTTCATTGTTTTTATAGGATTAACATAGTTTTTTAGTTTACTATGTATTTATCATTTTTATATAGTTTTCATTGTTTTTTAATTTTTTTGATTTTATAGGGGTTTTCTAGGAATTCAATCACTATATGGGTTTCATGGTTTTTGAGATAATACATAACTTTTTGAGAGATCTTTAGGTGTTTTATAATTTTATATGTGTTTATAGGGATTTCTAAATCATTATATAATATTATTTTTATTCTTCCATTTAGTTATATTTAAAAAAATTATGGGTTTTACGATTTTCTATGGTATTATAGGGATTTCAAATGTTATAAAAATGTTTTCATTCATTCAAATGTTTTAATGGATTTCAATAGTTTTTTGAGATTTTAGAATTATATTGTTTTTTCATATAATTTTAATGTTTTTTCCAGTGTTGCTATGGTTGTTAATTAATTTTCATGGTTTTTAGATTCTCATGAATTTTCATGTGTTTTAATGGTCTTCTATATTTTTTGGTGTTCAAATGGTTTTCAATATTTTCATTGGGATTTCATGTATTTACATGGGGTTTAAAGGGGTTATATTGTTTTATATATTTTTTATGATTTTTATCTTTCTATATGAGTTTATATAATGTTTGAAATGGTTTATCATCATTTTCAATGGATTTCATAGTCTATGGTTTTATATATATCTTTTCAATGGTTATAAGTTTTTCAAAAAAAATAATATATTTTCTACAATTTCTAATAAATTCCTTAGATTTGTGTGGGTTTTAAATTTTCATTATTATTGGAAATTTTTTTATGTTATTTATGTTTATCAATAGTTCTTCATGGTGCTTTTATAATTTTATTTATTAATTTAAATTTTCATTGTTTTTACAAATAATAATTATTTCTTATAGTTTTTAAGTGTTATTATTTGATGGGGTTTTTTATTTATATGATATTTCAAAAACATTTAGGGTTTTTAAAAATTTTATAATGTCTTACAAATTATTATTGGGTATGTATAGATATTTTGGGATATTCATAAGTATAATGATTTATATGTTTATTATGGTTTTGTTGATATTATTAAAAAAATTATAGGGTTATCAAAATTTATATTAGTTTTTTTTATGATTTTATAGTTTTTAATATTTCTAATGGAATACTAAGGTTTTTTATCATTTTTTTTCATATGTCCTTATTTAAGTGTTATATTCTATTTTCTTGTGTTTTTTTTGGATTATTTTTTTTTTAGTTTTCCTAGATTTTATTCTCTTTATCATTGGTTTTAAAGTATTCCATGTTTTTCATGAACTTTATGGGGTTTCCATGATTTTTCATTATTTATAAAGGGTTTGGGGGGGTTAGTGTTTTCCAGCTTTCCATTATACTTTTGGTTTTTCCATATTTTTTAATATGTCTCTAATTTTTCATGTATATTGATGTTATTTTATTATTTCTTATTATTTTCAATGTTTTCATTTATTTTTATGTGTTTTATGTCATTTAATTATTATTTTTCCATATTATAATTTTATATGGTTTTCTATAGATAAATAAGGGGTTCATTGTTTTATTTTATAGTTTCCTATAATTTTTATTTTTTGGGTCTCCCTTAGTTTTTCTATTTTCTTATAAATTTACAGAATATTTTACATGTTTTTTATAGATTTTGAGGAAATTTTCAATATTTCCTATAATGTCTATATATTTCTAATTTTTATAGTTTAATTAGTTTTTTATGGTTGCTAATGGGTATGTAGTGATTTCATGTCTTTTTTAATTTTTATATGATTTTTATTGATTTTAAATATTTTATAAATTGTTTCTAAATTTCCACAAATTTTCAAGATATTTATAGTTTTTCCTATGTTATTAAGGGGTTTTATATTCTTTTTATTTTTTATGTTCCTTATTATCATTTTTTATGTATTTTACTATTATTTAGTATTGTTTATGTGTTTTCTCATATACTTTTGGGTAATTTTATTCTTATTACTAGGTTTTTAAGGGAAATGTGGTTTTCAAAAATTTATCTAGTGACCTTATATACTAGATTGGTTTTTATCAGTTGTGTCGTGTTCTTCATGTCCTTAGTGATTTTTTTAAAATTCAAATTTTTTAAAAATTTTGACTGTTATTTTATATATGTTATTATGGTTGTAGGGGTTGATATAATTTTTAATTATTGGTTTCATTTTTCTTATTGTTTTTGTGGATTTAATGGATTTTAATAGTCTTTTATACATTTTTATAGGGTTTCTTGGTTTTTCCAGGTTTACTAATTTTCATCAATTTCAATCATTGTGACATAACTATGTTATATTTTTGTTTTGAATAATTTTATGATTAATTTTAATTAACTAAATGATGTTTACATTTGTTATTTTTCACAATCCAAATTAAGGATGATGTATGATTCTGTGTAAATATCTATTACATATATGATATCTATTATTATCTTATCTAATGTATGATAGAAAACAAATACATTATATAGTGATACCATAAAAAAAAGAAATTTTTTTTTGTCTTGTTGAGAAATTGGTGCATGGTCAGTGCACAACATTGTAAATCATACAACCAAACCATGTGATTTTCCGGAATTTTAAATTATAATTTTATTTTTCTCCATTTCATAAATAAAATTAATTCATTCCTCATTATCTCAATATTATACACAAGTATCCTTAAGGATTACACCTCTATTAATCTTGTATGGTAATATCCTTCCCCTATTATATATTTGTTTATTCATCATTGTTTGAAACTAATTATTCTTCATCTGATTAATATTTATTCTATTCTATCCTATTATATTCCTTGTTTTCTTTAAGTGACTTTCATAAACAAAAACTAGAATATGATTTTTCTAAATCATGTGATATTTTATGTTTTCTGTTATGGAACTTCATTTGGTCATCATATTCATATAATTAAAATATATGAAGGATCTATTCATGATTATTTTTGTTATATCATTATATATCATTTATAAGATATATCAAGTTGTTAATTAGTTATCCAAACCACATTTCAATAAAAAAAATTAACTATATTTTTTATCCCCAAAAGGTCAAATAAGGTTTTCCATTCATTCAATGTATTTATAATTTATTAAAAGGGTTGTCGGTTGGGTTCTTATTTTATTCTCTATATAACCACTTTTCAAGAAATTTATGTTTTCAAAAATGATTATATGAGGTATTTTGTATGTGAAATGATAATAATGGGTTGGTTTTTAACTCTGAATTATATTTTAAGAAAAAATATTTCATGTTTTAAAGAATATTTTACACACTGATAGTACATTTTGTATGTGGAAAAAATAAAATTTATCAATATTATGCACGAGTTATTATTTCTAGATATTATTGTTTTTATTTATTATTATATTTTTTCGAACTATTTATGATTTGATGATATTATCTTTTTTTTAATTTTACTTGATTTTAATATATTTTTTTATATAATTAAATCATAAATGAAAAATAATTAATTGACTCATGACATAGATTTAAATATAGAACCATTTTGAAAAAAAATAATAATGGTTTTCATTTCATACATAGTACACTCTACAGAAATTCATTATTAAATTATGGTTGATATGAGTTTTGAAATGATATATCGAGAATTGTATATTAGTGGATATTTATTAATTGTGAATGTGTAATATCATGAAATGATTTTTACTAATTTACCCCTTTTATATTTTTAAAAACATCATTAGAACACCTTCAGATAACATAATTCAGATTCTATCCCAAAAAGCTAGATATTGAAGTGATGATACTATATATACATGATTCTTCCTTAGAAAATAAAATATACAAAATGGAAAATACATATAAATAAAAAATGGAAATGTGGTAGTTACTATTATGAAAAATCATTGAAATGATGTTCTACCTTGAATAAATAATCTTATGAAAGGGTCATCTCTTAGACACTTAACCATATAGGCCTTATACTCTATAGAAATAACATTATAATGAAATAAGTATCCACAATAATTCATTAATTCTCAATTTTTTATACCATATATATTCACTCTAGTATATATATATATAGTATTCATATCAATATTTGGCATTTCATCCTCTTAGAACCCATATTTAAGTTATTATTATGGTCAATTTCACAAAAAGATAATTATAAAGTGAATATTTTTTCTGATGGTATTATATTTTGTGATAAAATTAATTTACAATTATTTCCATTAAGTTTCATATATTTTAATTTAATATTCAATTTTACATTTTATTCTCATTGTCAAGTTAGATGTTGAATAATAATTTATAGGGTATCTGAGGAAATGAACTAATAAAATCATGAAATTTTTTCCAATTATAATTTTTCTAAGTTATTATTTTTTTTAACTACATCTCTATAATTTTTTATTTACTATATTAAATCCTCATTAGTTTTATGTTTTTATAAAAAAATTAAAAGTAAGTAAATATTATTATTCCCAAAAAATTTGATATATCTATTTAAAGGATATATATATATATATATATATATATATATATATATATATTAAAATTCATTAAATTCAAAAGTAAGTAATTATTTGTTTTATAAATGTTGTAAAACTAGAAATTAGGAAATCTAACATAAATTGAATTGAATAAAATCAGCTTTGGAACCCCGTGGTGAATTTTTATATCCCTACAAAAATTGAAACAATCTTATTTTTAAGGATTTCAAGTCATAATATTCATATTCAAGGTAGGATATGAATTTTTAAAATCACTAAACAATAATATAACGGCATGATTGATATATGATATGCATGTTACCCGGGTCACATTGAGATTATAAAATGATGTTTTGGGTCGTATTCGTATTTTGGGATGGCTCATCTATTAACCAAAACATTCATTTTATATATATAAATTCTATATACTGTTATATGGGATGTGAAACATGGTTTTAGTTTTTTATTATGGTTTTTGAAAGTTATATTTTTTTATCAATATTTTTCATGATCTTTATGATTATTTTTTATTTAAAAAATATCATTTTCATTTGGGTGGATTCAAAATGTACGAACCCACAATACCAAGATCATTGGGGAAAGCATTTATATTATATGTTGAATTATATATTGAAATTCTCCCTAATTTATACATTTGATACCCTTCACAAATGTTTGTAACACATGGTGATTGTCAAGGATCTTTATGAATTGTAATGGAATTATTGGAAGCGTGACATGATAACCTTATAAGTTTCATTAAAGAATGATATTTTTAATGAATATTTAATTGGAATATAATTATAGATCAATGACCAGACCATTGGATCATTAGTTTTAGGTAAGGGGAGTGTCGAACTAACACGTTTTCAAATAGTAGATCAAGATACAATTGGATGTTTGGATGTGGATCGAGAATTATAGTACCTTTTTTATTATTATAGAAAAATTTATATCTAAATTGAATTTATTTTTGTTTTTATTTCATTTTTTATTTTTTCATTGGAAATGATAATGTTTCCTGATGTGAAATAAAATACAGTCATATGTTCACAATTGTTCTGTAATTTTTTGGAAACCCTAAAATAACCATTTAAATTATTATGAATAATTTTTATAAGGAAATTAATAGTTAATTAATAGTCTACCAAACCATTCCACGAGACTATACAGAGTATTAAAAACCATAAATTTTATGTTATATGACCTCTTTTAACATTAAAATATTTTAGTATTTTTATTAAAATATTTAGGTGGATATAATGAAGTTATTATTTTCTATCAATTCTAAATATATATGGTATGATTACAATTTTATATTGAGTTATTTAGTTCTACACAATAATAGAAATGTGTTCTTTAAAAATATAATTATGTGAAATTTATTAAATCGAATAATTGTGTATTATAAAAAGAATTTTATTAATGAAAAATGTATTTTAAATTTCTGATGGATCTCTAAATAATGAAAATAATTTTTTTCCAAAATTTATATGATTTTGTCAATATATATGAGGAAATATTATAATATCTAATTTTATTATATGTTTTAACAAAATTTAACATCATCATGAAAAAATATAGATACTATTTGGTTTTTTATATTTAATTAAATATTAAAATTATTTTCCTTATTATTCATATTATTTTACAATATATTAATAGTGCATATGATTTTATAGTAATTACTTTATATCCACTTTGATATTTTTTTGAAAATGAAATAATATTTTCATTATTATATCCATATTTTTTTTAATTTAATGGTTTATTTTATTAAGAGTTGATCACTTTTTCCGTATATGTATTCATGTATTTAAAATATTGAATAATGTTTCAGTAGAGTTTCCAATTTTATGTTGTTTAGATTACGAATCCCAATGGTTATCAATGTATCATTGCAATTTCTAAAAACTTAATGTTATATATATAGTCATATATATTCCTTCATATTATTGACTTTATCTATATTCGAAAAAACATTGTGGATGTGATTCATTATAATCTCATGTATTGTATCAAATAATACTCATATAAAAAAAATTATATCACATAGAGTTATATTTCTAAATTTGTAGATTGTGTATCCTGAGAAGATCGGCGAAATATATTATTCATTGGAAACATGTGAAACCAATGATGTTAAATCATCCACATGAATATTTAAAGGACCATGATCAGAATATAGAAATAATTATATTCTTTTTCAGCTTCATTAAAATATTAATTTTGAAATCATCATGACTATTTTCATTAAGGGGTATTATTCTGTCATGACCCGCCTTCACCAAAAGAAGAGAAGGGACAGCAGAATGCCAGACCCTTCCTTCTTTAAGTTGAAGGAGAGATAATGACCCATGAGACCCGCCTTTAATAGGTCCCGAAGTGGCAACCTGTACCAAGGGTATAGAATCACACTCAAGATGGAAGGCATTACACTTTTTATTTTTTTACAGGATCAGGAGATAAGATAGCAACTCCAACAACCCCAAAGATGAAAGTAAAGGTAAAGCTGAAAGAAAACCATTCCCATATGCATGTTAAAAATTAAAAGATACAAGCCACAAGAACTCCAAGTTAAAGTACCAAAAAAAAGGAAAATGACAACAGCAACTGCCCCAAGGTCTGAGCTAGTACGGTCCTGCACGATCCCATAATTCCTCCTGGAAACCTGAAATTAATTTTATATACGTAGGGTGAGCATACAAGTATACTTAGTAGGGAAAACCAAAGACTCCCGTGCACAATTGAGGAGGCATTCTAATTCCCTGTGAGAAAAAGGCAACCAAATCACCTAGTAAGAAAAACTGTCCACCCAAACCTCACCAAGGAACACTCCCCAAATAACGCAAGACAAGTAATGTATAGTAATAGCACATCGACGTTTGGGTACCCCATGCCACTTTCCCACTGGTTATGGAAGACATCCTACGCATCGTACCAATCCCGCCATTCTCACCGCAGTCCCACAGCTACACCTGCCCCCACACACCTGGGCCACAACCACACATCCCACCCGCAAACACCTGGGCCACAACCATCATGTGTAACCACTCCCACAAACACCTGGGCTAGAACAACTACTACTACGCCCGAAGATACCTGGGCCTCATCCCAAAGATTCTTGGGAACAACCTGCCCGCACACACCAGGGCCAACCACCACAACTACCCTACCCAAATAATCTTGGGATATAATGGACCTCAGGCCATCACAACCTGCCCAAAGAGTCTTGGGATTTTTGGGAAAGAGAGCAGAAAAGGAGCTAATAACTAGCCACTCATAGGAGTGTTGGGAAAAACAACCTTCCCTATGAAATGGGGTTGTTCGGCACTAAGTGCTCAACTTGGGTGGGGCGAGAATAATAAAAACATAAAAACTATAGGTATATGTATAGTTAACAAGCACTCATCCCAACCAAGGGTTCCCTAAGCCAACCCATGCATAACACCCTTGTTACTATTCATTCATAAAAGAAGCCAAAGCACTCATGGCCAAGTCACAACTCATTCCAAAAACTAATTCCCCGTTTAACCCATTATTAGTTTCATGTTCAAGTGACCTCATTTAAGTAAATTCTACACTGATGGGAAACTAACAGGCATAACCACATTCCTGGAAAAGAGAAACATCCAAACATCAATTTAAGCATTCACACCTGGTTCTCTTGTGAAGTCACAACAACAAAGGGATAAGTGAGATCCCTTGAAGTACTATAACCAAACCAAGCCTTAAAATATAGCCCCACGCCATTTCAGATTCACAACCAACAACCATACCATAGTAGAGGATTCCATCCTCACCCACATCATCCCTAAAGCATCAGAAAAAACAACACACCTACTACCAAAACAGAACGAGAAACTTCCAGGTTCGGGCACATTATTCATTAGGTTCTTCTTTGTGTTTGTTAACCGGGGTGATCACACATGGATTCTTGTTTTACTGAATATCCATTTAAACCACACTGAGTTTAGGTGACTAACCAATTCTATGTTACAGTTATATAGTAATCTCAAAAGGAAATGGTTCATTAGGATGCAAGGAAAGACCACCAACGTCCATGATTTTTAGTGAGCACGAGCCCATACAGTTCACAACACATATCAACATAAAAGAGAAGAACATCGATCAAACCCCCTTCATTCTTTAAAGGACCATTAATTATCTTCATTAAGTTTGGTTTCATCACTCCCAACAGAAATAATAGCATAACCACCCCGCATGATACATAGTAAGGAGAGGAGAAGGAAAAATCCTACTTGTATGATCAATGATCGAAGTTATTCTCCACGTGCCAAGAACATGGAATGCGCGACCTGTAGGGGAGGAACGTCGGAGACTCCATGGGTGAGAAAAAAAAGTTCCAGCAATGGCGCACCTCTTGTCTCGGGAAGGGAGACTCCAAACGCACTAGGAAGAAAAAGAGGTCGGCTAAGAAGAAGAATAAGAAATTCCCATGCGATATATAGATAATATCTCGTTTTTACAGGATATGGGGATTTGAATGGCTTTAAAGTTAGATCGTTGTTTCACAACGTGGTTGGGTGGTTAAAAACAATTGAATTAATTGTTATTTAATGATTCCCATCAGAAAAGGTGGTAACAGCTATGACTTTAAGGATTTTATATAAATAGAGGGGCACGTTACACGAACACCAGTTGGGTCTGTTGAAGGTCGCCCCACTCTTAGGAATTTGAATCATTGACTATGGGCTAAAATAAAATTCCCGTGAACCACTTCAAAAGGTTAAAAGGGCTAAAATTTTTGTTATGGGAGAAACTTCAGAAGAAAAAGCCGACATGGTCGGGTGGCACTGATCGTGCCATACACCAATCGGTCGCACTGATCGATGGGGCACCGATCGGTCGCACCAATCGGTCGCACGCCGATAGAGAGTCCTACCACCGAGATGCCACACTAGGATCCATAATTTGGCAAAGGGATAGACCATGAGGGTCTGGTCCATCACATTAGATACCTCTCAAACCATTCTCTCCCTCAGGAATTAAAACCAAGCCAGAAGAAAAACAGAGGGTCTGAACAACCACCTCGAAAGATACCTCTCAGGAGTGAACCTCTATGACATATAGAAAAACCTCTCCCCCCAAGAAACCAGGAAACATTAAAGGGTCAAGATGTCCAGTCATATGGGTTAGGGAGTTTCTTCCTCCATGTCAAGATATTATCCTCTTTGGGCGGCACTGACTCACCCACATGGGTTTAATCGCATCCACCTTAATGCATCTTTATTAGGGATCGAGTCCTCCCCTCCCTGCAATCAGGACTTTTCACATGCATCTATAGAATAAGGAAAACCATGCATTCTATAGTTAACAATTTAAAGTGTTCCATCACAAACAATTACAAAAAAATGGGACAAAACTCAAAATAACTCTAGGTACTGGGCATGCATCTGTGTCTCCTGTTCCCATGTACTTTCCTCGATCCCGCCATGCATCCACAACACATGAACCAAAGGAATGGTTCGTCCACAGAGAACCTTCTCCCCACGTTCCTAGATCCTCACCGGCCTTTCCAAAAAAATTACATCGGCCTCTATGTCCAGCTTTCCCAAGTGAAGGCTGTGTGAATCATCGTGCAGATACCGTCAGAGTTGTGACACATGGAAGATTCCATGTAACCTTAGTAGCGGCAGTGGTAACGCTAGCTGATAAGCCACTTCTCCGACCCACCGCAAAACTTCAAAGGGTCTGATGAACCTTGGAGAAAGCATACTCCCCCTGCCGAACCTTCATTGTTCACGCCGAGGGGAGACCTTCAAGAACATGTGGTCCCCAACCCCGGACTCCAAGGGTATCCTCCTATTATCGTCATATGAATTCTTCTGGTTCTGAGCCGCCTTCATCCTCTCCTGTATAAGCTGAATCTTATTCGTCGTGCTCATCACCACCTCTGGGCCAAGAACACTTGTTTCTCCAACCTTGGTCCAGCACACGGTTGAGCGACATGGACTCCCATAAAAGGCTTCAAACGGATCCATGCCAGTGGTAGAGTGATAGCTATTATTGTAGGAAAAATCTACTAGAGGAAAGTGTCGTACCCATGATCCCCCAAAATCCAGTATACATGCCTATAGCATTTCCTCCAAGGTCTGGATGGTGCGTTCTGTCTGTCCATCTGTATGGGGATGGAAAGTAGTGCTAAGATGTAGATGGGTGACAAAAGCATGATGCAATACTCTCCTGGCTCGTGAGGTAAACTGTGAATCCCTATCTGAGACTATGGATCTCGGAACTCCAGGAAACCAAACCACCTCATCCACATACCTCTGTGCAAAGGCATCCACTGTTCCTGATTCCTTGATCGCCAGAAAGTGATCTGATTTCGTCAACTGGTCCACCACTACCCAGATAGTGTCGTAGCCTCCTTGAACCTTGGGTACCCCTATGACAAAATCCATCGACATTTCATCCCACTTCCATTTGGGGATATCTAAAGGCTACAAAAATCTTCCTGGAACAGGTTGTTCAGCCTTCACCTGCTGACACACTAGGAACCTGGACGTGAACTCTACCACCGCCTGCTTTACCCCGGGCCACCAGAATTGACCCCTCAAGCCCCGATACATCTTGGAAACTCCTGGGTGCACTGCTAGGGTTGAGTTGTGGAACTCACCAAGAACCCTTACGTGCATCACCTCTGGGACAAACAACTTCCCTCGGAAAAGCATCTAGTTCTGAGGATCCTCCGTCCACCCTTCCGGAGCATCACCTTGGTTAACCCGGTCACGCATCACTTCACTTTCTAAGTCTCCCCACTGGGACTCCTCCACCTGCTGTAGTAGAGAATATTGCACTATCATCTGATACAGGAAACCTCTACCACCATACATCCTTGCATCGAGGTTCAGGGTAGCCAACTCCTCTATCGCCTTCCAAGCATCTGCCAACTCTCGAACCGCATCCTTATGTGAATTCCTGCTCATGGCATCAGCCACCACATTCCCCTTTCCTGAGGTGTAGGAAATATCGAAGTCGTAGTCCTGAAGGAACTCCACCCACCTACGCTACCGCGAGTTCAGGTCCCACTGGGAGAAGATATACTTCAAGATTTTGTGATCGGTGAAGACTAAGAAGCGCTCCCCGACGAGGTAATGCTGCCACAACTTTAGTGCAAAAATGACCACTACAAGCTCCAGGTCGTGGGTGGCATAATTACACTCATGAAGACATAACTGCCTAGACCCATAGGAGATAACCCCTTACCACTACATCAACACACATCTGAGGCATTGCCTTGAAGCATCACATAACACCTCATACACCGCCCCTTCTTCCGGCAACCTCAGCACTGCGGCACTTACCAACTTATCCTTCAGATAGCTAAATGATGCATGGTGATGCCCATTCCACATGAAAGCCTGGTCCTTCTTGGTCAAAGGTGCCAAAGGTGCCGCAACTCGAGAGAAGTTGGTCACGAACCTCCGATAGTAACCTGCCAGTCCAAGAAAACTTCGAAACTCTTCCACATTCTTGGGTTCTTCCCAAGAAACAACCACCTCGACCTTCGATGGGTCCACCGCTATCCCCTACTCACATACCACGTGCCCAAGGAAGTGTACTTCTCACATCCAGAACTTGCACTTGGACAACTTCCCATAGAGTTGGTGCTACTGGAGGACTTCTAAAACCGTTCTCAGCTGCTTAGCGTGATCCTCCTATGATCTTGAGTAGATCAGGATTTTGTCAATAAACACGACTATGAACCGGTCTAGATACTCCTGAAAGACGGATTTCATGAGCCCCATGAATACAGATGGAGCATTCGTAACGTCGAACGACATGACCATAAACTCAAAGTACCCATATCTGCATCTGAAGGCAGTCTTCGAGATGTCACCCTCCTTCACCCTCAGCTGGTGATATCTCGACCGCAACTCAATCTTCGAGAACCAACCTTCTCCCCTCATCTGGTCAAAGAGATCATATATCCTTGGGAGAGGGTAGCGATTCTTGATTGTCACTTGATTCAGCCTCTGGTAGTCTATGCATAGCCTGAGACAACCATCCTCCTTCTTTTCGAACAAGACGGGAGTACCCCATGGTGATGCACTTGGCCGAACAAAACTTTTCTTCATCAGATAGTCAATTTGGATCCGCAACTCTCACAACTCAGAAGGTGCCATCCGGTAGGGAGCCATCAAAATCGGACAGGCACCAGGTTGCAAGTCTATCCCGAAATCAACATCACGTCGAGGGGGTAGAGTCTCCACCTCTTTAGGGAAGACGTCCATAAACTCACTGATGATCCCAAGTACTTACACCATCTCTGCATCCACCAACTCTACTGATAGTTCAGACAATAGGGAAAGGAGGGGCTCCTCTCGTCTACTATTTTTTTGAAAACCCCACTCACCGATGAAAGTTACACGTTGTCCGCCCAAATATGAAAACACAACCCTTCCTTGGAAGCATTCAATGATGTCATATACATAGAACAGTCAGTCAATGCCTAGGATGAAAACGTATGGATGTATCTGCAATATTGGAATATCCTTGATAGACTGATGTGGCCCTATAATCAGTTTACACCAACGAAAAACATAAGACAAGTCGGTCTGACCTCTGACCGGTGTGCTCCGCACCAGGGGCACTGGATGTCTCTTAGCATCTAAACCCAGAGCACGAGCCAGACTGGGGGTAACAAAAGAGTGTGAAGCTCCTGTATCGAACAAGGCATAGGCAAGAGTACTAAACAGGCTGATCATAACTTTAACTACTTCTGGCCCTGCTGTAATTGCCGCCTATACGGTGTGCAAATGTCCATGCACAACTCCCATGCCTCTCGGCTGTCGGCCGCCTCCCTGACCACACCCTGGTCGAGGTCCCTGAGGGGCACCCTGAGGTCGGCCTCCTCCCACCACGTCTACTCTCAGAGGGGCGAGATCCTGATATCCTTGCTGCTGCTGTTGAAGGGGCCTAGCTGGAAACTGTTACGGCTGAGGTGGGCGCTGAACCTGCCCACCCCTGTTGTACTGTACTCTATCCGGGAAATGATTCTAAAGGTGTCCATGGCTCCCACAGACGAACCACCTCTGTCCTGGGCCCGAAAGAAAAGGGAGAGGACCGGGGGAATCGGAAATGGAACTGTTGAGGCCTGCTTCCTGCTGGTCGAAACCTAGAGGGTCCTGATGCTGGAGGCCTGCTGCTGACAGCCTTTCCCTTAAACAAGCCCAACTGGATTCCCTCTTGTGATACACCTCCCAGCGTGTACATCTTTTCCACCACTTCATCTTTCTTCTGGACCTCTAAGTAGGTCGTTAAGGTGAAGGGAGTAATAGCATACTAAAGATAAGGTCAAAACGCCTCCTCCAAACGTCTCGCTCGAGACTCCTCATCTAGAAAGACATTCGGAGCAAAGTGAAGGAGATACTTGAACTTGATCCCCAACTCTCTTACTGACATGCTCCCCTGCTGGAGGGAGAGCAGCTCATGCCTCTTTTCAGCCTTCATCGTGGAAGAGAGGAATTCCACCCGGAACTCCCTCTCGAAGTCAGCCCACGCAACCTCAGCCTCCTTCCTTTCCCCAGGATAAAGTGTCCACCACTAACGTGATGCTCCCCACATCTGGCTGACGGCTAGAGGAACCCAGTACTCTGTCGGAGCCCGAATCAAGCCAAAAGCGATCACTAGCTCCTCCAGCCAGCTCTCTGTCTCCACATCCGAGATGCTACCCTTGTACTTCCCAAGGAACTTCCGCTGAAAGGCATGAAGCGTCATCTTCCACTGATCATCCTCCTCTCGGTCACCCCTATGTAGATCATCCAAATCAACCTCCAGGGCCTCAATCGTCCGCACTACTTTTGGTCATCTCCCTGGTGCCATAGCTGTAAGGTAAACAAGGAATGCCTAAGCCTGAGTAGTGTAGAATATTGTTCTTAAATTTTTGTTAGACTTCTTGTTTATTTTAAATCCCCAAAATACCCATAAAAAACAAGAACACAAGTCATTATGATGTATGTACCTTTCCTAGGGTCTTTACCATGAAATCAGTGTTTCCTCACTTAGTCGTTCGGTATGCCCATAGTCCTTGCATCGAATCATGGGGGGTCTAAAATATCATTTTCTAGCTGGTCTTCCCTGGCCTATTTCACACACCAAGATCACCCAACACTTCTTCCCTACCATCCCATGAAATCCTCATCGTGCCTAATTCCAGACTCCATCCTATCTCTCAACCTCCTCTGATACCATTCTATCACGACCCGCCTTCACCAAAAGGAGAGAAGGGACAGCAGGTTTCCATACCATTCCTTCTTTAAGTTGAAGGATAGATAATGACCCTCGAGACCCACCTTCGATAGGTCCCGGAGTGGCGACCATCACCAAGGGTATAGAATCACACACAAAATGGAAGGAATTACCCGTTTTAATTTTTTACAGGATCGGGAGATAAGATAGCAACTCCAACAACACCAAAGATGAAAGTAAAGGTAAAGCTGAAAGCAAACCATTCCCACATGCATGTTAAAAATTAAAAGATACAACCCACAAGAACACCAAAGCTAAAGTATTAAAAAAAGGAAAACGACAACAGCAATTGCCCCAAGGTCTGAGCTAGTATGGTCCCAAATGATCCCTGAAGTCCTCCTAGAAACCTGAAAGCAGTTTTATATATGTAGGGTGAGCATACAAGTGTACACAGTAAGGAAAACCAAAGACTCTCGTGCACAATTGGGGAGGAATTCTAATGCCTTGTGAGAAAAAGAAAACCCAAGCACCTAGTAAGGAAAACTATCCACCCGAACCTCACTAAGGAACACTCCCCAAATAACAGAAGTCAAGTAATGTATAGTAATAGCACATTGACATTTGGGTACCCCACGCCACTTTCCATCTGGTTATTGAAGACATCCTACGCATCGTACCAATACCGCCATTCTCACCGCAATCCCACTACTACATCCACCCGCACACACCTGGACCACAACCACACATCCTGCCCGCAAACACCTAGGCCAAAACCATCATGTGTAACCATGCCCGCAAACACCTGGTCCAAAATAACTACTATCATGACCGAAGATACCTATGCCTCATCCCGATGATTCTTGGGAACAACCTGCCCACACACACCTCGGCCAACCACCACAACTACCATGCCCGAAGAATCTTGGTCTATAATGGACCTCAGGCTATCACAACATGCCCAAAGAGTCTTGTGATATTTGGAAAAGGGAGCAGAAAAAGAGCTAATAACCATCCACTTAGAGGAGTGTTGAGAAAAACACCATCCCCCCTAAAATGGGGGTGTTCGGAATTAAGTGCTCAACTTGGGTGGGGCGCGAATAAGAAAAACAAAAAAACTATAGGTATATGTATAGTTAACAAGCACTCATCCCAACCTAGGGTTCCCTAATCCAACCCAAGCATAACACCCTTGTCACTATTCATTCATAAAAAAATCCACAGCACACACAGCCAAGTCACAACTCATTCCCAAAACTAATTCCCCATTTAACTAATCCTTAGTTTCATTTTCAAGTGACATCATTTAAGTAAATTCTGCACTACTGGGCAACTAACAGGCTTAACCATAGGATAGGAAAAGAGAAACATCCAAAGATCAATTTAAAAATTCACACCTGTTTCTCTTGTGAAGTCACAACAACAAAGGGATAAGTGAGATCCCTCGAAGTACTGGAACCAAACCAAGCCTCAAAATATAGCCCCACGCCATTTCAGATTCACAACAAACAACCATGCCACAGTAGAGGATCCCATCCTCACCCACATCATCCCTCAAGCATCAAACAGAACAACACATCTACTACCAAAACAGAGTGGGAAACTTCTAGGTTCAAGCACATTATTCATTAGGTTCTTCTTTCTGTTTGTTAACCGGGGTGATCACATAGGGATTCTTATTTTACTGAACATCCATTTAAACCAAACTGATTTTAGTTGGCTTACCAATTCCATGTTACAGTTATATAGTCATCTCAAAAGGCAAGGGTTCATTAGGATGCAAGGAAATACCACCAACGGCCCTTATTTTCAGTGAGCACGAGCCCATATAGTTCACAATACATATCAACATAAAAGAGAAGAACATCGATCACACCCCCTTCATTCTTTAAAGGTCTATTAATTATCTTCATTAATTTTGGTTCCATGAATCCCCAAAGAAACAATAGAATACCCACCCCACATGATACACAGTAAGGAAAGGCGAAGGAAAAAACCCTAATTGGATGATCAACGATCGAAGTTCTTCTCCACGCGCCAATAATGGGGAATGCATGACTTGCAGGGGAGGAACGTCGGAGACTCCATGGGTGAGAAAAAAAAAGATTTGGCACTAGAGCACCTCTTGTCTCGAGAAGGGAGACTCCAAATGCACTGGGAAGAAAAAGATGTTGGTGAAGAAGAAGAAGAATTAATTCTCGTGCAATATATAGATAAGATCTCATTGTTACAGGATATGGGGATTTGAACGGCTTTAATGTCATATCGTGGTTTCACCACGCGGTTGGGTGGTTACACACGATTGAATTAATTGTTATTTAATGATTCCCATCGATAAAGGTGGTAACAGCTGTGACTTTAAGGATTTTATATAAACAGAGGGGCATGTTACGCGGACACCAGCTAGGTCTTTTGAGGGTCTCCCCACTCTTAGTAATTTTAATCACTAACTATGGGCTAAAATAAAACACCCTTGAACAACTTAAAAAGGTTAAAATGGATAAAAGTGGTGTTACGGGAGAAACCGCAGAAGAAAAACCTGACAAGGCCGGGTGGCAACGATCGTGCCATACACCGATCGGTCGCACCGATAGATGAGGCCTCGATCAGTCACACTGATCGTTCGCACACTGATAGAGCGTCCTACCACCAAGATGCCACCCTAGGATCCGTATTTTGGAAAAGGGATGGACAGTGAGGGTCTGGACCATCGCATATTCTTTATATGTGATTTTGAATATATAATTTATTTGATGAACCTCTCATAGTGTGATAAAATAGTGAATGAGTACTCTAAAAATTTTACTATGTTTTTCCCTTAAATGTAGTAATTCATAACTTATTAATGGATTGATTATATGAAGGTGGAATTCATTGTGAAATTATATTATAAGAGTTATAATTTTTCATGGGTACTTATAAACATGTTCTCAATATGGGTATTATAGTGGAATCAATTTTCAAAGGGAATATAATAATTGTTGGTGTCACTGCTCCATGTTGTTTGAGCATAGGTACTCTATAATCTTTTTATAATATGTAGGATGATACCAATAAGAAATTTTATTTTCATAATGGGATTAGTAACTTTATAGAACTGATTTAAAAATTAATATCTAATCATGGATTTGTTTTTAGTGTGGGAAATTTTTCATTCATCTCCATGTACTTTGAAAAATCTAAAGACCTTCTGTTGATATTGATGATTTGATCATCATTAGAAATATTGGCTATTTAATAATTAGTAAAGGGAAATCATATATATATATATACACACAATTTGGATATTATTTGATCATGCTAGTTGATCTCTATAAGTTTTATATTTTTAGTGAACCAATTCGGGGTATCTTATTATCAATATCATTCATTTTGTTATCTAGATTTTTGGAATAATTACACAAAGAATTATAAATTTTTAATAGTTATTCTTCCATTGAATTTAATCTGATCATATTTAGGATGATCCTATATCATGTACCTTTATATAGATCATATAATGTAATTTTTTGTGGTAACGCTTGATATACAAATATGAACGTTGTTCCTTATTAAAAATCATTATTATTCGAATCGGTTCTATCAGTTTGTGGGCATCTCATTGTTATAAAGTTTCATTTGATCATTATTATACGATAAAACATGTTTTTTGGAATGATACATGGTTTTGTGAATCCTCTTAATGAAATAATTATTTTCATATATATTGTGATTATTTAATTATGCAACTAGATATTATCATTATATAATTTCATATTAATAATTTTTATTAGTTTTTTATTTTAATTTTTATATCACCAGCTTCATGTTCTATTAGATCATTTTACCAAGTGAATTTTGTTAATCATATGTCGATTCATTACATTCAAAACTAATTAGTTTCTTCAATTGATTATATTTTAACTTAGGTATTCATAGTTAATTAGTAGTAGGGATTTTATGTATTGTAATTTACAAGACCATTGTGGTGAAAGAAAACTATATGTTATATGGTTTTATTTCATAAATGGATTCACTAATTATCATTCATAAAACACTCAGTTATGGAATGTTGTTTCATTATACTGTATGTATTAACATTAAAAATTATAAGATAATAGAATTATTCTCTCATGGTATTAGTAATTTTAAATATAAAATCATTATTAAATGATTAAATAGACAACAGAATCCATTCTTTTGATTCGATTTATTAATAAACATTATGTATAAAATTTATGGTTAATTTATATAGATAAAAATATAAATTTTTAATTCATTCTAATACAACAATTTAATTTTTTTAATATATTTTTTAAATTGTTAATTATTTTTAATTTTATAATGTTATGAGTTGAAATAATTCAATATATTAATATTTATTAAGTCATTTTTTTGTAGAATGATCATGAATATACATGAATCACAACCGTATAGTGAGTAAGTTTCTTATCTAATAAATGATTCCTAGATAATGCCTTGTTTTTTTAGTATTAATGGACACCAATTGAATAAGTTATAGTTGCTTCATGTAACTAGCGTATGATCATGGGATAATTTTATAACCTAATTTACAAATCAAGGGATTTTCCAATAATATAAATTTTTATTTTCATATTGAACCTATAATGACCCCTATGATGATTATTTAAGGAAATTATCCAATTAATTGTTATCTTCCTATCTAATCCACTTAACTTATATTATTTATCATCTTTGTTTGATTAATTTAAAATTTATAGATAAACTATATCCCGGGGGTTTTCTAAAACATGGTATTATTGATGATATATATTGGTGAGTCAATGTAATGTCATTATTTTCTAAACTTTTATTAGTTCACCTCATTTGGGAGTCATTTGAATTATATTTTTCTATAATTAATTTTATATTAAACATAATGTGATGTGTGAGTTATCTAAAAAAAATTTATAAAAAATATATCTTTATGTGTTTTCCATGAAAGAATAATTCGATATTTTCATTAATTTTATGTTATATCTGCTTTCTTAATCGGTATTCACATATATTATTTAATCATTACCTCTACAAACATTTTTTATGAACACAATGTTTTCATGAATAAGACTATAATTAATTCTATATGAATATTGATTACATAAGGGTTATTTATTATTGAAAAGTATTTTCCATGAAATTTGATTGCAGATTTATAAAATTGTTCTTTATATTATGGGATTGATTAGTATACATTAATGTGTTTTTATTTATTATTCCCATATTACAAATTCATGATATTAATGTTTTATAAAAATATTAAAACCTATAATTTAATGTTTAATATTATTTTAATCATATAATTAATTTTAAGGAACGTTTTCATGGTATAAATTTCTAAATGTGATATAAATTCCCATGTGGGAAACCAAATAATTTTTTCTATGATATAATTGATTCCATTAACCTGAAAGACACAAAATGTGATAGTTGAAAAGATAATTTATATTTTATAATGTGATTTTCTTTTATATGGTTAATAAAAAACAATGATTTTGAAGGTTTTGTATCATAAATAAATAATATCAACACATTTTATTATATAGAGAACTATATGGGAAAATATTTAAGTAAAATAATTTAATTCCTCGAAAATTGGTCATCAATTAGTAATGATGTTTTTATAATAACATAAATATTTCACTGAAAATATATAATAGGTTCATGATGCTCCCTATTAATCGGAACATAAGGACATGATGCTCTATTAAAAAAATATGGACTTCATTTTCCCTTGGAAATTTGTTCTTCGTATATGAATCTACCCTTAAATAATATCATCAAGACAAATATATCTATTTTTTTTAAATGATATGGATATGTAAATTAATTGAATGTTTTCCCTATATTTGGCCTCAAGTTATTGATCCATGTTATTTAATTATGGGTTTAATTGAAAACCATTATCTCTTTATCTCCCATCATCACATATTTTAATTTTTTTTCAGTTAAAATAATTTTTTGATATTGATGTAGATGATTATTTCATTGTGAAATATTAAATTCCTTTAAAACATGGATTATTTCACCATAATTTTATTAATGTTTTTTTATTTATACATAATTTCTAATTATAATTTAAAATTTTTAATCATATTATATATTGTCTAGAAAATGGTGATGGGGTCTCAATAAATGAAATACTGAATATAATGTTTATTTTTAATACTTACATTTCTATTTAAAAGTTATATATATGTATATATATTGATAATATAAAAGGATGATATCCAGTTATTATTGAACCAAGGTTTTTTAATTCAATGTAAATATTAAAATAGTCATGTTTTATAGCTATTAGGAAGACTCATTTTCCTCATTAAAAAATATTAAGTGATAGATAAAATAAATAAAGACACATATAATTATTTCATGTTTCCCCCATACTAGAATACATCTATGGGACATATAATGATGATGTTTCAATTTAGTAAATTGAGTAAAAAAATTATTTTATTAAATTTTTTTAGTGAATTCATTGATCATATATGTTTACAGCCACCATAATGAACAAAAAATACTCACAACTGCACCATATAATAATGAACAAATAGTTTATCCATGTGAAAACATCATAATACATGAATTTATAGTGGAACCTATATAAATAATGACGCTTAAATTAGATATTTTATCAACAATGTAACAAATCAAAAAATAAAATCGTATATATATATATATACTTGAATATCTAATTCTCAGTCATAATCATTCCAAAATTATTCTTAATTTATAATATCTCTATTATCTATATTTTTTTAGTCATCATTACATTACAAATTTATATCACATGTTCAAGGAATAAATACCAATGGAATGAAAATAATTTTTCCATAAAATATTAATATATTATATATCTCAAATAACATCTATAAATCATTTTCAATAAAATATTTAAAAATACAAACAAGTCATTTTATTCAAAACACCTGGATTTTTTCTTCTAAATCCCCAGAAATCATTTTTGATTATTTAAACCACAATATATTCAATCATAATATACATAAAATAAATATAATTATATAATAATCCTCTTACATAACAAATTTGAATATCACGTTCATGAATATAGAGAAAACTATTTAGTATTAATTATCTTCTATACTATTCATAAATAGTTAATGGTGTCTCAATGTTATTCCTATAAGATGTATTGAATGTTCTGTTTCTTATTTAATACTATCTATAATATTCATAAAACTAATAATGTTAATATTATATTGGCTTTGATTTTTATAAATTACTATTACACACACTCTTTCACTATTTAGTTATAAATAATTATCAACTTTACCATTAATATATTATTATGTAGTTAGTGGAACTATAAAAATACTCATATGTTTCAATTTAACAAATGAAGTTCTTGTTATATATAAATTTAATACATATATTTCTTTAAATCATTCCTAATATCAATTAAAAAAATCCATAACTATTTTAAGGGTATTTAACATTATTTATTCCACTATTTTTAAATAATGAAAATATAAATAAAACACTAATGCCAATTTTAATGTAATTATCCACCATTGAGTTAATCAATAATTATACCCCAAAAAAATCCATCGAATTAAGTTTCCACCTATCTCTTAAATAATTAACATTTATATGTTTTAATCAATTATTACACATATTATAAAACTACAATATTAAATTAATAACACTCAGAGTGAGATAGAATTGATAGTTGAACTTTTCATTTAGAAATGCTTCATTGATTCTTATGTTCATTCACATACATTATATCATCATTTGGTAAACATATTTTCCACCCCACTTTATAATTAATAATATATATGATCCTCTTCAGTATCATATCTCAATATAAACATTTTCCTACACCCCTATATTTTAAAAAACAAGTAATCTCCCCATAATATTCTTTAAGGTACTCTACTAGTTTTCTAAAAATATGAGAAAAATACCTTCCTAAGAAATATGAAATGAAAAAAATTAAACATATTTCATTATGAATCTTGCATAATATCATTATAGATTTACCTATTCCATTTTATAAATGAAAAAAAATACTTCTTTGAATATTTAAAATAGAAAAAATTCCTTGAACAGTCAATCCTTGTGGGACCCATAGCATTAAATGAAAAAACAAATTGAATAAATTTATGGAAGGGTGAGTAAATAAAATTTCATCATTATACTTTAAACCTTCTAATAATGGGTGTAATTTGAATGTTTTCATGATTTTGTGAAGGAAACAATATTTTAGATAGCTTAAAAATAGAACACATAATTATTAAATTGACAATTAATTATTTTTAATTTAATGTTTCCATTATAAAATTCATATTATATTGATGGGAAAGAAAATTATTGACTAATTAATAAAATTATTATTTACATATGATCACAGAATAAATTATTTGTTTACAAATTATGTAGAAATTTATATAGAAAACCAATTGAATATAATTTATGTGTTTCTATAAAAAACTATTTATGTTACCATAATTATGTTTTATGATAATAAATTAAATTAACCACTAAAATACAAAAATAATAACAAAATAATATTTTATGAATTTTATTTTATTTTAAATTCATTAATTATTCGTGATATTATTACGATAAAAATTGTAAATTTTAGCTTAAAAATATATTATTTGTAAATAAAGTTTTATAAATTTTCCATGGTAGATTTTTTGTAAGAAAAAATTATTAAACATTAATCAATATTAATTTAAAAAAATAATTTTTTTTAACATAATGTCAATATTTACATTGGTAATTTTTTTATTAATCATAATTATTTCATGTTTTAATGAATAATGAAAAATACAAGATTTATATTAAAAAACAATTTTTGACTAAAAACTAATAATGATAAATTAGATTTCAAATGGGTATTAAAGTATGTTTATAAAAACATTATATCATTTAATCTCTTATAGAACATTGGAATCAATTCCACATTGAATTTAGATATAAAAACATTTCAAACTTTATGACATTTTTCATCCAAACCCTATTTTCTTATTTGGTTTATGTGATTAAAATTAAATTATTTGTCTCTAATTGGGTGTTTGGAATTTTTATAAATTGATTCATTATTTTTAATACAATATTAAAAATTTAGTAAAAAAGACACTTCTAGGTTTTGGCCATATAAATTGTAAATATAGTAATTCTTTCTTCAGTTTAGTGTACATTTGGTAATTAGTAGTAAAAAAATATTATAAATAATATAAAATTATCCAAAAACATGTAATGATTTTATTATATGAATTATTTTGACCCAAATAATCCTTATTCTAGTTTTACGACATTATGGTTCCATGTGGATTACATTAGGACCCTTTTCATATTTTATTTTAATGAAATGTAAAATATATAATACTAATGATTTAATAATTGTAAAGATTTAATATAGAATTATATTAAAGATAACAAGGGATAGAAATGTTAATTATTAATATAAAATATTAGTGTATATCATTTTCACAAATTCATAATTTTTATGTTAAAAAATAGTTTCCTTATATGGTAACATGATAATGATGTATTATGTCATCAATTAATGAGAATATGAAATAAATGATATTCAAAATATTAAAATAAATAAAATTTGAAATAATTAATGTCATAAATGTTTTTTAAAATTATACTTGCATTTTATTGATTTTTTATAATAATTTTTAATAATTTTTATTTTTATAGTGATGTTTTTAAAAAACCACGTAATGAATCGTGTCAAAATTTACAGTAATTATATTTTAATAAAAATATTTTTTTATTAAATGATAAAAAATATAAAAATTTCCTATACATCCAAATAATTGGAAAAAATGGTTAAAATTTCCTAAAATTATTCATTTATGGGGTTTTTTAAATATTATTGTAACTATAATAACCATCTATTTTTAAAAACACATGTTGTGACACTAATAATTCAAGAGAATATATACTTTTTTAAGGATTAGAAAATAGTAAAAACATATATACTATTAATTTGATGAATATACTTCTACCTAATATTATCATATGTTTAATATAAATCTTTTGGAGCCTATTTTTAATATAAATAATATTTATAATAATTTACTGTTTTTATAACATCTAAGACTAACCTCGCCTTTCTTATAAAAGAGTACCTCTTATTCTATATTAATATCACTTAAACCCCTATATTATTCTGCCAAAATATTCCCAAATCCCATTAAAATTTAGATCCATTAGTTATATAGATTTTATTTTAAGAATAAAACCATCTTTAATGGTCATATGGTTTTCTGAAAATGAAATTTTCTAAAGAGGATGTATCATTTTTTACTAATTTTACTATTTTATTTGTAATTACACATAGTTATAACCATGTTAAACAATGAAAAAATAATAAATATATTGTCACATATATTGTTAAATGATATTATGTTAGTTTCATTACCTAATTCCAACTTCACTTCCATCAAAAGGGAATACAATTAGTCATTCATGTGTACAGCAGACTACACCATGCATACTGATAGAATTAGTTTTCCATAATAATCACTAAATAAAAGTTATAATGATGTAATTACTATTAATATATTATAATAATTACATATTAATCATTATAAAATAAAAATATGTCATTTACATCTTTAAATTTTTTTGGACATAAAAAATTATAACATTGTTCTTATATAAGTGTGAACTAACAACTCTAAGAAGCGATGTGATTCTTTTTTCATCACGACATCGCTTGGATAGTATATATAATAATATATATATGATTAATATGGTATTAATGATGTTATTATCAATATGGAATTATATAATAATATTTACTTATTTATATAATGATCATCAAAAAATGAAAATGTTATTCATGTGTACGTACAACATAACATCTCTTTGATTGCAACATATTTCATATTATATATCCATATGAAATAGATAGATTTATAAGTATAAATATTGTATTAAAATAACTATTATTTTACTAATATTACTAATAATATGATGTACAATTGAAAAATCTAGCTAATTAAAATACAACAAATCCAACCTACACTGCGTTACCGAATATCTTCAAAACGATCTACATGAACATAAATAATGAAGTAATAAAATATAATAAGACTTTATATAAATGTAATAATAAAAATTAATACGGTTCCCAATTTATAAAATAATTAACCAATTATTACTATTTTGGAAGACATTAACTGTACATTATATGTTAGACACATGGTAATAGTTATCTTAGATAAAAACCTTGTTTTAAATAGTTTATTAACTCATTTTCTAAATAATTTTATTTCTTGTATATGATTATAAAAAAATATGAATTTAATTAAATTATTATTAGTTTATTAAAATGGTAAATTTATATGTTCCTTATGATGCCTCAGCATGGTATGGTACACATTGATTTAGAAATATATTATTATATGTATGAAATGAGTTTTGAAAATCGAATGATTATTAAAATAACATTAAATGTTTTCTTATGAGTGAAAATGAAATTGCATGGGTGACATGATTAAAATTGAAAACATTTTGGTGTTATGATTTATAATGTCACCGGTCCAGTTAATCAGTGGTCAGGTGATAATCTAATGATTGGTGGTTACATGATAATCCAATGACTCGTGGTCACATGTCAAATCAATTTTGGGTGGTTCTGTTAGAAACCATGGATGATTGGTTAAATCATATCCTCTAATTCATTGGTTATAGATTTTGAATATATGGTAAATCAATTTTTATAGGTGAAATACATGGAATAATACTTCATGGTAGATCCATTTATATATAATCATGTTCCAATTTTACTCCTTAAAACATATATTGTTTTAAATAAGTACTTATTAAAATTACTTGTTTTAAATATGGTATAATAATTATCATTTAGAAAATATTATTAATTTTTTTAGTAAAAATGATTGTTTTATGAAAATGTTTATATGTATTTTCACTTCATTAACTATACCCCTTTATTTTGTACCCCTTAAATAGCTTATTTTACTCATCCTATGTTCTAAAATGTTTTTCACAAGATATATAGATGGGTTTGAGAATTAATGAATCTATGTTGAAATTAATTAATATTTTTCATGTAAAAGAATCAATGATTTATTTTTAAAATAATTTTATTATAAAAAAAATTGGATATTGATTATATGAATCCAATTGTAATATATGAGTTTCCATTTTATGATTTTTTCTTAAATATAAAAAAGTTTAAATTAAAAAAACATGTGATGTTAAATCTATTTTGAAGACACAATAATTTGTATTCATTAAGGATAGTTCGTTATGGTTACTATAAAAATAAGGTTTTAGAAACAAGGATGATTTTGATATCTTATTAATAATTATGGATGCCATCATGTGTTTATAATTTTTAAAATAATCAGAATTTTAGATTCGTAAAAACCCTTTCGAGGATTTTTGTTATCAAATTTAGAGGTAATTTCTAGTTATCACGTATTGGGGTAAAAAATGAATGGTATTATATATCCTTGTAGGTTTAAAATTTCACTATTAATATAAATTTATTTTTATAGTATTTCCTTGACAATTATATAGCTTCAAAAAAGAAAAAAATACAGACTGTGTAATAACCCATCATGTTAAAAAATCCCTCCTATTTTAAACCCATAACTAAATCCAAAAAATGTTGCATCACATACCACTAGCATACATGAAGTCCCAGTTTGTATGAATTTTTATTTTATGTTAAACGATTTTATAGATGAAGTTTAATATGATTTTTGGAAAATATCTTTTATTGAATTAATATCTTTGGGATTTGAAAATGATTTTTTGATTAATTGAATAATGTTATTTTTGAAAATTTTCTACATTATTGGAATCTTATATGATTAGTTTAAACAGAATAAAATCAATTTTTGATATTTAAATTATGAATTTTCTTTTGTATCCAAACATTATTTCACTATATACTTATAATTACTCTAGTTATTTATGAAAAAAGTAGAATACTTGGAGATATTTAATTTCAGACATTACATTTATTATTTTTAAAATTAAGAATGATGGATGTTATTTAGAGATAATTATTTTATTTAACTATGAATATTATTAAATAAAATAAATTTTCAGTTAAATTCATCATATATATTATTTTTGAGGGATTTTAAGAGTAGTTATTATTTGAATGGTCTATATTGAAATTTGGGTAATACGATTGAATTTTATGAGATTAAAATAGTCTTCCATCAAATGAAGGTTTACTCATTTTGTAGAATTATCTTATATTTTTTTTAAACATTTTATTTTTGATTAATGAATATAACAAAGGGAATACATTGTTATTATTTTTTGGATTTTTTATTCCACAAATGTTTATTCTATTTCTTGAGACATGGAAATTTTATTTTAAATACTAATTGTTTTTTGAAAAGGATAATTTTTTTATGGTAATTGATTGATGGAGGAAAATTTAATTTTCATGTTAGAATATATCATTACTCTTTTAATAATTTTGGTGTTTAAATTCCTCAACTCTATGAAATTAATCTTAAAAAATATCTATTTGTTTTTCTTACATTGAAATTAATGACTTTTTTCCCCATCACAATTATATAATTTTTTTATGGATAAATTTATATTTACTATTTTATCTATCAACCTCCATCAGAGCATGGTATATATATTTCTCTTCCATGCCCTTTTTGTTTAATATGTAACCCTAGTATGTGTTATATTATATCACATTCATATAATACTTTTTCACTTTTTAAAAATATTTTTTATTCATCCTGGTTCCAATTTAATATTCAAATATAATTGTATTGAATTGAAAAATAAGAGCTCTCATGAATAAGTTAAAATTTTAAAGAATTGGTTATTTAATCGGAAGATAATTTAACATATGATTCTTTTATAATTGAAAACTATATTATAGAGAGAACAAAATACAACATTTTAATCTGAAATGAACCAAAAAATATTATTATTTAAATGTAACCATTATATCCTAGTAGTTAGAATAGTGAGAATGAACATGGTAAACTAAAATATGAATATATGTTTTACACATGTTTATAGATTTAATTCATTGATTGCAAATTAATTATAAATTAAAATGAAAAATCTAATTTAATATAAAGTATTTTTGTTATGAAAAACAATATTTATAACCATAATTTCATTTTATGATAATATATTAAATTAATAACAATAATTAAAATATACTAAATAAATATTACTATTATTCATTAAAAAAAATTTCAAATTAATTAAATATGTCTTATATTATTAATATATGAATATATCAAATATTTATAATTAAACAATATATTTTTTTAAAGGGCATTTTTATCGCCATTTAATAGAAGACTTGCCTTAAAAGTAAATTTTACATTTTGAATCATTAAATTTGAAAAAATATTTTTCTTCTTTAAAAATTTAATTTAAGAATTTATTTATTCTTTATTTTTTGTATTTTCTTAATAAACATAGTGTTTTCATGAATAAAAAACATTGGATAATAATTGAAAAAAATCCATTAAATAATTTGTTGTGTTAAATAATAAATTTAAAATGATATAAAATAATATTATAAAATATTTCTGTTATTTAATAAATTTTATTACATTTAAATAAATTTTTCTTTTAATTTTCATATAAAAACATTTAAACATTTTTAATATATTCACTTTAAAAACATGTATTCTCGTTCCTTCTATAGGAATAATATTCAAAAAATAATCAAATTATGTGTATTGAAATTTTAATAATGCATAAATATTTTCAATCATAAAGTCCATATTTATTAAATTTGTCCCTTTGATTTCTAGACAATATGAATAGTAAATATATTAATTTTTTATACCATGGTTAACTTTAAATCAGGTAATTAATGGTAAAAATTATATTATAAATATCACAAAATTACACAAACATTTGTAATAAATATATTGTAGGAGTTATTTTCAACAAAAATAATACTTGTGAGGGGTTTATGACTTCATAGAGCCACTTGGATGACATTACGCAACTTATAATATTTTAGTCTATTGAAATGTTAAAGATATCAAACATCTTTTTAAAAACTATTATATAAGTAATATTTGGTTATGTAGAAGATATATTTAGATACTAATATTAATTTGAAAGATAAATAATTTATATAAAAGATGGAATTTTTTTATAATTTTATTGTGATAAAATAATTACCTTAAATGCTTACATAGCAATGATGGATTAATTATTTAATTAATAAAAATATCAAATAAATATTATTAAAAATATTTAATTATTTTAAATCTAAAATAGTGATTTTTATAAATAATTTACTATAAACATGGAAACTATAGTGATGTTTTTTATTGATTTTATTTAATTTATTTGGCTATTATGTTTTTTAAGTCATTTAATGAATGGTGTTATAATTGAATTTAATGATATTTTAAGATAAATTATATTTATTAAATGAAAAAATATTTGAGAAAGTCTAAAATTCAGCCAATTAATTGGAATAATGTTGTAATTATTATTAATGATTCATTTACTATTCTTTTTAATATTATATTTACTATAGTATCATTGAAATTGTTAAATAAAATGTTGTTATATAAATAATTAATAGCGTTAAATAATGGAATATATATATAAGGATTAAACAAAAAAAAATTCTAATATTAATTGGATTAATTTATTTCAACCCAAATCATTTTAAGATGAAAAAAATCATTTCGGAATCATTTCTAATAGAAAATAATTTTTTATTAATTTAATATTTTGAGATATTCAATGAGTTCCCCTCCCATCTCTTAGAAAAGATTACATTTCTTATATTTTATTAACATTTCAAAACCTATTCTTATCATCCATGATCTATTGAAATTTCTTAATATGTTCCCTCCTCACAATCTAGAGCTCTAATTTTTTAGATGAGCACCATAATTAATTGTCTTTGGGTGATAAGAAATCCAGGATGTTTAGAGAGGATATATCATTTTTAATCATTTTTTTGTGTTTTTTATTCATCAGAAACACAGAAAACCTTCATAAATAATTATAATATATTATATATACTATCCTCAAAATACTATTATTTTATTATATTAGTATAATTACCTAAATCTGTCTCCATTGTAATAAAATGGGAATCAAATTAACCATTCATGTGTATGACACACCAACACATCACGAGCCGATCTATTTTGTTTTTTAACCATATATAAATTCAAGGTATAATTATGGAATTAATGATAATATATGATAACATTTTAATATTTATCATTAACAAGAAAATAATATATCATATTTGTTCTAACCTTTCCATAGACATAAATATTATTATTTCATTTATGAATTCTTGTTAACAATCACCTTCTTGATGTGATGGGATTCATTATTCATCACCACATCACATGGATGATATATATATAAATATATTTAAACTATTAATATAATATTATTTATATTATTATTATTTTGTAATGATAAAATAATACTTACCTTATTTCCATAATGATCATTGACAAATCTGTATATATAGATTAATGTCTCCATGATTGAAACATAGTTCATTTTTCATATTAATATTTACTAGATGGATTGAAAATTATGATGAATGTATAAAGTTTATTATTAATAAATTAATATTAAAATTTAGGGTATGTCCTAGTGACCACATTGACTATTCACATCATACAAAATTTATTTTGTACTCATATATCGAAAATCATCAAAACGCCTCACATGGACTTAAATAATTACAAAATTGTTATAACATGATAATAGGTTAAATAAAAAAATGATCATTAAAATGGGAATAATTAATTTGAATAATTAACATATGACTATAATTCAGGATAATAAATATTATTCATGATGAATCAACCACAATATAAAGAACTTTATAACAAAATAAATCATTTTAAATATTTTTATGATTTATTTTCAAAATATTTTTTTTCATGACATCGATTTAAAAAAATGATGAATTAATTTATATAAAAATTAATGAATTAAAATGTGAATATTTGATTTTTTTAAAAAAAATTACAATTAAATATGGGACACATTGAATTAAAATTATATTTTTGAAATGTTTAAAATGGGTTCTAAAATGGATTGTTTGTTTAAATAACATCATATGTTTTCATATGAATTTAAATTATTTTTTTGGGTTATATTTTGAACATTGAAACGTTTTATTAGAAATTATTATCTAACTATAGTTGTAAATATTATGGGTGGTTGTGTGAAAAAAAATTAATGGATGGTTTTTTATAAACCGAGGATGGGTGGCTAAGTTATAACATCCACACCATTAGGTATAGAACTCAACAGTATGATATTATTATTGGAAGGTGTGAAATTTATGGAAGTTGAACACATGGTTATTCTATTTATTTTTAGTTATGTCTCAGGTTACATACTCATATCATATACTCATTTTCTTGACTTTATGTAAATAAATATCGATTTTCAAACAGCAAGAAAATTATTCTTAATATAATATTAATCCTTTTTGGACATAAAATGGTTTTATTTTAAATAATTGTTTCTATTATTTTTCAATGTGATAATATTTTCCCTTTGTTTATAACCTTCACTGATATTTTATGGTTTTTTCCATTGTTTAATAATTTTTTTACACAAGGTATAAGGATATGTAAGATAAAGTAAGTAAACTTGAATGTTATAAACATTTTCACTTGAGGAGAATCAATGTTTTATTTTTAAATTTGTTATATCATTAAGAAATTGTACTAATTATTAATTTCCACTTATAATGGATAGTCTTACATTGTAAAACATTGTTCTAATTCTCAAAAGTTTTATACTAAAAAGATTCATTATTGTGAATTCTAGTTCAAAATCACTATAATATATAATGTATAATGTTGAGTCTTTAAATATCATACGCAATAAATATTGGAGGGTTGATATTCTCAAAAATAATGATTCATCTTATAAGTATTGAATAAATTTCATTAGTTACTCCCTTTTTCATGATAGAAACGACATGAAATTTCACATACACTAACACAAACATCACTAAAACAAGATCTATATACTCTATAATTAATATAAGCATGATATTAATATTATTTTACATGATTTATGGAAATAATATTCTATAGTAATAAAATGACTCGTATTGTCATGCATGATTGAAATAATATATATATAATTAATTCCAACATTTTTATGTTGGTGCATCATTTATAGAAATTTAGTGTATTCATGAGTGGTCAAACTGTATTTAACATCCGTAGTGTTAAATGAATTGAAATTTAATTATTTATATAATGAATAAATATATAATAAAATTTAATAAAAAATAACCAACATTTCTTAATTTTGGTATTCTATTTTAGTGTCTCATTCTTCATCAACATATGCCAAAATATTTCATCGTGATTTAAACTTTCAATTATCCATTTCACTGAACCAAGATATCCTATATATAATACTTCTATGTCATGTCATAATCAAATATTATTACATATGAAGTTTTATTAACATATATATTTTTTATATTAATTACTCTCCATTGAAAATCATTTCCACATCCTCTATTTCTAAAGAAAATTTTTACTCAGTTATTTTTACCGTATATTTTATGGACTCATAATTGGGAATGTATTATTTTTTATGCTAGAAAATTGGGTCATCATGTAGGGTGTCGTCAATAGAGGCCTCACAAGTGAAATTACCAAACAAATGACCTCGAGCCTGTGGAATTAGTTCAGGACATATGATATTGGATACATTATCTACTCATGGATTTTTTTATGTTTTAAATGATCCCCAATTCCTTGAGTATATAATTATTTAGTGGGATCTAAATCTCAAGTAGCATAGGATGGTTGAGTACCTGAAATCATTTTGTTTCCATATTTCTTACATGCCTTGAAAGAGAAATTTTATGGCCAAAAATCTGAGCTAATACACATAGACAGAATTACCTTTGGAATTTTATGGTAAATGGAATAATATATACTTGTTCATAGATATTAATGTTGAGTTTAAAAATGAAAAAGTTAAGGCTATCATATCTTCCTTAATAGTGAATTATACATTTCTATAATGGGTATGGTCGAGACAACTATATGATCCCATATTTCTTTTACTATGTTCTGGAGTTTTAGATGTTTATACACCTTAGGATTGGATAGTGAATGGGATTGATAACTTGTAATTTTGTGGGAGTTCATGGGTTTTCTATAAATAATATAGGAATTAATGTGTGAATTCTATGCCTTAGTAAGGGAGTTTAACCCCAATATCTCTAAAATGTATAGAGATCTATGATAATAATATTGGTGGTAGGTTGTAAAATGATATATTGATGAACTCATCACTCGATGTTCACCTTTTTGAAGGTTAAAGAAGAATATTTGAATCTATTGGGACTCCCATGGTAGTTATCCATACCATAGGGGAAGTAGAACGATGTTTCGATGGATTTATTGACATTTATACCTACACCACCTTGAGGTAATGATACATTATGGATTTTTAATGAACATTTTATGAAGGTAAAAACATATAAATTATGCACGATACATCTATGGTAGACAAGATAAGAAGACTATATATCATAGAGTTGGTATGCCTTCATAGTGATCCTTGTTCTATCATTTCAGATAGGGATGTTCATTTCATGTCACGGTTCAAGAAGAAGTTTCATAAGTCCAAGTGTTTAATTGTAATTCTAAGAATGGTCTATCACACATAGAATAATAGATATGAGGATCATGTGATTCATGTTCTGTAGGACATGCTCATTGTTTTCTACTTGATTTGAAAGCTTATTTAGAGAAGCACTTACATCTTCTAATGTTTTTCTATAACAATAGATTTTAGTCTGCCATTGTCATGATCCCAATGTATTCATATATCAATGGCCTTGTAATTCTTCTCTATTCTATATGAAGGTAGGATAAGATTCTTTTCTTGGGAATTTTCTCATGCAGCAGGGTATAGAGAAGGTCCATATGACCTAGGATCACTTTTTGTAAGATAATTCCAAGTTGTAGTTTTATGCCAATATTAGTCAGTCACCTCTTGAGTTTGAGGTCTGAGATCATGTTTTCATTTGGTTTTCTCTTATGCTAAGGTATAGATGTAGATAGATTCATGGTAATATCTCACATATGATCATTGTACCTAATGAGGCTATAAAACAAATCATCCATCTAGCTTGCCATTTTTGCACCTACATATAGATATTGGTATATTCATGATTTCATTCATGTATCTCAACTTCTCTGATACTATCTAGACCCATATCATTTCTTCTGGCCTAAGAAGATTTAGTTGGATGATGATGTTTCTTTTTTGTAGTATCCTATGAAAATTGTTGATTAGAGTGTAATGAAACTCTGAGGAAGGATTATTCATCTGGAATGGTTGATTTTTTATAATGAATAATTACATCATGAGATCATGTAGATATAAGATTATATACATTCTTAGTGGTTGGATCTCTTTTTTGATGATCCCTCTTTACCTTCAGATGTCCAACTCGGGTACGAGTTTCTTTATTGATGATAGTTTGTAATTATCTATCTTCTCCTGAAGTAATGAATAATTATTTTTTAAATATTAATATCATAAATGTAATTAATAGGGATGTAAAATATAGATATATAGGTCACATGAGTGCCCTAGTCACTTTTAGAGCCCAAAACACCAAAATAGATAAAAGGATGGGCCAAATGATTTCCCTTAAACAATGTTAACCTGGGCGTACAAATATGTGGATTGTTAAAAAAAATGGGATAAATCTATTTTTCATTGTCTATGTAAGGTTGTAAAAATGGTGAACATAACCAAGTGGGCTTCCCTTCCCAACAGACATCCATTCACATACAGGACAGGGTTTGACAAACATGTGCTTAAACCACATGTAGTAATATTTTGGGGTGAAATAACCATCCCACTCAAATGAAGCATAAATATAATGTTCATATTCCATATTATTCCAATGGTGAAAAATGTTTGAACTCTTCTACATTGTGCTTACAAAAACTCTCTTCCTTGGTTTTGAGATAGAGCCTCCATTTACCATGTGATCTTTAAACTGCCAGATGTTTTGTATCTATCTCAGTAAGCTCCACTATTCCATATAATATTATTCATGTTATTCTTTCTATAAATTTATCTATTTATGTGAAGGAACATATTCCATATATTTTGTTCTATGGTTAATTTCATATATTTTTTCCCACCTATATCAAATCTGAGGTCGATATCCATCAAGTAATTGTCAACGACATTGAGGTAGGTGGTCATATTTTTTCCCTCATGTTTCTTCACTTTTATAATTATTTTGTTGTTCTATATGAGAGTAATTTATGATAATATTAAGTTCATTTGTTACATTATATTTAATTTACTATAGTACCTTGATACACATGATTAGGTTCTTGTTTAGTGGTTTGGAGATCATCTATATATTATATGGCCACCCCATGGGGATGCCTTTGAAATTGGAAAATTTAGCCAATTTGTCTAATATGCCTAAAATTCTGAAAGTGATTTCAGATTTTGTTTTAAATGAAATATCCATTGACTCATCTATAATTTATTGAACAAAAGAGAATTATTAGGTGTCTACTCCCCATAGACATGTAATTTCTTAAGGGTTCATGTGAGTTGATACCCATGCCACATCATTTGACACCTTGATAATTATATTTGAATGTCATACGCTATGGGACATAATGAGTTAAACCATATAGGATTTCTAATGAATGATGAATTTTCATTTCATTTTTCAATTTCATTTAAATGTATTTTTTTATAAGGGTGACTTGGCCACTTACCTTTCTAATGTTTTGAAAAGTCCTATAATATATTACTCTTGTTTATGAGATGTATTAAGCCAAGTATGTTAAATATAATTCCTTGAAATATTTGAACTTTTATAAATGACCACATGAGTGGGTTTCTTCATAAGTCATGATATATATATATAATTTAATATTCCTTGTTTATTTTGAAAGAAATTTTAATCCTAACATAAGAGGTAATGTCTTATGATCATTTACTAATTTATAAACATGATTAAAATGTATAAGTGACATAATAAGTTATATGAATTGGATATAGTTCACAAATATAATATATATATATATATATATTCTTGATAAAGGATGTGATACGATGGTAAGGGTGTTGTTATTTATGTGGACCCACATTCAATTACATTAGGCGTATTTCAAGGCATCTCACATATAGTCTTATATATGTTGGTCGATATTTTGATCACCAATTTAAATATTAGTGTATTTTAATGGATACACAGTCACCATCCCATGTGATTTACTATGGAATCTTGCATTATATTTGGATTTAGGTCATGTACCCTATTGCATGATATGTGAGGCTCCAAGACTGGATATAGATGCATGTGAGTTCAGTATTTGTCAAAACTAGCAATTGTAGTCTATGTATATTGCCATTAAACATCCTTAAATAAATGGAATATATATTTGGATTCAATAGTATCACTATATATATACTATATATGCATACACACTGTTTAAACTCTCTTAAGGTAAGAAGAAGATAATGGAAGACCCTCCATATATCCTTTTGGATCCAAAGTGGGAAGTTGTTTATTTATTTTATCTTGTATACTTTTCTCTACCTAAAAATGTTAAGTTATGATTAGTTATATTATTACATGTAGACACTATTGTTGGTGGAAATCTAAGATTATATCTCACACCCTACAAGGGATACCTTTGGAATATGAGAATATTATTGTTCCTTAGCTGTAGAAAAAGATAAATTCCCCTATATAGATCATTGATATGATAGTCTAGATGTATTTTTGGATCTAATGAAATAAAATACTATTGGGATTCTTTGAGAAGATTTTTTTTGTATTTTTAATTTTATTTTACTTTTTTATTTAATTCCCATATGTGTGTACCTTTGTGGATGTCTCTATTAATGTATAACATTCCATGCATCATGTATAAAACACATTATTATAGAAATTTTCTAAATTATGATTTTATTAGTTATGTATCTCTATCATCTTATCATTCAAGATATCTACTTACATTCCCATGTCTATTTATTTGTTTTTTCAATTATATGATTTCACTAATATATGTTGTTGATTTTATTATATTTTCTACTTTTAATGATTGTATAGTCTATCCATTGTACCACCCATACACCCTTGTTTATTTTTATTAGCCTCTAGCATACATGGAGTTGATTGTGACCCTATATTACCCATCGGTTGAATGATTGTCTTAGTGTTTAGTCATATCAGTGCATTACAAAAAGAAATATAATGTAATTATGTATCAGTATAGGTTATACTGAAATTTTTACCCTTTATAAAATTATGATTTTGAGGTAAATGTTGGTATCATAGTTATTTTACAGTATTTTCTATCCATATATTTCCCTATTTTCATGATTGTATTAGGATATATGGATCATGTTGTATCTATTTCATCTGATCATTACACTATTTGTATGTATTGTTTTTGATATATTCATGTATTCTTTGTGTTATCTTTTTTGGTGTCACTATGTTCTTGACCAAATTGGGATACTTGTCTAGATCACCTAGGATGGTTCATTACAAATTGGATTTAGAGGGAGTATCATAATTATGGTTTTTAACACTCCATGATATTGACTTAGAGTGTTAGGTAGATAGGATTTAGGGCCCAAAAAATTATGTTGTATGCGTTAGTGATGGCCTAGAAAAAAATTGTGTGTCTAAAATCAATTCACCATCGGTGTTTGAAATGTTTATACTAGGAAATGACTAGGTGTTTAATGGAATTTTAATGACCTATATGGGATATTAATCTAAAATAAACTATTATATAGTTATCGAGTCCACCTTTTCTAATGAAATAAATGTTTCATTAAGTTTATATAATATTTAAGTAATGATATCTATACCCAATTAAGTTCTAATTATTTTGAAATGTGATCATGATTTATTAATTTTGTTCTGTATTGATAGAAAATACCTCATTGAGGAGCTCATCTATATACCAGAGGGGAATATGGGAGTCATGGTCAATAAGAAAATCCTCTTGTGTATCCTTAATTGCAAGAAGATATATGTTTTATTATTCAAACTCTGCATAATTTTGGTTTCGAGATCTTTAGACGTGTGGGTGATCATAGCTCTGAATTTATTAAGAATAATCAATTTTTCCTCCATATAAACATTAAACCATTTAATAATAGGAGTATTTTGATCATAATTAGATGATAATTCAATGTCATGAAGCCACATAAGAAATTTGTGTTGGGTTTTCCCATGAATATGGTAGATGGTCCAGGAAGGGCATTGATGTAATATATTATTAAAACATTGTTCTATGAGTATATTACCTATAATTATTTCAAGAAAAACATTACTTATCATTTTATCCAAGATACATTTCGCGTCACAATAATATTGATGTATCTAATGTTGGTGAAATAGGAGGATACCATTTGAGAGTATTCCATCAATTTTTTTGACCTGGTGCGTATAGCATAATAGATTGTCACTATTGTGTAACTAGAAACTCAGTGGACTTTTTTCGAATTATGATTGATATTCGACCACTGTTAATTTTTATTTTACTTATTACCTTTCTGCTTGTAGTCTAAAAATAATCTTTTAAATATGATTAAATAGTAGGGACAATATTTTTTGAAATGATATTTTATTAGTAATATATTTATTCAGGGTTTATATTCTCACTAGAAAAGGAAGAGAAATGTTATCTTGTAGTCATCAGGACCATTTTTAGGGGATATGTCTAGAGAGTAATATGTATATTTATAGAAGTTCTAGTGTCCTATACATACCAAAACTAATTGTATAGGGGAACCCATTTATTTTCATAATTATGTTAAATATATCCATATGAATCATTTTTTTTATATGACATCCCAATTATGTATTTTGGGAACCATATTCACCAAGTGCTTGTATTATAATACTAATGCTTCCATGAGTGGTGGATCATATCCTCAAAATGATGGGAAATTTATTGTGGTTATGAATATTTTATGAGGAGATAATATTATTAGTATATATGCTATGGATAATTCATTAGAGGATTCTAAATCAGGTCCATATAAATATAATGTTACAATTTTTATTTCAACTCACATGGTACTAAATTTTATTGATACAAGTTTTACACAATATATAATATCATTAATGTCAATTAATTTGTCTATTAATCATTAAAATATTGTGTTTTACTTGTTTTATACTTCCATAGATTTTTGAAATAGGAACGAATAATGTTTTAGATGCACCATGTGATGGGTGAATATAGGAACCGTTAAGTTGGAGTGGGACATCATAATTATGGATCTTGAAATATTCTACTAGAATATCATCATTTATTAAATTATCAGTGTTACAACTATGATAGAATTTTATTATCATTGATTTAATTTATTATCTTCTAATGGTGTCACCCATGGTATTAAGGGTGAGTGGGACTCTAATCAGGATGAATGAGAATATTAGTCCATATAATTTGGTAATATGTTTCTAGTTTGTTGGGATGTTTTCTGATATTTTTGACTCCTGATTGCGATGTTAGATACCTTTGGTGGTGTTTTCGTTTTTTGAGGTATTTTGGGATCATTTTTTAGGTTTTCCAACACAGATAGAGTTCATGTTTACTATTGAAATGCTCCTTGGTATGATAATAATTTATATTTTACCATTCAACCATGATCCAACAATTTTTGTAGAATATAAGTTCTAGATTTCTGATCCCACAAAAAAGGATTCATTCATCCTATCATGTCACTTTGGGCTTGTCCTATCTTATTTTCTATGAATTAATAAATGATCATCAAAATTTTCATTGACTATAATATGTCAAATCTGGTGTTTGTCAATAAAGAATATTATATTACCATGATTAATGATATCTATGATAATATTATAGGGGATACATGTTTTTCTATTATCTAACATTCATCAAGTTAACACTAATTTGAATTATGAGAACAATAATTAACTGTGAAAATATTTTGAAACAATTTTAGTCATTTATAGTTTTAGTTATTATATTTGGTCTAACTAATACTCTTGTAGTGTTTATAAAAAAATTATCAAATATTTCATCTATTTATAAACTCTATTAATGTGTAATATATGGATGATATTTTTTTAATCTATGTTAATAAAGGATCACATTATCCAACAAGATATAATTCATAGAACAATGTGGGATCATTGCATGTATGGTAGTTTTTCAAAATGTGTGTTTCAAATAGATGATAAAAAATTATTTGGGTCTGTTATATCATATAGGGGAGTCTTAGTGCATCCTAAAATGGCACATGTGGTGACATCTTGGTAGAAGCTAAAAAATATGATTGATAACTAAATATTATTGGGGTTTTATGGTTATTATAGGAAATTTTTCTGATACATCTACAAGCACCAATGAACACAATTAAATTAAAAGGTGTCATTATTTTTTTTTAATTACATGTTTTATTTATATTTTTAGGCATTTAAATTGATATTGACTTCATTATTAGTTTGAAATTTTCTACAACCAGGATTGGGATAGAATGATTTCTAAAATTCACGGGGTATAGGTTTATGGGTTTCCCTTATCCATGGGAGATTGGGGGAATCCTATAGCTCTATAAATTTACAACATCATGATATAACAACCCTTCTAATAATCATGAGTTTTTAGTGGTTATGGATGCACTCAAAATGTGGCATACCTACCTCTGTGGGAAATAGTTTATGTAATATTTACCTCATTAATTCTTATGATATATTTTTTCATAGAGGGATATAAACAAGAAATGGATATAATGGGTAGCTTCTCTCTAGATATTTTATTTTGATATTTATAATACACTAATAAATGGGTATGTATTAATTGATTTTCTATGAGATATATTACCAACATAATTATAGATAAAATTAATTGAATAGTGGTAATTTATCATTTTATAGTGGATTCAAGTATGATATTGAAATAATATTAGTGGGAAGTATGTATGGATTCAGATTAGTGATAAATCAATTTTTTTATTCTATTTAGGATTTATAATATTCCTAAACCTGAGATCTAGATAACTTCAATCATACATTATAATAGGGAGACCTTGAGTTAGTGATCTCAGTCACCTAATAGAGCTTTGAGCTTCCGTATTATATTTGTTTTCTTATTTCCTTGGGAATAGAGTTTATGGATAGTGGAAACATTATTTATTGTCCATAAAAATTATACCTATAAATATGATTATTGATTTTGGTCATATATTGGGTGTTGGGGATGATATATTTTATTGTATATTTTGAATCATGGTGTCATACATGTTAGATAATTAAGGTGGAACATAAGAGGCCTCTAATTTTTTATATCACTTAGACATTTAAGTATGGAAATTGGATAAGGTTTCCATTTATTTTTTTATTAGGTTAAAATAGAATATTAAAGGGTTGTATTTGATTTTTGGGATCATCGATCAAGTTAATAAATTTTCACATTTCCCCCCATTCAAAGAGATAAAGACCACAGAATTGTTTGAGGACATTTATGACTTATAGATTGTGAGACATCATGGGATTTCAACAACAGTTTTTCTTGAAATAGATCCATGGTAATAATATAGGGACTATATAGGACTATAGGGTTCGAGGGGTTACTAGTTGAAATTTAACACATAATTTCATTATAATGCAAATAGGAATATTGAAGGATCTATCTAGGTTCTTTTGGAAGTGTGTTGGGCATGTGTACTTGATTTTAGTTGTTCATGGAAATGAATTTTCTTTTTGTTGTGTTCTTATACAATATTAGTTATCAGGGCTCGATCAAAATGGATACATTCAATGATATTTATGTGATTCCATATAGAACCCCTTGTGATGAATAATGTTTGTACATTAGTCATAATTTGGGAAAATACTTGTTTAGTAGAAGCTGGAGAGGGTGAAGATGATCCAGAAAAGATTGATCATGGAATAGATTCATCATAAATATTATTAATACAATCATCTTCATCTATTAGAGTTTTAGTTTGGATGAAGACCCATTTATAGTGTTTCACCGCGCATGGGATATCATCGGTTGAATATATAGGGTAGTTAGCCGCATGGGTTATGAACCCCATTGATATCTTTAGACAATTGGGAAAAGAATAATACCATAGGGATATATAAAATTAGTTTGAATCCATCAAAAAATTTATAAATATATCATAACTAAGGTAGTATTAAACCTATCATTCCATTGTGATAAAATTTGAGGCTATAAATATTAATCTCAAACTCACTCTGTTTGAGTAAACGATTTATATTTTTCATCACTTAGAGAGAGAGATGCACTATAAAATGATTTTGTTGTCATTTTTTTAATATTTTTTTATGTTATATCCATCATAATTTAGGTTGGTAATTGTTGATGAAACATTATTTCCCTTCAATTTTCATGAGTCTAATATCCTAAGGTAATTTTGGGTTTATAAAGAGCTTATGATGGGGAGATTGTAACACGTTGTCAACATACATCAGGAATTACATGACATTTATTTATCTTTTCCCTTTTTCGTTATTATCTTGTAGCTGTATATTAATAGAGAGTGTAATTTTTTGTTTCATATTTACTTTGGAGGGAAAAAATTTCTATATATTATATGTTTTCACGTCAAGAATGATTTTAATGACATGAAATTATTTCTTAAAAGATTTCATGAACTAATGTCAATGCTTGAATGGTTTACATATCATTTATATGTTTCACTTCATGAAATAATAAAAACAAATATTATAAATATAAGGTGATGTATTTTTTGGAGTATTTTTATTCCTTGAAATTTAATTCCATACCATTGTTTCATGATGTTAATTCTTTCTGCCCAGTGCATTTAAATGGGTAGCATGCCAATTATTTTTTTATATGGTGAAATAGATTCCTTATCGAATTATATAGTAATTTATGGAAATTTTTTGTGATATTCATCTTTCAAGGTCAATACAATATAGTTTGATTCATTTGGTGGTCGCATCACATACACAAGTTTAATATTCATTTTGTTTCAATGTCTTCTTTGTTCATACTGGTAGTGTTGGGAATGATTGTGTTTTAGAATCTTGATCAATTATTTTTGACTATTTTCTATAATTTTTAGTCCCTATAATTAGAAGCCCAATCCATGAATTATTATTCCCTATTGTAAAATGTTATTAGTTTTCCATCGTTATTAATGTTGGGGGATCGTTGAAAGTGTTTCTATTTCATGAATTATTATATGGTCTTGTCAAATTCGATTTTATGTTCTTCTAAATGGTTTATATATTTTGACTTTTTACTTTAAAATTTAATGTGATCTTGTTTTTGGAATGGTATAAAACACAAAATGCACATCAAGGAAATATTACTGCATTGTGAAATATAAATATGTGACCTTGTTGTGTCTCACCATTAGGGATTACTATTTTTATATCAACAATCGATTGAAGTACTTGAAATTTGTTATCCCCAAATTTTTTCTAGTTATGATTATTTAATGACTATTAGGTATTCCCATTAGTTAGAGACCAAATTGTATTCTTTTTTTCATCTAAAAATGTTATATCATACTATGAATTATTTTATAGATATTTTCTCACATGTTTAATTTGCCAATTTTTTCCTTATACCTAATTTATTCCATGATCTGGTGGATAATGAATTCATTTGTAGAGATAATGAAATTTTTTACAAATAGATTTATTTATAAATGTTATTTATAAACATGATTTTTTTAATGGTATAAAATTTGAATTATTTATATTTGAAATGGAAGATATTCTTTCGTCATATACTTCTATGATTTCTACTAAAAACCCTAATTTTTCTCTTTAGTTATTGATGCCATTTTTTATTTTATTGGGAAATGTAAGGGAATTATATAGTTCGATATATTTTATTTTCATCTATTACCTTTATTGTGGGGTGGTTTTAGGAGACAATTAGTCAAAGGGTCACTTGATGTGTTTTTTTATTAAAACAGTTATAGTTTAACATGTATTCATAGTGTTGTATATATATATATATATTTTTATTATTATTTATTATAGATAGTTTTTACGTATTTTTTTAATATTATAGAATTTTTTATGTTATATTTTTTTACATCAACATTATTTAGAGCGCGTTGGGTGACTTTTTACATGATCATAGTTGGTTCGTTATAATTATTCTAAAGGAAAATGTGTTTAACGGGATTTGAAATATGTACATTTTGTAAAATATTTATAAATTTTTATTTTATTATATTTTTAATAATAAATAATTGATGTTAAATATTATTTATAAATTAATTATACTTGTATACTATTATAGAATAATAAACAACATACTTATTATCTTTTCTTAATTTTTTAATTAGAAAATTAGTTTTGATAAATATTATAGAAATTATTAACTTTATTAAAATTTTACTATTCAAACAAGTTTCATTACAAAATAATAGGTTCATTGTTTCTTATACATATTTCAAATGCATTATAAAAAAAATTGGTAAATATATATTATATTTTAAATATAATTTTAAGGATACTTTTATATATGAATTATTTTTTAAAAATTTATGGATGAATTAATATTACAAGACATCTTTTTTTAACCAAATTTTGAAGAAGTGGCTACTTGTGACAATAGTTTGGTTATAGTAATTGGATACTCAATTATAATTAATGGATATATGATATCCTAATACAATTGAAATAAAATCATGGATGAAAAATTATATAATATTAAATCATAATAATTTAATTACTCATAAACATGATATGTGAAAGAGACTTAACATCAATTATCTTTTTATTGGAATTATAACATTTGTTTTGAAGCTATTACATTATAGATAATATTATTGGAATGGAATGTGGAATATAAATGTGTAATGGGACATTTAAGGTGATATTTTGGTTGAATATACAATTAGAAGATGTTTTTGATGTTTTTTAAATGATAGAGTGAGCCCCTATTAATATAGAAAACTATTTGGTGTTTTATAAAATATTAAGTATTTAGGGTCAAGAATGAAAATATTAAATGGAAAATAGTTTTAAAATAATAAAATGGATTGTATGGTCATCCATTAACTATCTCACATGAAACATTTGTATATTTTTAATATCATTAATTAATTTATAAACCATTTTAAATATTAATTAATCTTCAAATTTTATTTATCTGATATTTTCAATATTCTACATTAAATATAAAATCTAGATGATAGTGGAATTATAACATAAACCATTATATAGGTTCTATTTTTTTATTTATCCATAAATAACATTCATGTGAAAAAATTATCTAAACCATAGGACCTTAAAATTTATTTCACAATTGCATTAAATTTTCTCATACTTATAGATGATCTAAGTGAGTATTTTGGTAAATTATCCAATTTATTTAAAAAATTCAATTACATTAGTAAAATTAATTTATGATTATTATTTTTAGAGTAATTCATAATATTTTTATATATTTTCATCGATACCAGGAAGTTATTTTTAGGATACTACTTTTCCTTTTTCCCTCATTGTGCATGAAATGCGGATGAATATATATAATTATATTGTTATTTAATATAACATTCATAAATATATATGAAATTAGTTTACTATTCACCAGATTAATATATAAATTCTATATCAGATATATCCCATATGAAAAAAATTTATAATAGAAAAAATATCAACTGTTTAAATGTATCGCACCCTTATGTAAATTGTAATTATTTTTTTCATGTTTATATAATGGAGATATAATAAATTCTATAATTCCCATAAAATGAATATTTGATAACCATTGACTAAAATTATAATTTCTCTAAATGAATCCCAATGTAGTTAGACTATGATATTTTTCACATGATAAAACAATAACTGAATCCCAATTTATATATTTTAATTTCAAAAAATTGATAACATAACATTTAAATTGAACCATATAATATATTGGAAGAAAATTATATGGAAAATAGATTATTATTTTTAAAATAAAATTTCATAATCATTTGTTATAAATCTATAAAAGTATTTTTTTTTTCCCCCGCAACATTGAGTGTTATGCCTCTATGTAAAATATTGAATTGAGATAAGTAAATTCAAAATGATTCCCCCAATTAGACATTTGTTGGAGACTATAACAATTGGTATGTCATTACCACATTCTGTAGACATTTCCATATATATATATATATTAAAGAGTCATAGAAAGGAAAACATATCAACCAAAAATAAAATAATCCAGAATATACCAAAACACTTATAATTACACACATAAAATATATAGAAAAATTAATGTATAAAAATAATTTCTAGGTATAGAAAATGGAATCAAAAAACTCATGATACCTTCTCCATTACTCTTTCAATCTATTAATATAGTACATGATCATTGATATATTCCTACTAACCATTAATGTATTTAATACATACATATGATGAGCATACATTTTGCACTATGGTGTTTTCTCGAAGAATCATCTCACAAAAAATGGAATAGTAATAATTCTCAATGAATAAAAAATGAATTTAACTCTACACCTAAAAAGGAAAAAAATGATTCCCTATCCAAACTAAGGATCACAACCCAAATAACACTTATAAGTAAACATTTCTATATTAAATGAAACAATGTAAAGTTATGGTATATGAATACTAGTTTTATAACTTTTTCCCACCATAAAACCATAATTACATATATCACACTATAGTTTATTCTATAAATAGGCCATTCCCCATTTTATTCATTCAATATCCCAATATACCTAATTCCCAGATTTGGCCCAAAGTCTCATATTAGCGTAAATCATCATATCTATCTCATCAACATTACTATCCTATTTGTAATTAGGCATATGTCTAGAAAACATTACTAAAAATTTAAATTCAAAATGACACATACTATTAAGCCTCGTTCATGATCACCCTTGGTAATCTTGATCCACCATTACTAGATATAAGAATATTATATTCCTCAACCTATTACAGCTCAAAAATAAATTGATAGTAATATTTGATATCTTTCACACTTCAAGTATAAACTCACACTATACTCTAATGTTTTATATAATAGGTTATCATATTTATGTTAAAATTTATAGTGGAGTACATGGATACATCCACCTTTTATCTCTAAAATATCATCGATGTTAAATAAAATACCTTAAAGAAATTTTGTTTCTAGTTGTCCAACTAATGCGGGTTGGGTAGCATATTAAATCAAAAAACATAGATAATGTTATACAAAAATCTCATTAAAGGATGTAAATTACAATATAATTATATTCCATTATCATCATATAAGACCCTTGTTTTCTAAAAATAATTACAAAATATGAAAAAAAACATACAATATTAATTGTAATATTAAAAAATCAATTAAACAATAATTAATGTACATTTGGAAATTTTAAATATTATAATTTTAATTCTATTTATCGTTGATATTATAACACAATTAATTATTTATTATTAAATTCATAAATGTGTATTTATCATTAAATATCAATGGAATATTTTTTAAAATGAAAAATGATTTATTAAACTACATTAAAATTTTCAAAAAAAAATTATCCCATGCTCCTTAATAAGTACAAGTCAACAATCACATGGTTCTTATTTATGGGAGATTAAATAGTTAAACTTACAATTATCATAATAAACTCATCAAAAAATTAATTTATTTTATAATATATACTTTATAAATGATATGTGTACTCTAGGAATCCACTCATGTTAGCACATAAGAAATACATATGATCTGGATAATTTTTAACAGTGTCATGATGTGGGATACCAATATATAAAATATTAACAACATTAAATCATGAATGAATCAAGCATTAAAAACCATTATTACCACGCCATACCCCAGAACTCATTCTAACTAACCAACTTACCTTATTTTGTACAACATGAAATCGTACCTTTATCATTGAGATTTACAGCTGTGAAACCATAATCTCCTATCACATTTAAAATCCATAAAAAATTAATTATCCAAATATTCCATGTCCTTATACACAATATTCATCATTTATACCAATAAAACAACATTAACAAAAAATTTAAAAAATATAATAAAATTCAAAAAAAAATAAACAAAAAAATAATTTTCCATATATACCTACAAACACTAAGGTAAATCAATTATTTCCTACAATACTTCTACAAATAATATTGATCACACTCTGCCAAATTGATCTAGACCATATAATACAAAAACAATTATTCTCATTTTTAATTATCTAGTTTTTATTAATACATTTTCAATGCATCCAAATTATAAAATATCACTAATTAACATCAATGAAGAATATAAATATGTACTTATCACTACTTTCCTTTAACACCAATATCAGTGAAGAAAAATTATAGTATTTCATGTCTACTTCATAAATCACATAATCTTTTTATTATATATTTCTAATTTTTATCATATTTCACTTAAAATTACACATTATATTCATAAAAATGTCAATACAATTAGATATCAAATTATTTATTAAAATAATAGGATAAAACAACTTAAACAAGAAGAAATAAGAAACCCATAACCAAAAAAATCGACCATTAATTTTATATTTTTTTATTAGTTTAATTAAAAAATCACCCAATGGAATAATGAATCATAATCTAAAAAAATACTTTTATATTCAATAGATGTAAATAATGAACTACTGAAAAATTAACATGTCGTCATTATCCAAGTATGAATGGTACACCAAGTTCCAAACATAAATTACCTCTTATTTAGGAAAATAATGATCCCTAATACTCCATCCTAATAATATCCAATCATATATAATAAATATAAGAGACAGTAAATATTAGTGTAAAAAGGATTCATAACATGGAAAAAATGATAAAAAGAGAATTTAACCACCATAGAAGATAAAAATAACATTGGAGACCAATAAACTGGCATCGTGAAGGTGGGGGTTAAACATTGGCATTGGGTCATCAAAGGCCATCAGAAAAATATCTAGGTTTCTTAAGGATTGAGAGTGGGAAGTAATATTTTGTGAATATTGTGGAGATCTAATAATTATATGTAATCTAGAAAATTCGTGTTTAATATATAAATGGATACATCACAACATGAATCCATTGAATCCCACTTCTATCGAAAATTCAGTTGTATTATTTTTATTACGATATTATGTTTTTCATGACATGAAGTAATAATGAAATAAAGGACTTATTATATGTAGAATAACATAACTCAACTTCAAATCCCATTATCTAATGAACTATAATTAAATAAATGAATCACATTTCAAAAGGTGACTACAAATATAAGGTGATGAAATTAGCATGAAACCATGTTCCATGCTCCCAAGAACCTCTTCCACCCTCACGCTCACAAAGGAGGTACCCATGACCTAAAGATCACATAAAAATGTTTATAAGATTATAATTATAAAAAATATAATTATGAATTAATATAATTAATGTAAATTTGAATTTATAAAATAATGAATATTTCATTAACGAGTGCACAATAGAAAATATTATGAATAAAAAATATTTAACTTTTAAATAACAACCAACATCAATCAAATTTAAAACATATTAATTTTAAATTTATGATTAATATTTAATCAGTTATATAATATCACTTTATAAAAAACATATAAATAAATATATTTTTAAATCATATATATATAAGGATAAATTTTATTAAAACCTAACAACTGATATCATAATAAAAAAATACCTATATACTCAATCATTTTAGATATCAATTGACATAAAATATTTATTTTTATAATATTAGTGTATTATTAAATTTATTCTATATTCATTATGCCAAAATATATTCACAATTGTCTTTTATAAAATGTAATCTATTGAAAATATAATATTTAGATAAAAAATTACTCTATTACAAGATAAAAATACATAATTTCATTCAAGGAAATATCAAAAAGAAAAAAAAATTAACAATATATTATGTTTTATTCTATTTTAATAGAACAGTGTAATATAAAAATAATTTTTAATATTAAAATGTAATACATATCACTGGTGGGATCAAAAATAATCTTTTATTGAGATTCTTTGAAAAAATATTTTATCTTTGATAAAAAATTATTTTCAATTGATTAATGTTTAATAACTCAATATTGTTTTTTCTAAACAATACATTGTATATAAAAATCATCTAATATTTCAAAGAAAAATTCATTATCAATAAAAAAAATCAATTATCACATATTTAAAATTGATATAATTAGATTCATTCATTACATTGATCATTATGATCTTGATATTCTATATTTATTCAATATCTTGATTTTGAAATATGCTTCTTCATAATTTCTATATCAACAACAATATAGTTTAATTATTAAATATATTTTGAACTAAAATAAATATATATTACTCTTTAAAAACATCATTTTAGTATCATATATAGCCAATACTGAATAATTTTTTATTATATCACTTGTAACAAAAATTGATTTTTAATGGAGTTTCATAAAAGAATTCAAATACATCACAAAATTATATTATATTTATTACATATCTATACCTCCTATAATCACCTAGTTTTATAAATTTCTTTCACTATATATAGTGATGAAAAATATTTAGAGGATAAAAAATATTTTCGATTTATCATTTGAACTTTTACCTGTTTCAATTAAAAAGACACAAAAATAAAATTGAAATCACTTTCCATAGTTCATATATTCTCAAATATTTTGACAAAATTGGGTAACCAATTTTGGAACACATTAAAATTACAGATCATTTCCAATGATGATTCAATAATGAATTAAATAAATACTTCATGCCTTATATAGTATTTTTAGTACTTACAAATATTTCAAACATTCCATCACATTGTGTGTGAGTGTGGAGGAAATAATTTCATGGATAATGTCACATTTAATTCCATTTAATACTTGTGTGAAAACATATATTTTAATGATATGAATCTGTATTAAATTTTAAATCAATATTATTATTAGAATATTTAGGTATATGGTTTCTCTAATATAAATAATTTTCTTTTACATTAGTACAAAAAATAAGATTTGTAAAATTATATGAATATGGTTACATTATTATTCTATATTCTAAGTATTAATCACAATTTAAATATGGATGTTGATAATTCCATTAATATCCTATAAAAAATATCTAATCATAAAATAATCATGTTTCATGTTATTTAAACACCAAATTTCTAAAATGGAATCAAAATAGAATCCTTTCCACTTTCAAAATCCATTATATCTATTAATGATACATGATCCATACATCGCTGTGTAATTACTCCTTATGGAATGATCCAATAAAATATTTATAATTTAATATGTTTTTATTATAATCATATTATAAATAACGGTGTATTTTTTTGAATAATACTCATCGATCAATCTATCATATTGATTAAATAAAAAGTTATTATGTGGTATATTAACCAAAAAATTTTCCAAATAAATGAATTTAAAAGAAAAAATTTCAAAATAAATTAATATAACATTTATGATGACTCCATTATTTTGTTTCATATCACATGATAATCTTAGGCAATCCATACTAAGATGGATACCCCTAGTTGGATTATCTTTGTATTAATATGTATTATAATTGGATGGAATTAAACACCTAGTATTTTAAATAAATATTTAATCACAATATCATATCTCTTGTATTCTGTTTAATGTATGAATTATTCTTGTTGCATATATTATAATCCCATTCTATTTAGAAATTTTTTTATGCAATATTGATATGAAGCTCTTTAAAAAACTCTTATAATGTGTTACTAACCCAAATTTAATTATATTATAATCATATATATCTTAATTAATCCTATTCATATGGGGTATATGTACCAACCATGTAAAGTATTATAATCATAATAATTTACAAATACCTTCATATATATTGATAGTGGTATAAATAAAAATAACATACTATTCTATATAATGATTAATCGTCCAGGATTGTGATTTTTTCCCCAAATTATCCTTATAAAAGGTTACATTATGCAAGAATAACCATAATTGGATTAAAATTATAACACTAAATATGAATACACTAAAATAACCCTTTAAATCATTGCACAAAACCTTATACCAGACAATGTAAATGTAGAAAAAAATAAAATCAATTATCATAATTATTAGAAAACTCATTATAATCATTTATTAAAATTACTAGATTATATTTAACACCTTAAAATAATCTATCAAATAATTCATTATATACCAGTTAAATTCATGAATTAATATATGGAATAAGCTAAATAAAATAATAATACATATAATATAAAAATGAGTTAAAATATGATTTGAAATTTATAAATATAAAAATTATAAACACTTACTAATGTATATCATGCATTATATATACTTTATTATAAAATAAAAGTAATACAATTATATATATATTATGAACTACATTATATAATACTTTTATAAGGAACTATTCATAAATATATAGTATTATATTAAATATAAATTCATTATATTAAATATTAACAATATTAACAATCAATATAATGTAAATATCATAAATTTAATTTAATTTAATCCTTGAACACATTATTTTTATGAGATAGCTTCTATATGGTTTACGTAATTTCTAAAATATGGTTATTTAATTAAAACATTTCAATTTCATAATAATGATTAATTCATAATATAATATAAATTCATTTATATAATTTACTTTTTTTGAAATTTCTATCTATATAACAACCCATAATTTACATACATTGTTATTACTTCAGAATTAAAGCACACTTATTACAACATATAACAAAACCATGAAAGGACCGTATAGGTATAGTGTCTTTTGAAACTAGGAAACATAAACAACTGGTTCATAAATCATCTACATTGTCTCCCTTTTATTTTATCATATCTAGAGTCCCTTTTTGCATATATTACTTAATATCCTTCTTCCTGAACTGGGGAAAAGAAAACACAAAAAAGGGTGAGCTCAAATGCTCAGTAAGGGTAAACAAAAGAAATATCAATCACATCATATTCATAATAACATAACATTTTGGAAATCTTAACCTACAAAAGAGATCATAATTTCATAACATGGGATAAATCATAATAATGAAATGTAATCCCAATAATCATAACTTAAAATAAGAAACTTTGTGGCATACACACATAATCCTAGTGAATCATTTCTTAGTAGTCAAGAATCATTGCCAAGACTATCTTAGCAGACAAAGTCCATTTCTGAACCGAGTTCACTCCTCATTTCAGTCTTGTTTCACTTAACCAGTTTAACTTTCCATTCCATCCATGTCTATCTAATGAGATATAAATCTTTACCCAATTCATTATAGGGAGATATAGGTCCCACCCATCTTATAATGATACCATTCTTATGTGTTCCATAGGATCATAAATCATACATCATAGCAAAACCCATGTAATAAAAATGGGATTCTTAAACATCATGCCACCATAACATAATCCATATAAGATAAAAGGACATCATAAAAATAATTCCATCATAACATAATCAAATAAATGTAAAAATAGGTATAGAAACAGAACCCTATATTATCTTAGATGTAAAATAATTTTGATAAAACACTTGAACTTCATTCTTGAGGAAAATATCCTTTCTACTTCAAAAACAATTTCCTTTATTACATTTTATATAGTTTTAAACTAAACAAAGTTGATTAAAAATAAACTTGAAAACTTTTAATGGAAGCTTCATGGAAATAATTTTCTAAAAGTCCATTCAGGCCGTATAAGTTTAAAAAAACATTCTTCTTGTACTTTGGCCAGAAAAGTCAAAAAGTACCTTGTACTAAAAATGGAAAAAAATTCCTTTCATATATTTTACGAAAAACTCACCAATGGTTAAAATTAGATTTAAAAAATTTTAGGTGGATGGAAATAATATTACATATTTATGAAAGATGGATTTTGAGGATAAATATTCCCTAGTAAATTCTGAAATATAAACAACCTCGGATAAAAATGAGATTGCAAGATTTTACCTTACCTTATGTCCAATTTGCTTCGTATGTGTCTGAACCTCCTGTATAATGATTTAAATAATTTTATTGACTTATTCAATAATCTTAATCATTGTTATGATATCATATGTGGTCATATTCTTATCTTCTTATTAGTAATATTTCGTTTTTACTTGTTATTCTGGTGTTTATTTCTTTTTGTTCTTATGCGTGTTTTGTCGAATAAATTCTTATTCTTATTTTAGGTTGTAGATAACTCATTTCCATAATGGTATTAGTGTAATATATATCATATTTATTCATTAAATTCATTTATATAATCATTATGCAGTGAATATCATGTAGAACGAGTCGCATCACATCGTGGAGAAGGTAGGTCGTACGTACGCACGAGTGATGATATCGTTCCCATGATCGTGGGATTTTATTGAAGTGTATGTATACTATTTGAGAATCAATATCACTTTACAATAATCATATATAGTTATTATTTGGACCATTTTACTCATCCAAGTAAGGTGGTGGTGGAAAATAGATTACACCACGGCGTGGAGACGGTATTCCGTACGTACGCACGCGCGGTGATTTCGTTTTCCGCAGGATTGATAGAAGGTTAAATAGGGTTGTTTCATACTTATAATAACATAGCATTATATTATTGATAATTATGTTATTAATTCATAATGAAACAAATAAAAAAGAATAAGTAGAAGAAGAAATAAAGTTGAAAGAATCGGTAATGGACATTACCTCTTCTTTGAAGTGCCTCTTCTTAACCTCCTCTTAGGGAACTAAAGATGGTCTTTGAAGAATACCAGGACCTCTAGGATATTTCTAGGGAAGTGGATAAGAGAAATTGGTAGGGTTTGGACGAGCTTGAAGGCTCAAAGTGGTGTGAGGAAGAGAGGGAGGAGGTGCCCTTTTATAAGGGAGGAGAGAGGCACCTTAGGAAAAACTTAAATTATTATTTTATTATAAAGTCATATTCGGTTTTTAATAGCTCCAAATTGATTTATTTCTAATCTAAGGTAGGGATGGGTCGAAATACTCTAAACCAACAAATTTTAGACAAGTTTAGGTTACTATTTTAACCCTATCATTTAGATTTAACTCTAAGTTAAATAATTTAACTTTTACCATGTCTTCTTGTTTTCTTACACTATATGGTTAATAAACTTACTATAACAAGCCAAAATAACCCCATGTTATTCATTATTAATATATATAACATTATCTAAGTTATTTGGCCGAAACTTAGATTTTTAAGAATAAAATAACAATTAATAATATAATATTTTTTTAAAAACTATTTTATGTCAATTTTGACACTATTTGGTAATTGATTTTTGTGAAAATCATAACAGCATGATTAGTTCAAAAAAAGTTAAATAAATAAATACTAATATTTCATATTAACCTATAAAATTTTTTTAATTCTTAAAGTCTCAAATTACATTTATTTGGATATTTATAATATCAATTATGTTAATATTTCCTTAATAAGGTAATTACTGCATCATCGTTGTGTCATAAATAAATTAAATTATTTAAAGTCTAAAAATTATAAATAAAATACCATTATGTATGAAATTTTTTTATCTTTCTAATAAATATTTATTTATAGTCGAAATTATCTTATTTATACCCCTATATTAAAAATGTTTTAGTTATTAAACATTGATTTTAACTATTTTAACTCTTCTTTAAATAAAATAATATTAAATGTCATAATCTAATCCAAGTGGACCTAAATGGTCATATTTTATTCCTAAGGTTATTTTTGGTCGAATTAAACTTATCCAATAGAATTAGGACATGTGTTAGCGTAATAATAATACCATTTTTACCCTTAATTACCCTATTTACTTTTAACCGTGGTAAAAAAAAGTAAAAAGTTACTATTCACCAAAAAAAATATTGTTATCTTATCGAACCACATTTTACTCCTTGATATTAACTGTGTCTCTCGGATTTTTGAAATTCCACTCATAGAAGCGGTAAAATTAAGTTTTATGTAAATTTGCAAATTCTCTTATGAGGTGGATAAAAGACGGTGAAAAGTTCAATAAAATTTTTATACGTCTAAAATTATTATAAAATTACTCCAATGAATTACATTGAACTTATATAGGTATTATGTATCAATTTTCACATAAAACAAAATTAAATAAAATAATTAATTATTTAAATAAAAAGTCGGTTTTTAAATAGTAACTGAGTGTTTTCACTATTCATCAAAAATTAAAAGTTTTCAGAAAAATACCAAAATTTCACCTTAGGCTAATTTCGATATTCTGAATCCAAAAATGAAGTCCATTTTTTAAAATAAAATTTCAAAAGGTTTGTATTACTATTCATAATAGCTAGTTTTAATAATATTTTAATAGCATATCGATGTTTAGTGATACTCGGTATTGCATACAACGCAAGCTATCAAAGAAGGTCATGATTGCGTGTAAAGCAAGACAATCTAGTGTTGTGTGTAGTGAAAGATTTCTTTGATGATGAATATAACATAAAAAAAATATTTCTCATAAAAGTCTCGGGTGTTACATTCTACCCCCCTTAAAATGAATTTCTCCCTCAAAATTCGTCACTTTGTAACAAAAAGATGAGGATACCTCTCCCTCATCATATCCTCAAGCTCCCATGTAGCTTCTTCTAATTTGTGGTTACTCCATAAAACATTCACCAAGTGAGTGGTATTGTTTCGTAAGAATTTTTCGCTATGATCCAGAGTCTCTATCGGCTGTTCTTCATAAGAAAGATCTTACTCCAACAGTACAACTTCTGAGCTGAGTACATGTGAAGGATCGAGTATGTACTTTCTCAGGAGAGATACATGGAACACATCGTGAACTTGAGAGAGATTTGGTGGAAGCGCCAAGCGATAAGCTACCTTCCCAACATGATCCAGTATTTCAAAAGGACCGATATACCTAGGGCTTAACTTTCCCTTCTTTCCAAATCTCATTACTCTCCACCAAGGAGATATTCATAAGAACACTTTATCCCCAACTTCAAACTCTAGGTCTTTTCTTTGGTTATCAGCATAACTTTTTTGTCAACTCTGAGCTGCTCTTATGTGTTGTTGAATAGATCAGACCTTTTCTACCATCTCATCAACAAGATTAGGTCCTAATAGCTTTCTTTCCCCAACTTCATCCCAGCAAGTTGGAGTTCGGCATTTCTTTCCATAGAGGGCTTCATAAGGAGCCATCTTAATACTAGAGTGAAAGCTATTATTATAAGAAAATTCCACCAAAGGTAGGTGTTGATCCCAACCACCTTTGAAATCCATAAAGTAAGCTCTTAACATATCTTCTAGAGTTTGAATTGTTCCATCAAACTGACCGTCTGTCTGAGGATAATAAGCAGTGCTGAAACTTAACTCTGTATCCAGAGTATGCTGAAGAATTCTCCAGAACTTTGAGGTAAACCTCGGATCCTGATCTGATATAATGGAAAGTGGTACTCCATGCAATCTTACCACTTCCTTTACATATATCCTGGCAATCTGATCTAGAGAGAAATACTCTCTAATAGCAATGAAGTGTGTCGACTTTGTAAGACGATCAACTATGACCCAGATAGCATTATTACCTTTGGATGTTTTAGGAAGTCCAGTGACCAAGTCCATAGTGATTTTTTCCCATTTTCATTCGGGTATGGGTAATGGTTGTAACATCCCCTTAGACTTCTGTCTCTCACCTTTAACTTGTTTACAAACCAAGCATCGAGAGACATATTCAGCAACATCTCTTTTCATGCCATCCCACCAGATGTAATATTTCAGGTCCCTATACATCTTTGTGCTTCCATGATGAATAGATAATGAAGAACTATGAGCCTCATCCAGCAGCTCCTTCTTTAATTCGGGGATGGGAGGAACACAAACCTAATTCCTGAACTTTATTATCCCATCACAATCAAGGTTTAATTTAGGAACATTTCTCACCTTCTTTTGTAACTCTACATCTTCTTTTTGTGCCTCTTTAATCTTCACATGTATAGATGGTTGAACATTCATTTGAGAAAGATATGATTTTTCCCCTTCCATTATAATTCCAAGATCCATCCTTTTTAAATCCATAAAAATTTGATCTTTTGTGATCCTCATCATGGATAAGATAGCATGGTCTTGTCGACTTAATTCATCTTCCACCTTGTTTGCTTTCCCAAGGTGGTAATGAATTGAGCAATTGTAATCCTTAATCAGATACAACCATCTTCTTTGACACATATTCATCTCCTTTTGTGTGAAAATATACTTTAAACATTTATGATCAGTATAAATATCACACCTTTCACCATAAAGATAATGCCTCCAAATCTTTAATGCAAAGATTACTACAGCTAACTCCAAATCATGTGTTGGGTAATTTTACTCATGGATTTTCAACTATCGTGAGGCATAAGCTATCACTATATCATTTTGCATGAGAACACACCCCAGCCCCTTCTTGGATGCATCACTATAGATCACAAACCTTTCTCCACTATAAGGCAGTGTGAGCACAGGTGCACTGGATAACCTTCTTTTCAAATCCTTGAAATTCTCTTCACATTCCTCCATCCACACGAACTTAACTCCTTTTTGAGTCAACCTGGTCAGTGGATTAGATAATCGTGACAAATCTTTCAAAAACGTTGATAATATCCAGCCAAACCAAGAAAACTTTGGATCTCAGTTAATGTTGCTGGTCTCGACCATCTTTCGATAACCTCTGTTTTTGCTGGATCCACAGATATCCCCTATTTTGAGATTATGTGACCCAAGAATGAAACTTTCTGAAGCCAAAATTCACACTTGTTAAATTTGGCATAAATCTTCTCCTTTCTCGGGGTCTTCAATATAATTCTCAAGTGATCTTAATGTTCTTCCTTTCTCTTTGAATAGACAAGAATATCATCTATAAAGACTACCACAAACTGATCAAGATAGTCTCTAAAGACTCTATTCATTAAATCCATGAAGATAGCAGGGGAATTAGTAAGACCAAATGGCATCACTATAAATTCATAGTGTCCATACCTTGTACGAAAAGCCGTCTCTGGTTTATTTTCCCTTTTGACCCTTAATTGATGATACCCAGAAAGAAGATCAATCTAGGAAAAGTATTGAGCTCCGCGTAGTTGGTAAAATTAGTCATCAATGAGCGGGAGAGGATATTTTTTCTTGATAGTGATCTTGTTAAGTTCTCGATAATCAATGTAGAGTCTCATTGATCCATCTTTCTTCTTAACAAATAGAACAGGTGCTCCCCAAGGTGACACACTAGGTCCTATGAATCCTTTATCAAGATTCTCTTGGATTTTCTTCTTCAATTCCTGCAACTCAATTAGGGCTATTCTATAAGGTGTCTTTGAAATAAGAAACGCACCCGGTTATAGTTCTATTGAAAACTCAACTTCACGATTTGGTAGAAGACCCAGCAATTCCTTCAGAAAGACATCATCAAACTCCCGTACAATGGGAATATTCTTAATCGTGAGTTTCTCACCAACCGTTTGGGATAAATAACCTTCATTTAGTGGAATCAAGACCCATAAGATGGAAGAAATTTCCACTTGAAGGTTATGTTCATACTTTCATAGATATACGATCATAGATTGATTTAGAATATAAAATGTGACTTCCCTTATTTGGAAATTGATATGAGCTCCATATAAAGAAATCCAATCCATGCCAAGAATCACATCAAATTCCACTACAGGAAGGATCACAAGATTTTCCGGAAGCACTTTCCCACAAACTTCAATCAGAGAAGAATTATAAACTTTTGATGTGACTGTTGTGCCATTAGGGGTTGTCATATCAAACTCAACGTCTAATTGTTGAGGTAATACGATGATACCATTAGAAAATTCTTCATAAATAAAAGAGTGGGTGGATCCAGAAGCAAGTAAAATATTTTTAACTTTATATTGGATGGTAAGTGTACCTTTCACCACTTCGTTATCATACTCCATATTGCTGATAGAAATTGCATGTGACTTTCCTTTATCTTTATCCTTAAGAGTTTGTTGACATCAGTTATCATCAATAACCCTTAGATTAGGGCATTGATTGGAATAATTCCCCATTTCCTTTCACTTGTAACATTGAAGTGTAGGAGGTGAACTCTGTGTAGCCTTTTATTTATTCTCATCACTAGACATCTTCTTCCCATCATTGCGGTATTCAAATGCCCGATGACCTTCCATTCCACATTTGAAACATTTACTTGTCCATTTAAGAAAACTCCCTCTATGTTTCTTTCCACACTTTGAGCATAAGGGAAAACTCATCTTCTTTTTAGTGTGCTCTTTAGATTTTCCTTTGAATTCCATTTTCCTCTTCTTATCAAATGCATATGACTAATGGGTTACACCAATCTCCATCTCAACTTTGAGAGCACATCGAATGATTTCCTCGTAGCTATTGAAGTCCCTAATGTCTAACGCCCTTCGAAGACTTGGTTTTAAGCCACTAAAGAATCGATCGATCTTACTCTCAGGTTGGATAATAATCCCAGAAGCGTACCTTGCAAGTCTTGTAAAATTTTCTTCATAGATACCAACAGATTCATCATCCTTTTTCTTTAGTTCAAGAAACTCCTTCTCTATCTTTGTTCGAAGAATACGAGGGAAGTACTTATTGAAAAATAAGTTCTTGAACTCGTCCCATTCCATGGACTCAATTTCATCTCTTAGCCTCGTATTCTTGATAAGATTCCATCATTGAGCAGCTTCACCTTCCAAACGAAATACTTCTAAGATGAATTTATCATGTTCAGAACATTGAAGAACTAAAAATATCTTTTCAGTGGTACTGATCCATTTTTCATCCACTAATGGATCAGTAGACCCGCTGAATGAGGGTGGACGCTTCCTCATGAAGGATTCAACAGAATGTTTCTCCTTCCTTTGCTTGTTTGGAAGTCCTGCATAATTAATAGATTGAGAAAGTTGTGTGAGGATGGATACAATATTTTTCATTCCAACTCCCATAACGTTTGGTTACTTAGGGGGACAATCATTGCATTTCTCGTCGCATTCTGCATTAACACGGTTCCTTCGGGTTCCATCCATTGACTAAAACCAAGAAGAATAGTGTGAGCAACACTATTTATAATAAGAAAACCACATAATCAATAATAAAATTTCACACTTAAGGTCTTATCATAGGTTTTTCATGGATATTTATAAAACACTAAGATTGTTTTATGCTTAGATATATCCTTAGGGTTCTTACTAAGGATTTCACATCCTAGTTTCCAAAGGTTGACTATACCTATCTCTGATACCAACTATAACGACCCATACTTTACATACATTTTTACTAATTCAGAATTGAAGCACACTTATTACAACATATAACAAAACCATGAAAGGATCATATAGGTATAGTGTCTTTAGAAACTGGGAAACATAAACAACTGGTTCATAAATCATCTACATTGTCTCCCTTTTATTTTATCATATCTAGAGTCTCTTTTGACATATCTTACTTAATATCCTTATTCCTGGCCTGGGGAAAAGAAAACATACAAAAGGGTGATCTCAAATTCTCAGTAAGGGTAAAAAAAAGAAATATAAATCACATCATATTCATAATAACATAACATTTTGGAAATCTTAACCTGCAAAAGAGATCATAATTTCATAACATGGGATAAATCATAATAGTGAAATGTAATCCCAATAATCATAACTTAAAACATGAAACTTTGTGTAATACACACATAATCATAGAGAATCATTTATTAGTAGTCAAGACTCATTGCTAAGACTATCTTAGCGTACAAATTCCATTTCTGAACCGAGTTCACTCCTCGTTTCAGTCCTGTTTCACTGAACCGGTTTAACCTACCGTTCCATCCATGTCTATCTCATGAGATATAAATCTTTACCCAATGCATTGGAGGGAGATATAGGTCCCACCCATCTCATAATGATACCAATATTATGTGTGCCACAAGATCATAAATCATACATCATAGCATAACCCATGTAATAAAAATGGGATTCTTAAACATCATGCCACTATAACATAATCCATATAAGATAAAAGAACACCATAAAAATAATTACATCATAACATAATCAAATCAATGTAAAAATAGGGATAGAAACAGAACCCTATATTATCTTAGATGAAAAATAATTTTGATAAAACACTTGAACTTCATTCCGGAGGAAAATATCCTTTCTACTTCAAAAACATTTTTCCTTTATTACATGTCATATAGTTTTAAACTAAAAGAAGTTGATTAAAAATAAACTTGAAAACTTATAAAGGAATATTCATGTAAATAATGTTCTAAAATTCCATTCAGGCCATATAAGTTAAAAAACATTCTTCTCGTACTTTGGCCGGAAAAGTCAAAAAGTACCTTGTACTAAAAATGACAAAAGATTCCTTTCATATCTTTTACTAAAAACTCACCAATGGGTAAAATTGGATTTAAAAAATTGTATGTGGATGGAAATAATATTACATATTGAGGAAAAATGGATGTTGATGATAAATATTTCCTAGTAAATTCTGAAATATAAATAATCTCAGATAAAAATGAGATTGCAAGATTTTCCCTTACCTTATGTTCGATTTGCTTCGTACGTGTCCAAACCTCCTATATAATGATTTAAATAATGTTATTGAATTATTCCATAATCTTACTCATTGTTATTATATCATATGTGGTCATATTCTTAGCTTCTTATTAGTAATATTTCATTGTTACTTGTTATTCGGGAGTTTATTGTTTTTTGTTCTTATGTGTGTTTTGTCGAATAATTTCTTATTCTTCTTTTAGGTTATAGATAACTCATTTCCAGAATGTTATTAGTGTAATATATATCATATTTATTCATTAAATTCATTTATATAATCATTATGCAATAAAGATCATGTAGAACGAGTCGCATCACATCGTGGAGACGGTAGGCCGTACGTATGCATGAGCGATTATATCATTCCCATGATCATGGGATTTTATTTAAGTGTATGTATACTATTTAAGAATAAATATAACTTTAAAATTATCATATATAGTTATTCTTTACACCATTATACCCATCCAAGTAAGGTGGTGGTGGAAAATAGATTACACCACGGCGTGGAGACGGTATTCCGTACGTACGCACGTGCGGTGATTTCGTTTTTCGTAGGATGGATAGAAGGTGAAATAGGTTTGTTTCATACTTATAATAACATATCACTATATTAGTGACACTGATGTTATTACTTCATAATTAAACAACTAAATAAGAATAAGTAGAAGAAGAAATAAAGTTGAAAAAATCGGTAACGGACATTACCTCTTCTTTGAAACGCCTCTTCTTAAACTCCTCTTAGGGCACTAAATATGGTCTTTGAAGAAGACCAGGACCTCAAGGATGTTTCTAGGGAAGTTTATAAAAGAAATTGGTAGGGTTTGGCTGATATTAAAGGCTCAATGTGGTGTAAGGAAGAGAGGGAGGAGGTTCCCTTTTATAAGGGAGGAGAGGGGAACCTTAGGAAAAACTTAAAATATTATTTTATTATAAAGTCATATTCAGTTTTTAAAAGCTCTAAATTGATTTATTTAGAATCTAAGGTGGTTATGGGTCTAAATCCGCTCAACCAATATATTTTATATAAGTTTAGGTTACTATTTTAACCTTATCATTTAGATTTAACTCTAAGTTAAATAATTTAACTTTTATCATGTCTTCTTGTTTTCTTACACTATATGGTTAATAAACTTACTATAACAAGCCAAAAGAACCCCAAGTTGCTAATTATTAATATATATAACCTTATATAAGTCATTTGGTGGAACCTTATATTTTTAAGAATAAAATAACAATTAATAATATAATATTTGTTTTATAAACTATTTTATGTCAATTTTGATACTATTTGGTAATTGATTTTTTTGAAAATCATAACAGAAAGATTAGTTCGAACATAGTTAATTAAATAAATACTAATATGTCATATTAACCTATAAAATTTTTGTAATTCTTAAAAAGTCTCAAATTACATTTATTTGGATATTTATAATACCAATTATGTTAATATTTCCTTAATAAAGTAATTACTTTATCATCGTTGTGTCATAAATAAATTAAATTATTTAAAGTCTAAAAATTATAAATAAACTACCATTATGTAGTAAATATTTTTATCTTTCTTATGAATATTTATAGTCAAACTTATCTTATTTATAACCCTATATTAAAAATGTTTTAGTTATTAAACATTGATTTTAACTATTTTAACTCATCTTTAAATAAAATAATATTAAATGTCCTAATCTAATCCAAGTGGACCTAAATGGTCATATTTTATTCCTAAGGTTATTTTTTGTCAAATTAAACTTATCCAATAGATTTAAGACATGAGTTAGGGTAATAATAATACCATTTTTACCCTTAATTACCCTATTTACTTTTAACTGTGGTAAAAAAAAAAGTAAAAAAGTTACTATTCACCAAAAATTATTTTTATCTTATTGAACCACATTTTACTCCTTGACATTAACCGTGCCTCTTGGATTTTCAAAATTCCACTCACAGAAGCGGTAAAATTAAGTTTTATGTAAATTTGCAAATTCTCCTAGGAGGTGGGTAAAAGACGGTGAAAAGTTCAATAAAATTTTTATATGCCTAAAATTATTATAAAATGACTCCAATAAATTACTTTGAACTTATATAGGTATTATGTATCAATTTTCACATAAAATAAATTTAAATAAAATAAATAATTATTTAAATAAAAAGTCGGTTTCTAAATAGTAACCCAGTGTTTTCACTATTCATAAAAAATTGAAAGTTTTCAGAAAAATACCAAAATTTCACCCTAGGATAATTTTGATATTCTAAATCCAAAAATAAAGTCCATTTTGAAAAATAAAATTTCAAAAAGTGCGTATTACTATTCATAACGGCTAGTTTTAAAAATATTTTAATAATATATCATTGTTTAGTGAAACTCGGTATTGCGTACAACATAAGCTATCAAGGAAGGTCGCGATTGCGTGTAAAGCAAGTCAAGCTAGTTTTGTGTGTAGTGAAAGATTCCTTTGATGATGTATATAACATAAAAACAAAATATTTCTCATAAAAGTCTCGGGTGTTAAAATCTACCTGGCCAAATATCCAACAAATTTAGAATATATTATAATTTAACTTATAAACATAAATTATGGGTAATCACATGTACTCTCTCACTCATTTTAATACATAGTCCTACCTATGACACCGTATTTTATTCTCCATGAGTACTCATGAATTTACTCCTATGTAATGAAACATAAGAGTAAATAACTACTATTAGAAGAACTATTACCCATCAATTATCCATGAACTATCTTAAATATTTCAGTATAATAAATGATCAATAATGATAACAGATGTTGAAGTGACAAGAACATAATAATTTAATTTTACTTTTTATATGTTACTGAAATCATATTATTACTTAATATGATAACCATTTTGATATATTTATGTTATACACTATGAAATTTTAAAAATTAGTAGTTCTATAAAATTGTATCACACCATATTTGATCCCAAAATTATAGTATATTAAATTCCTTTTTTATTATTATGTCATATAGTAAGTCATATATGTTACCTAATATATAATATCCTATAAAAACATCCTAGATATTTATGGAATAAATCAATATCAACGTCAATAATAATATAAATGCAATGGGATCATCAATTCATTTTTTGTATGAAAATGAAGGAAATTAAATTAATTATGAAGCATGTGGCTGTTACCTCAATTAATATATTTTCATGATTTTAATAAAAAATATTTGAATATTTATTTTTTTCATGATACTTAAGGGAGACGATTTTGTAGTTGAATTTTTAAAATGAATATTTATTTTTTATATTTATTTATTTATGTTATAGTATAACTCTTCCACATTAAAATGATATTATTTATGGTGGAACATATAAATAATATTTTTACACTTAACAATATATCTATAAAATATTTATTATATATTTATAGGATGTTGTTATTTATTCAGTTAGAAAACATTTTCTCATAGTGTGGAAATTGAGTATTGTCAGATTTGGAGTTGAATGTTCTATTCAATAGGAGACTCATTTGTTGTTTATGAAATTATGGAAATAATGTAATCAATTCTATTTATTTATTTTGAAAAAAAATAAGATGTGGGTTTTAATTTATACTTTTCATAAAAGATTAAAATTCCATCTATAATTTATATTTTCATTCCTTTACAGTGGTTTTCATCCCCTGGTTTATTAGAGAACATTTTAATGGCACAAAATAATTTCACCACATGACCATGTTACTTTATAGTGATAATGATCAATTAATAAAGAAAAAAAATGTATGGAAATAATAATACATGAGAAATTTATATCATGATATTTCAGTTAATGTATGATTTAGTAAAAAATGAATTAAACGTATATTGAAATTATTAATTATAAATAAATAAGAAATTTATGAATGTTAAATGTATTTCTAATAGTAATTATCATAATTAGATAATTTAAAAAAACATAGTGATAAAAATTATAATTTTTATCATTATATATATATATAATAAATTTTAATAGCTTTATTTTAATGTAATTTAATGTAATAATTTAAAAAAATATTAATAAAATAAAATATAAAAAATGTTTCACCATTTTTTTGTTTTACTGTGTATTTAAATTAATAATATATTTTAATGTGAAATATTTAGATTAATAATTAAATAAAAAATACATTGGAATATTTATATCAATATATAGATAAAAATAAAAAATATGATACTAAATATGTATGTTAATAACAGTTAAAACTAATCATTATTATTATTTAGAAGGAAAAAATGATCTTCAAATTGACATTTAATATTCATTGAATTTTTTATTAAAAATAAACTTATGGTTTCAAATCTGGTTGAATTAAATGGGCTTATTTTTATCTCATTATAAAGTTGTATAGATATTTGACATATATATTTCTATCCCCAATTTAGAAATTATAATGATAAAATATTGAATAATATTCAGTTGATTTAAATTTTCCACGAACAACATAGTAAATAAGAAAATAATAATGTTTTCACACTCCCACACATATTTTAGGATGAATATAGAGATATTGAAAAATTATCAAAATTTCTATTCTCATGGATTATTTATAGGTTAATAATTCATATAACCCTATTTCAAAATTTAAGGATATCCTATCAGCCCATACTCTATCTTGTATTGTTGTGCCAATTGATACTTCTAATTGGAATCATTTATATAAAATTACATTTTACTAATTATATATTCTATATTAAACCTTCTTGATATTATTATGAAATGAAAAATATTATAATTTAAATATATGGTCTTATGAAATATAGTTGTAAAATTTGTTTGTTTCCATCTCTGTATAAGGTGAACAATGGGATATTATATATATATAACTATAAAAATCATCAGTATTCTAATTATGTTCATCTTATCTTTTTTTCTATTTCTCAATAATTAGTTTTTTATTATAGATTTATTTTTTACTTTTAGGAGTTATAAGGAATGATAAAAATACACCATGTATAATTTAGTAATTAATCTATCTATATATATTTCATTAATTATGTTATGATAGGTTGATATTTCCAAAAAAAATAGATGCATACCATTTTTTATAACAATGGGTATCATGACAAAATTCTCTAAAATGATTCATGAATTAAAATAAACATTCTCAATTTATTTAAAATATTAAATAATACAATGATCATGTTAATTTTATATTGTTGAAATTATTAGAAACATTTTATTCCATCCATTTATTAGAAATCAAACTCATTTCCACAATCATTTAATATAGAAGTAAATTTATAAACTCATCATGATGTATTCAACTAAAATTCTGCATCAATATCTATTTTTCCATAATTACATTCATGTCTTAGAAAAAAGAAAATAAACTTTTCACATAAATTTTCACCTATTTCATCAGCTCATCCTTCCTCATAGATTTCATACTTATTAATAATTCCTTATATTAATTAAAAACACTCAACATATCAACCGTTGGTATATAAAAAACAAAAAATCTATCACTTTTATCACTTATATTTCGACTCTTCGATATATTTTTAAGGAATCATTATGTCAAACAATTAACATAACAAGTATCCATGATAGTATTGAATGTTATGTGAATGTGTTTTCTCTTCTATCAATACATTTAAATCTATAAATTGATTTTGTATCTAATATTTATTATATAAAAATTTTAATGATGAAAACATATATACAACCTAATAATAACTATGATTTTTCTAGATTTTCAGGAAAAAAAATTAAATTTTTACATAATGGAAATGGTTCTCTTAATCATTCATATAAAATATTTGAATTAAAATACATTTATAAAAAATCAAATAAAATTTTAAATTTTATGATGAAAAAATATCATATGAGCTTGAAAAATTATTTGGAAAATTATTGCAAGAAAATTTTATTTTGAGTTATGTCGAATTTATAATGTTTAAATCATCAAAATGTGTCATTTTGGGCCCCTGAAAAATAACCAACATGAAAAGGATCCAAGATCGTTCATATTTATCACAACTCTTTTAAAAATCACAATAGTTTACACAAATATAGTTCCTTATGATACTCATAAGCAAATTTATTTTAATATGTTTAAATGCTGATTGTATAATTGAGATGCTTCCATATGGATCAAAACATGATTAAAAATCAACAGAATCTGATAAAATATCATTTTTTTTTTGAAAATTTTATTATTGTAATCCAATATAAAAAAACATGTTATAGTGTATCTTATGTGAGAATGTAGTTCATCTATAATAGTCTAACAGTAAATATATATATATATATATATACATACCATCAACTATAATTGTTAAATTTTTCTCTTTAAAATACCTATCATTACAATTTTTTAATTTTCTATTTTCAATATATATTTTTAAATAGTACATTACAGTAAGTTTTTTTAAAATTTTAATTATATGACATAGAAATAAATTTAATTTTTATTAAGGTATCTTATTGGATATTATTCATATTTTTTGGATTAGGGAAATTCATTGAATATAAGTAGTAATGTTTAAACAATGAAGCGCATTGTATCTATTTTGTATTAAACATTGAACCCTATATTTATCTCTTCCATTTTTGGGGTTTTACTTGTGTGGGTTTTGGAAAAAACATTAGTAGTTTTTGAGATTTTTTGGCCATGGAGATTTGGATCATGGTTTTCACAAACAGTGTGACCATCTAGGGAAATACAATCAAACCCTAATATCATGGGATTACATTATTTGTGAATATTTTTAAAAACTATGTGCCCACATAATAGAAACCATGATCCACATTAAAGGGGTGAAAAGTTCTAAAAATCATGATGTCCCTCCTGAAGTAGTGTGTGTAGAATTTGTTAAATAATATAAATAATTCAAAATTTCCAGAACACCAATTTAGACCCATGCATGAGCTTAACACTGTATTGGACATTTTCTTAGGTTGATAGAGCTCTTAAAGACCCTATATTCCTCTCCAAACCCATTACAATTTAGATTTAATCATGTTAAATTTTTTTCAGTTACTCTCTTGTAATAATTATTACCAGGTTCAATATATCATATTATCCTCCTCTCTCTGCCACATGGATTGTTAAATTGTCTACATGTTGATGGAAAAATGTATTTTTTTCTGGATCTTTAATCTAGGTTTTATTTTTTGATCTATTTTAACAATGTTCTTCATTGGAATTTCTTGTTGCATAAATTGTGATACATGAAATCTCTGTTATGCAGGTTGTTCTATATAAGTTTAGTCATTTGTATAAACCTTGATATTGATTGATTTAAAATAAATTTCATTTATTTGTGCTCTTAAAATATTATTTTATATTAATTGTCATTTAAATTTAAATGTTATGAATTTTTTTATGTAAACCACCAATCCGAATGAATTTTGGATTGATTTGAATTTGATTGAAATTTTGGAATTTGGTTTCTAAAATTTACACATGATATTCATTATGATAATATTTATTAACATGATTTTATAGAAATATCTAATTTTTTTAATCATAAAAATGTATTAATTGATTTAAAATAAACTTTATGGTTTTTAAATATCATATTATATGTTGAAATTGTAAAAATGAAAAAAAATTATTTTACAAAATTGTGTTGTAATTTTCCAATTTTTAATTTTTAATTTCAGAGAAGAAAGTATTGTTAGTTACATATCTATTTTGGAAAAACACAATAGGATGGTAATACACCTAGTGTGTAGTGATTCATTAATACTGTAATATAATATTACCTTTGAAGCTCTAATCCCTATCCTGATGTTAATGACTATTTTGTGAATAGTTCCCCAGTGAGGTCTATAAACAATTCCATTATCATTATATTAGTTAGTAAGGATCTCATAACCTCTAGCTATTGTACCTCTAGGATGATTACAATAATTTTTTTAAATTTTTTTATATATTCCTTTTTACATTAAATATTCATTACAAATGTCATAGGGTATATATATACTATTTAATAAAAATGTCTATAAAGAAATTATTTCATATGATTACAATAATTAAAATGAAAAGAATTATTTTTAATTATGAAATTGTACTATTATTCCTATTTCATTTAAAATTGAATGAATTATTTGGTAAATTTATTAATAAATATTATTATAGAACATATGATGAGACCCTAATGGGATTTTAAATCACACCCGACATTTTTTATTATGAATTTGTATATTATCCTATGCCATGTTCAAGAAAAGGGAATGTTGAACACGGTTATGGTAGTTGTTTCTAATCCCTAAGTCTTGGATAATTGTCCATACTTAGATTTTTTATCATCATATTATAATACATCATGGATTTTCTTCATAGGATTTCATGAAAATGTTTGAATTATTTTGTAGACTCAATTGGGTTTTTTATTTGATCATACAGAAATTTTATCTTACACGCGCTATTATTATTTGAAACTTATTCCCATATTTATCTTTAATGATGACATAGGCTTGCTTCTAGACCATGGTAACTATAAATTTCTATTTTGACATATTAGTGCTACCATGATATATGTGTACTAGGGTATTCAGGATGTTTCACAACAAAATGGAATCAAAGGTGAATGTTGCTCAAATTTTCAAGATGTTAGTATGCTATAGTGAAATCTAGTCAAGACATAAGAATTTGTTCTATGTTATTTATATGAAAACACTCATTGTATTAGCATGATGTCGCAATAAGTGGTTGGGTTTCATATTGTGGATTAGTTCCAGTATTCTCCCATATTCTTATTTGGATATTTTGTAATCAAAACCAAGTTTATCTATATGATGGTATCAGTTTCCCTTTTGATTTTTTTGTGTTTTAATATGATGTGTTTGATTATGTATTTTGATAATATATAGAATCATGAATCTATTAATATAATTGAATCAAATCCAAGAGGAATCTTCTAATAAACCACTATGATCAAATCCTCTCATAGACTATAATTTAATTGAGGTTATAGTGTGTGTTTTGAAATCTCTATGATGGTAACCTACAACTTTTCCAATTTACGATCCAGTTTTCGAACCACATAGGATTTATATTATAGTATATTTCAGTGGATCCTTATCTATAATTATCAAGAGTTACAATTATTAAACTATCCTCATGACACTATGTTTTTTAGGACAATTCATATGATTTTTATATACTTTGTGATTCCTAATTAAATAAAATTGAATTGTTCCACCATCCTGAATAGACGTCCTAGTAGTATATGTTGGTTAAATATTGTTATGTATAAGAATCAAGGGGGATTATAGTTAAATTTCTTTATTGTACTCTTTATATAAAAATTCAATTTATATTAAATTGTAATGGATAAGGTTGTAGAGTATTTGGAACTGAAGAATGCTAACAGGACAGTGATTGAGTATTAAAATTGTTTCAATAAACATATACTATTAACACATGATATTTTTTTAATATAAGTTTAATAATCAACTATTATATGTGGCACGTTGAAACAGCATTTGAACTTATATTTTCATGCTGATTTTTTCATCTCATACGGAAGAGCTGGACAGATCGTCAATGGTCGAGATTGACATGGCTCATAAGTTAGTGTAGATAGAAGTTCATTTTTCATAAAAAGGTGGATCAATTACTTACCTCAATGGAAAGATAATAATTATTTACTATTTTGATGGTTCTTGGCATCGAGGTTCTATTTTAAATCTTTTAGCATTCAGAAGCACCCCATTGATTGGTACCAGTGTGAATGCCTTAGTTTCTCAAATATGGTTTCCACTAAGGTGCCCAAGATATATGGCCAATATGAATGATTATGTAACATGTAGAGTTTGTACCATATCTAATATTAACCACATAGTAGAATGAGATCGTGATCCCATAACAATTACTATGGTGAGATATGTTGCTTCACAATCCAAGGCGATCAAACAACATTACTCTGGAATGAATCTTTTTCATGTAGTGTATGTGTCTATAGTGGAAGAATATACATGTTTGATTATCATGATATGTACCATTACTATTTTATTATCATTTTTGAATACTTTATCTAATATTGGTGAATTTTATTCATTCTGTTTGAGTCCTGTTTTGAATCTCTTAAATCATCATATGGAGATTTAATCATATGAGATGGATATTAAAACACCAATTTGGGAAATGGAATATAAGTTATTTATTATCCTTCATATTTTTTCTCATTATCAAATATTGAATTTTCATAGAATTTTCATGTTCTTGAAATGAAAACTATTAACATCATATTTGGTAAGGATTATCTATTTACAAGTCAATTTCATATTGGTTTCTAGGCTTAACTGGCCTCCTTTAAAATGCATGATGGGGTGACACTTATCATTCAGGGATAATGGGACCCAAGTATGATTATATATGGACAATGTTATCTATAATTTGATATATTAATATCAATTTTTTATTTTGAACTGGTGAAAAAGTCCTTGAGTGATGATCCCCCTCCTATTGTCATTAATATTTCATAATGTTTCCCCTTTAGACATATTTAGGATTTCTTTGGTATGGGAGGTAGATATAACTATTGATTTTATACCAAGTTCATATTATATATCTGTTCATTATTACTGATTGTAAGAAGCTAAAATGATGGGGTGGAAGACTCATCTTGTTGATCTTAATCAACGAGTTTATATGATTGTGTGTATCACCTTAGGGAGTTATCATTCCCATTTCTAATAATGATGATTCTTAACATTTCCTTTATGTTAATGATTCAAAACTAAAAAGAATTACCAAAAAATAAAAAGTTTCCATTACCATGAACTGATGATCTATTTGGACAATTTATGGGGTCGATGTTGTTCTTGGTGATTAATCTTCAATCTGGTCACCATTAGTTGATAATAAAGGAATATTACATTAATAAAACTACCAATAGTGGATGTTATATTCATTATGATTACCATTTCACTAAGTTTGTTCTATCCAATTCTTATCTTATCAATATTCCATTGATTAATATGATCTTCTATGAGTACTAAAATACTTTTTTTCATGTATTTATGGATGAAAGCCTAATTAAATCAATTTTGGAGGATGATCATGTGATTTATCTAAGAGAAACTATGGAATTTTTGTGAAATCAATGACTTTATTCCAAGAAAATAAAATGTTATTTCTAGGATCATAAATTTATTTTTATTGGTACATGTGGTGTCATAACATGGTATTTAAGTGAAACATGATAACATGAATGCTTTTATGACATGATAGAAATTGTAATTTTTTTATATTCATAAATTCTTGGTGTCTTCATGGTATTATAAACTTTTTTAATGGATTTATATATGTTGGATTCTCTGATGAACTCTCTAACTTGGAATGGTGTATAATTTGTTTTGGATAATTAATATTATAATTCATTTTGTTATTAAAAAATATTATTAATACTATATTATTGTTGTCTATTCCATAGGTTAGGAAAAGATATGTGGTCTAATTTGATGAATCAGGTTCATATTTCGGTGGAGTTATTATATAGGGTGATAATTTTGTCTTATATGGCTTGTGAGAGGTTAGGAGACATGTGAATAATTATATGACTCGTCATTCAGAGCTTTCAGATATGATTAATGCACTCGAGTGTTGGTGACATTACCTTTTCATATAATAGTTTTCCCTATATTTGGACTGAAATATTATTGAGTTATATCATCTATACATAAGATTTTAATATCTAACAGAGGCATTGGGTGGAATATATATACTATTTTTATTTCAATATTTATTATACAATTCAGAAAGTGAATTTTGTATAAGATTATTTGAGATAAAAGATTATGACCTATGCCATGAAAGAATCACCAGAAGAGTGGAACATTGTGGACATTTTTTTCTATTTGAATTTGGAATTCGAGAATTGTAGAATGATGTTATGTTGGTAAATTTTTCGTCTATAATTTTTCTTCTTTAGTTGATTACCCTTTAATAGTATCTTGATTATGTGTTTCCTATAATTAGAGACTATCATTATGGTGGTTAGATTATTTTTTACCACAAATTTTCAATAGAGGTTATTCTATTTATTCAAAATCACTTTCTTGTTCCATCAATTGTAAGGTAATATATTATAGTGGATTGCAATAATACCCATTTAGAGGTGCCCCCAAGAACCATGAAAATGATTTATGACATGTGGAAATGAATATAATGTCTAGGTATGAGACAATTCAACACATAATTTGTTTTGAGCTTCTATATATTCCTACTGATAAAGGGTAGAATCATAGAAATTTAGGATGCAATTATAAACATCCATTTAAAATAGGTATGTTGGATGAGATCTCCAAGGACATTATGGTTGGGTTTATAGGTACAAATATATTGAAAAATGTTATATGGGTTGTCATGAATATTCTATGAAAATTGGTACACTTTATTAACATTCATTATACAAATATAATTTATCATTTTAAAAATCTCTATGTGAATGAGATTTTTTATTTTCATGATGTTCCATATATTATATTCTGTGATAGAGATACTATTTTACATATACATTTTGGAGAGGTTGTTAGAAGGCAATGGGATGTTAGGTTCAATTTATTATTACATATCATCAACATATAAATACTCATATACATATATATATATATATAGATTATTGATGATATTAATTGAGCCTATGTTCTGTAATTTATTAGATCTAAGGAGAACCATTTGGAACGAGTTATGTTTTTTTATAACATTAATTACCCATTTGTGAACAGGATGGAACCTTTTGAGTCCTTGTTTTTCTGAACATGTAAATATTTTCAATGTTTTTTAGTGATTAGTGAACATTCGTTAGTTGAACATGGCATGGTTCAAGGGGTGACATAGATGATTTAGTTGATTCATCAAATAATTTCCAAAGTGAAGAGAAGTTGTATATCATATAATGGTCTTAATTTTTTACCATTGAATTTTTTATGTTGTTAGTATAGTGTACTTGATCACTTCACCTCGTATGGGTCATCTACGAAATGAGAGTAAGGGGAGTCATGTTCCGCATTTATGGGACCCCTTGTGGTTTTTGTAGGTGGGAAAAGTATTTTTCCTCATTTCACATGTTCAATTTTTTATGGTGATATAGAACTTATTCCTTGTATCGTAGTTTCAAAACCATATTTATTATAAACCTAATGTTTTGAACTCTGATGATCTTGAATATTTACCTGGTTTATCTATGACTGAGCATCCGGTCATGATAGTTGATTCTGAAACCAACTTAAATCTTGGGAGGCTAATACCTTTTAAGGATGATATGGAAGCATAGTTTTGATACTCGTGTGATGTGGGAAACATGGGAAATGATGATAGTGAAGTGGCCCCATTTTTGACATGGTAATATCTTAGTATAATTTTTTGGGGGACAAAAAATATTTATTATGGGGAGGTCATAACATCATTGTTAAATATTTTCTATACTCCAGAATTTTTTATAACATGATTTTAATTGCGTTTATTTACTATGGTATCAGGAGGAATCATGAAATATCTTCAATGTTTATTTGGTTTTTCATATTTGGTTCTCAGTTTTTCCAATGCATGCACTAACCAGTGTAAAACCAGGAATTCTCATATAGTGGGGGATTTCATAGTTGGTACATGGTTTGATAAACCACATTACCACCTTGTATAAATGGTATACCATATTATATGGATAATTTTTAGGGTACATGGTTATAAAAATCATGGTTCCCCTCCTGGAAATAGTGTGTGGCATTTTTTTATTCTAAAAAATATATTAAAATGTACATAACCCCAATTTGGACACCCACTCGAACCTAGCTCAGGATTAGAAATATTTCTAGATCATTAGAGTTAAATAGAACCATTTTTGGTTCCTCATAACCATTTCAAATGTAGAAGTAATATTTTATAAAGAAGTTTTATTACATTACATTATGAGTTCATATCACCTTACTTATCTCCCGCCTTTTTAATATCTCCCCCTTAGGGTTTATAAGATCATCAAGTTGTTGATTTTACTATAACCACTAGTTTTGATTCTTAGATCTTGGATTAATTATTTGAGTTTCGTTTCCTACATTCTTCATTAGAATTCCCTATTTTAGACATTTGTATATGTGATCTCTATATTAATTTAGGTAGTTCCATGTATGTTTGGGATATTTTATAACCCATTATTTTCTATATTTATTTTAAATTCATTTCAAAAATACTATTTGATATTAATAGGTATTCAAATTTAAATGGTTTTTACTTTGGGGAATCCCTCAATTCCATTGAATTGGTCTATGATTTGAATTTCATTCATTTCATGGAATTTGTTTTCAAATTTTTTTTAGAATTTATTTTAAGAATATTACATAAAATTGATTCTTGTGAACCACTATTTTGTTTTATCGGAAAAATTTTATAATTTGATTAAAACCCCATATTTTCATTTTAAAATATAAGTTGGCATTTTGAAATTGGAAAATGGGGAAATTGTATCTTAAAATGGTTTAAAATTATTATCCCACTATTGATTGTTTATATAATCACATGAAATCCAAGGTAGTTAGTAGATTATTTGGGAAAACAATATATTATGGTAATTCCCCAGCTAGGGATTCATTTTATATATATATATATATATATATATAATTGTACTGCAGTATATATTATCCTCTATAATATATTGATGAGTCCAATCTGACATGTGTCTATGTCATGACCCACCTTAGTGGGTCCTCATCTGTGAATCCCTAAGCCTTAATCCAATAGGACTTGGCTGGTGACTAGCATAGAGTAGGCATATCAATAAAATTAAAGTAATTTACTATGTACTTGTACACATTCACACATGTACACGTCCAAAAAATGATTAAATGTAAAACCAATAATTAACTAGATCAATGTTTACAACCATATCCCACCACTATAGTATCAGAGTTAGTAATGTAAATTAAATAGATCCAAATAAAATCCTACCATAAAGAGTCTATAACACATTTCCATCATGAATGTAATATAACTAGGAATTCTATGTGTAGTCATAGGAAAACACATCAGTTTTTCTTGAATCTCTATGCACCATATTGTTCTAGTCCATCTGGAGATCCATTAAAATATCGATCATCTTCAAATTACACGACCCATATAGGAAAAGCTTGTGCCTGGGTGATTATAAAAATACTCAGTAGGACACCCTAAAACCACAATTAATTGCAACAAATGATAGTATAGGTATCTCTACATAGGTACATGTCAATAGTATATATGAAAAAAAACATCAAAAAAATACACAATACAAGAGACAGAGTCTATAGGTAGGAAAAAACCATGATATACTAGCCCTAGGATTTCTAGTTTGAAGATTCCACACAAAAAATATTCAGGATAACACACATTAGAGTCTAAAATCATTGATGACGTCCATCCAAGAGGTTATACCAATTCGGTATTATCACGATTGAGATACATAGATAGATCTATAGAGAATATGATACAATAGATTAAGATCATAGCTAAGTCAATGGGGTGACACAAACAACTCAATCTGGATTAACCCACATTTTATAGGATCGATGCCTGGTTGGATTGTTCATGTCAATACTAAGGACTCCACATATAGAATATAGATGAATAGAGTACCAAACCCTAGGCCTCTTAGGGGATTCCAAAAACTCTATTGAGGAATTACATCTAAAGGGATATTATTCCTTGGATTAGGAAATGATATTATAACTATCATCAGGGAATAGATAAGAGGAATAGACCCTAATGAAACTCGTCTAAGATACATAGGAAAAGAGACAAAATCCATGTAGGAGGTGTAAACATCTTACAGTAGGGGCCACACATCGTGTCCCTTGACCTTGGGTACTCCATGTTTGAACAACCCTTGTCATTCAAAACATGTAATGAAAAAGAGGAGTATATGACATGTGAAAGGGTTAAATGTTGTGCCCCTACATATGGGGTACGCCCATGCACTATCTCTATTTGAATTTACGTGGCATCTTCCTGTTTATCCATTCCCGTGTACCAGTAAATGGGGTACAATATCTATATGGTTTAATCCAAGCCTTATGGGGGTTATGGAGGTACTATCCTTGTAGGAAACCCATCACTATATCTATGTATTACATGAAGTACATACTGTGTCATTCAAATAAGGCTACATGACTTTTAGTTAAGGTAAAAACACATTCTGTATTCGTTTATTACAGATCCCTTCTACTTTCTCCCATTCAGGCCAATTGATCATCTAGATTATGTTTTAGTGGTCAGTTTAACATGAAACCCTGGATCTCAACTCATTTTACCATTCCATTACCAAAGGGATGAGATTCATTCCTTTTATCCTCCTGAAATACAATATCTTTATCGTTTTTTATTGCTCACCGATGGACAAGAAATCAGAACCAAACTAAGTTCAATCCATTTTCACAACTAGTATCACACATCCTTCAAGTCATACTGATGTAAGATCTACGATTTCATAACATTGTGGTATGAATCGAATGTGAAATGATCAATTATTAAAGGGGATGTAAAAACATAGGAAAAAATGAAGAACACCATGAATAACAATGAATCATGCAAGAAAAGAACAAAACAAATCCAGAGGGTTGAACCTAGATCATTGTTTATGTAGATCTTGGTTCTTCATTATTAGAACAATAAATGAATCAATTGTTGAATTTTAATCACAATGTGTAGAATCTCCAATTAAACCCTAAAATAATATTCATCATGCATAACAATTGATTTATGGGATAATAAGTTCTAGGATTGGTCTGATTTCCTTGTAGAAAAAAAACATGGTAATGAAAATATAAATATCACTCCCTAACTCAATTCAGATCTGTTAATATCAAATAACAATCATTATGTCGTGTTAGATGTGGATATTCATTGAATCTGAGGATGTGGCGATACATCAATCCAGGATCTGCAACATCATTATAATTAAATCAAGGTAATTATCAAGGCGTTATATACGATTGTTCTCTATAGGTTTCTATATTGTGAATCTATCCCAGTAATTATTACATAAGTATTCCATTAATGGAATACTATGTCCCTATGTCAAAAAATAATTCAGAATAATTTTATTCTAATTATTTTGTTCATTTATGCTCTCATGACTACATTTCCACAAACGGAATGTTCCGACCAATGTTAAGTCACCCCCAAGTTAAAAAAACCATTCTGAACATAGTGGTTCCCTTCGATTATTTACCTGGTAACCGATTAGATGTTATTCCTATTTTTTGATAATACTATGTGTGTATTATATTTAATATTTTAATTTATTTAAAATATTTATTCTCAGAACACCAGGACTAAAAATTTAATTCAATGTCATCACCTGATCTCAAAATTAAACCATATAATATGTGAAATAAAAAAAAATATGTGTCATTAATTTCTCCAAACCATTTGTAATTACTCCCTCGATAATACAAAACAAAGGATACTCAAAAAAATGTATGTATTAATTATGAATACTAGCCTTCCACTCCCATGTGACCTCATGGAGATTCTCGTGTTACCACCAGACATACACCTAATTAATAGATCACCCATGAAGGATAATCTCCATTTCATCCATGATATCCACTAGGTACTCAACAAATGTTTCTCCATCATCAATGTTTATTTTTTCCCACTCAATAATGTTTGATGGGTCATGATTGTACCTCCTTATCTATGACATGAGGAAGACATCATTTACACTATTTAGCTATAGAGTAAGAGCTAATTGGAATTCCACCACTCCATATCTATGATGTATCTGAAAAGGGATGATAAAATTCAATGATATCTTTCCACCATGAATAAATATTTATAATCCTCACTAAGGTGAAACCCATTGGAACACATAGTCTCATACCAAGAACTCCAATGGTATTATACCCTATCATCATAAGACATATGATATATATAAGTAGTATTCATCAACTCTTGGATGATCTACATCTTCTCAATTATAACCCACACAATCTTCTGGCCCAAGAGTGACGTCTCCCCTAGGTCAGTTCTGCAATGTGGTGACCTACATCTTCTACTGAACAAGCCCACAAATGGTTCCATATCAATTGTAAAATGATAGATATTATTGTATAAAAACTCGACCTGTGGTAGGTGATCCTCCCAAATATGGAAAATTTATAACATGCATGCTCAGAATTTTTTCCAGAACCATAATGGTCCACTCTATCTCACCATCAGTCTATGGGTGAAATTCTATAATCAATCATAATTGGGTCTAAAATGCCTCCTATAATCCCTTAGACAACCGAACTATTAATAAAATATCACTATCAGAAACAATTACCGATGATACTCAATGGAGTTGAACTATCTCCTACACATAGTGGCATCCCAAGATCTCTACTGATGTCTATAATTGGATAGATAGGAAGTGGGGTTAAATGGTGAGTTATTCAATGATCACCCAATGGAATCGAGTCCCCATGATCTATGTAGCAAGACCATCATGATATGCATGGATATCACATATTATATCCATACTGGAACCTCACGGGATTGAGCCAAACCCGATGAAACATGGTTCTCGTCTTTCACTCTCTAGAAAATAAGGCATCTAGAGACAATCTTTTGAAATACTATATTAATCCTTGGAAACCAAAATTAACATCAGTGGTCATGGTGCATCTTTTCTAAAGCTGGATTTACCACCAAAAGGGAAATTAGGAAACTCTTCCATAACTTCCTCCCACAATGACATGAGTACAATTTTGTGTTCTATGAAATTAACAACATGATCCCAAATTTTATAAAATCTATCAGGAGCATGCCCTATGGATATCTGATTACATAGGATCTCATAGTTTGAATCAATAAATTTTTCCTCCCTAAGCTACTGCAAAAGTGCATGGGTAACAATGGATTAATTAATATAAGCTACACCGTCTTCATCCACAAATGATAACTACACTGAGTTGAACTGATTTGATGTGTCATTCAGCAATTACGAACTAGATCTCCTCTATAGATAATCTTCCACCTCCTTCCCCATTCTATTACTTTATAAAATTTAAAACACATAATGTTTGATAAAATCTATCCATATCAAAAATATCATGTTTGTATCCTTTTGATATATGATATACTTCATAATCTTGTGATCATTTGAGAAGATAAACTGCTTATCCATCAGGTAGTGTCCCCACATCTTCTCAGATATTACTACTATTACTAACTCACAATCATGGGTCACATAGTTTTGATCAGGTGGTCTCAGCTGGTGTAAGCCATCAGTGATCACTTCTCACCTATAAATCAAAAAACAACCAAGACTAGTTCCTGATGCATCATAGAACACTACGTACTTGACACCTTCCTCTAAAAATCTCATGATTAGAGCGCTCTTCAATCTCTTCCTAAACTACTGGAAAGTCACCTGGAACAATTTGGTCCACACGAAAAGAAAACCCTTTTGATTCAAATAACTCATTGGTGAAATTATCTTGGAGAAATCATGTATGAATATCTAGTAAAATCATGTCTACATGAGTAATCTTGAAACCTCTATCACACTCATAGGTGCCTTCCATGATTGCACATCCACGTCCTTTATCGGGTCCACTACCACTCCATCTAATGAGATAACATGTTGCAGAATGTGGAGTTCCTGAATATATAACTTGAAAAATTCGAGTATTCAATAATGTTGGTTCACTCAGAGTACATCCAAAACTATCCTTATGTTTCTACTTTCATCATCCTAAGACGTGTAGTGTATACATATATCATTTATGAATACTACCACAAAACATTCTAGGTAAGGATAAAATATCCCATTAATGAGTCCTATAAACAATATTGGGGCCTTTTTCAGGCCCAAGGGAATCACCAAGTACACATATTGACCATAAATACATTGGAATGTCACATTATTTTGTCCTCGTCTCATACTCAAAAATGGTGATAGCCTGATCTGATGTCAACCATTGGGAACAGTCATGCCCATATAAAAAGACCAAAGTCAACATTTATCCCCATTACTGGATAATAGTTCTTCATGGTCACTAGGTTTAAGCATCGGTATTTCACACTCAACCTCAATCTCTTTTCTACCTTCTTAGAAGACAAAATTATGTAATCCCATGGTGATTCATTGGGTCTCATGAAACACCTCACTTTAATGACCTCCAACAGCACCCTCAGATTGTGAAGATCGACAGAGGGAATCTAATACGATGGAACAAAAATTTTTGTTTTTCATGGATTTATATCAATACATAATTCTATTCCTCAGTGGCGAGGTTGAGATGGAATATCATTAGGAAATATATCTTTATACTCCCCCACCAATGCAGGAAACTGCGAACTCACAAAATCCACATCAACTTGTGTTAATCTAGCCAAATAATGATTAGTCTAGTGCACCCTCATACACTTGAATCCATCTAAATATTCATGGGTTTTGTATTCTCCATTAAAGGAAATCATACTTCTGTTACTACGTAAAAATATCACCCATCACATAAAATTTCTAGTTTCAGCATGAAATATAGATAAACAAACCATACAAAGAATGAAATTGTATGTACTTGATAATTCTACCATGATATTCCAATATAAAATCTCACCTCCCAAAGTCAAGTCACACTATCTACAAATATTTGTGATCCATGATTCTTCTCCTGTATGAGACACAAAGAATAATGGTCGATCCAACAACTGTACTAGAATCTCTATGTCTCATAAAATGCATGTCAAAATAAAATAATGAATATATCTTATGTATTTCCGTACTATATTAATGTATATATGTAAAATATCATACCTCTAATCATTCATAGACCCCTGGGTTATAAATATTGACTTTCTACCTCTACCCTTGCCCATATCTTGTATCTCACTGAGCGTTGTGTGGACCACCTGGGGATGGTGGTGGTGAAAATTTAATATTTCAACCATAACCTACAACTATACAGTATACTCTTCCAAATCTTACAAAATGTGGACCTACATTCTCCTTCCACATTAACTACCATATTGGTCCACACATAGTCTCCTGGTCATCTATACGGTGCATCAAAAAATATCGAGTGAGATTTCTATTATCATCATATGAGTACAACTGCCTCTCTCTAGAATTACTGGATCTACCATAGTATAATAGAACTATAGATCCTCTATCCTAGGCCCTCTTCATAAAATTTATCCCATGTATAGGACCCTTAAAGTGATGTCACCCACCTTCTAGAATGTTCTCTCCTCCAGCTCACCCACAGCTAACATTCGTCGGCTATATAAACTCATCCAAGAAGCTCTCATCCACCAATTCACTCTCAATACCCCCATCATAAATAGGAATTCATAAATTAATAATGATGGATCAGATGTCTCATCTCATACCTCACTCTTGATGGTCCAAATTATAAATTACTAATGTTGAACCATATACACAGTGTAATTGGATATGTTTGTAAACCATTATGGATAATTAGATACAAACATGCTTCCCGATTGTAGCTTAAAAAGAATCTAGTTATGAAAATACCTTATCATATAGTAGGGGTAGGGTTGGGATTTGGGGGGTTGGGTAGGATATTAGGATGGTAGGGTTAGGATAATAAGGGTGGGAAAGTAGGATTGTAGGGTTATGATGGGGGGTTGGGTAGGATAGTAGGATGTTAGGGTTAGGTAGGATAATAGGGTTGGGATAATAGGATGGTAGGGTTGGGATAATAGGATGGTTGGGTTAGGATAGTAGGGGTAGGATAGTAGGATGGTAGGGTTGGGATTGGGGGGATGGGTAGGACAGTAGGGGTAGGATGGTAGGATGGTAGGGTTAGGATGAGGGGGTTGGGTAGGATAGTAGGGTTGGGTAGGATAGTGGGGTTGGGATGGGGGGGTGGATATTTGGGGTAGGATGGTATGGTTAGGGGATTGGTATGGGGGGTTAGGATGGGGGGTTGGGTAGGATATTAGGGGTAGGATAGTAGGATGGTCAGGTTAGGATGAGGGGTTGAGTAGGATAGAAGGGTTAAGAGGGGGTTGGGATGGGGGGGTTGGGTAGGGTGGGGGTTGGTATGGGGGGGAAGGATAGTAGGATGGTAGGGTTAGGATTGGGGGGGTAGTAGGGGTTGGATAGTAGGATAATAGGGTTAGGATTTGGGGGTTGGGTAGGATAGTAGGATGGTAGGGTTAGGGTTGGGATGGGGTGTTGGGATGGTGGGGGTAGGATAGTATGATGGTAGGGTTAGGATGGGGGAGGGGGTTGGGTGGATATTAGGGTTAGGATTGGGGTTGGGGGTGGGGTGGGGGTTTGGGTAGGGTAGTAGATTTAGGATTTGGGTGGGGGTAGGACGGTAGGGTTAGGAATGGGGGTGTGTAGGATAGTAGGATGGTAGGGTTATGATTGGGGGTGGGGGTGGGTAGGATAGTAGGGGGATAGTAGGGTGGGGGTGGTGGGTAGGGTATTAGGGTTAGGAAGGGGGGTGGGGGTGGGGGTGGGGGCAAGGTTTTGGGGGTGGGGGAGGGTTTTGATGGTGGGGGTGAGGGTTGGGGTGGGTAGGATAGTGGGTTAGGATGGGGGGTAGGATAGTATGGTTTGGATTGGGGTGGGGGGTTTTGGGGTGTAGTATAGTAGTATTGGGGGGTAGGATAGTAGGGTTAGGATTGGGGGTGGGTGGGTGGGTGTGGGATTGTAGTGTTAGGATTGGGGGTTGGGGGTAGGGTTTTGGGGGGTAGGATAGTAGGATTGGGGGGTTGAAGGTGGGGGGTTGGGTTGGATAGTAGGGTTAGGATGGGGGTAGGATAATAAGGTTAGGATTTAGGGGAGGGTTTTGGGGGTGGGGTGGGGTTTGGGTAGGATAGTAGGGTTAGGATTGGGGGGTTCGGTGGGATAGTAGGGGTAGGCTAGTAGGATTGGTGGATGTGGGGGAGGGTTTTGATGGCAGGGAGGGGGTTGGGTTAAGTTCAGTCTAGGATGGGGGAGGGGGTTGGGTAGGATAGTAGGGTTAGGAGGGGAGGGAGATGGGGATGTGGTTGGTTTGGGGTAGTATAGTAGGGTTAGGATGGGGGTAGGGGTTGGGTAGGATAGTATGGGAGGGGGTTGGGGTAGGTTTAGGGTAGGATGGTAGGGGAGGGGGGGTTTAAGGGGGTGTAGGGTTAGGATTGTGGGTGAGGGTAGGGTTTGGGGGTAGGATAGTAGGATTAGGGGGGGTTTGAAGGTGGGGGGTTGGGTAGGATAGTTGGGTTTGGATGGGGGTGGGGTAGGATGGTAGGGTTAGGATTGGGGGGTTTGGGGTGGGGTGGGGGTTTGGGTGGGATAGTAGGGTTAGGATTGGGGGTGGGTGGGTTGAGGGTGGGGGTGGATTTTTGGGGGGTTAGGATGGTAGGATTGGGGGGGTTGAAGGTGGGGGTGGGTAGGATAGTAGGGTTAGGATGGGGGTGGGGTAGGATAGTAGGGTTTGGATTGGGGGGTTGGGGTGGGGTGGTGTTTGGGTAGGATATTAGGGTTAGGATTGGGGGTGGGATAGTAGGGGTAGGATAGTAGGATTGGGGGTGGGGGCGTTTTGCGGGTGGTGGGGGGTTGAAGGCAGGGAGGGGGGTTGGGTAGGTTTTTGGAGGGGGGTAGGATAGTAAAGTTAGAATGGGGTGGGGTAGGATAGTAGGGTTAGGATTGGTGGGGTTTGTGTGGGATAGTAGGGGTAGGATAGTAGGATTGGGGGTGGGGGAGGGTTTGAGGGCAGGGGGGTGGGTAGGTTTTTTGGGGGGTAGGATAGTAGGATTTGGGGTTGAAGGTGGGTGGGGGTTGGGTAGGATAGTAGGTTTAGGATGGGGTGTGGGGTAGGATAGTAGGGTTTGGATTGGGGGGAGGTTTTGGGGGTGGGTTGGGGGTTTGGGTAGGATAGTAGGGTTTTGATTGGTGGGGTTGGGTGGGATAGTAGGGGTAGGATAGTAGGATTGGTGGGGGGGTTTGCGGGTGGTGGGGAAGGGTTTTGAGGGGGGTAGTTTTTTGGGGGGTAAGATAGTAGGATTTGGTGGGGGGTTAAGGTGTGGGTGGGTAGGATAGTAGGGTTAGGATGGGGGTGGGGTAGGAGGGTTAGGATGGGTATGGGGGTTGGGTAGGATAGTAGGGTTAGTATGGGGGTAGGATAGTAGGGCTAGGATGGGGGGTTTGAGTACGATATTAGGGTTAGGATGGGCTGGGTGGGTACACTACTGGAAACTACCCCTTTCCCAACGCTTCTTTACCAACAGTTTAAAAAAACCGTTGGTAAAGAAGACCTTTCCCAACGGTTCTCTTGAACCGTTGGGAAAGGGGTACCCCTTTTCCAAGGGTTCAAGAGAACTGTTGGTAAAGGGGTGTCCAAGACACCATTTCCCAATGGTTCTACAAGAACCATTGGGTAATCGTCACCCTTTACCAACGGTTTTTTTGAACCGTTGGTAAAGGGTCTCTTGGAAACCCCTTTTCTAACGGTTTTTAAAAACCGTTGGGAAAGATTTTCCCCAAATACAGATTCGGCCACTCTCTCCCCCAATCACGAAAGAACCCTAATCTGTCCACGGCTCTGCTGCTCTCACGACTTCCCCCGTTCGAACCTGTCAAAATACATCCAAATCATCTCAAATCAGGTATTCTATACTTCATACACATAAAATATTTAAGTGATACCTTGTTTTTATTGTTATTAATCTCATATTTTAGTTTTAAGTTTTGATTTTGATGTTTATATCATTTTTTTGTGTTTTTATTTAATCTAGACTTTATCCATTCCAATCCATTTAATTAATTAAATCCTTAACCCTCCATCGAAGAAGAAGCATCTCAAATTCATTGTCATTGGATTCTAAATTTTCTAAGTATGTATTTTTATTCTTTTTTTTCATCTTGTAATTAATTGTTACTTGGAAATTTATTTATATGTGTTTAATAATTTTTAGCAATGTTTTTATGAATGTTTTCCTTAAAATTCCTTGAGGAAAGTGTTTTATTAAAATGAAAAAAAAAATTAATAAGGATTGTTTAATGTAATTTTTTATAGTACGCTATGTGACTATGTTTGGTATTTAGTAACACATGAGATAACTGGTGTGTGAGAATGTGTTATGAAAGAGGGTCCATGGTTGGTTCAAGATTATATTTACGTTTAGATCCTATTAATGAGTTGTTTTAAAGATATTTTGAGATATTTACCTTATGTTTATTGGTGAAAACTGGGAGCTGTAGAGGTGGTTCATGATTAAGACATATAATTACTGCTAAACATGTGGATAAACCTTGCATAGTAGTGAATTCTTGAAATTTTTTATGTTTTTAGTCCTTTTTTATTTGGAGTTTCTTTTGATGGTGATGTTTCTTATTGTTGCCTATGATGGGAATTTATTTTAGTTTCTAAATCGGCTGAGACTCCCCCACCATGCACAATGTATGCAACCTCTACCCTTATTTAATCATTCTCTTTACACAGTGTTTGCAACCTCTACCCTCATTTAATCAGTGAACTCAAGTCATTAATTTAATCCTTCATTCTCACTAGCATGTAAGAAATTGAATGATGTAAACCCATCCTCACATGATTTCTTACTTTAGATAGTGTCCAACATATGGAATACGAGCTTTTGAATTCATCAGTTAACCAGGATCATATATTCCATTTCCCCCAAGATGACTGTACTAATATAACTTTAGGGTCAACTAAATATGGTTCTCATTGTACGTTGTATATTATGTGTCCTTGTCCAATACTCACTTTTATGAGGGTGGGGTGCTTTTCACTGCCCATTTTGGCATGTGTAGACAGCCATAAAAATGTTAGATAAGTCACAAGTTTAATTCAGTAATGTTGTTATCATTGACATACTTTATTAAGAATTTCAAATTAAAAAATAAATGTTTTTCTCTATACATAATGAAATTAAATCTTTTTACAAGCCATGAACAACCTATTAGTGTAGAAGCCTAAAATTTATTCACCCATGGGGTGCGCTTGACTTGGGGAAGTAATTGGGTAATGAAAGGTATGTCCATAGAGGTGTCAATAATGAGTTACTGAACATGAGTGAATGATTTGAGATGCCTATAACACATGATGGGACCTGAGGCATGTGCCTCTTATAGACCTAATGAAAATGAATATAAATAAATTTTAATTTAATTAATGAGTACTTATTCTTTACATTATTTTAATAGTTCACTACATCGACTAGAAACTTATTCCTTTATCGTTTACTTAAATGTATTTTCTATTAAAGTTCAATCCTATTGAATTGTTTATAACAAAATGAATTATATAAATTCTTTTTACAGAATGAACAAAAGTTGGATGTATGAAACCGATCAGATCTCAAGCGATTTTCAAAACAATTTGGAGAGCTTTATAGATTTTTCATTTCACAATGTTTTAGATAGTGGTCGCATACACTGCCCATGTTTCAATTGTGTTAGTAGACCTTGGTTGAGCCGTGAAGAAGTCATCTACCACATAACCAAAAATGGTTTTCAAGAAAACTACTTTGTGTGGTATCACAATGGGGAGAAAATGAAATCTCAAATTGGTGATGATAGAAATGAAAGGACTAGAATGGATAATTTGTTAGATGATTGGTTTTCGTTTATTCGACATCATAAAAAATTAAGGATTTCGACTCAAGAAGACTTCGATATGAGCACAGCTGATGCATCTATTGAAAATGATGATATTGATAGGGTGAAAAAATTGAATGATGCTGCCACGAATCCATTATATTGACAATGCGATAAAATGAAAAAGCTGGAATTTTTAATCCGATTGTTTCATGGGAAAAACTATGTATGGGATTTCTAATACAGTAATCGATTACATTCTTACCCTCTTGAAGGATTTACTTCTAGATGATGCAGATATTCCCTCAAACCACTATATGGCATGGAAGTTAGTTGAAGAACTTGGATTTTCAAGAAACAAAAGTCATGCATGTCCGAAAGATTGCAGTTTATTCTGGGAGGAAACCGCTGAACAAAATGACAGTATAAAATGTGGCACATCCCGCTGGTAGTCAAAATATGATGGAACACCATCTCGTGTTCCACGGAAAGTAATGTGGAACTTTTTATTGATCCCCAGACTCCAGAATCTTTTTATGTCTGATGACATATCAATAAAAATGAGATGGCATGATACCGAGATAAAGAAGACTAATGATGAGTTAGTTCATCCTGTAGATGGATTTTCATGGTAGAGATTTGATGCTCGACATATTGATTTTGCAGCTGACGTGCATAATGTGAGGCTGGGTCTTTCATGTGACAGTTTTAATCTGTTTGGGAAGATGCTTACTTCGCATAGCACATGGCCAGTTTTTATACACATTTATAATCTTCCCCCATGGTTGTGTATGAAAAAACCTTTCACTTTCATGAGTATACTCATATCTGGTCCTTCTGATCCCGGCATTGATATTGATGTATACATGTAACCTTTAATAAAAGAGTTGAAACTTCTTTGGGATGTGGTTGTGCGCACATACGATGCATGTTCGAAAGACATATTTCAGATGTGTGTTGCGCTTATGTGGACGATCAATGATTTTATGGCTTATGAAATGATGTCCGGATGGAGCACGAAGGGAAAACTGTCATGTACAGTTTGTATAAAGAATACATGATCCAGAAGACTGAAATATCGTTGTAGTTTCAGTTTTATGGGACATCGATGATTCTTGACAAAGGATCATTTATATAGAATGAATTGTCGAAGATTTGATAATACCATAGAGACTGATGATCCACCTCAGCGTATGTCTGGAACTGACGTGATTAATGAATTGAAAGATTTCAGTTTTTCGTTCGGGAAGGGTCAAATTAAATCTAGAAAGAGAAAGAATGTTTCCACTTAAACCTGTAACAATTGGAGGAAGAGGATAATATTTTTTGATTTTCCTTATTGGTCAACCAATTTGTTACATCATTTCTTAGAAGTAATGTATATTGAAAAGAATATATGAAAAATATTTCTATTGTTTCTTCTAAATGTCAAGGGGAAGACAAAAGATGATTTATGATCTCGGCGTGACTTGGTGGATTGGGGCATCAGACCATAATTGCATCCTGTGCGTATCAGTGAAAATAAATGGCAACTTCCATGTGCTTATTATGTGATGACACCTATGGAAAAAAAACAATTTCTGGAAGTATTAGAGACTATTAGAGTTCCTGATGGCTATTCAAGCAACATATCTAAACGGGTCAACAGAAGAGAGTTAAAGCTAAAATATTTGAAGACTCATGATTATCACGTTCTACTGCATGAGTTGCTTCCAATAGAAATTTTTCATCTTCTGTCCAAAAATTTAAGGGTGGTTTTTATTCGGTTGTGCCATTTGTTTAGAGATCTTTGTGCTAAGAAGTTGTCCAAGTCTTTCTTTCAAAAAATGTTGACAGATGCCCCATTAATTTTGTGTGAGTTGGAGACAATATTTCCTCCATCATTTTTCACATGCATACTGCATCTGACTGTCCATATTCCCACTGAAATACTTCTTAGAGGACTTATTTCTTTTCGTTGGATGTATCCAACTGAAAGAAATATGTTAAAATTAAAGTCTTATGTCCGAAACAGAAATCATCCCGAAGGTTCTATCATGAACGGTTACCTGGCTCAAGAATGTATGGATTTATGCTCGATGTATTTTTCTGATCTTAGTACAAGATTGAACAGACCAATGAGAAATGAAGAAGAATAGTATGAGAAAATTGAACCCAGTTTTCCATCACTTCCTCAAATAGGAGGAATTCCTGGATTGTATACATTGAATACATTAAGACATGAAGAGCGGGAGATGGCACATCGCACAGTTTTGTTTAACTGTGATTTGTTCGATGAATATATCAGGTAACTAAATTGATTATGTATATCTTACATATATATTTGTTAATCTATTCATATTTTTATCTAAAGGTAACATAAAACAATGATAAATAGGAAGCATCGTTCTTTATCTTTGAGAAGGAGAGAGACTTTGCATAGCAAATATTATTCTGCTTGGTTAAAATTGAAGGTAAAAATATTAATGTTTAAAATAATTATATAAATATTTAATTAAGTTTAATAGTCATTTATATTGAAGGTATTGAGTTTGTCTGCTGACTCTGTCTCTAAGGAAATAAGAGCTTTGGATTTTGGTCCTAATATCGTGGTTCGTGACTGTAAATCAATTGTTATCAATGGGTACAAATTTATTGTCACTGAACGAGCAAAGAACATGAGAACACAACATGATGGTGTTATAGTTACTGCCATAACAGATTGTTATTCCAGTGCATCAGATAGTAGACCGCGATTTGAAAATGTGGGTTATTATGGAGTTGTTGAGAAAATAATAATATTGGATTATTACTCTTATGGACGAGTCGCAATGATGAAATGTCATTGGTTTGATTTTATGATAAGACATGTCACATTTATTGATGATTGTGGATTTTGAGTAATTAATATGACTCGCACTCTTGCTACCGAAGAACCATATGTGTTAGCATCAATGGATAAACATGTTTGTTATGTCAAAGACCAACTTCGACCTGAATTCGGTGTCATAGTTGAAGTAATTCCAAGACATATTTTTTATGATGGTGATGATGGAATTGACATTGTCCCTAGTGCCATTGGAACCAATCCATTTATTTATTTTGATGACTCCAATAGCTAAATTGTCAGAGTTGATTGTGAACCTAAAGTTGTGGTTGAAAATATATAGAATCATTCATCCATGTTCTCAATTCTTTTGGTTTACCTCGAGTTGGGTTGTTAAGGTTGATAATATTCAAATTGATTTAGTATTGATCACAAATATGTTTTAGCTGACTTGACCGTTATGTGAATTTTCAATGTTTATTGGTTGCAGTGTTATTTGAATTGCATTTTCTAATTTTTAATTGAACTGTATTCAAACCTAGTCAAACAATATTTCTAACTTGGTGAACATTACAACTTGTATGATTTATTAAATCCATTCAAGCTCTTCTAAAACAATTGATAGCTGACTTGACCGTTATGTGAATTTTCAAATTTTATTGGTTGCAGTTTTATTTGAATTTCATTTTCTAATTTGTAATTGAACTGTATTCAAACATAGTCAAACAATATTTCTAACTTGGTAAACATTACAACTTGTATGATTTAATAAATCCATTCAAGCTCTTCTAAAACAATTGAAAGATGACTTGACCATTATGTTAATTTTCAATGTTTATTGGTTGCAGTTTTATTTGAATTGCATTTTCTAATTTGGAATTGAACTATATTCAAACATAGTCAAACAATATTTCTAACTTGGTGAACATTACAACTTGTATGATTTATTAAATCCATTAAGGCTCTTCTAAAACAATTTATAGCTAAATTACCAATGAATCCCCCTATTCCCTCATATATTTAGTTTTTTGGGTTACACATTAGTTTCCTTTTTCTAATTAATTACATATTTGTTTTCAAAAGCAGGAAATGAAGCCAATTGAAGAGAGACGAAGGAAAAAAATGATGGAGAACAATCGTCGAATGACAGAGTTGGGAATTCCATAATTAGTTCATGTAGTGAGTACTTTATTTCAAATTGATATATTTATAGAATATATAATGTCATGTGATTAATTTTTTTGTAAACATTTTTGTAGGATCCACCTATACGTCGACAGTTATTCGATGAGGAGCCTAGTACCGGTCCTAGTACTCAGGCTGGTGGTACGAGGAGGGTTCGTACCAAAGGTGGACGAGCAGCTGCTCGTACCCGACTAGACTCTGCCCCTCCCACTGACATGTCATCCTTCCCACATTCTGATCCTGGTGTGTCATTAGGGACACACGGGATATTTAGGCCTCCCATGTTTTTGCTACCTTCTGTATCTTCTGGCCCATCATTTTCACATCCCATGATAATTCCCACTCCCCAGTCAGCATCTGGTCAGACAGTTGTCCCATCTTCTTTTCCTTCTACTTCTATCTCTCTGAGCTTCTATATTCCATCGTCTTCAACTCTTGTTCCACCACAGGGTGTTCCATCAGTTTCTGTGGATCCAGCAGCACTCAGCGATCAGACCGGCATGGGTATATTTATAGAACCCTAACAAAGTTTTATAGCAATATTTATTTTAATTATAACATGTTTTGATAAAATATTTGTTTTTCTTTCATGACAGATACATCTACTGACAGGAGGCATGGGCGGGGGCGTACACGCATGCGTTCGGTGTGGAACCGGCGCACACAGGTTATGGTGGATTATAATGAAGACAACTAAATGGTTGAGAAAACAGGGCAGCAATGTCGGAGTTTTTTGGCAACGCTTTCCAAATACTCCGACATCATTCCCGTCAACCCGCTATTGTGGAGACATTTGCCAAATGACATCAAGGATAGAGCTTGGGCAGAGATATGGGTAAAAAAAATCTGTTCTATTTAATTCCATGAATTATTTTTGTATTTATATGAATTAATATTTTGATTTCAACTTCGGTTTAATTTTCCCAATGGTGAGGGTGCACGACCGGAACATCTAAAGGATTTAGGAGAGATTTGGAGAGCCTAAAAGAATGAGTTATATATTGGCTAGGTTGCTAGAGTTGGCACTGAGTTAGAGGTGGTACCAGTGGTGGATGATTGTCCTATAGAGCAGTATCGTCAGATGATTACTCATTGGACGAGTGCCCAATTTAAGGTATTAATAACATTTGAGGTATTTAAATAATAAATTTCATGTTTTGCATTAATACTATCTGTTTCATTTTTAAATTTTATTTAGGAATCATCTGGAAAAATAAAAATAACATTGATGCAAAAAAATACCCCCACACACTGGGATGCACTACGATGCCTGATCATGAAGGAAGCAGGTATGACAATTGTTTATAAGTTTTCTTTATGACTTACACTTTCTTTTGTTTCCTCAATTATTTAATAGTTTGCTAAATTTTTCATATAACTTTAGTTTTCAATGTCATTGTAGAGGCAAATACAGAATATTGAAGGACGTGTGCCTTGAGAAAAACTGTTTTGCTCGAGTAGATGGAAAAAGGATGGAAGTGTCGTCAACAAAGCGACTCAGTAGCAGATTATAAGTTTTAATCTGTTGAATTTATATTTTAATATCTATTTTGTAACTTAATGATATATTTATATTTGTAACAGGCTACTTTAGAGGCCCCCGATGCTGAAGAACCAGACAATTTTGGGCCAACAGATCACTTACATCAGGTGTTGGGAGAGGAGCATTCTAGCAAAGTACACTGCCAACCTAGGATAGCCCCGATGAGGAATTGCCCTCCTCAGGTACAAGCTTTAGTGCCACCGAGCTGCAGCAAGTTAGGTCACAGGCAGAACAGGCTGAGAAAAGGGCCACAGAGACAGCAGAACAGTCTGCTAGGGCAAACAGCGCGTTTATGAAATTTATTGAAGTTCTACGTCCAACACTTCCAGCAAAGGCTAGCCCAGCTTTTGATGAATATATGTTGTCGATACGTTCTATATATGGTGCACCGGGTGGCAGTTCTAGTGGTATTCAGGACGATGTCTAGCTTGACGATGATGATGGAGAGGAGTCTGATGCGGAAGAGGAGGGTGAGGAGGAGGGTGAGGCGGGTGGCGAGGGCGAGGAGGAGGGCGATGGTGAGGAGGAGGGAACTAAGGAGGACGAGGATGATGATGGAGACGAGGACGAGGGTGCTGATGATGGTGATGATGGTGATGGTGATGGTGATGTGGGACAAATTGATCCATTACATTTTTTACTAATATTACTGAGATTTGATATTTAATCTATTCTAGTTATTGGTTTTATCTAGACTCGTAGTATAGTATTGGAGTTGAGTTATTTTTATATATTATCTGTTTTATGGATGTTGTTGTCTTTAGTGGTTGTGTGTTTGGGAACCCCCCTCCTTCTTGGACCCTGGACAACCCCCCCCCCCCCCCCCCCACCATCCTCCTTGGACCCCAGACACCCCCCGGATAGCCCTTGGACAACCCCCCCACCCTCCCCCCTGGACCCCGGACATCCCCCTAGATAGCCCCTAGAACAGCCCCCCCCCCCACCCACCCTCTTCCTTGGACCCCGGACAACCCCCCGGACACCCCCCAGACAGCCCCCGGACAGCCCCCCGAACAGCCCCTGGACAGCCCCCCCCCCCCACCACCCTCCTCCCTAGACCCCGAACATCCCCCCGGACAGCCCCCCACCCTCCTCCCTGGACCATGGACAGCCCCCTGAATATCCCCCCAGACAGCCCCCCAGATAGCCCCCCCCCCCACCCTCCTTCCTTGGACCCCGGACAAACCCCCCGAACACCCCCTAGACAGCCCCCCGCACAGCCCCCCACCCTCCTCCTTGGTTCCGGGACAGCCCCCAGACACCCACCGGACAGCCCCCCAGACAGCCCGCCGAACAGCCACCCCACCCTCCTTGATTTCATTTAATACTATAAAATCTATAATATATATTTTATTTATTTTCATCATGATAATCAATGTAAATCACATTTACACATCTAATCAATATCATAGATTCTTGGTATGTTATAAAAGAGATGTATTCATTGGGCATTACATTGTTAGCTTCCAAATTTTTCATAGCATAATAAACTAAAATCTAATCCATACTAAGAATGATATAAAAATATTTTATATGAATGTCCACAAGATGTTAAGTAAATACCATTCCACTAATAGACACATGAGGATTCTCATAAAATTGACAAACATTTTAAGTACATACGGAAAACCAACCAAACGCATTCGGTTTCCATTGAAACATTAGGAGAATGATCATGGGTCATTTGTGACATGTACGAATCAACCCCGCCTCAATCTGAAACGCGGTGTGGCCGGCACCACTCAAAGTGTCTGTCTTCTGTTTCAAAAGGACGTCATTTTAATTGAAAAACATCAACTGGCATAAGGAAAACTGACCAAATGCATTAGGTTTCTATTGAAACATTAGAAGAATGATTCATGGGTCATATGTGATGTGTACGAGTCAACCCCGCCTCAATCTGATACGCGGTATGGTTGGCACCACTCAAAGTGTCTGTCTTTGTTTCAAAAGGACGTCATTTTAAGTGAAAAACATCAATTGGCATACAGAAAACCGACCAAACGCATTCGGATTGTGTAGATACTTTATCACAATGATCCATGGGTCATATGTGACGTGTACGAGTCAACCCCTCCTTAATCTGAGGTGCGGTGTGGCCTCCACCACTCAAAGTTTCTGTCTTTTGTTTAAAATGGACAACATTTTAAGTACATACGGAAAACTGACCAAACACATTCGGTTTTTGTTTAAACTTTAGGAGAAAAATTCATGGGTCATATGTGACGTGTATTAATCAACCCCGCCTCAATCTAAGATGCGGTGTGGCTGGCACCACTCAAATTGTATGTCTTTTGTTTCAAAAGGACGTCATTTTAATTGAAAAACATCAACTGGTATACGGAAAACCGACCAAACGCATTCGTATTGTGTCGATACTTTAGAAAAACAATCCATGGGTCATATGTGACATGTACAAGTCAACCCCGCCTCAATTTGAGGTGTGGTGTGGCCGCCACCACTCAAAGTGTCTGCCTTTTGTTTCAAAAGGATGTCATTTTAATTGAAAAACATCAACTGGCATACGGAAAACTGACCAAACGCATTCGGATTGTGTCGATACTTTAGCGCAACGATCCATGGGTCATATGTGATGTGTACAAGTCAACCCCGCCTCAACCCGAGGCGCGGTGTGGCCGCCACCACTCAAAGTGTCTGTCTTTTGTTTCAAAAAGGACGTCATTTTAAGTGAAAAACATCAACTGGCATACGGAAAACTGACCAAACACATTCGGATTGTGTTGATACTTCAGAAGAACGATCCATGGGTCATATGTGTTGTGTAAGAGTCAACTCCTCCTTAATATGAGGCACAGTGCGGCCGAAATCACTCTAAGTGTCTCTCTTTTGTTTAAAATGGACAACATTTTGAGTACATACGGAAAACCGACCAAACGCATTCAGTTTACATTGAAACTTTAGGAGAACAATTCATGGGTCATATGTGACGTGTACAAATAAACCCCGGCTCAATCTGAGATGCGGTGTGGCCGGCACCACTCAAAGTGTCTCCCTTTTGTTTCAAAAGGACGTCATTTTAATTGAAAAACATCAACTGGCATACAGAAAACCGACCAAACGCATTCGGATTGTGTTGATAATTTATCACAATGATCCATTGGTCATATGTGATGTGTATGAGTCAACCCCGCCTTAATTTGAGGTGTGGTGTGGCCGCCACCACTCAAAGTGTATGTCTTTTGTTTTAAATGGACAACATTTTAAGTACATACAGAGAACTGACCAAACACATTCTGTATTCATTGAAACTTTAGGAGAACAATTCATGGGTCATATGTGACATGTACGAATCAACCCCGCCTCAATCTGAGATGCAGTGTGGCCGGCACCACTCAAATTTTCTGTCTTCTGTTTCAAAAGGATGTCATTTTAATTGAAAAACATCAACTAGTATACGGAAAACCGACCAAACGCATTCAGATTCTGTCGATACTTTAGCACAATGATCCATGGGTCATATGTGATGTGTATGAGTCAACCCCGCCTTAAACTGAGGCGCGGTGTGGCCGCCACCACTCAAAGTGTCTGTCTTTTGTTTAAAATGGACAACATTTTAAGTACATACGGAAAACCGACCAAACACATTCGGTTTTCATTGAAACTTTAGGAGAACGATTCATGGGTCATATGTGACGTGTATGAATCAACCCCGCCTCAATCTGAGACGTGGTGTGGCCAGTACCACTCAAATTTTCTGTCTTCTGTTTCAAAAGGACATCATTCTAATTGAAAAAAATCAACTGGAATACAGAAAACCGACCAAATGCATTTGGATTGTGTCGATCCTTTTGCACAACAATCCATGTGTCATATGGGACGTGTACGAATCAACCCCGCCTCAATATGAGATGTGGTGTGGCCGACACGACTCAAAGTGTTTGTCTTTTGTTTTAGAAGGACATCATTTTAATTGAAAAACATCAACTGGCATACGGAAAACTGACCAAACGCATTTGGATTGTGTCGATACTTTAGAAAAATGATCCATGGGTCATATGTGACGTGTACGAGTCGACCCCACCTCAATCAAAGGTGGGGTGTGGCTGCTACCACTCAAAGTGTCTGCCTTTTGTTTCAAAAGGACGTCATTTTAATTGAAAAACACCAACTGGCATACGGAAAACTGACCAAACGCATTCGGATGGTGTCTATACTTTATAACAATGATCCATGGGTCATATGTGATATGTAAGAGTCAACCTCACCTCAATATGAGACGTGGTGTGGCCGCCACCACTCAAAGTGTCTGTCTTTTATTTCAAAAGGACGTCATTTTAAGTGAAAAATATCAACTGGCATACGGAAAACCAACCAAACGCATTCTTATTGTGTCTATACTTTAGCACAACGATCCATGGGTCATATGTGACATGTACGAGTCAACCCCACCTTAATCTGAGGCACGGTGTGGCCGGAATCACTCTAAGTGTCTCTCTTTTGTTTAAAATGGACAACATTTTAAGTACATATGGAAAACTGACCAAAAGCATTCGGTTTCCATTGAAACTATAGGATAACGATTCATAGGTCAAATGTGACGTGTAAAAATCAACCTCGCTTCAATCTGAGATGTGGTGTGGCTGGCACCACTCAAAGTGTCTACCTTTTGTTTCAAAAGGACGTCATTTTAATTGAAAAACATCAACTGGTATACGGAAAACTAACCAAACACATTTGGATTGTGTCGATACTTTAGAACAATGATCCATTGGTCATATGTGACGTGTATGAGTCAACCTTGCCTTAAATTGAGGCACGGTGTGGCCACCACAACTCAAAGTGTCTGTCTTTTGTTTAAAATGGACAACATTTTAAGTACATAGGGAAAACTGACCAAACACATTCGGATTGTGTTGATACTTTAGAACAATGATCCATGGGTCATATGTGAGATATATGATTCAACCCCGCCTTAATCCGAGGTGCGGTGTGGCCGTCACCACTCAAAGTGTCAGCCTTTTGTTTCAAAAGGACGTCATTTTAATTGAAAAACATCGATTGGCTTACGAAAAACCGACCAAACAAATTCGGATTGTGTCAATACTTTAGCACAACGATCCATGGGTCATATGTGACAAGTACTAGTCAACCCTTCCTCAATTCGTGTTGCGGTGTGGCCTTAACCACTCAATGTGTCTGTCTTTTGTTTCAAAAGGACGTCATTTTAAGTGAAAAACATCAACTGGCATACATAAAACCGAACAAACGCATTCGGATTGTGTCGATACTTTAGCACAATGATCCATGGGTCATATGTGACGTGTATGAGCCAACCCCACCTTAATATGAGGCGTGGTTTGGCCGCCACAACTCAAAGTGTCTGTCTTTTGTTTCAAAAGGACGTCATTTTAAGTGAAAAACATCAACTGGAATACGGATTACTGACCAAATGCATTCGGATTGTGTCGATACTTTAGAACAACGATCCATGGGTCATATGTGACGTGTACGAGTCAACCCCTCCTTAATCTGAGGCACGGTGTGGCCGAAATCACTCTAAGTGACTCTCTTTTGTTTAAAATGGACAACATTTTAAGTACATATGGAAAACTGACCAAACGCATTCGGTTTCCATTGAAACTTTAGTAGAACGATTCATGGGTCATATGTGATGTGTACAAATCATCCCCGCCTCAATCTGAGATATTGTGTGGCCAGAACCACTCAAATTGTCTGCCTTTTGTTTCAAAAGGACGTCATTTTAATTGAAAAACATCAACTGGCATACGGAAAACCGACCAAACGCATTTGGATTGTGTTGATACTTTAGAAAAACTATCCATGGGTCATATGTGACGTGTATGAGTCAACCTCGCCTCAGTCAAAGGCATGGTGTGGCCTCCACCACTCAAAGTGTCTGTCTTTTGTTTCCAAAGGACGTTATTTTAAGTGAAAAACATCAACAGGCATACAGAAAACCAACCAAAACCATTCGTATTGTGTCTATACTTTAGCACAATGATCCATGGGTCATATGTGACATGTATGAGTCAACCCCGCCTTAATCTGAGGCACGATGTGGCCGGAATCACTATAAGTGTCTCTCTTTTGTTTAAAATGGACAAAATTTTAAGTACATATGGAAAACCGACCAAACGCATTTGGTTTCCATTGAAACTTTAGGAGAAAGATTCATGGGGTATATGTAACTTGTACGAATCAACCCCGCATCAATCTGAGACGTGGTGTAGCCGGCACCACTCAAAGTGACTGCCTTTTGTTTCAAAAGGACTTCATTTTAATTGAAAAACATCAACTGGCATACGGAAAACCAACCAAACGCATTCGGATTGTGTCGATACTTTAGAAAAATGATCCATGGGTCATATGTGATGTGTACGAGTTAAATTCGCCTCAATCCGAGGTGTGGTGTGGCCACCACCACTCAAAGTGTCTGCCTTTTGTTTCAAAAGGACGTCATTTTAATTGAAAAACATCGACTGGCATAAGGAAAACATACCAAACGCATTCGTATTGTGATGATACTTTAGAAAAATGATTCATGGGTCATATGTGACATGTACGAGTCAACCCCGCCTCAATACGAGGTGCGGTCTGGCCTCCACTACTCAAATTGTCTGTCTTTTTTTCAAAAGGACGTCATTTTAAGTGAAAAACATCAACTGAAATACGGAAAACCAACCAAATGCATTCGGATTGTGTAAATACTTTAGCACAATGATCCATGGGTCATATGGAATGTGTACGAGTCAACCCCGACTTAATCTTAGGCACGGTGTGTCTGAAATCACTCTAAGTGTCTCTCTTTTGTTTAAAATGGACAACATTTTAAGTACATACGGAAAACCGACCAAACACATTCAGTTTCCATTGAAACTTTAGGATAACGATTCATGGGTCATATGTGACCTGTAAAAATCAACCTCGCCTCAATATGAGATGCGGTGTGGCCGAAACCACTCAAAGTGTCTGCCTTTTGTTTCAAAAGGACGTCATTTTAATTGAAAAACATCAACTGGCATACGGAAAACCGACCAAACGCATTTAGATTGTGTCGATACTTTAGAAAAATGATCAATGGGTCATATGTGACGTGTATGAGTCAACCCCGCCTCAATATGAGGTGCGGTGTGGCCGCCACCACTCAAAGTGTCTGTCTTTTGTTTCAAAAGGACGTCATTTTAAGTGAAAAACATCAATTGGCATACGGAAAACCAACCAAACGCATTAGGATTGTGTCGATACTTTATCACAATGATCCATTGGTCATATGTGATCTATAAGAGTTAGCCCTGCCTTAATATGAGGCACTTTGTGGCCGGAATCACTCTAAGTGGCTCTCTTTTGTTTAAAATGGACAACATTTTAAGTACATACGGAAAACCGACCAAACGCATTCGAACTGTGTCGATACTTTAGCACAACGATCCATGGGTCATATGTGACATTTACGAGTCAACCCCACCTCAATCCAAGGCGCGGTGTGGCCGCCACCACTCAAAGTGTCTGCCTTTTGTTTCAAAAGGACGTCATTTTAATTGAAAAACATCAACTGGCATACAGAAAACCAACCAAACGCATTCAGATTGTGTCGATACTTTAGCACAACGATCCATGGGTCATATGTGACATTTAAGAGTAAACCCCACCTCAATCTGAGGCGCGGTGTGGCCGCCACCACTCAAAGTGTCTATCTTTTGTTTCAAAAGGATGTCATTTTAGGTGAAAAACATCAACTGGCATACGGAAAACCGACCAAACGCATTCGGATTGTGTCGATACTTTAGAACAACGATCCATGGGTCATATTTGATGTGTACGAGTCAACCACGCCATTGTCTAAGGCATGGTGTGTCCGGAATCACTCCAAGTGGCTCTCTTTTGTTTAAAATGGACAACATTTTAAGTACATACAGAAAATCGACCAAACTCATTCGGTTTCCATTGAAACTTTAGGAGAAAGATCCATGGGTCATATGGGACATTTATGAATCAACCACACCCCAAATTGTGATGCAGTGTGGTCAGAACCACTCAAAGTGTCTTCCTATTGTTTCAAAAAGACATCATTTTAATTGAAAACATTAACTGGCATACGGAAAACCGACCAAACGCATTAGGATTGTGTCTATACTTTAGCACAACAATCCATGGGTCATATGTGACGTATACGAGTCAACCCCGCCTCAATATGAGGCGCGGTGTAGCCGGTATCACTCCAGGTGTTTGTTTTTTGTTTAAAATGGACATCATTTCAAGTAAAAATATATGGTATACAAAAAACTGATCAAATTATGAATTGACTTCTGGATTCCACATATAATTGTCATCTAAATTTTAAATTGAATTCTAAATGAATTATGTATGTTTATAATTACATTATGAATTCTAATTTAATTATGGATGTGTATAGTTCCAGGATGCATTATATGTTAAATGTGTATGAATTTGTTCTCTATATGTATGTGTTAGTTGGTTATTGCAGGTACAATAATTGTATATGTATGTGTTAGTTTATTTCAGGTACAATAATTGGATTGAAAATGGGAGGGCACAAAATGAGGCCTGCTATGCAAATTGCAGCCCTACTGTGAAAATTACAGGCTGTTGTGCAATTTGCACAGCATAGGCTATGCCAACGGTTCAAAACCGTTGGTATAGCATCTTGGATCCTTTTTTTACCAATGATTCATTGAACCGTTGGTAAAAATCCTTTCCCAATGGTTCAATGAACCATTGGGAAAGAGGGTAAACCTTGGGATTTCCCAACGGTTCAAGCCAAACCATTGGGAAAAACTATCCCAATGGTTTGGCGCAACCGTTGGGATAGGTTAGGCTTTCCCCACCCTATCCCAACGATTCATAGTAAACCGTTGGGAAAACCTTTCCCAATGGATTACTTCCCTACGGTTTGTATAACCGTTGGTATAACATATACCAATGGTTCTGTAGCCTTTCCCAATGGTTCTGAACCATTAGGAAAGGCTATATTTCCAATAGTGGTAGGATAGTAGGGTTAGGATGGGAGAGGGGGTTGGGTGGGATATTAGGGTTAGGATGGGGATGGGTGGTTTGGGGTAGTAGGGTTAGGATGGGGGATGGGGTTGGGTGTGATAGTAGGGTTAGCATGGGGAGGGGGTTTGGGGTTGTAGGGTTATGATGGGGGTGGGTAGGATAGTAGGGTTAGGATGGGGAGGGGGTTTGGGGTAGCGGGGTTAGGATGGGGGTTGGGTAAGTTAATAGGGTTAGGAGGGGGTTGGTATAGGATAGCAGGGTTAGGATGGGTGAGCAGGGGGTTGGGTAGGATAGTAGGGTTAGGATGGGTGGGTGAGTAGGATAGTTGGGTTAGTATGGGGGTTTGGGGTAGGTTTGGGGTAGGATAGTAGGGTTAGTGTGGGGGGTGGGATAATAGGGTTTGGATGGGGAGGGGGTTTGGGGTAGTTGGGTTAGGATGGGGGAGGGGGTGTTGGGTGGGATAGTGGGGTTAGGATGGGGAGGGGGTTAGTAGGGTTATGATGGGGGTGAGTGGGTGGGTAGGATAGTAGGGTTAGGAGTGGAGGGGTGGGGTGGTGTTGGTTTTGGGTAGGATAGTAGGGTATGATGGGGGTTGGGTAGGATTGTAGGGTTAGGATGGGTGGGAGTTGGGTAGGATAGTAGAGTTATGATGGGGGGGTTGAGTAGGACAGTAGGGTTAGTATGGGGGGTTGGGGTAGGTTTGGGGTAGGATAATAGGGTTATGATGGGGGGTTGAGTAGGACAGTAGGGTTAGTATAGGGGGTTGGGGTAGGTTTGGGGTAGGATAGTAGGGTTAGGATAGGGAGTTAGGTGGGATAATATGGTTTAGATGGGGAGGGGGGTTTGGGGTAGTAGGGTTAGGATTGGGGAGGGGGGATAGTGGGGTTAGGATGGGGAGGTGGGGTTAGTATGGTTAGGATGGGGGTGAGTGGGTGGGTAGGATAGTAGGGTTAGGAGGTGAGGGGTGGGGTGGTGTAGGTTTGGGGAAGGATAATAGGGTTAGTATGGGGGAGGGGTTGGGTAGGATTGTAGGGTTAGGATGGGGGTTGGGTAGGATAGTAGGGTTAGGATGGGGGGTTGGGTAGGATGGTAGGGTTGGTATGGGGGAGGGGGGTTCGGGGTAGGTTTAGTGTAGGATGGTAGGGTCAGGAGGGGGTGGGATAATAAGGTTAGGATGGGGGGTTGGGATAGTAGGGTTAGGATGGGGTGGGGGCTTGGGGTAGGATAGTAGGGTTAGGAGGGGGTGGGATAGTAGGGTCAGGAGGGGGTTTTTGGGGGTTTGGGGTGGGGTTAGGGGTGGGGTGGGGGTGGGGTGGGGTGGGAAAGTTGAATTGGGATTGAGGGGGTAGGATTGGGATTGGGGTAATAGGATAGTAGGATTGGTGGGAGGGAGGGTTTTGAGGGTGGGGGAGGGTTTTGGGGGTGGGGTGGGGTAGGGGTAGGATAGTAGGATTGTAGGGTTAGGATTGGGGGGTAGGATAGTAGGATTGGGTGGATGAAGGGTTTTGAGGTTAGGGAGGGTTTTGGGGGTGGGGTGGTGGGGGTGGTGGGGTGGGGGTGGGATAGTATGATTGGGATTGGGGGGTAGGATAGCAGGGTTAGGATTGGGATGTAGGATAGTAGGATTTGGAGGGAGGGTGGGGGAGAGTTTTGGTGGTTGGGGTGGTGGGGGTGGGGGTAGGATAATAGGATTGGGATTGGGGGTAGGATAGTAGGGTTAGGATTGGCGGGGTAGATAGTAGGGTTGGGGGAGGGAGGGTTTTGAGGGTGGGGGTAGGATGGTAGGGTTAGGATTGGAGGTGTAGGATGGTAGGGTTGGGCGGAGGGAGGGTTTTGAGGGTTGTGGAGGGTTTTGGGGGTGGGTATGGGGTTTTGTGTAGGATAACAGGGTTAGGATTGGGGGTAGGATAGTTGGATTGGGGTGGTTGAGGGTGGGGGAGGGTTTTGGGGGTAGGGGTAGGATTGTAGGGTTAGGGGTTGGGTGGGGTGGGGTGGGGGTAGGATAGTAGGATTGGGATTGGGGGGTAGGATAGTAGTATTGGGGGGATTGAAGGTGGGGGGAGGGTTTTGAGGGTGGGTTAGGATGGTAGGGTTAGGATTGGCGGGGTGGGATAGTAGGGTTTGGGGGAGGGTTTTGAGGGTGGGTGGAGGGTTTTTGGGGTGGGGTGAGGGTTTGGGTAGGATAGTAGGGTTAGGATTGGGGGGTAGGATAGTAGGATTTTGCGGGATTGAGAGTGTGGGGAGGGTTTTAGGGTTGGGGTAGGATAGTAGGGTTAGGGGGTGGGTGGGGTGGGGTGGGGGGTAGGATAGTAGGATTGGGATTGTGGGTAGGATGGTAGGATTGGGGGGATTGAGGGTGGGGGAGGGTTTTGGGGGTGGGGTAGGATAGTAGGGTTAGGGGGTGGGGTGGGGTGGGTTGGGGGTGGGGGTAGAATAGTAGGATTGGGGGAGGGTTTTGTTGGTGGGGGTGGGGTTTGGGTAGGATAGTAGGGTTAGGATTGGGGGGTAGGATGGTAGGATTGGGTTGTGGGGAGGGTTTTGGGGGTGGTTGTGGGTTGTTTGGGTAGGATAGTAGGGTTAGGATTGGGGGTAGGATAGAAAGATTGGGGGGTTGGGGGTGGGGGTTTGGGTAAGGATAGTAGGGTTAGGATTGGGGGGTAGGATAGTATGATTGGGGGGTTTGGGGTGGTGTTGGGTAGGATAGTAGGGTTAGGATTGGGGGTAGGATAGTAGGATTGGGGGGAGGGTTTTGGGGGCGGGGGGAGGGTTTAGGGGGGGGTTGGGGTGGGGTTGGGGGTTTGGGTAGGATAGTAGGGTTAGGATTGGGGGTAGGATATTAGGATTGGGGGGGTTGGGGGTGGGGGAGGGTTTTGGGGTTGGGGGGATAGGATAGTAGGCTTAGGGGGTGGGGTTGGGTGGGGGGTCGGATAGTAAGATTGGGATTGGGGGTAGGATAGTAGGGTTAGGATTGGGGGTAGGATAGTAGGATTTGGGGGAGGGTTTTTTAGGGTGGGGGGGTTTGGGTAGGATAGTAGGGTTAGTATTTGGGGGATAGGATAGTAGGATTGGGGGGTTTGAGGGTGGGTGGAGGGTTTTGGGGGTGGGGTGGTGTTTTGTTAGGATATTAGGGTTAGGATTGGGGGGTAGGATAGTAGTATTGGGGGGGAGGGTTTTGGGGGTGGGGTGTTGGGTAGGATAGCAGGGTTAGGATTGGGGGGTAGGATAGTAAGGTTAGGATTGGGGGGTAGGATAGTAGGATTGGGAGAGGGTTTTGAGGGTGGGGGGTTTGGTGGTGGGGTTGGGGGTTGGGTAGGATAGCAGGGTTAGGATTGGGGGGTAGGATATTAGGGTTAGGATTGGGGGTAGGATGGTAGGATTGGGGGGAGGGTTTTGAGGGTGGGGGGGTTTTGGGGTTTGGTGTGGGTTTTGGTAGGATAGTAGGGTTAGGATTGGGGGTAGGATAATAGGATTGGGGGGAGGGTTTGGGGGGTGGGGGTTGGGGTGGGGGGAGGGTTTTGGTGGTGGGTGTGGGGTTTGGATAGGATTGTAGGGTTAGGATTGGGGGTAGGATAGTAGGATTGGGGTGGGGAGGGAGGGTTTTGAGGGTGGTGGGGTGAGGGGTGGGGGTTTGGTTAGGATAGTAGGGTTAGGATTGGGGGGTTAGGATAGGACGGTTATGACTTGGGGGGTGTGATAGTAGGATTGGGGGAGGGAGGGTTTTGAGGGTGGGGGAGGGTTTGGGGGGTGGGGTGGTGGTTTGTGTAGGATAATAGGGTTATGATTTGGGGGGTAGGATAGTAGGATTGGGGGGGTTGAGGTTGGGTGGTTTGGGGGTGGGAGGTAGGATAGTAGGGTTGGTGGGGTGGGGGGTTGGGGGTAGGATAGTAGGATTTGGGGGGGGGGGGGTTGGGGGGGGGGTTGGGGGGGTTTGGGTAGGATAGTAGGGTTAGGATTGGGGGGAGGAGGGTTTTGATGGTGGGGGGAAGGTTTTGGGTGTGGGGGATTTGAGGGTGGGGGGGAAGGTTTTGGGGGTGGGTGGTAGGGTTTTGGGTGTGGGGTATGATAATAGGTTTAGGGGTTGGGTGGGGTGGGGTGGGGTGGGGGGTTAGGGGTAGGATAGTAGGGTTAGGATTGGGGGTAGGATAGTAGGGTTAGGATTGGTCCTTATGGGTTGGGGGTAGGATATTAGGGTTAGGTTGTGGGGGTAGGGTTTTGGGGGTTGGGTATGATAGTAGGGTTAGGGGTGGGGTGGGGGTTAGGGGTAGGATAGTAGGGCTAGTATTGGGGGGTATGATAGTAGGGTTAGGATTGGGGGGGTTAGGGGTGGGGTAGGATAGTAGGGTTTGGTTGTAGGGGTAGGTTTTTGGGGGTGGGGGTAGGGTTTTGGGGGTGGGGGTAGGATAGTAGGGTTAGGGGGTGGGGTGGGGTGGGGGTTGTTTTGGGGTGGGGGTTTGGGTAGTATAGTAGGGTTAGGATTGGGGGGTAGGATAGTAGGGTTAGGATTGGGGTAGGATAGTAGGATTGGGGGGGTTGGGGGTTGGGGGAGGGTTTTGGGTGTGGGGGTTTGTGTAGGATGGTAGGGTTGGGATTGGGGGGTAGGATAGTAGGATGGGGGTGGGGATGGAGGGTTTTGAGGGTAGGGGGAGGGTTTTGTGGGTGGGGTAGTATAGTAGGGTTTGGGGGGTGGGGGTTAGGGTATAGGATAGTAGGATTGGGGGGGTTGAGGGTGGCGGGAGGGAGGGTTTTGAGGTTGGGGGAGGGGTAGGGGGTTTGGTAGGATAGTAGGGTTCTGATTTGGGGGGAGGGTTTTTAGGGTGGGTGGATGGAGGGTTTTGGGGTGTAGGATAGTAGGATTGGGGGGGGTTTGAGGGTGGCGGGAGGGAGGTTTTTGAGGGTGGGGGAGGGGTTGGGTAGGATAGTGGGGTTCGGATTGCGGGGGGGGGGGTTTGAGGGTTGGGTGGAGGGAGGGTTTTGAGGGTGGGGGGAGGGGGTTGGGTAAGATAGTATGGTTCGGATTGGGGGTGGGGTAGGATATTAAGGTTAGGATTGGGGGGTAGGATAGTAGGGTTCGGATTGGGGGGGTTGGGTAGGATAGTAGGGTTTGGATAGTGGGGTAGGATAGTAGGGTTCAGATGTGGGTGGGGGTATGATAGTAGGGTTTGGATTGGGGGAAGGGTTGGGTAGGATAATAGGGTTCAGATTGGGGGGTTGGGTAGGATAGTAGGGTTCAGATGGGGGGTGGGGGTAGGATATTAGGGTTATGATTGGGGGTGGGGGTTGGGGGTAGGATAGGAGGGTTGGGATTGGGGTCGGGGAGTGGGTAGGATATTTGGAACTCGCATCGCAACACATGTGAATTTTCAATATTTATTTACCTACCAACTACTGTAGAAGCAGCGAGCTGGGTCGAACCACAGAGATAATGTGATTAGACACTAGGAATATCCTCTTGGAAAAATGTTTAGGCAAATGATTTATTCATGTGTGATTAACAACTAAGTTCTAAAAACTAAATGACTATTTTAATAATTACTATTTAAATTAAATAAAACTATCTAAGTGAACTAAGATATGAAAGAAACGGGTGGCGATGGAAGTGTCAAAGTCATGACGTTCGTTCAAGTGCATGCAATGTCAATTATTTAATTCCCATATTTGAATATTTATTTATTCAATTATCACTGATTCCAAATTTAATCAAAATACTATCTGGTCTCATTCTATGATGTTAGACAGTATTCTAATGTTTACGCAAATTATCCGTCATTTCATTCTCTATCCTAATGAATAATTTGCGTGTCATTATAGCACTGGATTACTTGGTGAAATACGACAACCCGTTTCTCACAAATTTGAATGAGCACCAAATCATGTGTGCAGAGCCCAAATAACAATTAATTTAAACGCAGATATAATTAATTAAATAAACATACAATTAAAATTAATTCAAAAGACAATCAAACATGAGAATAAATTAAAGACATGCAGTTACCATCACTTTCATCAAAACTCCAACACAAATGAAATTATCCAACCATCACGACGACACGACATATAAAATAATAAATAGAAGATATCATTGTGCTTGTGTCGTTGTTGTGGTCACTGTGATATGCCTTCTACGATTAAAAAATAATCATCATCACTCCAATCTATGCAATCGCTAATGCCACACCCAAATCAAACCACCGTGCCATTGAAAATATGATCTGATCTGTGCTCAGTCTTTCCGTTCAACGTCAATCTCTGGAAGCCCAAGTGAACCGCCGCAAACATCGATTCAGCAATATGTTGTAGTCAAGGGTGGATTTCCACTACTTAGGATCGAGGAGAGGCTATAGATGCTTTATGTGTGCTGAAATGGTATGGGGGTATGGAAGGTAGGTGGAGGGGATGGAGAGGGAGGCGGGACCTAGGGTAGAGAGGGTATGTGGGTCCAGCGGGTTAGGGAGGTGGGGTGTGGTGTTGGGAATGGAAGAGGAGGGGTGAGGGGCTGCAGGGGTAGCGGGGAGAGGATGGGGCGGCGGGTCTCCGAGGGAAGAGGCGTCGGATTGAGGGGAGTGAGGTCGTGGGTATATGGGAGATGGGATGAGGGAAAATGGGCATGAGATTGGAGATAGAAAAGGAAGAATGGGAATGGGTGACGTGGGAGAGGAGAATGGGTTAAAGGGGGAGGGTGATCAGTGAGAGAAAAGGGGGAATGGGGAGGGGTTTGGTGCATGGATAGGGGGAGGTTAAGGAAAATGGGAGGGGTAGGATAGATAGGGGAAATAAATGAAAAAAATGAAAAAAATAAAAAAGTTAAATCTAATTTTAAAATTAAAAATTTAAAATAATCTATTAATATAAATGTTAAATAATAATAATAATAATAATTAAATATTAAGGCACATGTAATTAAATATAATACTACTATTAAATATAATAAACTAATAACAAATACTATTTTATTAATACAACAAAATAATGAAATAAAATAAAATACAAATAGAAAATTAAAATATACATACTAATAAAAATTAATAAAATAAAATAAACTAACATTAGTGAAACTAATAATATTAATATAATCGTAAAAATAATATATAAAATTAATATAACTAATAAAAATACTAAATTACTAATATAAGTATATAAATTAACTAAAAATTATCAAAATATCTAAACTACTACAAAACTACAAAAATAAACTAAAATAAAAAAATGGTTAAACTAATAATATTAATATAATCGTAAATATAATATATGAAATTAATATAACTAATAAAAATACTAAATTACTAATATAAGTATATAAATTAACTAAAAATTATCGAAATATCTAAACTACAACAAAACTACAAAAATAAACTAAAAATATAAAAATGGTTAAACTAATTAATTAAAACTAAGTTAGAAAATTTTAAAAATACATGAAAAATCCATGTACATCAATAGTAGGGTAGAATAGTAGGTTTAGGATTGGGGGTGGGGGTTTGGGTAGGATAGTAGGGTTCGGATTAGGGTGGGGTGGGGTAGGTTTGGTGTAGGATTGTAGGGTTAGGATGGGGTGGGTAGGATAGTAGGGTTCGGATGGGGGTGGGGGTAGGATAGTAGGGTTCCGATTGAAGGAGGGGGTTGGGTAGGATATTAGGGCTCAAATTGGGGGGGGGGGGTAGGATAGTAGGGTTCGGATGGGGGTTGGGGTAGGATAGTAGGGTTATGATTGGGGGTGGGGGTTTGGGGTGTTGGGTAGGACAGTAGGGTTGGGATTGGGGTGGGGGCATGGGTAGGATAGTAGGGGTAGGATAGTAGGGTTAGGATTGGGAGGGGGTTGGGTAGGATAGTAGGGTTGGTATTAGGGGGGGTGGTGTAGGATTGTAGGGTTGGGGTAGGTTTGGGGTAGGATAGTAGGGGGGTTAGGGTAGGTTTAGGGCAGGGTTAGGATTGGAGAGTTAGGATTGGAGGGTGGTTGGATAGTAGGGTTAGGTTCGGAGGGTGGTTGGATAGTAGGGTTAGGATTGCGGGTGATTGAGGGTTTTGAGGGTGTGGAGGTGGGGTAGGATAGTAGGCTTAGGATGGGGGTGGATAGTAGGGTTAGGATTGGAGGGTGGTAGGATAGTAGGGTTAGGATGGGTGGGTTGGGGTAGTAGGGTTAGGATGTGGGGGTTGTGTGGGATAGTAGGGTTAGGATGGGTGTGTTGGGGTAGTAGGGTTAGGATGTGGGGGGTTGTGTGGGATAGTAGGGTTAGGATGGGGGGTTTGGGGTAGTAGAGATAGGATGGGGGTTGGGTAGGATAGCAGTGTTAGGATGGGGAGGGGGGTTTGGGGTAGTTGGGTTAGGATGGGGTAGGGGGGAGGTTGGGTGGGATAGTAGGGTTAGGATGGGGGTTTGAGGTGGTAGGGTTAGGATGGGGGTGTTGGGTAGGATAGTAGGGTTAGAAGGGGAGGGGGTGTGGTAGGGTAGTATAGTAGGGGAGGGGGTAGGATAGTTGGGGATGGGGGTGGGGTAGGTGTGGTGTAGGATAGTAGGGGAGGGGGTTGGGGTAGGATAGTAGGGTAGGGTGTGGGGTAGGTTTGGTGTAGGATAGTAGGGTTAATATGGGGGGTGGTTGGGTAGGATAGTAGGGGGGTTGGGGTAGGTTTGGGGTAGGGTTATTATTGTAGGGTTAGGATTGGATGGTGGTTAGATATTAGGGTAAGGATTGGAGGGTGGTTGGATATTAGGGTTAGGATTGCGTGTGGGTGAGGGTTTTGAGGGTGGGGAGGGGGAGGGGGTAGGATAGTAATCTTATGATGGGGGGTCGGATAGTAGGGTTAGGATTGGAGGGTGGTAGGATAGTAGGGTTAGGATGGGGGGTTGGGTAGGATAGTAGGCTTAGGATGGGGGGTTGGATAGTAGTGTTAGGATTAGAGGGTGATAGGATAGTAGGGTTAGGATGGGGGTTGGGTAGTAGGGTTAGGATGGGGGAGGAGGTTTTGTGGGATAGTAGGGTTAGGATAGGGAGGGGGTTTGGGGGTAGTAGGGATAGGATGGGGCATTGGGTAGGATAGTAGGGTTAGGAGAGGAGGGGGGTTGTGGTAGGATAGGAGGGTTAGGATGGGGGGTTGCGTGGGATAGTAGGGTTAGGATGGGGAGGGGGTTTGGGGTAGTTGGGTTAGAATGGGGTAGGGGGAGGTTGGGTGGGATAGTATGGTTAGGATGGGGGGTAGGATAGTAGGATAGTAGGGGGTTGGGGTAGGTTTGGGGCAGGATGGTAGGGGAGGATAGTAGGATTGGGGGAGGGTGGGGATTTTTGGTAGGGTAGTAGGGTTAGGATTGGGGGGTTGGGGGTGGTGTGTGGGTTTGGTTAGGCTAATAGGGTTAGGATTGGGGGTAGAGTATGATTGGGGGTGGTGGGGAGGGTTTCGGGGGTGGGGTGGGGGTTTGGGTAGGTTAGTAGGTATATGATTGTGGGTTGGGTGCTTGGGTAGGTTAGTAGGGTTCATATTGGGGGGTGGGTAGGATAGTAGGGGTAGGATAGTAGGATTGGGGGTGGGGTGGGGTAGGATAGTAGGGGGGTTGGGGTAGTTTGGGTGTAGGATGTAGGGTTAGGATTGCAGATGCGGGAGGGTTTTGAGGGTGCGGGGGGGGGGGGGGGGGGTTAGGTAGGATAATAGGCTTAGGATGGGGGTAGGATAGTAGGGTTGGGATTGGAGGGTGGTAGTATAGGTGGTAATAGGGTTGGTATGGGGGGTTGTAACGACCTGAAATTTTTGGAGTAAATTTTCTTCCTTAATTTTTTTGTGGGTTATTTTATTTTTCATTTAATAAAATGAGTATAATTAAAATGAGACAGTTGGGTTTCAACTGTTATATGACCGTTGGTCAATATGACCATTGGAAACTAAATGTTACAATTATTTTCTATGAATACAAGTGATCTTGATTATTTAATATAGAAAGAAGATTCGATGGCCCCATCTATTTGTCTCGGGCTGATCGTAGCCCATCTGATGGAACTCAGGAAGGAGTTAGCACCTTTGGGCTTTGATCTAGACCAAACCCAGGCCGAACTTCATCATGTGAATCTGAACGGAATCGTCTTCATGATAAGTTCACGCTGATATAAATCACTACTTGAGCAATATTGGTCAAGCCGCCCCAAGATTCTATCACCCTAGCACATCTTACTCTTAGGTCCTATGCTAGTGTTATAAGGGGCTATGTAACGAGACCGTAACTGCCTTGTGTAATCCTTTGATTTAAATAAAAATTTTGATTTCTTCTTCTGGTGAAGTTTGTGAATCTCAAGTGTCCGGATAAATATAGGATGTATATTATTGATGAATTTTGTAAAAAGAACATTTTAAAATATTTATTTAAACCTTAAATAATTAAAAATGTGTAATGATCTTCAAAAAATGGTCTTCTATAGTTGTGTTCAGTATGAAATTTAGAGTCTAATAAGATCAACTTAATTTTTGATGAATAGTAAATTATGAATAGTGATTTTATGCTTAGGATTAGTAATGTGACCAAATGGATTAGTAATCTCACTTAAAGAAAGTATTGATATAATTTAGGCACCTAGATTAAGTAATGTGATTGAATAAAATAGCTAAGTAACTGTTTCAGAAATTATTAGTTATGTAACACCCCGAGATTTTATGAAAATTATTCTTTTTAATTTCATTAATGTCTTGTGTTGTACGCTACACAGATTTCACAACACGCATCCTTGACTTGCCTTACATTACACGCAATCGCGACCTTCCTCGATAGCGTGTGTAGTACGCAATACCGAGTTTCAATAAACAACGATATAGTTTTAAAATATTATTAAAACTAGCTGTAATGAATAGTAATAACCACTTTTTGAAATTTTGTAAATTTTATTTTTCAAAATGGACTTCATTTTTGGATTCGGAATATCGAAATTAGCTTAGGGAGAAATTTTGGTACTTTTCGGATAACTTTCATTTTCTGATAGTGAAAATTACAAAATTTTAATTAAAAACAACCTTTTTAATCGAAATAATTAATAGTGATAAATTATTAATTTGAGTGGTTTTAAAGTATATTTAGAATATATTTTTACAATTTAATACAATGTTGTTCATTGGATGTAATTTCACATTTAAACCAGACATAAACAAGTGTCAATCTTTTGATAGTTATTATCTCTTAAGAACATGCTATTTGTTTTGACGACGGGAATTAATTTTTAAATTAATTAATGCAACTGATATGTTTTGAATTTGGTAAAACAGACATCATTTTTGAGTTCATTATATCAAATATATCTTAGGCCTAATTTTTGGTATTTTTTTTGGAAACTTTCATTTTTTTGATTAATAGTGAAACCACTAAGTGGTAGTTAAGAAAAATGAGTTTTTCATAAAACTTAATTTTACCGCTTCTGTGAGTGGAATTTCAAAAATCCGAGAGACACGGTTGATGTCAGTAAGTAAAATGTGGTTCAATGAGATGAAAATAATTTTTGGTGAATAGTAACTTTTTACTTTTTACCACGGTAAAAAGTAAATAGGGTAATTAAGGGTAAGAATGATATTATTATTACCCTAACACATGTCCTAATTCTATTGGATAAGTGTAATTCGACCAAAAACAACCTTTGGAATAAAATATTACCATTTAGGCCCACACGGATTAGATTAGGACATTTATTATTAATTTATTTAAAGAAGGGTTAAAATAGTTAAAATCAAAGTTTAATAAGTATATAATTTTTAATATAGGGTTATACATAAGATAAATTCGACTATAAATATTCATTAGAAAGCTAAAAATATTTAATACATAATGGTATTTTATTTGTAATTTTTAGACATTAAATAATTTAATTTATTTATGACAAAATGATGATGTAGTAATTATCTTATTAATGAAATATTGACATAATTGATGTTATAAATACCAAAATAAATGTAATTTGAGACTTTTTATGCATTCCAATAATTTTCTAGGTTAATATGACATGTTATTATTGATTTAATTAACTTTTTTAGAACTAATCATTCTGTTATGATTTTTACAAAAATCAATTACTAAATAGTGTCAAAATTGACATAAAATAGTTTTTAAAAAAAATATTAAATTATTAATTGTTATTTTATTTCTAAAAATCTAAGGTTCTTCCAAATGACTTATATAAGGTTATATATATTAATAATAAACAACTTGGGGTTCGTTTGGCTGCTTATAGTAAGTTTATTAACCTTATAGTATAAGAACACAAAAGACACGGTAAAAGTAAAATTATTTAACTTAAAGTTAAATATAAATGATAAGGTTAAAATAGGAACCTAAACTTGTCTAAATTCTATTGGATGAGAGTATTTCGACCCATCCCCACCTTAGATTCTAAATAAATCAATTTGGAGCTATTTAAAACCGAATTTGGCTTTATAATAAAATAATATTTTTAGTTATTCCAAAGGTGCCCCTCTCCTCCCTTATAAAAGGGCACCTCCTCCCTCTCTTCCTCACACCACTTTTAGCCTTAAATCTTGGCCAACCCCTACCAAATTATCTTCTCCACTTCCCTAGAAACATCCCAGAGGTTCTGGTCTTCCTCAAAGTCCAATTTTATTGTCCTAAAAGGAGATCTCAAAGAGGCGCTTCAAAGAAGAGGTAATGTCCGTTACCGATTCTTTCAACTTTATTTCGTCTTCCACTTCTTCTTATTAGGTTGTTTCATTATGAAGTAATAAAATCAGTATCACTCATATACTGATATGTTATTATAAGTATTAAACAACCCTATTTCACTATCTATCCATCCTACGGAAAACAAAATCACCGTGCGTGCGTACGTACGGAATATCGTCTCCACGTCGTGGTGTAATATATTTTCCACCACCACCTTACATGGATGGGTATAATGGTGAAAATAAACAACTATATATGATTATTATAAAGTGTTATTAATTCTGAAATAGTATTCATACACTCCAATACAATTCCACGATCATGAGAATGATATCATCGCTCGTGCGTACGTACGGACTACCGTCTCCATGACGTGATGATATTCATTCTCCACGTTAACCATTCATAAATGATTATAAAGTATATATAATAAGTAATCATGAAATATATGACATAATAATGATACTGTATTTATGTATATATATATGTATGTCATCCAATTAATTCCATTCAATTCAATGAGGAAACGAAAACAACGTCCATGCGTACGTACGACCTACCGTCTCCATGAACGGTGTATTTCTTTCCATTTATCGATCTATTATATATATGTATATTATGAATATATATTATATATAAATCATGTTTTACATTCTAGATTTAAGTAATCATGATCTAAGTAATCATATGAATAATTACAAGTCAAAACACGGATGACAAATGAAACGATTTTACCCAAAACGCTCTTTAACATGGAATTTACAAAAGAACGGGTAATATAAAGTCATAAGTGAACCATATATGATATCATAACAATTAATATGATTCTGTAATAAGTCAATAACATTATTTAAATCATTATATAGGAGGTTCGGATACATACTAAGCATATCGGACCTAAGGTAAGGGATAATTATTCCAATCTCATTCTTATCCGAGATTGTTTACTCGTAAGTATTTACTGGGGGTTATGTTTATTATCCATGTCCATATGCTCTAAAAATGTTTTCATAAAATTTTTACTTTCCTTCCATGTATGTTTAAGACATTTTTACCATTTTCTTACTTTTACCACATCATATGGAAGTAATCTTTCTTTTGTTTACCATACGAGGTACTTTTGAACTTTTCCGGCAAAAGTACGAGAAGAATGTTTTTTTAACTAATACGGAACGAACAGATTTTTACGGTTTTATAAAGCCTTGTTTTAATTTCATGACTATTTTCAACAAAATCCTTTTCTTTTAAAATTTCATGACATTTTGTGAAAAGAAAATGATTTTGAAGGAAAAAGGATATTTTCCTCAAAAATTCATTTCAAGTGTTTTATCAAAACCATTTTTCATCTATGATGACATTATTTCATATGTGTATGTTTCAAGTATAATGTCTCTATGATTTACATGGTTTAACTTCTCTTATTATGAAATGATATCCATTTCTTTTATATGGATTATGTGATGATGGGATGATGTTTATGAAACCCATTTTATTTATTGGGTTTTTATGAATGATGTATGTTTATTTTGTGGCACAAGTAAGAATGATTTCATTATGAGATGGGTGGGACCTATATCTCCCTCCAATACATTGGGTAAAGATTTATATCTCATGAGATAGACATGGCTGGAACGGTAAGTTAAACCGGTTCAGTAATACGGGACTGAAACAAGGAGTGAACTCGATTCAGAAAGGGACTTTTTCCACTAAGATGGTCTTGGCAGCAATGCCTTGGCTACTATGGAAATAATAACATGTGCTTAATGTTTTCCACAATTACATGTTTCATTCCCATGCTATTTTATCATTATTAATGTTTCTTTATGATCTATGCCTTACATACTTCCATGTTTTAAGTCATTTCTCAATCTTTTGATGTTTAAACATTATGTTCATGCTTTTAAGTTCAAATGTATATGGTATGTTTTATTTTATCCATGCTTACCCTTACTGAGCATTTGAGATCGCCCTTTTTATGTTTTCTTTTCCCCGGGATATAAAGAAAGCTTTTAGGTAAGAAAAAAAGGGGGAAGATATTTATGGGAGATGTTGAATATCTTTCACCACGATTAGAATATTACGTTCCAAGTTTCCAAAGTCACTAAACTATTATGGTCCATGTGTGTCTGTTTTTGTTATGTATTAAGTATTCCTCTAAAGTAATGTAATTTCCATGTATGTCATGCTTTGGGTCTCTATAGTTTAAGTATTAGTGTTTTTCAGGTGAATAGAGTTTTATATTTAAAAATTAAATTAAAAATATTTAGAAAATTATTTTTATAAAATGGAGTTCATTTTTTAATTCAGAGCATCGATATTATGTTAAGGTGAGTTTTTGGGAATTTTCTGAAAAAGTTGAATTTTCGATGAATAGTGAATTTTCAGTTTAGAGTTCCGTGTGTTTAATGACATCATTATGGATGTAATAATTGTGTAATAATTATTTAATACTTATAAATAGTAAGATAAGGTATGAGGCATCCAAATTGGCCAATACCATGGGAAAATACCATGGGAAAGCCCATGGTTTTTCCAATACCACCAATGAGGTGTCCCTTGGCCATTAATGTCATGTCCCCTCACTTACCCTATAAATACCAAGCCATTATCTCATTATTTCCATTCCAAAATCCTTCTAAACGAATTTCTGGTCTCCTTACCTCCCAAGGAGTCCTCCCAAGGTGCCCTCAATCCTCCCAAGGTCCCAAACTTCAAGATTTCGAAGTTACTCTTCAAGGTAAGGGATCCTACCTCTCTCTTTCTTTTCAAGTACTCTCTCTTATGTCATTTATTTTATGCTCCATGTTATTATGATGGAGGACTTTCTTTTATATTCACCTTAATGTAATTTGTATTTTCATATAATGAGAGACTCCCTTTTACTCTCATAATTTCATTTTTTTTAATTTTTAAGTGGCGTCGTTAGGCTGTCGAATTTTCGTAAGGGATCCTTTCACCCTCCTCTTTTAATCCATGACTTCCTTTATGATGTGTCTTCTATTTTCCATCTATTTTTGTTGAGGGTATGTTCTTATATGCTCTAATTACTGTCTATTTCATGTATAATTGTTGAGATACTCTTTCCTCTCTCATCAATTTGTTTTCTGAATTTTTATGTGACGTCGTTAGGCTGCCAAATTCTTTCGTAAAAGGAATCACATCTTCTCTTTTCTTTCATGTTTCCTTTTCATGTGTTATGTCATTAAAATTTCCATAACATGCTCTTATATCCATGAAATTATGTATTTATATTGTATTATAAGTTATTTATGAGTGGGTTACTCTTTTACCCTCTCTTTTCAATGTTTTCTAAAACCTTGTTATATAGTCGTTATACTACATAAATTTTGCCACAAAATTTCTATCTCTTTCTCTCCAGAAATTCTCTGGTTTTATTTATGTGAATACCCAGACCTATTTGGTTTCTATGGGTGTTCATAAATATATAAATATTATGTATTTTATTCTAGAATTTACATACATATAACCCTCACTCCCTTTCCATGGGTTACAAATGACATATTGATCTTTTTTTAAGAACTTTTAAAACATCATGATCTTGAAATGAAACCCATTTCTTTTATTCTCCATGGGTTATTTATGAAATTTTTTATTATGATCTATGTGGATCACATGAAATTAAATTCATATTAAGGGTGTGACATGATAGCGCTCCAATGCATTAGGTAAAGACTTAATCTCTAGAGATGACCATTTTAACGATACCTTGGTGAATAACCTTGGTAATTTTTTTAATGACACCTTGGGGATGGACCTTGGTGATATGGAAATGATTGTCTAAGTTAAATGTTGTATCCACTTCTTCAAGTTATAAAACACATTATTTTTATTATGATATTCCTCATGATCTCTTTCTCATGCCTTAAAGTTATTTATCATGACTTTATTGATGTATCTCAATTTCACATGTAAAATGTTTCTCTTGTTTCCCTTACTGGGCCTTCTGCTCACCCTTTCCTTTGATGTATGCTCCCAGGTAATGAGATGTTGTAATGAACTTAGGATGAACAATTAAGAAGCCTTTAAAGTTATTAAGAATAATTTTTTAGGTCATCATGTAATAAGTTCCTGGTTTCCATGACACTAAACCTTAAAGATCCTCGGTTTTGTAAAATGTAATGAAAATTTCTGTTATAAAAAGGTGGGATGTTATAGTTGGTATCAATGGATGGTTTAGTTATTTTTGTAAATTAGGATTTGATAACTTTACAAGGTTTCTTAATGAAAATATTAAATATAGGAAAACATCCTGGTATTTTCATGAAGTATTGAGTAAGTGGATTCCAAAAAAATAAATCCATGTCTAGATACGAACAAGTGGAGGTGGCTCTGGCATAGATGTACCTAGGAGTGAAAACTATGACAAGGTGTTTTGGGCTTGACCCGGGGTAACCTAGTGCATGACAATGGGCCTTGCTGCACTCTTGGTTTGACACGCCTGGGGGATATGCTTTGGCAAATTCATAAGCTTAGTATGAACCATTATTAAAGGAACAAATATAAAATAAAATAAAGATTCACATAAGAATATATGATCATGGATAACCTAGATTGGAACCTAGGGGATCACAAGTTTGGATATACTTTTCTTCTACAAATTTATCCTTCTATGCTTAAAGTTTCATTTTCATGATTATTGGATAAGTATTTAAGGCCCCTAATTATACTTTCTTTTCTTAGTTAATGGTGGGAAATAGAAGAACATGTCCCAAAAACCAATGTGATAGGAAATGTGATGATTTCCCTATTAATATGACAGAGACGATGAGAGATCAATTTGAACATATTTTGATTACTCCAAAACAGCAATCAAAAATCACAATTAATAATTGGTACCTAGTTGAAGGCCCAAATTCATCCAGGAAGAGGAAGATGAAGTCTCATGGATGTTAATCTAATAAAGGTGATAAGGGAAAGAAGACCCAATTTCCATTGTGAAAAAAGTGTAGAAAGAGGCACCAAGTAAAATTTCACAAAGGAATCGGGAGATGTTTTAAGTGTGGGATGATAGGCCATAAAGTAGCCAATTGCTTTAAAAAATGGATAATGTGATGAATAGAGATAAGGTTCAATCTAATGTACCTTATACTATTCAATGTCTTATATGTGGAGAATTTGGACATTATCCAAGGCAATGCTCTCTTGGAAAGGATGAGAAGCATGATGAGCATCAACAATCTTCAAGGACAAGGGAACAATGCAAGTCCTATGCTGAGATGGATCATGATGACTGAAGTATATGTAACTTCTTCGCAATAATTGTCTATGTCATGTTTTATTTTAGTTCGTGCTCTATGATAATATCTTTAATGTTTTCTAAGAACACCAAGTCGCTACTTAAGATGGTTTTATATCATTAAGGAAAACATCTATTGTTATGTATCACATGTTGATATTGTGAATCTGTTCTTCTTAAAAAAATGATTAGGGGATTAAAATATGAATATTACTTTGGAAGGTGTTCACTAATTTGGGAACTCTATATGATCAAGGTAAATATATTACTATGGTATTTTCTTTGAGAAGTAAAGGTTGACTTATATTTTGAAGAATCGATGAATTTAAGGTGAGCTTATGGTAATGTAGGTTACTTATGAAAATGATTAACCTATCTTGGGGAAAATGTGATTAGGTTAGTTACTTTTTTTATAAGATGTCAGGATTGGTTGATGTTATTTGGAGATAAATGTTAAAGTTTATCTTGGAAGAATATGTTATTAAAACCTTCCTAGTTTTGGGTTCCAATCTTAGTTTGGATTGTTTTAAAGAATTTTAAGGATGATTGTGTATTGAATGGTATTTCTGGAACTTTGGGTACTTTTGTTGAATTTTGGAGATTAATAGTAATATTTCTTTTTATAAAGGATTGTCCTTTTGGGGGATTATATGATCTCGTACTAACTATTTTAGTTTTAGTTAATGACTAAAGACAAGGGAAAAATATAGTTATTCTTTTGTGGATTATGTGATTCTCTAGAAGATAATTCTTGTGATTTTGATGAGACCAAGTCCTTTTGAATGCTCGTTGTTTGGAGAAAATATTAGTCTTGGTGTAAACTTATTAAGGGATGAAACTATACTTGAAGGTAAGTATATTTCCTTATGTTTTTATTCTATGTAGTAAATGATTTCCTCAAAATTATGAAAAGGAACTTAAAACAAAAACGTTGTTGGTGTACGTTTTCTACTGGGTAATCAAAGACCAATTAACAGATCTTAAGTTTGTGATCTTCTTGTGGTTAATTTTCTCCTAAACATGTTTTCTATCACTCTCCATCAGAAAATGACCCTTTGTTTTCTCTTCCATATCCATGTTTTCATACATGGAATCCTAGTATGGGTTAACTCAGGTGACCTTTGTACTTCCCTTTCGTTCTTTTAAAGTAATAGTTTTATTGACTCTTTTTCTGATGTGGGACTTTCAAAGAAATTTCCAAGACCAATTTTAAAATTTCGAGGACACAATTTCTTAAGGGGGAAAGATTGTAACGACCCAAAATTTTTGGAGTAAATTTTGTTCCCTAATTTTTTGTGGGTTATTTTATTTTTCATTTAATAAAATGAGTATAATTAAAATGAGACCATTGGGTTTCAACTGTTATATGACCGTTGGTCAATATGAAAATTGGAAACTAAATGTTACAATTATTTTCTATAAATACAAGTTATATTGATTAATTAATATAGAAATAATATTTGATGTGTAACGTCCCGGTTCCGAGTGCCACTCAATGGATTCCATGAACACGATTCGCTACGTGACCTCAAGCGCATTTCCCCAAACGCCAGAGGCTGCCGACTAGTAGTGAGGGCCCAGGTCTGAGAGTGGGGAAACTATGCCCTCATTTGTCAAAGTGTAGTGCAGTGGAATAATAAAAACATACAATAATAGCAGAAGCAATAAACCATACACATTTAAAATAACAACTGCAGTAAAAGATAACCAATAGTTATATAGATAATGATGCAACATGTCTCAAGTTCTATGAAAATAGCCAGAACATGTTACACAACAATGCAGTACAATACAATAAAGAGTACAGCAAAACAAAAAAAATAGTCGGTAGCATCGCGAGCCTAAGCCTGATCCCATGCTCCTCTACTCCTCAGCAGCAATCAAATACCGTTTTAGGGACCCTTGCCCTTATCCACACCTGCAGAAATGTAATCTGTTTGGGCCGAAGACATAACCCAAATAGGGTGTGAGAAATAAATCCCAGTAGGCACCCACCAAAGGCATGTGCCCAACTATGTTAAAATATGAAACAACAGTGTGCAGTAGTAAAATAAAATAAACTAAGAAGTACTCAAAAGTAACTAACTTTACCTGTTATATTGCCATTTTATTATTCATTTAACCATTTAATTTAATAATATTATATGCTCAACAGAACCAAGCCCTCAGGCCAAACAGAATCTTTCCCTCAGGCTAATATAGTAAAACCACACCCTCAGGCTTTCCCTCAGGCTATACAGTACCTCACCCTCAGGCATTTCCCTCAGGTGAAATAGAATCTTGCCCTCAGGCCAAACTGAAACAAAACCCTCAGGTAATCAGAATCTTTCCCTCAGGCCTTGCCCTCAGGCGGAATATAACCACGCCCTCATGCTAATCAACAATGCCCTCAGGCTAATATATATATATATATCACCGCCCTCAGCCTAAAAATAACACTACCCTCAGGTGAAAGTAACCGGTACATGCCCAATATGTAAATAAGAAATTCACATTCAATTCCTCTCAAGGCAATTTAACAAACATTATTACAATGGAATACCCTCGGGTATCCTGGCCAAACAGCTAAACAGAGGAACGCACCCCCGGGGTGGTCCTGGATCTAAGCAGTGATCCCAAACAACAATTTATTATCACATTTAATTACCTATTCAATTCTAGGTATTTAAACAGCCAAGGCCTCAGCCACACGACACCCCAACATGGGTTCACAGCCCAAAAATACACACAAATGCACAACAGTTGTAAATTAAACACCAAGCCACCTACCTCGATCACCCGTGATCGATATACCCGAACGACGCCTTCTGAAACTTCCAAGAATGTCGTAGATCTGAGGTAAAATAATTCTCGTTCAATCTCAAATAACATCTAGTAGAGGAAGAATTGGAAATAACTACGCAAGGAGATGGGAGGTCTTACCCGTGCGGTTCCAACGTGATCGACGGAAGCGGAAATGGATTCCCGACGCTCAATCTGGATATCCATGAATGTTCGTTCGTCCTCTCCCGAGATCTCGTCCGGTTCTAAGCCAATCCTATGAACAGGGTTGGCTACTGCCCATTTTAAGTGAAAAAAACAAAGTACATGGCATGTACTTTTGACTACACGGTGTGTACTTCCATCATTTAATTTTTCTTCTGGTGGCACCACCAAACTGTTTATATGTTGACATGAGTACACGGCATGTATTATTAACTACACGGCATGTATTGTCGCCTAGATAGTGGCTGATTCCACCACCTTACTATTTCATCTGCCGACTAACTACATGGTGTGTAAAGGACCACTACACGGTGTGTAGTCGGTTTTTACACCCTTAGTTTCCAACAAGGCTACACGCCCTTTGTACTCATCCCACACAGCCAAAGTATATGGTGTGTGGAAAAGTACACGGCGTGTAGTCCCAAAATTTAGAATTTTCCCCCATTTTCCTTATTTTCTCAAAAACACTTAAGGAAAAGAGAAAGGAAGAAATCCATACCTAAAAAATAAGAATCGGGTTCTTACAAACTTCCCCCCTTAAAGTAATTTGTCCTCGAATTGCCCTTCCAAGGGTGGTGAAGATATAGTCATGAACAACTTCGACCATTGAGCACATAAATCGGTCTCCCGCTCCCATGTTTCATCCTGTACTCGGTCATGCTGCCATAGCACCCGTACGAGAGGAACTGACCGGCCTCAGAGAACTTTCGTGCTTCTATCAACGATATGAATCGGATACTCCTCAAAGGATGCATCTAACTCAAGCTCAACCTCCTCGGGCTGAAAAATGTGAGACGGTTCTGAATGATAACGGTGTAACTGAGATACATGGAAGATGTCGTGCATGGCTCAGTACCTCTGTGGTAACTTCAACCGATAGGTAACCAGCCCGACTCTCTCCAAAATCTCAAATGTCCCTACATACCTCGGTGAAATTTTACCATGTCTCCTAATCTGCTTGTGCCCCAACCTCAGTGAAGCACGTAAGAAAACCTAATCCCCAACCATGAACTCCAAGGGTCATCTGCGGCGATCAACATAATATTTCTAACGAGACTGTGGGGTAGCCATCCGTTTCTGAATCAATTGGACCTGTTCAGAAGTCTCCTGGATGAGACATGGTCCTAATAAAGCTACTCCACCTACCTCTAACTAGCACAATGGTGATCGGAATGGCCTACCATATAAAGCCTCATAAGGTTCCATCTCAATAGTTTCCTGAAAAATATTATTATAGGAAAACTCGACTAAGGGTATGTGCTTCTCCCAAGATCCCCCAAAGTCTAGGACGCATGCATGCAACATGTCCTCTAGCACCTGTATCGTACGCTCTAACTGGCCATCAGTCTGAGGGTGGCAAGTTGTGCTCGGAAGCACCTGTGTACCCAGTACCCTCTGAAAACTCTTCCATAAACGAGACGTAAAACGGGCATCTCTATCTGAAACGATAGAACGGGGGACCACATGAAGACGTACGACCTCTCAGATATACAACTTCCTGAGCTCATCAACACTGTAGTTCTCCTTGATCAGCAAAAACTGAGCTACCTTTCTGAGTCTGTCCACAACAACCCACATGGAATCATTGCCTCGAGGTGACCTCGGCAACCCAGTCACGAAGTCCATCACGACATCATCCCATTTCCACTCCAGGATGGGTAATTGTTGTAACAGTCTGGCTAGCCTCTGATGCTCCGCCTTCACCTGCTGATAGGTGGAACACCTCGTAACAAAACCAGTTATTTCTCTCTTCATACCCAGCCACCAGTACTGACGTCTCAAGTCACGGTACATCTTGGTAAATCCGGGATGAACTGCCCAAACTGAAGTATGAAACTCCCGCATCAGCTCCTCACGTATATCCCTTGGAACCCACACTCGTCCATGGAAATGTAAAACTTCATCATCTCCTATCGTCCATCCAGGAGGAGGGTCCTCACTTTCCACCGACTCTCGTAGAACTAGGCCTTTTGAATCGGATAGTTGTCTCATCCTCACTCTATCTAGGAGGGTAGTGGTCACAGTTAAAGATGAAAGATATGTTTTCCCCTGCCTTTCGTGCACCTCCAGATGCATCTCAGAGAACAAAGCCATCAGCTTCCATTCACCACTGGCCTCCTACACTGCCTGTATCTGAGTCTTCCTGCTCAGTGCATCAGCTACTGCATTACCTTTACCAGGTGTATAGGCAAGCTCAAAATCAAAGGAATGGAGGTATTCAACCCACCTTCACTGTCTCAGGTTCAAGTCATGCTAGTTAAAGATGTACTTGAGACTTTTGTGGTCCATGAACACCACAAAATGTTCTCCCAAGAGATAATGTCTCCAAAAACACAACGCATGAAAAACTGCAGCCAACTCGAGATCATGCGTTAGGTAATTCCTCTCATGTGACCTCAACTACCGAGACCCGTACGCAACTACTCGATCGCCCTGCATCAACACAGCTCCTAGCCTAATACCTGATGCATCACAGTAAATTGTATAGCTCTTCTCCTACTCTAGGAGTATTAGGATTGGTGTTGATTTCAACTTTCCCTTCAACTCCTGGAAGGCTGTCTCGCAAACTTCTGACCAAACAAACTTCACACCCTTCTTAGTCAAACCCATAAACGATGCTGCTAAGCGGGAGAAGTCATGTACGAAGCGTCTGTAGTAACCAGCCAACCCCAAGAAACTCCATATCTAAAACATGTTCTTGGGATGATCCTAGGAAACTACTTCTCTCATATTCTCTGGGTCTACTGCAACTCCTGCCTCTGAGATGATATGACCCAGGAAGTGAATCTGGTCCATCCAAAAGTGGCACTTTGAGAGCTTAGAATATAGACGATGCACTCTCAGTGTACTCAATATGATCTCAATATGGGTGGCATGGTCGTGTCGAGTGTGAGAGTACACCAAGATGTCATCCACGAATACTACCACAAAAGAATCCAGATAAGGATGAAACACGCGATTCATCAGAGCCATGAAAACTGCTGGTGAGTTCGTGAGTCCGAACGGTTTAACTGTATACTCGTTAGACCATACATACTTCTGAAAGCTATGAGAGGTATATCAGATGGTCTAATGTGAAGCTGATGATATCATGATATCAAGTCAATCTTCGAGAACACTCGTGCTCCACGAAGTTGATCAAAAATATTATCAATCCTTGGAAAGGGATATCGGTTCTTAACCATCAAATGGTTCAACTTCTGATAATCCACATAGAGTCTGAGAGTACCATTCGCCTTCTTCACAAAAAGGACAGGAGAACCCCATGGAAAAGTACTTGGTTGGATGAAACACTTTGAATGTAACTCCTCTAACTGTCTCTTGAGCTCCTGCACCTCTTTTGTAGCCATCCTATAAGGAGGAATGGACACTGGCGCTGCTCCTGGCACAAGATCAATATAGAAATCCACCTCACGCTCTGGAAGAAGACCTGAAAAGTCGTCCGGGAAGAAATTTCTGAAACGATCAACCACGGGAGGAAAATCCTTCTTACAAGTCCCCTGGTTGTCCAGATATAAGCTCGCAATCTGGATTGTGATACCACCTCGCCCATGATGCTATGGTCCAGCTCGACTCGCCTGAACATCCCACTCGCCCTTGTATAGAAACTCTCCACCCTTTGGTGACGTGAAACTCACTCTGCGATGATAGAAATCCACAAAGGATCGAAAGGGAACCAATCAGTCCATCCCAAGAATGACATCATAGCTTGTCATCTCTAAGACATAGAGGTCCCAAAGGAAGTGACACCCACCATCCTTGAGGGGGAACTCCTTGCACTGATGCACACTAGCCGTTCTAGTCCCCAACGGAGTGTCTAGCGTCATAACAGCAGAAGAAGAAGAAACACAGAGCCCAAGGCTCTCCACAACGGGTAAAAATATAATGATATGTGTAGCACCCATATCGAAAAGTAATGAAGATAAAATAGAAGATACTAGAATAGTACCTCTGACTGTAGAAGGTTCGGGATCCTGCTCCTGCTGGGTCTGTTGCACTACATATGTCTGCCCAATGTCGTGGCCCTACGACACAGCCTGGCTACCCTGAGCTGTCCCGCCCTGCTGCCTCTAAGATCCTAGTGTCTGGCTACCACGGCCATGACCCCCATCACTACCTTCATGCCCTGACGTATTCCAGTTTCCCGACTGGTGAGAAGTTGTTGGTCTTGCTCCCGCATGCAGAGTCTGCACAGAACCCCTCTCACTAGACACTAGTATAAATGCCCTGCAAAAGCACTGAAAATGACCCATATTGACACAAGCTCGGCAATACACTGGGTCTCGTGGACACTACGGTATATTGTGCCCCTCTCTACTACACTGGTAGCAAATGACAGGGCTAGTTGAAGAAACTGCCTGGCTAGTACTTCTACCGTGAGAGAAACTCATCTGTCGCATCCTCTTACCAGCAGAAATAGTACCAGAAACTGGTGTTGAACCACCCTATCCCACACCACTAGCTTCCCACAGGTTCCTCTCTATAATCAATGCCTGGTTCACAATAGCATATACTAAAGGAAATCTGAAAACATTCACCAGTGCTCGGATGTCATACCGAAGACCATCCTCAAAGCATCTGGCTCTCAACATCTCATCACCCACCAGAATAGGTGCAAAATGTTGAAGCTCAGTGAAACGAGCAGAATAATACATCACCGAAATAGCACCCTGCTGTAGATTCATGAACTCTCGAGCTCGATCTTCCCTCAGCGTCTCTGGGAAGAAAAAGTATAGAAGGCTATCTGAAAATCTTCCCACACCATATCTCTGTGATGCTCTAACTAGGTGGTAACATCCCACCACCTCTTGGTGGAATCACGCAACATATACATTGTGAGATTGACCCTCCGCACTATAGGTATCTCAAGATGCTCAAAAATAGTCTGCATAGACCCCAGCCAAGACTCTGCAGCCTGTGGTCCGTTATCCCCTGAGAACGTAGGTGGATGCTGCTGCTGGAATATAGGAGTCATCTCGGCCATAGATGTGGAATCTGGAGGTGCTCCCAGAAAGGTCTGCATGAACCGCATAAAGCCTTCAAAGAATTGTGCCTCTATTCCTGTGTCTGGTATAACGGTTGGCGCCGCATCTGGATCTGCTGGAGGATCCACTGGTAGCCCATGGCCCACCATTTCTGGAGTATACTTGTTGCCACTCTCCTGGCGAACAACGCGTGAACGTCTCGACGGCATGACACTACAAGGTCAAATGCACACCTTAGATAAAGATTATCATAGTTTGTAAATGAAGGAACCAAAAGGGGAACAGGAGGAAGAAGGAATTCAAGATTTGCAAAACAGGACTACACGGTGTGTATACTGACTACACAGCGTGTACCTGACTTCTCTTCCCTGCCCGGGTCCTTTTACAAGGCCAAGACACACGGCTCTCATTGAACAAAACTACATGGCGTGTATATAATCTACACAACATGTATAGTATAATTTTCCAACTACCCATGTCGTTTGTGACACGGCCGACTACTCGGATTGAACTACATGGCGTGTTACACCCGCACACGGCATGTACACTACCCTGTTTCCCAGCCACACGGCTAAGTCCACACAGTCTATCCTCAGAAAAGACTACACGGCATGTCCCATGGGTACACTGTGTGTACTAAATGAGCTTCGCCGACCCATGTTGTTAGTTACACGGAAGGATCCCAGGTCAGACTACATGGAATGTTCCATTGTGGACATGGCATGTATGTCTTAAGTTCTCCTCTGTACATGTTTTTTAGTTACACAGGCAGACTTTGGGTCAACTCTACACGGCATGTACATCTGGTACACGGTGTGTTTTCCCCAAGCATTTCCCTTCCTCGTGTCCCCGTCCACACGGTCTATGACATGGAAAGAGACTACACGGCGTGTACTGAGGGTACACGGTGTGTAATTAAAAAGTTTTCTTTTCTTCCCAAATAGAAGATCACACGGCGTGTGTCCAAGGAACTACACGGCATATATCCTGGGATTTCCGGATAGTATGGCTTAGATACTACTCCAAAACCCATAAAATACTGAAAAACAACACCTAAGTGCCAAATTCCGATCCTTGAGGGCCCATACTCCCCACGAATCAAATTTTGGAATCTTATATGTGTTATACACAAATAAACAAGTCAATAACCCACCAAATTTCGGTTATTGAGGGCCCATACTCCCCAAAAACCAAAGTTTGGCGTCCATTCTATTAACAGGCTCATACAACAATACCCTATCACATAGTAGGTATTTATCAAAGCAGTTATCACAAAAGCATGATTTTATAGCACAACAACTATCACAACAACATGCAATTTCTAATGCACCTACATGGCATGGAAACTATGCATGGCATGTGATTTCTAGCATGTTCCTAAATGATGCATGAGATGGAATACCCTCATCTGATTGGGTTGCAACTAAATATAACCCATGAATAAAATATAAACAGCACAATACAAGTCTTTCACCCTTCAGTGATAATAAATTCAACTGTAAAATTGAAAAAATACGAGGTAGACTGGCCTTTCCCTGTACACGGGTTAGCTATGCCCAGGCACAGCTTATTACCAATTACCATTCTCATCCTATCCCTGACTAAGGCTCCAAACAATAAGTCAAAGAAAATAACTCCTCTAATACCACTTTGTAACATCCCAGTTCCAGGTGCCACTCAACGGGTTCCCCAAACCCAGTTCGCTACGTGACCTCAAGCGCATTTCCCCAAACGCCAGAGGCTGCCGACTAGCAGTGAGGGCCCAGGTCTGAGAGTGGGGAAACTATGCCCTCATTTGTCAAAGTGTAGTGCAGTGGAATAATAAAAACATACAACAACAGTGGAAGCAATAAACCATACACCTTTAAGATAAACAACTGCAGTAAAAGATAACCAACAGTTATATAGATAATGATGCAACATGTCTCAATTTCTAATAAAACAGCCAGAACATGTTACACAACAATGTAGTACAGTACAATAAAGAGTACAGAAAAACAAAACAAAATAGTCGGTAGCATCACGAGCCTAAGCCTGATACCATGCTCCCATACTCCTCAACAGAAATCAAGTACATATATAGGGACCCTTGCCCTTATCCACACCTGCAGAAATGTAATCTGTTTGGGCCAAAGACATGACCCAAACAAGGTGTGAGAAATAAATCCCAGTAGGCACCCACCAAAGGCCCATGCCCAACTGTGTGAAAATATGAAACAACAGTGTGCAGTAGTAAAATCCAATAAACTAAGTAGTACTCAAAAGTAACTAAATTTACCAGTTATATTGCCATTTTATTATTCATTTAACCATTTCATTTAATAACATTCTGTGCTCAACAGAACCAAGCCCTCAGGCCAGCCAAAATCTTTCCCTCGGGCTAATATATTTAAACCACACCCTCAGGATTTCCCTCAGGCTATACAGTACCTTGCCCTCAAGCATTTCCCTCAGGAGAAATAGAATCTTTCCCTCAGGCCAAACTTAAACGAAACCCTCAGGTAATCAAAATCTCTCCCTCAGGCCTCGCCCTCAGGCGGAATAGAACCACTCCCTCAGGATAATCAACAATTCCCTTAGGCTAATATATATATATCACCGCCATCTGGATAAAAAGAACACTGCCCTCAGGAGAAAGTAATCGGGCCATTCCCAACATGTAAATAAGCAATTCACATTCAATTCCTCTCAAGGAAATTTAACAAACATTATTACAATGGCATACCCTCGGGTATCCTAGCCAAATAGATAAACAGAGGAACGCACCCCCGAGGTGGTCCTGGATCTAAGCAGCAATCCCAAACAACCATTTATTATCACATTTAATTACCTATTCAATTCTAGGTATTTAAACAGCCAAGGCCTCATCCACACGACACCCCAACATGGGTTCGCAGCCCAAAAATACCCACAAATGCACAACAGTTGGAAATTAAACACCAAGCCACCTACCTCGATCACCCGTGATTGATATACCTGAACGACGCCTTTTGAAACGTCCAAGAATGTCATAGATCTGAGGTAAAAGAATTATAATTCAACCTCAAATAACTTCTAGTATAGGAATAATTGGCAATACCTACGCAAGGAGATGTGAGGGCTTACCCGTGCGGTTCCAAAGTGATCGACGGAAGAAAAAATGGATTCCCAACGCTCGATCTGGAGATCCATGAAGGTTCGGTCATCCTCTCCTGAGCTCCCATCAGGTTCTAAGCCAATATTGTGAACAGGGTTGGCTACTTCCCATTTTAAGTGGAAAAAAAATTACATGGTGTGTACTTTTGAATACACAGTGTGTACTTCCCTCATTTAACTGTTCCTCTGGCAGCACTGCCAAACTGTTCATCCGTCAACATGAGTACACGGTGTGTATTCATGACTACATGGTGTGTACTTTCACCCAGCTGGCGGCTACTTCCACCACCTTACTGTTTCATCTATCGACTGACTACACGGCGTGTAAAGGACCACTACATGGCATGTAGTCTATTTTTACACCCTTAGTCGCCAACAAGGCTACACACCCTATGTACTCATCCCACACTGCCAAAGTACACGGCATGTGGAAAAGTACACAAAGTGTAGTCCCAAAATTTAGGATTTCCCCCATTTTCCTTATTTTCTCAAAAACACTTAAGGAAAAGAGAAAGGAAGAAACCCGTAACTAAAAAATAAGAACCGGGTTCTTACATGATGGCCCCATCCAGTAGTCTCAAGCTGATCGAAGCCCATCTGATAGAACTCAGGGAAGGAGGTATCACCTTTGGGCTTTTCTCTAGACCAAACCCAAGCTGAACTTCATCATGTGAACCTGGAATGGAATCGCCTTAGTGAGAAGTTCAAGCTGATAGAAATAACTACTCGAGCAATGTTGGTCGAGCCTCCCTAAGATTCTATCACCCTAGCACACCTTACTCTTAGGTCTTATGCTGGTGTTGTAAGGGTCTATGTAACAAGACTGTAACTGCATTGTTTAATCCTTTGATTTAAATAAAAATTGTGATTTCTTTTTATGGTGAAGTTTGTGAATCTCAAGTGTCCGGATAAATATAGGATGTATATTGTTGAGGAATTTTGTAAAAATTACATTTTAAAATATTTATTTAAACCTTAAATAATTAAAAATGTGTAATTATTTTCAAAAAATAGTCTTCTACAGTTGTGTTCTGTATGAAATTTAGAGTCTAATAAGATCAACTTAATTTTTGATGAATAGTAAATTATGAGTAGTGATTTTATGCTTAGGATTAGAAATGTGACCAAATGGATTAGTAATCTCACTTAAAAAGAGTATTAACATAATTTAGGCACATTGATTAAGTAATGTGATTCAATAAAATAGGTAAGTAACTGTTTCAGAAATTATTAGTTAAGAATTAGTTTTTTTCAGGTGAATAGAGTTTTTATTTAAAAATTAAATTAAAAATATTTAGAAAAATATTTTTATAAAATGGAGTTAATTTTTTAATTCAGAACATCGATATTATGTTAACGTTAATTTTTGGGATTTTTCTGAAAAAGTTGAATTTTCGGTGAATAGTGAATTTTAAGTTTAGAGTTTCATGTGTTTAGTGACATCATTAAGGATATAATAATTATATAATAATTCTGATCGACTTATGTATAGTAATATAAGTTATGAGGTTTCCCAAGTGGCCAATACCGTGGAAAAATACCATGGGCAAACCCATTTTTTTCCAATACCGCCAATGAGGTGTCCCTTGGCCATTAATGCCTTGTCCCCTCACTTGCCCTATAAATACCAATCCATTCTCCCATACTTTCCATTAAAAAAACCTCCTAAACAATTTTTTGGTCTCCTTAACTCCCAAAGAGTCCTCACAAGGTTCCCTGAATCCTCTCAAGGTCCCAAAATACAAGATTTCGAAGTTACTCTTCAAGGTAAGGGATCATACCTCTCTCTTTCTTTTCAAGTACTTTCTCTTATGTCATTTCATTTATACTCCATGTTATTATGTTAGAGGATGTTCTTTTATATTCACCTTAATGTAATTTGTATGTTCATATAATTAGAGACTCCCTTTTACTCTCATCATTTCATTTTCTTAATTTTAAGTGGCGCCGTTAGGCTGCTGAATTTTCATAAGGGATCCTTTCACCCTCCTCTTTTAAGCCATGACTTCCTTATGTTGTGTCTTCTAGTTTCCATCTATTTTTGTTGAGGGTATGTTATTATATTTTATCATTACTATACATTTCATTTCTAATTGTTGAGATACTTTTTCCACTCTCATCAATTTGTTTTCTGAATTTTAATGTGACGTTGTTAGGCTGCCAAATGTTTTCGTAAAAGGAATCGCATCTTCTCTTTTCTGTCATGTTTCCTTTTCATGGGTATGTCATTATAATTTCCATAACATGTTCTTATCTCCATGAAATTATGTATTTATACTGTATTATAATTTATTTATGGGTGGGTTACTCTTTTACCCTCTCTTTTCAATGTTTTCTAAAACCTTGTAATATAGCCGTTATGCTGTAGAAATTTTGCCTCAAAATTTCTATCTCTTTCTCTCCAGAAATTATCTGGTTTTATTTATGTGAATACCCAGACCTATTTTTTTCTTTGGGTGTTCATAAATATATAAATATTATGTATTTTATTCTGGAATTGACATACATATAACCCTCACTCCCTTTCCATGGGTTACAAATAACATATTGATCTTTTTTTAAGAACTTTTAAAACGTCACGATCTTGAAATGAAGCCCATTTCTTTTATTCTCCATGGGTTATTTATGAAATGTTTGATTATGATATATGTATATCACATGAAAGTAAATTCATATTAAGGTTTCACCATGATAGCGCTACAATGCATTGGGTAAAGACTTAATCTCTAGAGATGACCATTTTAACGATACCTTGGTGAATAACCTTGGTAATTTTTTTAATGACACCATGGGGATGGACCTTGGTGATACAGAAATGATTGTCTAAGTTAAACTTTTTAGTCACTTCTTAAAGTTATGAAACATGTTATTTTTATTATGATATGCCTCATGATCTCTTTCTCATGCCTTAAAGTTGTTTATCATGACTTTATTGATGTATCTCAAGATCACATGTAAAATGTTTCTCTTGTTTCTCTTACTGGGCCTTCTGCTCACCCTTTCCTTTGATGTATTCTCCCAGGTTATGAGATTTTGTAATGAACTTAGGATGAACAATGAATAATCTTTTCAAGTGTTTAAAAATAATGTTTTATGTCATCATGTATTAAGTTCCTGGTTTCCAAGACACTAAACCTTAAAGATCCTCAGTTTTGTAAAATGTAATGAAAAGTTATATTATAAAAAGGTGTGATGTTATAGGGGTTGTGTGGGATAGTAGGGTTAGGATGGGTAAGGGGGTTTTGGGGTAGTAGGGATAGGATGGTGGGTTGGGTAGGATAGTAGGGTTAGGAGAGGAGGGGGGTTGTGGTAGGATAGAAGGGTTAGGATGGGGGGTTGGGTGGGATAACAGGGTTAGGATGGGGAGGGGGGTTTGGGGTATTTGGGTTAGGACGGGGTAAAGGGGAGGTTGGGTGGGATAGTAGGGTTAGGATGGGGAGGTGGGTTTGTGGTAGTAGGGTTAGGATGGGGGTGGGTAGGATAGTAGGGTAGGAGGGGGTAGGATATTATGGGGTTTGGGGTAGGATAGTAGGGGAGGATAGTAGGATTGGGGGTGGGGTGGGGGTTTGGGTAGGGTAGTAGGGTTAGGATTTGGGGGGGTGGGGGTGGGGTTGGGGTTTGGGTAGGATAATAGGGTTAGGATTGGGGGGTAATATGGTAGGGGGTTTGGGGTGGGGTGGGGGTTTGGGTAGGGTAGTAGGATTAGGATTATGGGGTGGGTGTTTGGGTAGGTTAGTAGGGTTAAAATTGGGGGGGTGGGTAGGATAGTAGGGGTAGGATAGTAGGATTGGGGGTGGGGTGGTGTAGGATAGTAGGGGGGTTGGGGTAGGTTTGGTATAGGATAGTAGGGTTAAAATGGGGTAGTGGCATCGATATTTATTACGAGGTTCATTCCCATGACATTAAAAATTATCATCCTCTCCAACATCATATTGCTCCTAATTTTGTACATGAAGGTTTAGTTCTAGGTGATCAAACATTGAGTGTTGATAACCCTCGTGACCTTTTTTTACTGTCTCAATTATTTATTATTTTGGGAACATTCATTTTAAAGTGGTTAAGGAGGTTTGGGATGTCGAAATGTATTTTCTTCCATGTAATTAAATATCCACTACAAAAAATAGATGTTATTTACATAAAATATATATTATATAATTTATTATTGTATAATTATTATTTTAATATTATTTTTATTGATTTAATATTATTATGAAATAAAATAAATCCTTAAAATTATTCTTATAATAATAAACACACATTAATAAATTAGAAAATACTTATTTTTTAATAAAAACATTTATTATTGGTTTAATGGATATTCAATTACAAGTAAAAATAAAATTTTGGGCCATTCACACTAATAGCTAGTGATGTCATAGTCCTCACTACAATGGATGGTCTTGAAATACAAAGTTTCACACCTCGACCCTTAGTTTTTAATTATTTATTTTATTTATTTTAATTATCATTACAATGGCTTGAGACTTTTTATTTTGGAGGTTTTTAAATTTTTAGGTAATTTTGAATGTCGCACGGTTTAACTGCAAGGTTGGAAAAACTGGGTGATAGTCATCTGAGTGGGGTCTTCAATATTACAAATTCATTCTGCACAATTGATGCACATTTTTTCCAATTTTACGAGTGACCTTGTGTTCCCAATAAAGGGTGAACTGTTGGTTCATAGTTTGAGTAAATTTTGTGGCAACCATGTGACATACCCATATTCTTAAAAAACTAAAAAATTAAAAAATTGTACTTTATCTATTTTACCCTAATTAATCTCTCCTCTAACCCCTCTCCCCCTTCTTGTGTGTGTGCCCTATATTTTAAATAAGAATAATAAATTATTTAAAATATATTATATTATTTAAATTAATTATCTAAATCAAAATAAAATCTTTAAAATATCCAAAACAATTGGATATAAATTTCTATAATTGGAAAATTTATTTGTGTGACTCATGGTATCCTTTTAGATTATTATTATAAATTATGAATATAATTCGTAATTATAATATACTTAATAAAAAGGTATGAATGGTGGAACTATGCTTCAATGTCTCATGTAGAATTGCTTTGATCTTAGCATATCTTCTAGAACACACACAGGAGTGGAAGAACAGAACTCACACCCACACAAAACAACAACAAGAAAGTTTTATAAGGTTTAGATTTAGTCTATAAATTGATAAGTCCAGTCAGTTGATCTGGTTCCGCCACCTTTCAATATTTATGGAAAACCCTCTACTGGGACAATGTCACTGAAAGATGCTCAACTCATACACTGCCAGAACTTCTAATCCTCAATGAATAGTGTAGTAAATCCATTTTACTCTTCTGTGTCCCTATGAATAATTATATAGCCTATGAAAAAATATGATTTATTCTTATGAATCGGTATTGTTTCCCATGCACATATTAATCGCTTCTTCCAAACTTCCATCATTCATAATAATTCATCATCACCGCTTTTATCTAAACTTGCAGAATTCCCTAATTCCAATAAACTGCTTACATCTAGTTCCATAACATAACTTCTAGAATCAATATTTCCATAATTTTATGTTTACTTTATTAAAAAAACAAATATCATCGCCCAACCCAGCAATATCTCACTTGATTATTGTTTTCTCATCTTCACCAATTTCTCTAGGTCACTTACAAATGTCCAAACATCCTTCCAATCATAAAAACAACAATTGAATCTACCTTACTTTCTTTATAATCATACAATACCTACTGAGTTGAATTCGTTCCATAGACATTCCTGGACTATAACCTTTTTCATTATATATTTTATATTCTAACACCCATTTATCTTCTATAGATCTCGCACTTTATCTTTTACAAGCTTCCAAATGAAGTGGTATTTCAGCTTAATGTGTCTTATTATCGAGTGAAACAACATATTATTTTCAAGATGGACCACGTTATGACTATCATATAATAACATTTTATTACCATGTTTCCTTCTTATTTCCTCTAATAATCCCTTTATCCATATCATATCCTTTTAATAATTCATTATTTCAATATACTCTAAACAATTGGTAGATAGTGTAACTACTGGATGTAGTCTAGACATCCAACTTACCAAAGTTCATATATAGGTAAACACAAATCCAATGGTACTTTTCTATGTATCTGTATGTCCTCCAAATTCTACATCACCATAATCTTGTAATGGATAATCTATTTTGAAACATAAGGCTAGCCCTTTTAAACATTTGTGATACCAGAGTACCCACTTACCACTACCAAGTGCTCCTTTCTCATATTTACTATAGACCCTCTAAAAATCCCCATTTTATGAGAAATTTGTTTCCTTAGACAAACTATGACATAAATAAAACATAAAATTGATAATTCATAGAAATCCTTTTCCATGTCATATCTTCATCTTCCATTCATAGTGACTTCTCTTTTGATGGTTTGAAATTTATGATCAACGGGTAGATAAAAGTTTAGATCCATAAATTCTAAACCATTACACTATCTTAGAAATGTATTATGATTGATAAAACATAATTTTTTCATGCTTCTAATCCCTTTAAATTATCGTCACTAAAACTATATTATCTTCCTCATTATCCTTCATCTTGATCTTTCCAAAAAAATCTACCTTTAGTTTTTCAATTCGCTTCATCTTCGGATCCACTAGAATAATGTTATACCCATAGAAGAGAATAATGATGATACTTTCATCATAAAACACCTTTTTTTAGTGGTAATGATAGACATTTCATCAGAAGAACTTCCATTTTAACATAAAGGCACCAAACTTTCAGTTCTATTGTCTGGGTGTTTGTTTTAGCCCTTAAAAACCTAGTTTAAGATTACACACCATATTTATTCTAGATTCCTCAAATCTTTATGTTTTATATATGTATAATTACTCCTACAAATATTCATTAAATAAAATTTTATTCACATTAAATTGTCCAATACATAGGCTTTCATCAGTCACCATTTCAAGAACCATCCATATTTTTGTGTGCTTAAAAACTGGAGAAAATATTTCACTGAAATTAACTTTTTTATTTAAATAATTCCATAAATAATTATCCCTTTTACTTTTTTCTACCATACATGTCTTCCTTTATACTATAAACTCATTTATTATTTAGTGATATTTTCCTAGTAGGAATTTTTATTATCTCCCATGTTCTGAAAACATGTAAAGATTCATTCCCTTCCTTCATAGATAACTCCAACTATCTTGAGTCACTAATAAATGTGGTTTCTTTTGAGATTTTATCTCACCACAACCCATAATGAGTAGGTAATAAAACATATTAATGAACCTCTATAGTGGTCTTTTGACTCTAGTAGACCACCTTAACTCATGATGTTGTGATCCTTCCAAAATTGAATCTTTCCCAACTCTTCCTCAAGATTCCATAGTCACTGATCTTTTTAATACATATGATCTTAGATACACCTCCAAAACATGACATATATTAGAAAATTATCCTTCCGAATAATTAGATGATTCCAAAAATTGATTGATTTTCAAACTACCTGGATCTTATGAACTTCTTCTCATATCAACTATGGAATTATTCACTAATTTTTTGTTCTCAATTATATATTCTTCCAAGTTCCAATTATTCTGTATGATACTTTCATTAAATAGAACATTTTGGATTATTAATATATTCCAGAGATCATTTTCCTAAATCTGGAATCCAAATTCTTCACCACTTTACCCTACAAAAAAAATGTCTCAAGATTTTTCTTCTAACTTGTCTCTTTCCCTAGAATCAATATGGAGATAGGAAACACTTCTAAATATTTTGGGGTAGAAAACATTGAATGATCTTTTGATACAAAAATATTTCAAAATCTCTAACCATAATGGCGTGTAAGTAATTTGATTCATGATTTATATCACACAAGTCACTATTTCATCTTAAAATTCATTTGGGAAAACAGAATGTAGTGTCACGCTGGGATATCTAATTTAGCATCTGGTTCATCCAACCTGCCACATCATTTTATTCTAGTGTTCTAAGCACTATATTCTAAAATTAAATTTTTTCTTCCAACATAACCTTTGTAACTCTCTACTTCCATATTCCCCTCCATTATAAGACCTCAAGCACTTAAGCTTTAATCTAACATTCTTTTCTACCATGGATCTCCATCAAATGAAGGTTCCAAAAAACTCCATACTTTTACTTGAGAATGAAAACCCACACCTTTCATGTTCAATAATCAATGAAGTTAACATATTATAATAACCCTTTGTGAAAAAAACCATTGTTGGCCCCCATACATTCATATGCACTAGCTCCATCATTCGAGTCATTCGTGTATTACCTTCCTTATTAAAGGAAACCTTACACTACTTCCCAAGTATACACTCTCCACAGGTTCCATACTCCACATGATTTAGTTTTGGTATTCCTTTATCATTTGGGGCATTCATCCCATTCTCACCTATGATTCTTAGATGTTCATTCCATAACTTTTCCATTCCAAACGTTGTTTTTTCTGGAAAGTTTTGTGCCTTTCCAACTCTCATTATAGTAAAACATTCAATCTTTCACACCTTTGGCCACTACTATGGATCCCTATCTTATCTTACACACTCCTTTTATAAAACATGTATAGAAACTTTCATCATAAATATAAACTATTGAAATTAGGTTCTTCTATAATCCTATTACGTGCCTCACCCCTTGAAACTATAGTTAGTGTTCACTCTTGATTTGGATATACTATCACCCTTTCAAACTATCACAATGGTTCCATTATTAGTAATATGAACCTTGAAAAATATTATGGAGACATAGTTCCTCATTCTCCCCCTAACCATAGATGTTGATTGAAATGAATCCATGGAATCAATGATCTATGGTGCCAATAGACTGATGATACATTGAAATAAATTCCTTTCCTCGCCTATTATATTTTTGGAAGAAATTATATAAGTAATATTTATGTAATTATCCTCCTTTCTATGTAGTCCTTCTTCTGGCATCTCTTCTTTCAACAGTACTAGCATAAAGATCTATTCTTAATTTATTTTTCTCATCTCTTCTCAATTTTATATGAATTTTTTTCTAACCTTTATTTTAAGTGTAATGCCCTATAAATTGCACACTAAAGGCATTTGTGATAGTTTTCTAGACCTCCTTCTACCTAATATCTTCATTTAGAATGAGATCATGAATATCCTTGAACTCTAAATCAGTCTTACTATTTGAATTACTCATTGTGGTATCCATTGCACCCCATTATTCTAGATGTTATAAAATAAGAATCTATAGTGACTTTTGTTTTTTTGTGTAATCCTTTGGAATATTTCTAGGAATATTTATAAAGACATACACTAATTCGGTGTAGGATTCAAAGGCTCAGAGATCCTTGGAGAAGTGATATTAAAAATATTAAATATTTTATATCATGCACACTTTTTTTGGAAATATAGAATAACCCCTATGTGAAGTTTTGGATCCTAAATTGAGATATTGGTTGAGTTAAAAATGTAGGTTTTACCTCAGGTGTGACATAAAGTTTGTTGTCATCAGTTGATCAGTTTAGGGAGAGCATTGGCGGATGTGTTGATGAAATATTAGTTTATTTAAAAATAAATAAACTAATATACCCTCTCCATATTGGGTTATCACACACAGAAAATGAGTGGGAGGATCCCCCTTTGCATGATGGATGACCCAAGGTTGAATCGAGGATAGAAGGTGTCATTGAAACCTATTTTTAATTTTGATCACATCAGATCGAGGTGCAGAAGCTTCAGAGAATCATTTTGAAACCAAATATTTGGAATTTCTCTACAAGGTAGGTGTATTTACAATATTTATGTCTTGACCCCCGTTTATGCATTGTTTTATGGTTTTATATCCCTATTAACACTGCTAGAGATCCCATGGGGGTAGATCTGTGGGTTTTAGGTGGAAATCGTGGGTTTTATGAGTCTTGTATGGATTTCCCATTTGGAAATTTTGATCACATGGCTTGTAGTGAAAGAGAAAACACCATGTGTTCTTCTCTTTTGGGGAAGATAATCTTTTTGGGGGATAAAAGTTGTGTATTGGGGGTACATGATATGTAGTGAGCTTTGGTCATGTGACTGAGGATACGGTCAAATAAAGCATGATAAGGGACATGGTTGTGTGGTGGTACATGTAATTATGATACAGGCATGGGTTGGGATACACGAGCATGAACAAGGACATAGGATTGGGCCAATCCATGGGGAACACGCCACATATTTATGGTATATTCCATATGTAGTGACATGGATAGCCAGCCTGTGTGTGTGTGGGAGGACACACCCTGGTGTTTGAATGAGGTCACACGCTATGTGAAGTGGGGTGTGAACTGTGTATTTTCCATATACACATTGAGTACTAAAAAGGGGCATGTCCTGGGGATAGTTTTTAGAGACACACTATGTATTCCAGGTACACACCATGTACTTCCCTTAAAGATGCATCTCCGAATTCAGGACTCAGATAGAGTCCCACAAGTAGCCTCTCCTAAGTAGTTTTCTATGTAGAACATGGCCATGGTTTTGGTATGAGAGATGTGTCATGAGGTGACACTAGCGAGACACTTCTTATAGAATCATGTGAACCAATATAAATTGATTATATTCCCTTGGTCCATTATTATGAGGGAATAGGGTGGCATTACAACCTCAGTATAGTTTGTGTATCCCTCTGGGAGGCCGGAGCGGGATCCTCTATCATACCTTCTTCCCTAGGTGGGCTTTGTGGTAACTTCATGACTATCATATACAAGATGGTGATCCCATACGTAGTAGGTTACCCCATTATGGTTTTTGGTATCTTCGTGCACATGATCCCCTTCTTAACTGGTGGTTTCAGTAGGGTTTCCGGCATTATCATCTATATGATCCCCTACTTGGTGATTATTTCCATATATTGGTTTTTATTATCTCTCGGCAGGCTTGGGTATGATCCCCTATCTGTGTATCATGACTCTAAGTCTCGATAGGGTTTTTGGTGTCCCCTAGTATACCTTGGTGTGTGTAATATTCTCAATTTTAGATGATAATAAAAACACTCTTTGTTAATAATTTGTGATTTTTTTATGCGAAAAATGTAAATTTTCAATAAAAAAATCATATAATAAATGATTTAAGGCTTTGTATAAGGATAAAAGCCTAGTTAACACCTTGGAATATTCTATAAAATATTTTCGTAGTGAGGCACTGAGATAGAATGTATTTATAGAGTCCGTAGATCCTCAACACTAAAAGAATAAAAATATTAAATATGTTATATTACATGCACACAATTGTTCCAAAAAAATGATATATATTCCAAATGGTGTCTTGTAAGAGAAATTTGAGGTCTTCGTTAGGTCTGGGATGAGGTTTTTACCCTAGCCATGACATAACATTTGTGTGTGTTGGAAGTTTGGTCAGATCACATGCGAGGATAAATTATTTAATATTTTTATTATATATTTTTCTTAAAATAGTTAAATATATACAAAACAATGTGTTGTATGAGAAATATAAGACCTCAATTAGGTCCTAAATGATTGGTTTGCACTAGGCACAATATAAAATTTGTGCACATTGGATGTTTGGTCAGATTGCACACGAGGATAACTTGTTTAATATTTTTAATATATACTCTGCTCGGTTTACGGGGTTGCTTCACCTTACTCCCTTGTTATCTTGGAATGTGGAATGAAAATCATAGAAGTTTGATATAGGATTACAATCGGATCTCAAATATCTGGTTACAGGATTTGATTTGATAATGTACTCTTAGGTTCTTCACAAGGCCCTAACCTTTGAGAAGGTGCTAGAGGAGGACAGGTCAGCAGGCTTGCTTTCAACCCACAATGGTCTAATTACTGAGATTTATCTCACTATGGGGGATCTTATTTATAGTAGGAAGAGGAAGTAAAATGACTCACGTCATTGTAGTGGAGGACAATTAGAATTGAGAAGAGGCTCACCATCACCTCCTATGAAGGAGGGAGGCCCTCAATATTATAACTATGGGTATTGGGGGAATTATCACGCTTTATTCCCAAAACTGAAGAATAAGTTCCACAAATATGCTGATACAGGACATTTGTAGTGATTCTTCTCAAAGTCATCATGTTCGAGGTCTCACGGGGGTTCAATACAGATTTAGGCACCAAATCATGGTATAGGATGGGCCCAGTAGTCGGCCCAAATGATAGGGACCGAAGCAAGTTACAGAGAGGTTCATAGATATGAGGTAGACAGAGTCTATATAGTGGATCAAAACCCAATAGATGGAGATGAGAAACTTGTTAGTATATGAGCTATGTTATTGAACACATATTTTTTTATCTTCTTCCTTGTTTAATACTTTTGATTCATTTATATCTATGAGCTATGTCTTGAATTGACTTACCAGTAGAGTTGTGTTTCCCTAACCTACCTTTTTTTATACATCATTGAATGATAACGTGAAACCCTAGTATATAAGGGAGTGATATTTGGTGCTTCCATTGGTGAGATATGTTTGATGTATTTTCGTATCACTAGGTGGGAGTACATCATGGTGGACCTTGTGATGGGTTACCCAGGACCCCAAGGAGTCGTGACACGGTATGGGTGATGGTCGATCAGCTAATGAAGTCTTCTCACTTATTACCAATTAGAGATACTCACTCAATATAGGATCTAGGAAATCTCTATGTCCAAGAGATCATACACCTACATGGAGTTCCCATGAAAATTGTTTCAGATAGAGATGCATGTTTTACATTGTGCTTTTGGAAAGGCTTTTAGAAATCCCTAGGGACTGAGTTAAGATTGATCACGGTGTACCATCCTCAAGCTGATGGATAGTCCAAGAAGGTAATACGTATATTATAGGATATTATTGGATTATGTATGCTAAACTTTGGTGGAGCATGGGATGATCACCTAGCCTTGATTGTGTTCACATACAATAATATTTACCAGGATTCAATTCAGATGGAACCTTATGAGGATCTTTATGGGATGTCGTGTCGCTCATTGCTATGTTTGCATGAGGTAGGTGAGGCAGTGGTTCTTGGACCCATCATGGTTGATGAGACCTTTGAGAGAGTGCAGCTCATACAGAATAGGTTGATCAACACTTAGAGTAGATAGATATCCAATGTCGACCATAGGAGGAGACCCTTGGAGTTCACTATGGGAGATCAAGTTTTCATGAGAGTGAGTCCACACTACAAAAAGTACTACTTAGTGGTGTTTTATTAGTGGTGGTTCTAGTAACTACCATAAATTAAATCTGGTTAAAAAAATTATATAATATAGCAGCAGTTTGATCAAACCGCCATTATATTTTTATTATTTTAACAATTAGTGGTGGTTTTAATTAAACTTCCAATGAATGTTTTAAAAACTCATAATTCCACCCCTTTCCCTACTCCCTCTGCACAACCCCAACCCCTTTCCACCCCCTCCCTCTCGTGACCTTGTCCTCTCCATTCCTCGGTGGAGAACCCAACCCCGCAACCCCCATTCCCCCCACCCCTTTGACCTATCTTCTACCTTCTTGGCAGAGACCCCGACCCCCATGACACCCCCTCCAACCCCTACCCCTACGACCCACCCCCCACTAACCTCCCTCTCCTCAGTTCACATTTCCCCTCCTCTTTAGTGATGCATACCCCCCCAACCTCCCTCTCCCTAGATCAGTTCCCCTATTCTTTAGTGACACAGACCCCCCCCCCCCATGACCTCCCTCTCCCTACTCGGATCCCCTCCTCAGTGGTAATGTAGACCCCCCTTAAAGGTTTAATCTCCTCACCCTAAATCTATTATTGAGTAGCATTAGATGGACAATAATAGCTGATAAAAAGAGTATATAATTTGTTTTTCAATCATTCAACAGTAATTTATATATTTAATTTTGGTTTATAATGTTTTATTTGTCTTTTTTAGTTATTTGTTTAGAGTTATAAAAATAAATAATTTGGGTTATGTTGTATGAAATTTAAAAATTAAATTTTTTTATGATATAAGTCAGTTATGGAATCTATATCATTCATAATTTTAGGGTTTTTATTTTATATTAATGAATTCTACTTTGTTCTATATATGTTAATTCCTTTAATTTTTTACATATACATAATTGAGACTATTTTACAACTCATGACCAATTTTTGGTATAGTTGGGGTCACACATGGTTTCATCTCCAACCCCGATATGATCTCTAAGGATAAAGGCCTTGAAAATGTGATATTAGAAACTTTTTTAAATTTATCAGAATGCCCCATGTTTTATTAATATTTTAGGAATAATTTAGTTTAATAAAATCTATCGAATAATGATAGAGTATTTAGGGTTAAGTTTTACATTCATGATAATCAATTATTGGTTATAGTGACTGAAACAACCAAAATTGTTTCATTGATTTTATTTAATTAACATGATTTTTAAGAAAACTAATTATAGAGTGTAGTTTTTTTGTTTTTTTGTTTGAGTCAAATGACTAATTTTTTATCTTTTGATTTGAAAATCACAATACACAATATTCAAATCTATGTTAACTTCATGATTTTTGTGTTTATCTCAAATTAAAGGAGCGTCTAATTTGATGTTGTGTGAATAGAGTTGGTTTATATAATTCATGGAACAACATGAAGTCACACTCTACTAGTTCAATATAATATATATATATATAGTTGAATATTTTGGGTATTACTAACATATTGTGATATCCAGATAAAGTATACATTGAATTCATATATTTAAAGTGGTGTTCTTGGTCTTAGTTAGATCATGGAAAATGGTTCATACATTACTCAATGTAGCTAATTTTTCAATGGAATGAACCCTCCTTAGTTACAACACTAGGGTAGAATACAACATTATCCTTTTCTCCCATAAAAAAATATCATATACATATAAAATATCAAAAATTGATACATCTTTATCATCTTTAATGTAGAGGTTTTTTTCTACACTTTCATCATTAAATATTAATTTTTTCAAGAATCTATATAAATTCAAATACCATTCTATTGAGTCTTATCCTAAATTTTATAGATCCTAATTTAACCTAAAATAACCAATTTTATCTTTACTGATAAAGACACTTCATATTTCAACTCTCAATTTAGGAAGACAAATTTGATATCTTTTAGAACGTTCATGGGTTTCCTTTTTTCTAAAATATGATGGTCATCTAATTTATGTCATTATAAATATATTTTTGTGAGAAATAATAATTCATTTGATTCATGTTTTTATTTACAAGTTTAGTAAGAAAATTTTCATTATTTGATTCATCCCATTTTCCTTTATAGTTATTATGAAAGTGTCAATAGAGAAGTTGGGTGATATTTAATTTTGATTATGCCTATTTGATTAAAATTTTATATCTTTATATATGAATGTATAGGGAGAATAAAATCCAATAACTATGGATAAAAGTTGGATTAATTTACCTCAAAACACACCTTGATATTCCAATGGTTTGGAATAATTTTTATATTATGCAATTGCAAACGGATTAGTGGATGGTAGAATAAAATGTACATGTCCTGATTGTAAATTCAAGAAATGGTTGAATAGAAACTAAGTATATGAGAATTTGATATTAAAATAGTTTCATGATCGATATTTATGTTGGATTTGGTATGGTTAATAAAATGTTATGGAATGTTATAATAATGAAATTCTGTCAATGAAATACAAAGTGACCCGATATTGGAGAATTCATTTTGAAATTTGTTAAATTATGCATTTGGTTTTACATAATACAATGTCCAAGATTTTAATAGATCAATAGAACCTTTAGTTGATCCTAGTCAGGTTAATGTTTCTTAGAAATTCAGTGACCAAAAAAATTATTTTTATGAATTAGTTGAAGATGGACAGCAAGAACTATATGAAGGGTGTGCCAAGTATTCGAAGTTGTCTTTTCTACGTAATTTGTATCATATAAAGTGTCTCTATGGAATTATTGAAAAATAAATTTCCATGATTTTAAAGTTTATTCATCATGAATTTAGTGAAGCTATGATCCCTCCATCATTCTATGAGATGAAGAAATTAATCAACAAACTTAGAATTGATTATACAAAGATACATGCATGCCCTAATGAATGCATGCATTACTGGGGAGAAGAGTATGATGAAGAAGAATGCACAAGATGTCATAAAAGAATATGGAATTAAATGAACAACAATGATAGTATAAATCAATGCAACCCCAATAATAAATAGAAGAATAAAACTCATGCAAAGTTATTGTGTTACTTTCCTATGAAACCACGTTTAAAATGATTATTCATCTCATCTAAGACTACATACGATATGAAGTGGCATGCTCTGGATAGTAACGATATATTGATGAGACATATCAAAGATTCAATATCATGGAAGATGCTTGATTTTCTATATCCAAATTTTTCTTCGGATTATAGGAATGTACGTTTGGGATTGGTTTCTGATGGTTTTAACCCTTTTGGTACTTTAAGTACTAATTATAACATTTTTCCAGTTGGTTTGATCCCCTATAATCTACCACCATGTTTGCATATGAAGAAGACTTATCTCATAATTTCAATGATTATTCTTGGAAATAAAATTCCTAGAAATGAAATTGATGTATACCTTCAACCTATAATTAAATAATTGCAAGGATTATGGGATTATGGTGTGGAAACATATGATGATTCAACAAGAAAACTATTCAAAATTCATACTACTTTAATGTAGAAAATTAGTGAATTTACTAGAGTAGTAAATTTATCTATTTAGCACACTCATACTAGTTTATCTTGTCCAGTTTGTAATTTTGATTTTGATCCTCAATGATTACCTCATAGCAAAAAATGGTGTTTTATGTGTCATCATTGATTTCTTGATGATTCTCATAAATTCAAGTTTAACAAGACATGATTCACTAGAGTTATTGAAATGAGAAATTCACCAAAGGTGTTATCTGGTTCAAAAAACTTGGTAAAGTTAATGAATTCCACTGAAGAATTTGGAAAATGACATTAGTTTAAAGAAGGGGGAAGGGTATGAGGTACAATATCTGAAGAATCTAGAACACAAAAAGGAAGAAAAATAGTATATTTTTCAAACTTCTTTATTGGAATTTTAATTTGATATGTCATAATATTGATGTAATTCATATTGATAAGAACATCTATAGAAATGTAATTTTTATGGTACTTAATGAGTAGGGTAAATCAAAGGATCACCTTAATACTTGTAAGGATTTGGAGTCAAGGAATATAAAACATAGTTTGTGGGAAAATGAGAATGAAAAGTATTCTTCAACTATTTTTACAATGAATAGTCATGAGAAAGATGTATTCCTTCAAACATTAAAGAATATAAAAGTACTAGATGGATATTTGATGTACATGGATTTCGCATGTATTTTTATAATTTTCTAACATAGTTTTAATTAATTAGTTTAACGATTTTTTATATTTTTAGTTTATTTTTGTAGTTTCGTATTAGTTTAAAAATTTTGATAATTTTTAGTTAATTTATATACTTATATTAGTAATTTAGTATTTTTATTAGTTGTATTAATTTTATATATTATATTTAACACTATATTATTATTATTATTAGTTTCACTAATTTTAGTTTAGTTTATTTTATTAATTTTTATTAGTATGTATATCTTAATTTGTATTTTATTTCATTATTTTATTGCATTAATAAAATAGTATTTGTTATTAGTTTATTATTATATTTAATAATAATATTATATATAATTACATGTGCATTAATATATTATTATTTATCACTTTTTTTAACTTAATTAGATAATTAGTTTTTTTTTTAATTTGAATTTAACATTTTTTTTATTCTATTCTATTTTTTTTATTTACCCTAACTACCCACGCACCACCCCACCCCTTTGACCCTTTCTCCTATTCCACGCCTCTTCCCTCCCCATTTTTCTCCCCTTCTCTCTCCAATCTCCCCCTCATTCCCTTATCCCTCCACGCCACTCCTATTCCCTCGCCAACCTCCCCTTTTTCTCTCAAATCACCCATGCCACAACCCATTTAATTCCCTCTCTCACTCTCGGCCGCGACTGGATTTTTTTTTCAGCACCCCACATCTCCCCACGGCCCTCCCCTCTATCCCACTCCCCATCCCACTGGGCCCCGCTCCCTCGCCCCTCTATCTCACTGGCATCCCCTCTCACCCCGTCTGCCAACCTGCGCCCCACTTCTTCTCCACCACCCTACCGCCTCATGCTGCACAGCCGTGCGCAACCCCAGCGGCCTCCTGCTGCAGATCCCGTCCGCCGGCCTTCTCCATTCGCCGCACTCCCCCTGGCACCCTCCCTTCTCCACGCCGTCACCCGGCTCTCCCCTTTCTTCATTCATCAACCCACCGCCCCTTCCTACTCTTCATTTTCAGCGCCCCATCTCACCCGCTGCCTTACCCGCTCATCCTTCCCATCTCGGACACTTGAGGGTGCAACAGGAACACCAAGCAGCCGCGATCTCTCATCGACGTGCGCAGCGATTTTCTTGTCCTCCGAAGATTCACGTCGCACGGCGAGAGCGAGTGCAGATCAAAACATATTTTTCAGCGACGCGGTGGTTTGATTCGGGTGCGGCGTCAGCGACCGCACGGAGCGGAGCGATGGTTATTGTTTTGCGATCGTTGACGATGTCTCGCGGTGAAAACTACGACGACATGAGCACGGTGATTTCTGTTTACTATTTTATGTGTTGTGTTGTCGTCATGATGGCGGGCTAATTCATTGGTGTCAGAGTTGTGATAAATGTGATGGTGAATGCATGTCTTTAATTTATATTCATGTTTTATTGCCTTTTAAATTAATTTTAATTGGATGTTTATTTAATTAATTATATCTGCGTTGAAATTAATTGTTATTTGGGCTCTCCACACATGCTTTGGTGCCCGTTCGTGTGATACCTAATAAGTAATCACGAACGGGAGTTCATCTGAGAATTTATTTATCCAGAATTTGATCAAGCGCGCAATCGAATTTTGAATAAATAAATATATTAATTGGAAAATTAATATTTTTTGTGCGCTCTCCTTCAAACTGACATGAGTGATACTTAATAAGTAATCTCATGTGAGCGAACCCAACGTAGGTAGATACTTAGACTTTGTGAGAAACGGGTCATGGTATTTCACCAAGTGATTCAGCACTATAAGGACGCGCAAATTATTTTTCAGGACAGAGAACGAAATGATAAATAATTTGGGTGAAAATTAGAATGTTTTCTAACATCAGAGAACGAGACCAGATGACATTTTGATTAAATTTGGAATCGGTGATAATTGAATAAATAAATATTCAAATATGGGAATTAAATAATTGACATTGCATGCACTTGAACAGACATCACGACTCTGACACTTCCATCTCTGCCAGTTTATTTCATAGCTAAGTTCACTTAGATAGTTTTAGTTAATTTAATTAGTCATTTTTAAAATAGTCATTTAGTTTTTAGAACTTAGTTGTTAATCACACAATTAAAGCCCATCCGCCTGAACATTCCTCCAAAAGGACATTTCTAGTGTCTACTCACATTCTCTCTGTGGTTCGACCCTGCTCGCCACTTCTACAGTAGTTAGTAGGTAAATAAATATTGCAAATTTGCACGCGTTGCGACGCGCGTGCCAAATTTCTGGCGCCGTTTCCGGGGAGAATAGTAGCATTAGGAGTTCCTTTAAAAGATTAATTTAGGTCAAAAAATTAAAAAAAAATTAAAAAAAAAAGTTTACTACTCTGGGAATTTTTCATTGCAGGAATTTTCAAGACACCCAGAAGCTCGGAATGACGTGGGCCGCACCACACAATTACAACCAGTACCCGCCCTATGTAGCCCCGACTCAAGGTATGACGTATAATGATTCACCGCACATGATCTATCCAGGTAATCCCGTTTATTTCAATGATCTTTATTCAAGTCCATGTTATGATCCATATGAGAATATTTCACCATTCTATGAAACACGACCTTATACATCTGTTGATCATTTTCAATGTCAATGCATTCCTGAAAATTTAGAACTTGACAATTCATGTCAAACAAATGATTCAATAATTGAACACATGTTGTATTGTGCTATCACTGAGACCAATCGGAGGTTTGAACTTCAAGATGAATGCAATGCAAAGTTGCTTTCCTCAACAAAAGATCTAGAAAATCAATTGAATAATTTAGTAAATCAAATGAATCATATTTCTGAACTACCTGCTTCATTACCCCTTGATGATCTAATTCAAAACAATTCTTTTGAGGAGAGTGCAATAGAGGGTCCATTTGAACAACATCTATGTCCCGAGTCTGATAATGGGATTGATCTGCCTTCTTATCATACAATTGATGACTCCCCTCCATCACAAAATAATTCTTCTAATCTAATCACATTTCAAGAATATGAGATCTTGGTCTTCCGCCCTGTTGAACATAATGGTCCCTCAGAAAATGTGATTTCATGTCCTTCTGTGAATTCACAACCTAGTCATCCCAAAGTGAAAAAGGACACATTCAATGTATATCAAATTGCACCTTTTCAGGATGAAGAGGACATTGAACTAGGATCATTATTTACCATGATAGATTTAGAATTGAACCAAGAGACAGTGGATTGCCACACTCAAGAGGACATCACTTCAAATGACATCAAATCACCTCTTTCTAAAAATCCATGTGAGTCTGAAACTTTTTCTAAAATAGAGACATCTGAAACATTTCTGGAGTCGAAGAATCAATCAGCATTGGTGGTAGAGAACACTCATAATTTTCTAGAAACAATGGAATAATGGGATTGCTTGGAGGATCCTGATTTCGTGGTGACACATGCACCAACAGAGAAAAATTATGAGGGTGATATAGAAGAAAATATTGAAAAAGATGTCATTCTTGACACAATGGAGTCATCTGCTCCAATTGATCCTGCACCACTTTCTCCATGCGTCGAGGTTAAAAACACTTCACTTGAAATACCCACATATGCTAACAATATTTTTGACCTTGGCACAATCAATGAAACCATCGAGCATGAATTGAGTTGGAAACCAGTATATTTCCCCGTGCTAGTGGTTGGGTGTGAAAATGAATTGGGATACATCATCAACCCAGATACTACATTCAAGGATATGATGGATATAAGCCGACTGCTGAAGGAGTCTAGTAATGGAACTTTTTCACTTGTGTATGTTCAAGGAGGTAATCTTTTTGATCTTTCCATTGACAGCCTTTTCCCAAAATTCAACAATTCGATGAGTCTTTCTTCAGGTGAGGTATAATCATTCCCTTGTGAGTTGGCATATTTTCATTTCATTCCACACATCCACTATTCTAACAAGATTCCGTTGAGATTTTGTGCAGCTTGCAGGATAAACTCATCTTCAATGAATGGATTTCGCGCTCCTACTGAAAAAGAAGCAGATGCATGGTTTACATTTCCATTCGATCCTGGTGGAGTTTCAATAACGTCTGGCTGAAGACGAAGTAAACTTAGCACTCAATGGGAGGAAACCCATAATTTGTTGTTTTATTTTCACTGCATTTAATTTCATTTCATTTAGTTTTATTTTAAAATAAAAAGGCATGCATTTACCACAATCTCTTTTCTCCTGAAACTACAGTGGATTTAAATTCATCATAAATATTTTTATCATCCACATGATTTTGATTATGGTGTGACTTCTTTGATATGATGTGAGTACGTGTTGTCAATGTGTAGGTTTTACAGGTATACCATTTCTGGAGCTTCATCGGATACAAACAACCTCTCCGCGTCAATCTGCACTTACACAGGGAAGTGTTCTATTTTTTTCCATATTTTATGCTTCCAAAAACACCATGTAAAAAAAAAGAAAATTTTTGAAAAATTTGAAGAAAAAAAAACTAACATTCTTGTCATTGATGAACCCACATAAAAGCCATTGTATTTTTGTCACAACATAGTCAGGAACATACCACTTGTGTCCCTAGGTAGTTTGAGCACCTGATTCTTGTTTTGGAATTATCTGATCCTTTCTCTCATGACTTAGATGATTGCTGATATTATTTTATGCTTCGAAAATGTTTTTCAAAAACTTTTATATTTTTTACACTTATTCGCACTCATGATCATTTGTGCTGTCCAAAATTATATTTCCATACCCGTGAGGACTCTGATCCATTTCACAATCATCTCTTATTTCTCTTTTTCTTGAGGGAATCTCAACCATGTTTTGTCTTCTAGAACTTGCCATGTTTTTTCATCAAAGTGATAGGAATTTTTGAAAGTTGCACTAAAATGATCGAGGCATCTGTTTGATATTTTAGCCCCGTTGACCCACTAAGCCACCCAAACATTTTCTCCTTCGTATAGCCCTTAGAAGCCATGCAGGAGCCTTTTAGGATGAGCCCAAGCCGATACCCTTCCCTACCAATTTCTTGAATTTTTTCATGATGATTTCAATCTAAGTGTGGGGGGGAGAGACTTACTCATGGAGAGGGTTCTTCGAGAGGCAGTGAGTCATTTGATGTACATGGATTGACATTATTCCATCCTGATCATATGAGTTCTTTTTCACAGTAGCGACATTCATTTCATATTATTTTGATATAGGAATATAGAATCCTTTTCAGTTCCAACAATGAGTACATTGGTGGTCATTACGCGGTAACCCTCCCTTTTGGGGATACCTATAAAAGTGATGATCTATTACTCCAGGAACTAGAAAGTTTTCTATATGACCTACCTTCATTGAGATGTTACATCGTATACGCTACTTGTGTACCTTTCTTTGGGATTATTGTCTGACATTTATTTCATGGGGTTTTGGAACTGATACTCACTTGTTTTTCCTACCCATCTTATTTGAGTGAGTTGTATAAAAAAAAGAGCGAAACATTGGATTATCAAATGCTTGGGGACAAGCAGTGTTTTAAGTGTGGGGGAGCGAGAGTTTGAGGGAGACATTTAGATTGACTTATCATGCATTTATTTCAAGATTTAACCCTCCTTTTTACCAAAAAGATGTCAATATTTTTTAACCCACCGTCCCACAGCTTCAGAAACATTTGAACCTCATGTAAAGTCCTTGAGATTGGTACATTCTTTTGATTTCCACTAGTGGAGATGTGAAATTCATGGCAAGCCTATGGTAAGCATGCATGTGCATGAGAACTGAGAAAAACTTTGATCAAATCTTTTCGAGCGATGAGTGTAATGGCAAGGTAGGTCACATGATTGATGAGTGCACATACTTGTTTTGAAAAAATGCAAGCGAAAGAAAAATTGTTTTTGAAACTAAAGTTTTAAATGAAGCATGATATATTATGAGGAAAGAAATTGGAAAATTTTGAACATGTAATTTTGATGTTTCGATTTGTCTATGGGTCCACTTTTTTTTTCTTTCTGATTGTTTTTCCCAGGAGTGCAAAAGTTTAAGTGTGGGGGATTTGATGTACATGGATTTCGCATGTATTTTTATAATTTTCTAACATAGTTTTAATTAATTAGTTTAACGATTTTTTATATTTTTAGTTTATTTTTGTAGTTTCGTATTAGTTTAAACATTTTGATAATTTTTAGTTAATTTATATACTTATATTAGTAATTTATTATTTTTATTAGTTGTATTAATTTTATATATTATATTTAACACTATATTATTATTATTATTAGTTTCACTAATTTTAGTTTAGTTTATTTTATTAATTTTTATTAGTATGTATATCTTAATTTGTATTTTATTTCATTATTTTATTGCATTAATAAAATAGTATTTGTTATTAGTTTATTATTATATTTAATAATAATATTATATATAATTACATGTGCATTAATATATTATTATTTATCACTTTTTTTAACTTAATTAGATAATTAGTTTTTTTTTTAATTTGAATTTAACATTTTTTTTATTCTATTCTATTTTTTTTATTTACCCTAACTACCCACGCACCACCCCACCCCTTTGACCCTTTCTCCTATTCCACGCCTCTTCCCTCCCCATTTTTCTCCACTTCTCTCTCCAATCTCCCCATCATTCCCTTATCCCTCCACGCCACTCCTATTCCCTCGCCAACCTCCCCTTTTTCTCTCAAATCACCCATGCCACAACCCATTTAATTCCCTCTCTCACTCTCGGCCGCGGTTGGATTTTTTTTCCAGCACCCCACATCTCCCCACGGCCCTCCCCTCTATCCCACTCCCCATCCCGCTGGCCCCCGCTCCCTCGCCCCTCTATCTCACCGGAATCCCCTCTCACCCCGTCCGCCAACCTGCGCCCCACTTCTTCTCCACCACCCTACCGCCTCCTACTGCACAGCCGTGTGAAACCCCAGCGGCCTCCTGCTGCAGATCCCATCCACCGGCCTTCTCCATTCGTCGCACTCCCCCTGGCGCCCTCCCTTCTCCACGTCGTCACCCGGCTCTCCCCTTTCTTCATTCATCAACCCACCGCCCCTTCCTGCTCTTCATTTTCAGCGCCCCATCTCACCCGCTGCCTTACCCGCTCAGCCTTCCCATCTCGGACACTTGAGGGTGCAACAGGAACACCAAGTAGTCGTGATCTCTCATCGACGTGCGCAGCGATTTTCTTGGCCTCTGAAGATTCACGTCGCACGGCGAGAGCGAGCGCAGATCAAAACATATTTTTCAGCGACTGGGTTGCGATAAAAAATACAACAGTTCTTATGTGGGTTCATGAATGACAGGAGTGTGAGTTTTTTTTTTTTGTCTTTTTTTTTACATGGTGTTTTTGGAAGCAGAAAATATGGCGAAAATTAAAACACTTCCCTGTGTAAGTGAAGATAGATGCGGAGAGGCTGCCTGCATCCGATGAAGTTCCAGAAATGATGTACCTGTAATATCTACAAATGGACAACACATACCCGCATCATATCATAAAGATAACACCAAGAATCATCTAAATAGAAGCAGAGATATAGAAGAGTGGCAGGTGCATACAGATATCAGGAGGAGCTAAAAGAAAAATCACACATGCCATGTTTTATTTTATTTTATTTTATTTTTATTTTTTTTCAAACAAATTAGAACAGGTAAAAGGAGAAAAGGGGGGGGAATGAAACTGGAACATGGGTTGCCTCCCAGGAAGCGCTAAGTTTTACGTCTTCAGCCAGACGGATGGACAATGTTCAATCGTCTTGGTCCATCAGCTCAGAATTCCTCTGCCTCTTACGAGAACTAGTGGTTGTGTCCTCGATCTCACGGGGACGCTTGGTGGGATTAACCACCTCTGGAGCAAAGTGAGCGTGAAGCTGGTGAGGGAGGAACGGAATCTGTGCTCTTTGTGGTGGTGCTGGATGCTGAGCACGAATCTCCAGTGAAAGTTCCTCAAGTCGGCGCTCGATATCAGCCAGCTCCTGAGTTATCTGTCGTACTAAGTCAGAGGGAGACGGAACAAGCGCATCGATGACCACAGAAGAATCAGAAGAGCTAGACATTTTTTTAAGCTGCATTCACAAAGCAGATAGAGAGATAGAGATAGAGTAAGAAAACAAATATCAAGAATGAAGAAGCAGTCGGGTTGCCTCCCGATCAGCGCTAAGTTTTACGTCTTCAGCCAGACGGATAACTTCTCATTGCAATTGTAGTTCTTCAATGATGCCTATTTTATCCGAAGTGTGGTAAAGTTTAAGGCGTTGACCATTTACTTTGAATGGGGGCATCTTCCCATCAGAAATTTTGACAGCACCATGTGGATAAACAATTGTGACGGTGTAAGGACCTGACCACTTAGATTTGAGTTTTCCAGCCATGATTCGAAGTCGTGAGTTGAAGAGGAGAACTTTGTCGCCTGTTGAAAAATTTCTTTGTTGGATCCGTTTGTCATGCCAGGCTCGAGTTTTCTCTTTGTAAATCAAAGCATTGTCATATGCTTCTCTCCTCATCTCATCTAGTTCATTCATTTGTAGAAAACGCTTCTCTTGGGCAGTTTTTAGATCAAAATTCAGTTTCTTCACAGCCCAATAAGCTTTATGTTCCAATTCTACAGGTAAGTGTAAGGTTTTCCCAAAGACCAACCTATATGGGGACATTCCAATGGGTGTCTTGTAGGCAGTTCTGTAGGCCCATAGTGCATCATCAAGTTTGGTGACCCAATCTTTCCTAGATGTACTTACAGTTTTCTCCAAAATACCCTTAATTTCTCGGTTTGAAACCTCAGCTTGGCCATTGGTCTGTGGATGGTATGGGGTGCTCATGTAGTGGTGACATCCATGGCGAGTCATTAGCTTCTGAAACAGCGCATTATTGAAGTGGGTACCACGGTCACTGATGATTAGCCTTGGAATTCCGAACCGGGTAAAAATGTGTTGCTTCAAAAATTTAATGACGACTCGAGCATTATTTTCCGAGAATGCCTCAGCTTCCACCCATTTTGACACATAGTCCACACAGACAAGGATATAGGATTTCCCAAAAGATTTAGGAAAAGGACCCATGAAGTCAATTCCCCATATGTCAAAAATTTCAATTCCCATGATTGAGTGTTGTGGCATTTCGCGCTTCCAGCTTATACCCCCGGTTCTTTGGCATTTGTCACAATTCATGACGAATTCACGAATATCATGATTCATGGTTGGCCAGTACAAACCACATTGTAACACCTTGCTAATTTTTCGATGAATCCCATGGTGTCCTCCAGCTTCTCCAGTATGGCATAAGTTCAAAACACTCTCCACTTCTTCTTCAGGGATGCATCTTCTTATCATTCCATCCGCACAGTCTTTGAAAAGTAAAGGATCATCCCAGTAGTAATGTCGTGATTCATTCAAAAATATTTTCCTCTGTTCCTTTGATAAATCTGGATGTATCACACCTGAAGCTAAGTAGTTCACGAAATCAGCATACCAAGGTGTGATTATCTCAATGGCATAGAGTTGTTCGTCAGGAAATGTTTCAGTGATTAGTTTGACATTGATTTAACTTGTGTCATGGTCGAGGCGTGATAAATGATCAGCAACGACGTTCTCTGTTCCCTTTTTGTCCTTGACTTCAATGTCAAATTCCTGAAGTAACAGTATCCATCGAATGAGTCTCGGTTTTGCATCTTTCTTGGCCATTAGATACCGAAGTGTAGCGTGATCCGTATAGACAGTGACTTTTGAGAACAACAGATGGGATCGAAATTTATCAAAGGCAAAAACAACTGCTAGCAGCTCTTTTTCAGTTGTTGTGTAGTTATGTTGGGCCTCATTCAATGTTCGGCTAGCATAGTAGATTGGCCTAAAGATCTTTTCTTTTCTTTGCCCCAAGGCAGCTCCAACTGCCCAGTCACTAGCATCACACATTAACTCGAATGGTTGCTCCCAATCAGGTGAAATCATTATTGGGGCTTCAACCAAACGCTGCCTTAATAATTTAAATGCTTCCTGACATTCAGGGCCGAAGTGGAACGTGACATCTTTTCCCAATAGATTCGTAAGGGGTCGGGCAATAACAGAGAAATCCTTGATGAAGCGTCTATAGAATCCAACGTGCCCAAGAAAACCTCGAATGGAACGAACTGAAGAAGGCATGGGTAACTCAGAGATTGTACTAATCTTTGCGGAGTCAACTTCAATTCCTTTCTTTGAAATTTGATGGCCTAAGACTATTCCACTTTGGACCATGAAGTGTGACTTTTCCCAATTAAGTACCAGATTATTTTCTTCGCATCTTGCCAAAACCTTATCCAAATGTTCTAGACAGTCATCAAAAGAATTTCCATACACTGAGAAGTCATCCATGAAAATTTCCAAGAACTCTTCAATCATGTCATGGAATATTGCCATCACGCATCATTGAAATGTGGCTGGAGCATTACACATTCCAAAAGGCATTCGCCTATAAGCAAATGTACCATATGGACAAGTGAACGTGCTTTTCTCTTGATCCTCTGGTGTCACTGCTATTTGATTATAGCCCGAGTATCCATCCAGAAAACAGTAGTAATCTCGACCTGCCAATCGTTCAAGGATTTGATCAATAAAGGGTAATGGGAAGTGATCCTTTCTAGTGGCATCATTCAATTTCCGATAGTCGACGCACACTCTCCATCCAGTCACTGTTATTGTGGTTATCAATTATCCTTTATCATTCTCAACCACTGTGGTTCCACCCTTTTTAGGTACCACTTGCAACGGGCTAACCCACTGACTATCGGAGATTGGAAAAATTAAACCGGCATCAAGAAGTTTAATGACTTCTTTCTTGACTACTTCTTTCATGGGAGGTGTCAAGCGTCGTTGTGGTTGCCTGCAGGGTTTTGAATTATCTTCCATATGTATTCTGTGAGTACAGATGGCAGGACTTATACCTTTTAGATCAGCAATCGTCCAACCTATTGTTGGTTTCCTTTGTGACAGGACATTGAGCAATTTGCTCTCTTGTTCACTCGAAAGATTGGCATTTATGATGACTGGTAAGGTGTTTAAATCTCCCAAGTAGCTATATCTCAGGTTTGATGGAAGAGGTTTAAGCTCAAGTGTTGGAGGCTTTTCAAGTGATGGAGTAAGTGAAGTGAATTCATGTCTATCTAAAGGCTCGACTATATTCCTGATGAATTCCACTTCCTCGATTGATTCAGTGAACTCTTTATTTTCTTTGTGCAAATCTGCGAGGTCCAGCACATCGCTTGCAAACTCATCCCATTCTTCAATCGTATCCAGGAAATGACAGTCTGCTACAGATGGTTTTTCCATGGCCTTTAGGACATCAAATGTTATGTTCTCATCCCCAATTCTAAAAATTAACTTTCCCTCTTGGACATCAACCAGTGCTCTGCATGTCGCCAAGAAGGGTCTCCCGAGAATGAGTGGGACGTCCTTATCTTCTTCCATATCGAGGACAATGAAGTCAGCAGGGAAGTAATATTTATCAACCTTGACAAGAATGTCCTCTAGAATCCCTCAAGGATGCTTCACTGATCGGTCAGCCATTTGCAAGGCGACTCTCGTTGGCTTTAATTCGGTGATGCCCAGTTCTTCAAGGATTCTAGACGGCATGAGATTAACACTAGCTCCGAGGTCGCACAAAGCTCTTCCGAATTGACATCCTCCAATATTGCAAGGAATAGTGAAACTCCCAGGGTCTCTTAGTTTTGGAGGTATGGATCTGGGTATGACCGCTGAACATTCCTCGTGCATTATGATAGTTCCAACATCATCTAATTTTCTTCTTTTTGTCAGAAGTTCTTTGAGAAATTTGTCATAGTGGGGCATTTGTGTGATGGCTTCCGCAAAAGGAATATTTATTTGAAGCTTTTTGAACATCTCCATGAATTTTGAAAATTGAGCATCCAACTTCCTTTGCTTCAGTCTTTGTGGAAATGGAGGAGGTGGTATGTGGGATTTCGCTCTTTCGTTGAGTGCCTCATTTTCCTTCTCCTTTCTTGCCTTTTCATTCCTTGCAAGTATGTTTTGATCTTCCTCCTCTTTGGGTTCAAGTTGGATTGCTTTGTTTGTTGAGTCTCCATTTTCAGTGGAAGGTATAGGCGTCTCATCTGTTGGTTGAACATCAGGCTTTTGGTGCTCTGGTAACTGTGTGCCACTTCGCAATATGATGGCTTTTGCTTCTTCTCTTGGGTTGACTCTTGTGTTACTTGGAAGAGTTCCTTGCTGTCGGTTTTGCATTTGTGCGGCTAACTGACCGAATTGATTTTCAATGTTGCGCATGGAAGCCTGTAAGTTTTGGGTTTCCATATCTTGTGATTCAAACCGTGATTGATTGGACATCATTAACTTTGCTATAGTTTCTCCCCAATCTTTTTGACCTTGTGTTGCAGCAGGGGCGCAGTCCGTTGTTTGCTTTTTCTCCTTATACTTCTGTTGCTGATGGAACGGTGGTCGGTATTTCTGTTGAGACCCTTGATCTTGTGGTTGCATGGCGGGTCTGAAGGTAGGTTGAGCAGTGAATCCAGGTGGACCCATGTTAGGGTTCATTGGCTGAGTAGCCACTGGTTCCTTCCAACCTTGATTTTGGGTATTGCCTTGCCAGTTTGTGTTGTAATTGTTCCCATAATTTCCACGGTTGTAACTAACGAAGTTAGCTTCAGAAATCTTGGTCTCTATAGTGTTATATGTACACATGGAATAATCATGAGGACCACCACAGTGTGGACAGTGTTCAGCTTGAACAACATGGACTGGCTTAGGCGGGTTTATTGACAAGTTGTCAATCCTCTTGTTGAGAGCTTCAAATTGTGCAGCCATGAATGTCTGAGTATCAACGTGATGCACTCCTGCCTTTCGTCTTGAAAAATCTTCTGGCCACTGGAAACTGTGTTCGGCCATGTTTTGAATCAATATGTACAGGTCCTCCGGATCCATTTCCATGAACGCGTTTCCAGTAGCTGTGTTGATGGCAGACTTACTCTCGGATTGAAGTCCATAGTAGAAAGCTTGCAGCTGGTTTGCCAACTTCATCCCATGATGGGGACAACGTCTTAACATGGATTTGAATCTTTCCCAAGCTTCTCCTAACGATTCGTATTCACTTTGACAAAAGGAGTCGAGGTCTCTCTTGTTTTTCAAAGATTGGGCTGTTGTGTAATATCGATCAAGGAATTTTCTTCTCAACACTTCCCATGTGAAAACTGTTTCGGGGTCGAGACTCTCCAACCAGTCCTTTGCTTTCCCTTGCAACGAAAATGGAAACAGTCGTAGGATCAACGCATCATCCGTTACTCCGTTATATTTAAATGTGTCACAGACTTCAAGAAATCTGTTCACATGCATATAAGGGTCTTCGCTGCTCAATCCATGAAACTGTGCATGTTTTTGGAGCAGGTTGATCGTGTACGGCTTCAATTCAAAGTGCGTTGCTTGAATTCTGGGTCGTGTTATACCTGAGCTTATTCCGACTGTGTTGGGTCGCAACTCCTGTCTCATAGTAGTCCGAGGTCTTTGATTATCGAGACGGTTTTGGAAAAGTGGATGGACTTGTCCACTAGGAAGTGTCGGAATATGAGTTTCAACGCTTTCTGCAGGTGGATGCATTGCGTTTGCAGCTGAGGTACCGACTTGTTCTTTTCCCTTTCTTTGATGTTCAAGTTGTGGATCAAGGGGTGTGTCGTTCTTTGACGTATCAGAAGTACGAGTGTTCACCATTTAGGCAAACAGTGCCTAAATCAAGGTCTACTTGAAATTTTCTTAATGCTAGACGTGCGCGTGCTCCCCGGCAACGGCGCCAGAAATTTGGCATGCGCGTCGCAACGCGTGCAAATTTGCGAATTTTTATAACCGACTGGCTACTGTAAAAGTGGCGAGCAGGGTCGAACCACAGAGAGCACGGAATCTAGTTCACTAAAAATATTTCGTTGGACGGTGTTCAGACGAACAAGGACAAGGGATTGAAGGAATACCTATTTGTGAGTTTTCCCATTTTTTTTTCTTTTTAATTTATTATTTAAACTAAAAGGTGAGAAGACACAAGATAAAAAGAAAATTGCAAACGGAAATGATGATGGATTCTAAGTCAACAAAATGTGTCGGGGATGTTGGTGTCATAATTCAATTATCACGCAAACATGCAAAATATTCTTTGTGTGATTAAATATTTATCCTGTTTAGTTATCGCCAGTTCCAAAAATATGTGCATTTTTTAGATGCTCAATTTAAAGTTCCTAATTTATTTAAGGTCCCATTCTCTGGTGTCATAAATAAATTAGAAAAATTAGTTCAAGCCCCGAACTACACGGCGAAATGACACAACCCGTTTCTCACAAAGTTGTGTCACTAATTTGCACCTACCATCAGTCAACGCGGTTTACCTTCTCGGACCGCCGCGTCGACTTATAATTAAAATGGCCAGTTTTAATTTTAGCAATTAATTCAGTGCAAAAATAATTTAAACAGATAAATATTCAATTAAAATAAATTTAATTGACAATTAATCATCAAATAATACTTGCATGGCATGCGCAATAATTTTTATTAATCAACCAACATCCCGACACTGAGAAAATCACCCCGACATCACAATTGAAAATGTAAACACGGTAATAAGATGGAAATTCATGTAAAATAAGACCGTGTTACCAACAAATAATCGTGTCGGTCTTCACTCTCACTGCATGCAACTCGTTCTTCAATATCTGACTGCACCTCGGCACGTGATGACGTCGCGCGTCAGCTATGCGACCACCGGAACAAAAGATGCAGGTGATGAAGCGGATGCTGGTCCGGTGCAGCGACCGCGGTGGCTGCTCATACACTCGGTGGCCGGGGCACTGCAAGTAAAAAAAACAAGGATGAGAGGGGTTGGCGGGTTAGGAGGGGTAGTGGGGTGCAGGGCCTTCGGACTGGAGAGGGGTGGCCGCGGGGGGTGAGTTCGGACGAGGGGCTGGGTGGTGAGGATGGGCAGGGAGATGGGGGCGCGGGCGAGAGGGGATGGGCTTCCGGGCGAGTGGAGATGCAGGGGGTGGCGAGAGAGAGAGAGCTGGGCCAGGGAGATGTGGGGTGCACCGTGCAGCAGGAACAGCGGAGGAGAGGGTGGCTGGTGGTGGAGTTAGAGGAGAGTGGCGGACGGGATTCCGTGAGGAGGCTGCGGGCGCCGGACAGGGTGGCGGACAGGAGAGCCGTCTGGCGCACGGCGTGGAGAAGGCAGGGGGGTGAGAGGGGATGCGGGAGGAGAGGTTCCGGGGCGAGGGGAGAGTTCGGCCGGGGGTTGAAGGAGATAGGGGGGGTGCAGCGGAAGAAAAGGGTGGCTGAGGGGAGAGCGGGTCAAGGGGGGAATAGCAGGGGAGGTCGGCGGGTCCAGCGGGATGGGGAGCAGGGTGGCGGCTGGAGAGGGTGCGGCGAGGGTTGCACCCGGCGTGGAGAAGGGAGGCGGGTTGGTGTGGTGGTTGTGCGGGATTAGGAGGAGAGGCAAGGGCTGCCGTCTGGAGAAAAGGGGGGGCGCCAGGGGGAGTGCGGCCGAGGGGAGAGAACCCGGGAGAGTGAGGGGAGGCCGCGCTTAGATAGGAGGGGAGGGCCGGTGGGTGAGAGGTTAGAGGAGATAGGGGTGGATGGCGGCGGAAGAAAAGGGAGAGGGTGAGGGGAGAGCGGGTCAAGGGGGGGGGGGCGGCGGGTGAGGGATAAAAAAAAGGGGGGAAAGAGAGAAATAAAAAACAAATTTCAAATTTCAAAATAAAAATAAAAATAAAAATAAATTAGTATAAATAGAATTATATTTATATTTATAATTAATTAATAAACTAAAAGTAATATTAGAATAATATGAAATGTTAATAAAATAAAATTCTAAAAAAATGAAAATAAATAACTAATGTTCATATAATACTAACTAAAAACTATAAAAACAAATAAAATATTTAAAATACTACAAAAAGAACCTAAAAGCACAAGAATGGTTAAAACTAAACGAAAATAAATAAAAAAAATGTTAGTAACATCCATGTACATCAACGCGCAAATTATTTGTCAGGACAGAGAACGAAATGATAAATAATTTGGGTGAAAATTAGAATGTTTTCTAACATCAGAGAACGAGACCAGATGACATTTTGATTAAATTTGGAATCGGTGATAATTGAATAAATAAATATTCAAATATGGGAATTAAATAATTGACATTGCATGCACTTGAACGGACATCACGACTCTGACACTTCCATCTCTGCCAGTTTCTTTCATAGCTAAGTTCACTTAGATAGTTTTAGTTAATTTAATTAGTCATTTTTAAAATAGTCATTTAGTTTTTAGAACTTAGTTGTTAATCACACAATTAAAGCCCATCCGCCTGAACATTCCTCCAAAAGGACATTTCTAGTGTCTACTCACATTCTCTCTGTGGTTCGACCCTGCTCGACACTTCTACAGTAGTTAGTAGGTAAATAAATATTGCAAATTTGCACGCGTTGCGACGCGCGTGCCAAGTAACATATCAATGTGTTTTGACTTAAAACATTGAAAGTTTCATGGATTGAAAAGTTAGGACTCACGTATTTTTATGGAGTAATTGTTTCCATTGTATTTTCATAATACTTTACCTGAAAATGTAATTGTGGTTATAGTTGAGTTTCGTACCTTTTTCAGGGAGCTTTGTGGAAAAACTCTAAATCCAACCGAGCTTGATAAACTTCAAGAAAGAATTATTTTGACACTATTTTTTTGAGATGTTATTTCCCCATTTATTCTTCATAGTCATGATTCATTTGAATATTCATTTGGTTGAAGAAACTAAACTTGGTGGACAGGTACACTATCTATGGATGTATCCAATTGAGAGGTACGTTTATATTTTTTTATTTTCATTAGCGAATTAGATTTTATCAAATCATTGAGTAAATTTTTTTTAATATGTTTCTTATTTTTTCAATTAGGTACTTAGGTCATTTGAAATCATATGTGGGGAATAAATCTCAACCAGAAGGCTCTATTGTTGAAGGTTACATGGTCTAAGAGTGATTGACCTTCAATTCTTGGTATTTGGATGGGATTGAGACTAGATTCAATCATGATGGATGTGTTGGTGACATCTTCACTAATTATCATTCGGAAAATCAGTCACTGGTATTTACAAATATTGGACGACCAATTAGAATGGAGTCAAATTTTAAACTGACCGAATTGGAGTTTATACAAGAAAATATATATATACTAATCAATAGTGTTATTAAAGATCCATTTATTAAATAATTGTGACTAAAAATAAATAGGTGACTAAGGGGTCAATCATAAAATGTGATGGAATTAACAAAAGATGTTAATAAGGAGCTTATCAAATGGTTCACCCATCATGTAAGTATATACTCATATTAATATGATTTATTTGTATTTATTTTGTCTATTTTAACACTAATAGTTCATATCTTTTTGTCTAGATAATGAATGTTAACAATTGAACTAAAATATCTAATGATTTGATGTTTTTGTCTTGAGGTCATCTAAAACAGGATAAGAGATTTGATACCTATAACATTCATGGCTTCAGGTTTTGTACAATTTATTATGAAGAAGACTTAAAAACTTATAATAGTGGTTTATTTACATTTATAAAGGTGGGATAATATGGAAAGCTAAATTATATAATTAAATTAAAATATCATGGTCAGTTTGTATTTTTCTTATTCAAATGAAAGTGGGTCGACATTGATAGAGGTATAATGAATGATTTGTTACATTTTACTTCTATCAACTTATCTCACTTAATAGATATTGACGAACATACAGTGCATGATTCATTTATATTGGATTCAAAAGACAAGATGTTTTATTATGTGGATGATGAAATATAGGAAGGTTGGAGTGTTTTTGTACACTTAAAGTAGAGAGGCTTATATGATATGGGTGATTAAGATCAATTGGTGCTTTGTAGTAGTGAACCTCATCAACCACAAAACATTGAATAGTTTTTTTCTAATAATATCGAAATAGTAGAAATTTCAAGATAGGATGAAAATGAAGGACTTTTCCCAATGGAGGTTGATGACAATGAAGATAATGAAGATAAAGATAATTGAATGTATAAATTGGTAAGGAAAATATATTACAATTTATCATTGATAAGTATTTTGAAAATATACACATTTTTTTATTTTTTATTTCTTTTTTTGTAAAAATATTTTAGTTTTTCATTTTTTATACATTTAATATTCCTTAACCATTTGAAATGTAGGAATTCTAAGAACAAAAAAAATCAAGATCCTAGCCGATCAGCATCTCAGAGAAAGACACCACTTATGTCATCTTCTATGGATCCTAGTGATTTATTTGTACCCAAGACTACTAGTGGGCCATCTATTTCCCCAGATGTAGTCAGTATCCCACCACCTAATTTACCTCTAATAATGGAGAAATTCATCACCCCTCTGTCTAGGGGATATTGGCGAGTTACCATTACTAGTATGTATGTCATTTTTTAAAAAAACTTTATATTTTACTAATTTTTTAATTCATTTTCCAAACAGCTAAAGACAACCATATAAGGTATAAAAATGTAAACACAAAAGATGTATGGGACCTGAATTACTTTAAGATTATCATTCCATTTGATGGTTTTGGGGTGTCTATCGGTGACACTGTCAGAATCAATGGACAAATTCTTAGGCAGCTTTCTTGTGATATGGTGAGCTTTCCCATTAATTATAATGATCGGAGTCATATTCCTACATCTTGGAAATATGAGGTCTTTGATAATCAATTAAAGGTTATATTAATTTAATATTCTAATTTAAAATACATGACTATAATTTTATAGTATTCTACTAAAGTGTTATGTTTTTTAAATTTTTTTTCATTTTTATGTCCCTAACTCTATTTCAGTAACAAGGACTTCGAAAAAAAATGGGCAAGAAATGGATAGATTTTAAATGGAGATTATGGTATGAGTTTACTGAAACTTATCTGAGCTCACAAAAAATGTATGAGAAAGTTCCTAAAGGCATTTCTTGTGAGCAATGGAATATCATTTTCGATATCAATAGAGATGTATCTCGTGAGGTAATTTCATATTTTACTATGTATTAATAACATAAACACGATAAAATTATAATTTTTATTAATACTGCTATTTTTTTTAAGAGTTATCTAAAAAAATCAATGAGTCATGAGAACCAATTCATTCCTCACATTGTAGGGTCTCAGAGTTGTTCGATAAAAATGACAATTTTGGTTTATATTTTATTCGTTATTATTTATATCATTTTATTATAAATCAAGGTTTTTTCTAACTTGTTTGCATTTTTTTATAAAGGCTAATGAATTAGGTCACTCTGTTGGCCGAACATAAATGTGTTTTAAAGTGCATAGGAAACCCAATGGTAGTTTTGTAAATGACCCTACCAAAGATGGTGGAGTAAGTACTTTTCATTACATTTTCATATTATTTAATTACCATAAAAACATAATAATGAAAATTATATTATAACAACTAAAAATCCTTAAACCCAATTAAATGGGGATAGCTATAAGGATCAAACAATGCCAATTTTGCATCATTTGATACATCTAGTTGACCCTGATTAATTGGGTTTAAGGCTTTTCTGTTGTTATAATATAATTTTCATTATTATTTTTTTATAGTTTTGAAATAGCAATAAATACGAATGTAAATTTTATTAATTAGATAACATTAAGAAGTTCAGGCATTTTAAAAAAATCAATGTTAATATTTTTGTATTAATAAGTTAAAATTAAAGAAGTTTGGGATGTGAACCCTTCACAATCATAATCGGTTTCCCAAAAGGATGCAGTTGGAATAGTTTTAGGTAAGGATCACCCCATACGTGTACGAGGGACGGGTTCGGGACCTACTCCATCAACTGTCTTTGGTGGGGTGGCATCAACCACTACTACTACTCCCAGTGAGGGTTCGAGTAGTTTCATTGATCAAGAATCACAAATAGAAATTGCAATATTTAAAGAAAAAGTGCAATAACAATACTCTTATAAGAAAACACAAGATCATTGGTGGTCGAAAATTGAATATTATTTTGTTTTTATATTTCAACAGGTAAGTAACACGATTCCTGATCAAATTTATAGCCTTATAGATCATCCCACCAAGGTAAATTCTAAATTCCATATATCATTAACTCATTTGAAAATTACACATACAACATCCATAAATAAAAATAAAATGACACTTTTATATAGAAAACATAAAATTTGATTCATATAAACCAAATCTTATGCTGGATTGATGTGTGGTTCATTCATATGCGTCAAAAATGAATTATAGATCATTATCTATAAGCTTGAAAACAATCTGATCTTTTTCGCTCGGATTTAACTTTGTGCACATTTTTAAAAGGTACAAAATCATTTAAAAATAAGTGTTGGGGGTTAAAACTTGGAAAATGACATCATATTGCCCTAAAATCATGGGACAATGATTGTATATTTAATTTTTAAATGTATGAACCGATGACACATCATTCCAAATTATGGTTTTCCTATTATGGATGTAAATATGTTTTTAGTGTTTTAAAACACTAAAACATGCATGGAATGGTAAAAACCATAGAAAATGACATTATATTGATGTAAAATAATGGTACAACCATCGATGAGTTTTTTTTTACATTTATGCGCACACAATGCATTAATCGAATGTGTATTGTTGTTGGAATGGTCATTATACACTTTTGAAAGATACAAAATCATTTAAAAACAAGTTTCGTGGGAAAAAAACCAAGAAAATGATGTCATATTTCCTTGAAATCATGGGAAAAAAAGCGTAGACTTAATTCTAAAATGTAGAAACTAATGGAGTTTCATTCCAAATTATGGTTTTCCCATTATGTTCATAAATGTTCTTCTAGTATTTTAAAACACTAAAACATGCATGAAACGGTCAAAACCATAGAAAATGACCTCATATTGATGTAAAATCATGGTAAAACCACAATTTTGTTGTTTTTGACATGTACACACAGACAACATGTCAATCTAACATGCGGTGTAGTCAAAATTACTTGGTATATACTTCTGAAAGGTACAAAAGACTTTAAAAATAGGTGTTGTGGGGTCAAAACCAGAAAAATAAAATCGAGATACCCTAAAATCATGGGACAAGAACCATATATTTAATTGTGATAGTTAAGAACTAATGGCACATCATTATGAATTATGGTTTTCTTGTTATGGTCATAAACATGTTTTCAGTGTTTTAAAACACTAAAACATGTGTGGAATGATAAAAACCATAGAAAATTACCTCAGATTGATGTTAAATCATGAAAAACCACCTATGAGTTATTTTTAACATGTATGCATAAAAAAGTGTCAATATAACATGCAGTGTGGTCGGAATTACTTGGTATATACTTCTGAAAGGTACAAAAGCCTTTAAAAATAAGTGTCAGGGGGTCAAAACTAGGAAAATGAGATCGAATTTCCCTAAAATCATGGGAAATGGCCATAGATTTAATTATGAAATGTAGAAACCAATGGAACATCATTATGAATTACATTTTTCCTATTATGGTTGTAAATGCATTTTTAGTGTTTTAAAACACTAAAACATGTGTAAAAAAGTAAAAAACCATAGAAAATGACATCAGATTGATGTGAAATCATGGGACAACCATTTTTGAGTTGTTTTATGTGTATAGACATAAAAATTTTCCATACAGTGTGTGTTGTGGTCGAAATTACTCATTATACACTTTTAAAAGGTACAAAAGCCTTTTAAAAACAAGTGTCGAGGGTTAAAAACCAAGAAAACAATGTCGGATTGCAATAAAATCATGTGAAAATGACCATAGATTAAATTTTGAAATGGATGAGCCTATGGTGCATAATTCGGAATTACAGTTTTCCTGTTTTGGCTATAAACACATTTTTATTGTTTTAAAACATTAAAACATGCGTGGAATAGTCAAAGACATAGAAAACAACCTCATATTGATGTGAAATAATCGGAAAACCACCACTATGTTTTTTTATGTGTACACATATAAAAAACATAAATAAGATGGGTGGTGTGGTCATAATTACTTGGTATACATTTTTTAAGGTATAAAAGCCTTTAAAAACAAGTGTCAGATGGTCAAAACCAGGAAAAAGATGTCAAATTTCCCTAAAATCATAGAACAACAGCCTTAGATTTAATTTTTAATTTTAATAATTGACTTCACATCATTCTAAATTAAAAATTTTCCATTATGGATGTAAATGAATTTTTAGTGTTTTAAAACACAAAAACATGCATGGAATGGTCAAAATCATAGAAAAAAATATCATATTGATTTGATATCATGGGACAACAACCGTTGAGTTGTTTTGACATGTATGCATAGAAAACATGTCAATAACATGTGTGTTGTTGTCATAATTACTCAGTATACACTTCTGAAAGGTACAAAAGCCTTTAAAAACAAGTGTTGTGGGGTCAAAACAAGGCAAATGACATTAGGTTGCCCTGAAATCATGGGACAAAAACTGTATATTTAATTATGAAATGTAGGAATTGATGGAATTTCATTTTAAATTATTGTTTTCCTATTATTTATGTAAACATGTTTTTAGTGTTTTAAAATACGAAAACATGCGTGGAATGGTAAAAACTAGATAAAAGAACCTAATATTGATGTGAAATCATGGAAAAACCATTGTTGAGTTTTTTTTTTGACATGTACACACAGACAACACATCAATCTGATTTTTGGTGTGGTCAGAATTTCTCTATATACACTTCTTAAAGGTATAAAGGCCTTTAAAAACAAGTGTTAGGGGTCAAAACCAGGAAAACAACATCGTATTTCCCTGAAATTACTAGACACTAACCATATATTTAATTGCTAAATGTAGGAACTAACAACATGTCATTCCAAATTTTGGTTTGTCTTTTAGGATCGTAAACACATTTTTAGTGCTTTAAAACACTAAAACATGCATGGAACGGTCAAAACCATAGAAAAAAACCTCATATTGATGTGAAATTAGAAGAAACCCACTATTGAGTTCTTTTTTAAATATAGGACATGTTGTGATATCAAAATATTTAAAAAAAATTATTAAGTAAATTTCAAGCACATTGTACATCGCTTTAAAAATAAGTTAGAATATTTACTTATCCCTTTTCATTTTTAACTATTGAATGTTATCTTAAATAGGTTTTTTTATGTTTTCAATGTGTTTTTTATTATATATTATTTTTTTATGTTAAAATGTATTTTATTTTATTAAAAAAATAACAAATTTTATGTGCAACATTCTGAATATATTCTGTGTCTTTTCTCTTTTGCATTTATTTTCTTAAATGTTCTAGTTTTCATTATAGGTGACAGATACTGGTAGTAGGAAAGAGGTTGGCCATTTCGATCCATTACATTCTTCAGAAGGTAGTTATGATGGTTCCTAGTTTCTTTGGTATGTTAAATTTTTATCAGTTATTCTACTGTAATTCTGATTTATTATGCTTAGTTTTAATTTTTGTTTTTTTTTATAGTTGGTGAGATAATGTGGTTGGTTTTAGTTGATGAGATGATGTGGAGGTATAAAGATACAGTGGAGGTCATGAAATGGATGTATATTGGGTATGGTTAATTATTGGACATATTTTTTATTTATATTGATAGATGTATGGGTTGATTGGGATTGAGGTTATAATGACCGGATGATTGTATATGACTGTGGATGTATGATATATATATGATGGGTTTATCATATATTTATGTTTTTATGACCTGTGAGTTTTTTATATTTATAGTTTTTTATTAATTTTAAAAAAAATGATTTAGCGGTGGTTTTCAGTGACCATTTTTAAATACATTACATATAATATGTTTAGTAGCGGTTAAGCATAACTGCTGCTAATATGTTCCATGGAGGTTTCTATTATTTTATTTATATTTCTCCTAGATATTTTTTTTATAAAATAACCACTGCTAAATAAACAAGTATCCATCGCTAAATTCTTCAAAAACAACACTTAACAAAACCATCATGAAATTAAAAAAATCATCACTAAATGACTAGTGACCATAAAATACATGGAATTTTTAATAATCGCTGCTAAAATATTAGGTGACGGTTTAAAGAACTGTTAGTTCATGAATAAATCACTACTATAGCCCTTTTTTTAGTTCCACGGTTAGGGCACGGATACTGGGGAATTAGGGAAATCCATGACCTATTTTTGTTGGAACCTTTGAGATCACCGAGCGAATAGGGATAGTAGTGTACCATCTGGACCTCCCTTATTGATATCGAGATATACATGACGTGTTCAATGTATCACAACTTCAGATATATATACTCAACTCTGCACATGTTTCTAATTATGAGTATATTGATCTGGAGACCGATGCATCTTATGAGGACTGTAGAGTGTGGATAATAGATTTAAGTGATAAGGTGTTGCATAGAAATATTGTACCACTAATCCAGATTCAGTGGTTGCATGAATGAATCCAAGAAGAGATGTGGGAGTTCAAGTTTGATGTTCAAGCTCAATGGCCTGAATTATTCGAGAAATACCACTAGAGTTACTTCTCGAGGATGGGAAGTTGATAGAGGAGTTGAATTTCAATATCCTCAATTTTTAATGATAATAAAAAACCTCTTTGCTAATAATGTATGAGTATTTTATGTGAAAAATGTAATTTTTCAATAAAAATCACTTAATAAATTATTTAAAGACTTTTCATAAGGGTAAAATCCTAGTTAACGCCTTAAAATATTCTATGGAATATTTTCTAAGTGAGGTGCTGAGATAGAATGGGATTCCAGGGCCCATATATATTTGGTGCTGAAAATATCTCAAATGGTGTGTTGTATATGAAATAAGAAACCACCATTAGGTTTGGGATGTAGGGTTTATCCTACATGGGACATGAAATTTATGTGCATTGGGTGCTTGGTCAAATTTCACATAAGGTTATGATATTTAATTTTCTTTTATTAATCTATTATTAATTTAATTATTAAAAATTGGATGTTACTATTAATGTTCTCCTACATACATGAAAATTCACCATTTTCATGTTGGGTCCATCTATAAACTTGGAAAAATCATTTTTAAATGGTTTAAAAATTAATAATTCCTTAATGGGTGAAATTAATATCTCCACTATCAAGATTTGGTAGAAATACATATTAAATATGGTGTTTTAATTTTCAATTTTATGGAATGTCGAACGTACGCTGTCTCAAATAACCTAATGGTTTTTTTCTTTCATGGTTCATTCCATCGAATCTGAGTGAGCCCAAATCTCTCATGCACATGATCGGTAAAGCTTGGTTGATGTGATTCAGATCCATCCATAGTTGTGTTCCTACTCCTTCTTCCTTGTTATATGTTCATCTCCTAAGGGTTTTCTTCCTGAGTTTTTTAATTTTTTTCTTTATTTAATTTTCTTCCATTTTTCTTTTATTCTCAAATTTAAAAAAAATGGTTGATTTTAAACAACAGGATAAACCAATAATTTTGAATAGAAAATTTTCATCTGATTACCATGGATAATTGATTAAAATTATTAAAGGGGTAATTTATAATAAATTACTAAAACATAATTATACTAAATTATCAAAAGATAATTGTGCAATATTACCAAATAATTATTAGCTAAATTATTAAAGGATGATCACATGGAATTTCTAGGGATAATTATAATTACTTATCAAATAATAATTAGATATTGTCAAAGGATAAATTATTAAAATTATCAAAGGATAATAATGAAGAATTATCAAAAAAATAATTTCATCAAATTATCAAAAGATAATTGTGTGAAATTATCAAGGGATGATTAATTGAAATTTGCAAGCATTAATTGTTTTAAATTATCAAAGGGCAATTAGATGTATTATTGAAATATGATTATCAAGAATTATCAATAGATAATTGCACTAAATTATCAAATAATAATTTATAGAAAAATTATCAAGACAATTATAGGAGGATAATTTATAAGAAATTATCAAAAGACAATTATAAAATAATAATTTATGATAAATTATCAAGCGATAATTATAAAAGGATAATTTATAAGAAATTATCAAAAAATAATTATTATGAGGAAAATATTATGAATGCATGCATTGACCTATAATGATAATTTATAAATTATATAGGAGTGAGAAAATATCATTACATTCGATATTTTAATGATAATACAGAAATTATCTAGGACATACAAAGTATCATAAATTGTTATATTTTATTTCTTTTTGAAATAAAATAGATGGTTTTGGTTCTAGGAACCCTATGCCAACCTCAAATGTTTACATGAAGATGACTATGACAATAAGGTCTAGGAGAACATGTTCTTATTATTGAGGTTTCCACTCAGTTGGTGAATCAAAATGGGTGGTTTATCCTTGTCTTTGACAATGATGACTTTTGCGGTAAGAATTTTTTTACCATTTTAGGCCATTTATATGATGTTAACATGATAATTCATTTATTATTAACAAACCCATGGTTGTTATATGATGCATGTGGTCACTTGTTTATCCATGAGGCTTTCTTGATTTACATAATATGATTATGTATGTTGATGTGCTTTAGACCATGTTGAGTTTCTCACATGTGTGTATTTATGGATTTTCTCACACTAATGACATTTTATGTTTGATTCCACTATTTCCTTGCAATATTCTTGGTATATTATATGTTAGTGTGTTATTCATGGTACCAAAGTAACATGTTGGCTCATCGTGGATCGATATCCCTTGAGGGGGAGCATGTTCAAATGCTACATGTGACTTGATGACATGACCAAGATAAACAATGAGGATTGATATCCTAGAGTGGCCTGACCTGGGGGAATGATGATCATGAGTGGTCAGACCCATATGTGAAGACTGTGGGTCATGGCGATCATGAGTGATCATAACTACATGGAAAAAATGGGTCATGATGGTTTATGTGACTTGAATTAAATATAATGTCGGGGAAAGATGACCTAGTGTGGTTTAACCTAGAGTCTTGGGGCTTGTATAGTTATTGAGAAGATTGAGGCTGGCTCTAACATTGAGATGTTTCCATGATTGTTCAATGTTTTCCAACATGGCACTGAAGCAGGTATAACTGAGGTTTGAAGAATCTTGGTTACTGCATGAATGCTCTACATGATTTTTTCTTATGTGTGCTTTTATTTATTATTATTATATACACTCTTATGCAAGTGAACACTTGTTAAGATGCATTATTGGTATCCTACTGAGTCTTGTACCCACACCCTATTTAGGAATTTTGGTGCACTTATAGATTTCATGACCAGAGATTTGGTGAATAGAAAGGACCCTATGGTGGATGGTTGAACAATGAAGCATGTAGCTAGAGTAGACTGGGACAGACAGTGGAGTACCTGGCAGATGTTTTATTGTTTACTTCTCTCATATTTACTTGTTACTTATACTCTAGAAATACTTACCACTTTGGGGGACATTTTTATATGTATGTCACTTATTCAGTTTCCTCACTTTACTCTAATTATTTATTCATTATTTTATTATTTTTCATTATTATCATGCTCGATTACATGATACGGAGGGTATAGTATCCCCACTATCATATTTAGACTCTCACTACTAGTCAGAAGCCTCTTTCATATGGGAAGGTGCGCCTAAGGTCACGTGGCATTACAGATCTGACCCGGTGGTTTGGGTTGGGATGTTACAGTGTGATCCCCTATATGAACATTGTGATCTTTGGAGTTACATACTAGTTTCATGGTGTCCCCCAATGGTCCTAAGTGTGATCCCCCATTTGTGAGTTGAGATATTATGGGTTCTAGTAATGTTCGTGGAGTCCCCCATCATATATGGGAGGGATCACATAGCTTAGTATCGTGATCCACTAGGTGCCAACATGACTTTCTTCATAATGAATCTTGATGAACGCATTCTCTCAGATGTATACCATAAGGGATGGAGGTGATATACCATTGTCTTAGTGATACATGATGAGTGAGATATCTCAGATGAGTGTCATCTGGGATGGAAGAGCTATACCTAATAATTAAGATCTCTCAAATGTTTTCCATCAAGGATGGCAGGGCTCATGGAGTGAGTTCTCCAAGACGAGCGATAACTTTAGCCTCAAGTAAAATCATTTAGCCGAATATATGATTGATACCATGATAATTAGACTCTAATATGAGTAATATGGGTTTTTCTGGGATTCCTTACAATGATGAATATTTAAAACACCATGTGGGATGAGCTGACTAGTCAATTATATCTGAGGAATAGTCAATATGGAGTTTCTTGTACTCTATCACTTAGGTTCTCTTCTAGATTAGGGTTGATATAACTATTTACTTTTGTTGTATCCCTTTATTTTGGGTTTTTAGGGTGCCTATTGGGTATTGTTATACTCACCCCTGCATGAGATCTGTCTGCATATGTTATGTCTTATGCAGACAACATGCCTTTTGACAGAGTCCTAGGAGGATCCTGAGAGGGTGGAGCATAAAGATCTAGATAGGAAGAGGTGTGTACCAGTGGTTTCATTTGATATAAGTCCCCTCCATCTGAATAGGGTGAATGATTTTTCAGTTTTTGATGGGAAATTATTTTTCCCTTTCCATAATTTCCATACTTTTTTGTACTTTAATTGTGGGATAGATGTATGCTTGAATTTTGGTATCAGTTGTACAATTATCTCTACACTATTTCATGTAGATGGATGTGTTCTCATGCCTACATTATAGCGACCCTAGCCTTTTACACATAACATTACTGTTGGTCGGAGTATATTACTCAAGAGGGGGGTGTATTGAGTATCTATAAAAATTTCTGATTAAAAAGTATTCTTAAAACGTTTTCCCCAAAAGGTTAAATACAGCCCAGTGAATGAAGGTTATATTGTTATAATAGTTTGACTATTTAAATAACTTCTTAGAAGATTGATTAGTTCTCAATAATCTTAATTTCAGTTATTAATATTACTTTTGAATCTATTATACTAAGATAATACAATTATAACTTCTTTCCAAGATTAACTATCAAAGTGAATTTAGTGATATATGAGTTATACAGTAAAGCAGTAAAATAGATAAGACTAAATTAAGAAGCACAGCAGATATGAAACAAGTGGTTCAGTCTCAAGTCGAGACCTAATCCACTCTACTTGGTGATCACCTTCCACCAAGAATTTTATATAAATAAACATGATCCACACCCTGGATTGGGGTTAAACAACATTACACATGATTTTCCAGGTCGCACAGGGACCTCTTCCACAGTTCTTCGTGGGAAACAAACAACCAGGCCACACAGGGACCTCTTCCACACTTATCAGTGGGTATACAAATATAAAAAGATTTTTGAGTAAGGATATCTTGTATTCTTAAGTTTTGTGCAAGAGACAGAGTGTGTTTTTATACAGATACACACACTGCTTGAAAGCTAGTAAAATGATACACAACATAGAAGAAATATTAAGATAGGTTTAGAAATGATCTGAGTGTTAGTCTTTGCAGCTTTGGACTTCTGAGATAAATCAGATGCATAATTCAAGTCCTCCTATGGATAACAAAGTGTTGCAAGTCAGAAAAATTTGGCTTGTGTTCTTCGTGATGTTTGACAGTGCAGATATGTTCTTGATTATGGGGTTCAAGTATGTTTTGTGTATTATTTAGCAGTTTCGAGTTGCATGTGACAATTATTTCTTCAAGAATTATCTAAGTATATTCTTCGTTTTCATGCTTATGCCCACCAGCTTGGTTTTCTTTTTAGTATACTGCCACGCTCTCTTATTTTTTGGGTCGTACTACTCTTTTATCTTGGAGTTCATGTGTTGCAGCCGACGGGTTGAATGTATTCTGCACCTCGTACCTCGTACTATCAGATGATATGTCTACAAAGAAGAATTAATTATGTTAGTTCATTTAAAAACTTAAAATATGACCATTATAGATTTAATTGAAATATGGAAAAATAGATTAAGAAACAATGTCACAGTATGTCATGAAAACGGTGTCTCATCCACACAGTGTCTAGATCATAGTGTATTGTGGGCACAGTGTATACTTGTTCACGGTGTCTCATGGTCATGGTGTCTGAATTTTCACGGTATTTGAATGTTCACGGTGTCTGGTTGTCACCGTGTCTACTTGTTCATGGTGTCTCATGGTCAGGGTGTCTGAATGTCACAGTGTCTGAATGTTCGCGATGTCTTCTTGTCATGGTGTTTGCTTGTTCACGGTGTCTCATAGTCACAGTGTCTGAATGTCACAATGTATTGATGTCACGGTGTCTGAATGTTCACGGTGTCTGAATGTTCACAGTGTCTAGTTGTCACAGCGTCTTCTTGTTCACGATGTATCATGGCAATATTGTCTGAATGTTCATGGTGTCTGGTTGTAACGGTGTCTTCTTGTTCACAGTGTCTCAGACTTAGGAAAATATCTGTATTCAGACATAATTAGTGATATTGATGGAATGAATTAAACTCAATCATTTGTCAGATAAATCATTATAAAGTAAATCAAAAGATAGTATATAGTAACCAAAATGAGTGTATATCACTTAAGAGCTTTGGATAGATTTTACTAAACAATTGTGCATTTGATGTGAGATAGATTTTATAGAGTTGACAAATTTTATAGACTGAATAGGATTTTTGATCATTAAAACATGATTAATACATGAGGAGTCCAACAATATCCCCCTTTTTGATGATCACAAATCATGTATATTTAGAGTATATATGTTCTAACAACATAGTTCGAATGTGCATATAACATATATAGAGTGAGTGTTATCTTATATAGATTTCTCTCCCTTTTTGGATTATTAAAAAGTTTCAATAAAATGAAAGATAAAATAGATAAGAAAAAGGAATAATGTATTAGATAAAAGAGAACATTACAAAGAGGAACACAAATGTAGAAATATTCCTTTCAAGAGAAAGTAATCACTGTCCTTCTTCACTGGATGGTCTTCTCTTTGCCCTTAGCAGCAACATAAGAAGAGGAAGATATAGGATCAGAGGTTGAGGTATAAAAAGGGAGTGAGCTGGTTGATATAGAAGGAAAAGGAAGACCTTCAAAAAATAGAGGGAGACAGAGTAGGTGTAGTAGAAGACCGAGGTAGTTGTGATCAAGGATCACAGGCCTGATCTAAATCAGTGCCTGACTGAAAGACATAGAAGTGGAGGCTAGGGCAGAGGTGAATGTAGGAAAACCAGGTCTCAAAGGTGCAACCGCAGGAGCAACAATGGTTGTACTCTGTACATGAATATAGGGCCTCAGAAGCTTAATAAAATCAACAATGATCTCTCCACCATACTGCATAGCTTTCTCAAAGTCATCCTTGTTTTCCATAAACTTATCCAATAGATGAGTGAACTCTGTGAGCTTTTGGACTTGAGTCTTGAAATCTTGAGTAACAGGAGGAATCCTTAGATTTTATACAAGGTATTTGAAATTATTGGTCATGTCAGCCTTTTAGATGATTATGTTGAAGTAGAAATCCAATTTCTTGGTAATTTATTACTGAGTATCATTAGAAATTTTTTAAACGATTTGGAATAGATCAATAACTCTATCACTGTTCTTGATAAATTTAGATAGATAATATTTATTTAAACCACTAAGAATAGTCTAAAGTTCATCTTTGACCACTATTTTGAGCAGGAAACAATTTAAGATTGAGAGGACTATCCAGATGCTTTAGAAGCAGTTATAGTTGAGGTGAGATATTTCAATTGATTTAGCACTTTTTTAAGTCACCCCGTATACTCATCAGGGATCTTGTTAAGATTAACAACAATCTCTCGCATTTATTTCACAATTTTTTTGTTTCTTTCTGTGACCTTTTCATCTAAGGAAGCTAAATGCAGTTAAATATGAGAGACAACATTCTGTGGGGTTTGAGGAACAATAGGTTCCACAGGATAAGAAGCAGGCTCTGATCTCTAATTCATCACTTTCTACATGTCTTCAATCATACCTCTTAGAGTCTTCACTTCATCACTAAGCATTCTGTTTTCAACTCTGACTTCCTGAATCTCATGAAGCATTTTGGGTTGAATCTTCTAAATAAATTTTTCTAACAACAGCAAGGTATCTCCTTCACTTAGATTTGTTAAAGGATCTGGTTGGGTATTCAAGAGTTTTTAAACTCCATAGAAAAGGGTATCTCCAAATTCTTTCAGATCATCTTTACTCACCAAGGATGGTTGTTCTGGTGAAGGTTCAGAGATAGGGATTGATACGGGCTCAGGTTCTTTTTTAGGGGAAAGATTAGAGACATATTTCAATTGGAACATAGTGGAAAAGTCAAGGCCTTTTACTGAGACTTCCTAGGATTCATTCACATCATAAATGTTGGGGAATTTATACCGAGTGTCTACAGGTCTTGGATCAATCGGGTTTGGTACTTCAATAGATTTTAGATTTGGGGGTTACTCCCCCTCAACAGTTACATCCTTCTCAATACTGAGAGGCTAGGAGGATTGATCTAGTTCCATGAATTCATCTCTTATTTCCTCTCTCATTTCCTGTCTATCCAACTGAAAATCCATCTCCAACCTTTCCTCATCCGAAGGAATGACTTCAGGAACAGATTGTTCTACTGGAAGTTCTTCAATATCAGCTTCTTGCATAACAGGTAATTCTTCTTCTATAAGATCTTCCATAGTATTCTTCTTGGTTCCTTTGGAAACAGATTATATTTCAACTTCGGTTTGATCTTCCAGATTAACAACATATTTAGAAGCAGGGACTTCCTTTTCACTTACTACATGAGAGAAAGGAGTAATGTCTTTCTTATCAGAAACAGTTTCCCAGGGAGGCACAACAGCCTATTCTTCTTCTTCAGAGTACTCAATAACTTCATCTGGTTCCAAACTAGGATCATAAATATCTTTTGGTCTTGAAGGATGTTCCACAAGATTTAACTTTTCATAAATCCTATTATTGTCTTCCACCCATTCCTTTTTCCAAGGATTCCAATTTATTTTCATCCTCTTGATAATTACTTTTCAAAGACAGAACTCACAATCCTTGATAACTTCTTCATTAGGTCCAACCATACCTTTGGCATGAATCATGGCTAAGATAATCTGATAATAAAATAGGGAGGTTGAATTGGATGTGGTTTTTATCAGCTCACACATATGGTGTATGACATACTTACAAAGGTTGATCTTATGCCCATTTTTCATAAGATGAATCAAAAATACATCCTGATATTTTAGTACAGAAAAATAACCTTTTATAGGGCTAATCAAGTTCTGTATAAACTTAAAAATAAGTCTAGATTCTCCATCCAGTTCAACAATAATTTCTCTCCTCTTGGTTCCATTTCTGGTTAAGCTTTTCAAAGAATCTTCCAAATCAAAGAATTCACGGGAAGGTGGAGTTCCTCTCTGATAGTCCTAAAAGATGCCTTCATGAGGTATCCTAAGGCATGCAACCCATAACCTTGAAGAGAATGGGAATTTATGGCCATTTATCCAGCTTCTCACAGAATAACCATCTTTATAATCAAAGTATAACTGAACATACTAATAAAATTGATCCACAAGCTTAGGGTGGATGGGTATATATTTCTTCGAAAACCATTATAATCAGCCTTTATCTTTTAAAACTTTCAAAACCAGAGACTTACTCGACAGAAGCCACTCAGGGAATATCTCTTTCTCAGGTACTACTACTCGGTTCACCAGATTTGGATTTAGAGTACCTTCGGGTGCCAGCTTAGGTGATATCTTCATCTTATTTGAGCTATGTTTCTCAGGAGTCAACGATGAAGGGTATTTAATCCTGGGAATTCACCAAAGGTTCGAGAGAGAGAAGAGTTTAAGTGTTGAATAAGGGTTAAAAATTGAGTGAATAGAAGAAGGCTCAAGTGAAGGGAAAGTGACACTTTATTTTATCACTTAAGAATACCAAACGTCGTAAAAATAAAAGCATGGGAAAGTAAAGAGGTGAAATGAATAATTACCATGATACGGTTTTTACTTTGTAAATAAAAATAATAAGGAATCTTTATTATGGGACTATATCAGGTCTTTACGGTGAGACAGTAAATGAATTTTACGGTGAGACAGTAAATGAATTTTACGGTGAGACAATGACTAAACCTTACGATGAGACAATGACTAAACCTTATGGTAAGACAATGACTGTCAGACAATAATCACGAAATACTAACTGTGAGACCATAAACATGAAACAGAAATATATAAAATAGTAGGACATTTACTTAAGGTTTATCATTCCTAGTTCATGTATGATGTAGTCTATTCTTTCAGAATTTAATGGTTTGGTAAATATATCAGCAAGTTGATATTCAGTGCCAATGAATTCCAAAGTGATATCACCTTTTTGATAATGATCTCTCAAAAAGTGATGTCTTATATCAATATGCTTTGTCCTAGAATGTGAAAAAGTATTTTTCAATATGTTAATAGCACTTGTGTTGTCACAATTTATAGGTACATTCCTGAATTGATATTCATAATCTAGTAATGTGTGTTTCATCCACAAGATTTGTGCACAAAAACTACCAGTAGCTATATATTCAAATTCTGCAGTAGATAATGCAACAGAATTTTGTTTCTTACTACATCATGATACTAGCGACTTGCTTAAAAAGTGACATGTTCCAGAGGTGCTTTTTCTATCTAACTTAAATCCACCGAAGTCAGCATTAGAATAACTAACTAATTCAAATGATTGTCCTCTAGGATATAACAATCCTAGATTAGGTGTATGCTTGAGGTATTTAAAAATTCTCTTTACATCATTTAAATGAGATTCCTTAATATTTTCTTGAAAATGAGCACACATACACACACTAAACATAATGTTGGATCAACTAGCAGTTAAGTAGAGTAAACTTCCAATCATTCCTCTAATAGTGGTTTGATCAATAGATTTTCCATCTTCATCAAGATCCAACTTACAAGTGGTACTCAAGGGAGTGTCACTACTTTTAGTGCTATCCAATCCAAAACGTTTTAGAATATCTCTAGTAAATTTAATTTTAGTTAAAATAATACCATCATTATTTTAAAAGATTTTAAATCTGAGAAAGAATTTTAGTTAACCCATTAAACTCATTTCAAATTCATTTTGAATCATTTTAGAAAAATCAACACATAAATAATTTCTTGAAGATCCAAAGATAATGTCATCTACATAGATTTGAACAACTAAAACATCATTAGAAATTCGTTTTATAAACATGGTAGGATCAGGTATTCCTTTTGTAAAACCTTTGGAAATAAGAAAAGTACTCAACCTATCATACCAATCTCTTGGATATTGTTTTAAACCATATAAATCTTTTGATAATTTATAAATATGATTTGGAAAATGGGGGTTTGTAAATCCTGAGGGTTGTTCAACAAAGACATCATCGGCTATATACCCATTTAAGAATGCACTCTTAACATCCATTTGATATAGTTTGAAATTCAGATGTGCAGCATAAGAAAGCAAGATTCTGATGACTTCAAGTCTAGATAATGGTGAAAAGGTCTCTTAATAGTCAATTCCTTCTTCTTGATTATATATTTGTGCAACCAATCTAGCATTGTTTCTAACTATATTATTATCTTCATCTACCTTATTTCTAAACACCCATTTAGTGCATATGGTGAATGTTTCCTTAGGTCTTTCAACAAGTTTCCAAACTTTGTTCCTTTCAAATTGATTAAGTTCTTCTTTCATAGCCATCACCCAAAATTCATCATTGATAGCATCATTAATGTTTTTAGGTTCAAGTTGTGAAAAGAATACTTGATGTTCAACCTGATTTCTAAAAGAAGCTCTAGTTTGAGTTCCTTTGTCTAGATCTCCTACAACAGCATCCAAGGGATGGTTCTTAATGTAATGCCCTGACCCCAGTTACCCAGAGTCGGTGCATTATTACATAACATTGGCATTATCCCAAAAGATCAAGTCTCAAAAGACCGATTAGTTTAGTATTCTTGGAAACACTAGATATATTCATAAGTCTTACATTACATCGTAAAGTCAAAAAAAACTACAACAACATCTTCTCTTAATATCCCCTCATACTATCCCTACAGGTCATTCATAAATTACTTCTTCACATCCTGGGAAAAATAAAACATTGAAAGGGGTGAGCTCAGATGCTCAGTAAGGATAACAATATAGCGGAAACTTTCATAAATAAGCATAAACATTTAAGGCAATGTATAACTAAAACAAAATACTTTTAAAATTGAACTTCAACATAATATGGAAAAGATAAAATTAAATAATTCCATTTACTTATTCACATGGATATTCTACTAGTCGAATAACCACATGAAATATCAATAACCACTTTTATAATGATGGAATGCATAATGACAGACTGTCATAACCACATAGTCAAGGCCTCATGCCAAGACTACAACTAATATTTTGTCAAGGCCTTGTTCCAAGACACTAGTTCGTCTCATGAGACCTACAGATGCATCGAGGAGCTATATCGGGCTCCACCCGTCACATATTAAGTCCAATGCATTCCTCATATGAACAGTTTTAAACATAACATAAACATTTGTATTAAAACTGGAATACAAAATGTCAATAATTTCTCCATAAACCATGAATGGTATAAAAATAACACATCCACAGTCAAACATATCAAAAAACCTTCAATACAATATGGAAGTTTTGTATCATAATAATAAATGTCAAATAAGCTTAAAATTCATCAAAGGATGTTGACATAGATGAAATCAAAACTATTTTGAGAGAAATATCTCTTTTTTTGAAATCATTTAAAAGTCACGTAATTATAAAATAAAACATTTAATTTGAAAATATTCATATAAGATTTTAAGGGAAGCTTCGACGATTTTATAATGGTGGAAAATAGCCGCACTCGCTGTATAAGTTAAAAAAGACATTCTTACCTTAATTCTGTCACAAAGGTTAAAAAGGACCTTGTTTGGAAAACGACAGAAAGATTCCTTTATAAACTTCTTATAAAAAGTCAAAAAGGGTATAAATGACTTTATCCCATAGTATTTAAAATAGTAAGAATGATTTGAAATATATTTTTAAGAAACATGGATGTGGATGATAAAGAGGTCCAAGTAGATAATTACGTATAAACAACCTCAGATAATGAAGAGATTGTGAAATAAACCCTTAACTTGTACTTTTCCTTATTAAATGGTATGTTAACCTCCTTTATAATAGTTAAAAATTATTATTAAATTATAAAATAACCATATACATAATTATTATATCATATATGATCTTCAAATAATGCTTTGTTAATAATATTTTAGTATTATCGTCGTTTCGGGTGTTAACTTGCTCGTTTTCTTTTATATGTTTTGTTACATAAGTCATGTTTTTTATGGATATTTTATATCTTATTCATATACATAATGATATAAAGTTATTAAACATTAATTTTAATCATCAAATTATAATTAGTCTTGAATGGATATGATGGGAAAATGAATCTTATCACGTTCGTGGAGATGGTAGTCTGTACGTACGCACAAGCGACAATATCACTCTTTTGATATTAAAATAATATATAATTGGATGGTATATCATATATAAAGAATCATTATAATTTTATATTTATTATTTACATGAATTAAACATCATTATTATACCCATCCAAATAATAATATATTGAATTACAATTACACCATGACGTGGAGACGGTAAGCCGTACATACGCACATATGGTGACATGTCATTCAAAGGATGGATAGAACACTGAATAAGGTTGTACCATATTTATAATAACATCTCATTATATATAAGATACTGGAGTTATTATTTTTGAATGGAAATAACAAAGAAAGAAGAAGTTGAAGATGAAAGGAACTTAAAAGAGGGTGGTGAAAACATTACCTCTTCTTCGGGTTCTTCCTTTTGATTTGATCAAAAGGGCTCATTAGGTTGGCTTTATGATCAAAATAAGGCCTCTAGGTAGAATTGAGGGAAGTTGAGAGAGTATTTGTGTAGGGTTTGTCTGATCCAAAAGGCTTTGAATGTGTGAATTAGTGAGAAGGGGGAGTTCCCTTTTATAAGAGGGGTGAGGGGCACCTTTGGAAAAGCTAGAAATATTATTTTATAATAAATTCATATTCAGTTTCTAATGGCTCCAAAGTGGATTATTTAAAGTTTAAGGTGGGGATAGGTCTAAAAACACTCAACCAATAGGTTTTATATAGGTTTGGGTCACTTTATTAACCTTATCTTTTAGTTTTAACTCTTAGTTAATTAGTTTGAAACTTACCATGTCTCTTTGTATTTTTATATTATATAGTCAATAAAATTACTATAAACTTCCAAGAGACCCCAAAGTGGTCTATTAATAATAAATCTATCATTATTTAAGTCTCTTGGATGAACCTTATATTTTTAGTAATATAATATAAATTTATAATATAATATTTGTTTTAAAAACTCTTTTATGACAATTTGGACACTATTTGGTATTTGATTTTTGTAAAAATCATAACAGCGTGATTACTTAGAAAAAAAATAATTAAATCAATACTAACATGTCATATTAACCTATAAAATTAGTTCAATTCATAAAAAGTCTCAAATTACATTTATTTTGATATTTATAATATCAATTATTTTAATATTTCATTAATTAGGTAATTACTGCATCACCAGTGTGCCATAAATAAATTAAATTTTTTAATGTCTAAAAATTATAAATAAAATACCATTATGTAGGAAATAATTTTTTATTTATAATGAATATTTAAAATCGAATTTATCTTATGTATAACATTATATTAAAAATGATTTAGTAATTAAACTTTGATTTTAACTCTTTTAACTCTTCTTTGAATTAAATAATAATAAATGTCCTAATCTAATCCAAGTGGACCTGAATGATAATATTTTATTCCTAAGGTTGTTTTTGGTCGAGATACACTTGTCCAAAAAAATTAGTACATGTGTTAGGGTAATATTAATATCATTTTTACCCTTAATTACCCTATTTACTTTTAACTGTGGTAAATAAAAGTAAAAAGTTACCATTCACAAAAATTTATTTTTATCTTATTGAACCACATTTTATGCCTTGATATTAATCGTGTATCTCAGATTTTATAAATTCCACTCACATAAGAAGTAAAATTATGTTTTATGTGAATTTTCAAATTCTCCTAGGAGGTGGGTAAAAGACGGTGAAAAGTTCCATAAAATTTTAATATATCTAAAATTATTCTAAACTAACTCTAATGAATTACATTGAACTTATATAGGTATTATATATCTATTTTTACCTTAATTAAATTTAAATAAAATAAATAATTATTTAAATAAAAATTCGGTTTTAAACGATAACTCATTGTTTTTTCACTATTCATCAAAAAATGAATGTTTTCAGAAAAATACCAAAAATTCACCCTAAGCTAATTTTGATATTCTGAATCCAAAAATGAAGTCCATTTTGAAATATAAAATTTATAAAATTTCAAAAAGTGGGTATTACTATTCATAACGGCTAGTTTGATTGGTTGTGGTGTGTGTTAGAACTCGAAGTTACGCACAACACATGCTACTATATTATTCAAAGAGAAGCATACCATGGAAGCTTGGGGTGTTACATTCTCCCATCCTTCAAATAATTTCGTCCTCAAAATTTCTAGAATACTACCGTATGAAAAGACTTGGGTGGTTCTTTGTCATAAGTTTCTCGGGTTCCCACATTGCCTCTTCCATCTTATGGTTTCTCCATAGAACTTTTACTAGGCGAGTCGTCTGGTTTCTCATCACTTGTTCTCTGGTATCAAGAATCCTGATGGGCTCTTCACAATAAGACAGATCAGGTTCCAGTTCTAATTCCTTGTAAGTAAGTACATGCGTTGGGTCAGGCATGTATTTTCTCAACAGTGATACGTGGAACACATCGTGAACTTTGTAGAGATTTGGAGGCATTGCCAAACGGTAAGCTACAGCACCAATTCGTTCTAGAATTTCAAAAGGTATGATGTACTTGGGACTCAATTTACCCTTCTTACCGAAATGTATAACTCCCTTCCATGTAGATAGCTTCAAGAAAACATGATCTCCTACCTGAAATTCCAAATCCTTCCTTCGGTTATTGGCATAGCTCTTCTACCTACTTTGAGCTGCTTTGATGTGGTTTTGGATTACCTTTACCTTTTCCATTGTTTCCTCCACTAGTTCTGGGCCTACAAGTTTTCTTTCACCAACGTCATCCCAACAGGTTGGTGTGTGACATCTCTTTCTGTATAACGCTTCATATGGTTCCATCTGAATACTCGAATGGAAGATATTGTTATAGGAAAATTATACGAGAGGTAAATATTGATCCCACATACCCTGAAAGTCAAGTGAGCAAGATCTCAACATGTCTTCTAAGGTTTTAATAGTACATTCTAATTGTCCATATATTTGAGGGTGGTAGGCAGTGCTCAAATGAAGTTCAGTATCCAAGGCCTTCTGAAGACTCTTCCAGAATCTTGAAGTAAAATAGGGATCACGATTAGAAACAATCGATTGAGGTACTCCATGAAGTCTCACAACTTCATTAATATATAGTCTTGTTAGTCGTTCAAATGGTAAATCTTCCCTTATAGCAAGAAAATGTGATGACTTGGTTAGACGATCAACAATGACCCATATTGCATCGTTCCTTCTAGAAGTCTTTGGTAGTCCCATGACAAAGTCCATCATGATATTATCCCATTTCCACTCCAGTATGGGAAGAGGTTTCATGACTCCTCCAGGATGTTGCCTTCCAGCTTTCACTTGTTGACAAACCATACATCTTGACACAAAATCAGCAATTTCCCTCTTCATGTTGTCCCACCAAAAATGTTCCTTCAAATCTCTATACATTTTGGTTCTCCTAGGATGTATAGAGAAATTGTAACTATGAGCATTGTCCAACAATTCCCTTTTTAGATCAGGTATATCGGGAACACAAATTCTCTTCTCGAATTTCAAAATTCCATCTTCATACACAAAGTCACTTAATCTCCCATCATTCACTGCTTTAATCTTCTTTTGGAATTATTCATCATTGGTCTAAGAACTCTTAATCTTTTCTAGTAAAGATGGTTTGGCAACCATTTGAAAAAGAATTGATGTTTCACCTTCCATGGTTATTCCCATATCCAACTTTACTAGATCCATGAAAATAGGATCCCTTTCAATTCTCATCATGTTCAAAACTCCATGATATTTTCTGCTCAAAGCATATTCCACCTTATTTGCATTTCTTGGGTGGTAGTGTATCATGAAATCATAATCCTTGAGAAGTTCAAGCCATCTCCATTGCCTCATGTTGAGTTCTTTTTGTGAGAAAATATACTTCAAACTCTTGTGATCAGTATAAATATAACATTTTTCACCATAGAGGTAGTTTCTTCATATCTTCAAAGCAAAGATCATAGTTCCTAACTCAAGATCATGAGTAGGATAGTTTTTCTCATGAATTTTCAACTGTCGTGATGCATAGGCAATAACCCTATCATTCTGCATAAGGACACAACCAAGTCCTTTCTTCGATGCATCACTATAAATAACGAACTCATCATTCCCTAATGGTAGAGTCAATATAGGAGCATTGAATAATCTTCTCTTCAGTTCTTTGAAACATTCTTCACCCTCTTTTGTCCAAAAAAAATTAACCCCTTTACGTGTGATCTTTGTTAATGGGTTATCCAACCGGGAAAAATTCTAGACGAAACATCGATAATAACCTGCTAAACCAATAAAACTGCATACCTCAGTTATACTCATCATTGTAGGCCATTCTTGGATTGCCTTGGTCTTAGAAGAATCAACAGAGATTCCATATTTAGAGACAATATGGCCAAGAAAAGAAATCTCCGGAAGCCAGAATTCACACTTACTAAACTTCCCATATAATTCATGTCTTCTCAGAGTCTTCAGAATAATGTGCAAGTGATTTTCATGATCTTCGTAGATTTTGGGGTATACCAAGATATCATCAATAAATACCACCACAAATTCATCGAGATATTCCTTGAAAACTCTATTCATTAGATCTATTAATACATAGGGTGCATTAGTCAATCCAAAAGTCATTACTGTAAACTCGTAATGCCCGTACCTAGTTCGAAATGCTGTCTTCGGAATGTCTTCCTTCTTTACACACAACTGATGATATCCAGATCGAAGGTCAATCTTTGAAAAGTATTGAGCTCCATGTTGTTGGTCAAATAAATCATCAATGTGTTGTAGTGGATACTTGTTCTTTGTTGTTATAGCATTGATCTCCCTGTAGTCGATACATAACCTCATAGATCCATCTTTCTTCTTAACAAAAAGGATAGGGCTCCCCATGGAGAAACACTAGGGTGAATAAATCCCTTATTACTCAATTCCTATAGTTGTTTCTTTAGTTCAACTAATTCCACAGTGGCCATTCTATAAGGGGACTTTGATATGGGCCTTGATCTAGGAATTAAATCAATGGAAAACTCAACTTCTCATTTTGGAGGATGTCTAGGTAAATATTCCAGAAACACATCTACATATTCATTCACAATAGGTACATCCTATATTTAAACATTCATTTCCTCACCCACAGTCATTTCATTCTCTTCCTCCCCAATAATTGAATTTAGTTGAGCTATTGGGGGTGGATCTAGGTAAGAATTGGGTGGTGATGATTCCTCTCTAAAGATAAGGTGTTCCTTATCATCATCATCAAAAATCATAACCTCCTTATTATTACAATAAATCTTCACATCAATGTCAAAAATCCAATCCATACTGAGGATTATATCAAACTCAATCATAGGTATGACGATGAGATCAGCGGATAAAGAACATTTATGTGCTCTAATGGGGACTGATTTACAAAAATTTGTTGCAATGATACTTCCCTTAGGAGTTTTAACTGACAAATCCCTTGTTAAATCAAATTGGAAATATCTAATTTTCTTAGAAAACTGGGAAGATATGAAACAATACGATGATCCATAATCAAATAATGCATTTTCTAAACTTGAGGAAACTATTAAATTACCTACCACCACGTCTTTCGGAGCTTCTACCTTAGCAGTAGTAATAGCATAAGCTTGGCCTTGATCCCTTGGCCTTTTCTGAGGTAAGTTCTCCTAATTCTTAGGACATTTATTTGCATAATTTCCCATCTCTCTGCAGTTGTATCATTGAACATAGGTAGCTTCTTTCTTCCCCTTTCAATCACGAGCTTGGTGGCCTTTTTCACCACACTTGTAACAGACTCGCATTCCCTTCAAGCAAGTACCAGGGTGTTTCTTCCCACATTTACTAAGATGGATATTCAAATTTTCCATTCTTCCCCTTATTTCCATTCCCATAGTGATCAGTAGATCTCTTCTTCTCTTGCTTTGCTTTAAAGTCATAAGACTTATAGAATTATTTTTCTTGTCTTGATAGCACATGAGACAATGTCTTCGTATGACGAGAAGGATTGGGAGACTAATTCTCAATGAATAAATGGTTTTAACCCATCAAAAAAACGGTCAATATTACTTCTTGGGTTACATATATAATCTCCAGCATACCTTGATAACCTTGTAATGTTAGCCTTATACTTTGTGACATTCTCATCCTCTTTTTGTCTTAGACTTAGAAATTTTCTTTCCATATCTTCTCGATGGTCACGAGGAAAGTATTTTTCTAAAAAAAGATCTTTGAACTCCCTCCATTACATATTTGATACTTCATCATCTTCCTTTGTGTTTTGAATCAATGACCACCATTGATCAGCATCTCCAGTGAGGCGGTAAACTACCATGATAACTTTTTCCCTTTCACTAATCCCCAATGCCTGAAATATTTTCTCCAGGAAACATATCCATTGCTCAGCTACCAATGGATTTGTACCCCCATTGAATGTTGGTGGTTGTTTCTTCATGAAGAAATCTAACATTGATCCTCCACATTGTAGATCAGGGTGCTCCATATGGGTAAGGTTGTTATTCATAACCTAAGTGAGTTGTCCTAGTATGGTGATAAGCTAATCAGCACCAGTTACATCACCAGCTCCACTATAATTATCTTGAGTAGGTGGGCAATCCCTACATGGAGTGTGTGCATTGATACGGTTTCCATTTCTTCCACTAGGAACACTTTCTAAACAATGGCATAAACTATATCAGTTTATGAAACAAAATACATAATTCCATACTTGTAAAACACTTAACATAAATTGAACTGTTTATGGATATAATCCATAATCATAAAAATGTTTTCTTTGAGGAGGTATATACTCATAAACCCTTCATAATGGTTTGTAAAGAAAATGAGAATTATCCTAAGCATATCCCCCGGGAGTGTCGTAACCAAGAGTGCAGCAAGGCCCGTTGTCGTGCATGAGTTCCCGTTCGAGTCTAGCTCAAAGCGGTGTTTTCGGGTTTTACCACTAGGTACATCTATTCCAGAGTCGCCTCTACCTACTCATATCCAGATAGGGATGTATTGCTCGGAAAACTCACAAAATCTCTACAATAACAAAATTCTAGGAAGTTCTTCTATACTAATCCTCAAAGTTCATCTTAGGTCTATGTTCTCTAATCATATTTTATCTAAATCTAGCTTCTAAGGTTTGTACTAAACTTCCTCCGATACCACCTATAATGCCCCGACCCCAGTTACCCAAAGTCAGTGCATTATTACATAACATTGGCATGATTACAAAAGATCAAGTCTCAAAATACCGATTAGTTTAGTAGTCTTGGAAACACTAGATATATTCATAAGTCTTACATTACATAATAAAGTCAAAAAAAACTACAACAACATCTTCTATTCATATCACCTCATATTATCCCTACATTTCATTCATAAATTACTTCTTCACATCCTGGGAAAAATAAAACATTGAAAGGGGTGAGCTCAGATTCTCAGTAAGGATAACAATATAGAGGAAACTTTCATAAATAAGCATAAACATTTAAGGCAATGCATAACTAAAACAAAAGCCTTTTAAAATTGAAATCCAACATAATATGGAAAAGATAAAATGAAATAATTCCATTTACTTATTCACATGGATATTCTACTATTCTAATAACCACATGAAATATCAATAACCACTTTCATAATGATGGAATGCATAATGCCAGACTATCCTAACCACATAGTCAATGCCTCGTTCCAAGATGACAAATAAGATTTTGTCAAGGCCTTATTCCAAGACACTAGTTTATCTCATGAGACCTACCTATGCATTGAGGAGCTATAGCGGGCTCCACCCGTCACATATTAAGTCCAATGCATTCCTCATATGAACAGGTTTAAACATAACATAAACATTTGTATTAAAACTGGCATATGAAATGTCAATACTTTATCCATAAACCATGAATGGTATAAAAATAACACATCCACAGTCAAACATATCACAAAACCTTCAATAAAATATGTAAGTTTTGTATCATAATAATAAACTTCAAATAAGCTTAAAATCCATCAAAGGATGTGGACATAGATGAAATCAAAACTATTTTGAGAGAAATATCTCTTTTTTTGAAATCATTTAAAAGTCACATAATTATAAAATAAAACATTTACTTTGAAAATATTCTTATAATCTTTTAAGGGAAGCTTCTATGATTTTATAATGGCAAAAAATATCCACACTCGCCGTATAAGTTAAAAAAGACATTCTTACCTTAATTCTGTCAGAAAGGTTAAAAAGGACCTTGTTTGGAAAACGACAGAAAGATTCCTTTATAAACTTCTTATACAAAGTCAAAAAGGATATAAATGAATTTATCCCATAGTCTTTAAAATAGTAAGAATTATTTGAAATACATTTTTAAGAAACATGGATGTGGATGATAAAGAGGTCCCAGTAGATAATTACGTATAAACAACCTCAGATAATGAAGAGATTGTGAAATAAACCCTTATCTTGTAATTTTCATTAGTTGATGGTATGTTAAACTCCTTTATAATAGTTAAAACATTGTTATTAAATTATACAAGAACCATATACATAATTATGATATCATATATGATCTTCTAATAATGATTTGTTAATAATATTTTAGTATTATCGTCGTTTCGGGTGTTAACTTACTCATTTTCTTTTATATGTTTTGTTACATAAGTCATGTTTGTTATGGATAGGTTGTATATTATTCATATCCAGAATTATATAAAGTTCTTAAACATTAATTTTAATCATAAAATGAGATTTAATTTAGAATGGATATGATGGCGAAATGAATCTTATCGCGTTCGTGGAGACGGTAGTCCATACGTACGCATGAGCGACAATATCATTATTTTGATATTAAAATAATATATAATTGAATGGTATATCATATATAAATAATAATTATCATGTTATATTTATTATTTACATGAATTAAACATCATTATTATACCCATTCAAATAATAATATATTGAATAACAATTACACCACGACGTGGAGACGGTAAGTCGTACATATGCACGTATGGTGACATGTCATTCAAAGGATGGATAGAATAATGAATATGGTTGTACCATATTTATAATAACATCATAGTATATAGAAGATACTGGATTTATTATTTTAGAATGTAAATAACAAATAAAGAAGAAGTTGAAGACGAAAGGAACTTGAAAGAGGGTGGTGAAAACATTACCTCTTCTTCGGGTTCTTCCTTTTGATTTGATCAAAAGGGCTCATTAGGTTGGCTTTATGATCAAAATAAGGCCTCTAGGTCAAATTGATAGAAGTTTATAGAGTATTTGGGCAGGGTTTGGCCGAGCCAAAAGGCTTTGAATGTGTGACTTAGTGAGAAGGGGGAGTTCCCTTTTATAAGAGGGGTGAGGGGCACCTTTGGAAAAGTTAGAAATATTATTTTATAATAAATTCATATTCGTTTTCTAATTGCTCCAAAGTGTATTATTTAAAGTTTAAGGTGGGGATAGGTCGAAAACCACTCATCCAATAGGTTTTAGACAGGTTTGGTTCACTTTATTAACCTTATCGTTTAGTTTCAACTCTTAGTTAATTAGTTTGACACTTACCATGTCCCTTTGTATTTTTATATTATATAGTCAATAAAATTACTATAAACTTCCAAGAAATACCCAAGTGGTCCATTAATGATACACATATCATTATTTAAGTCTCTTGGCCGAACCTTAGATTTTTAGGAATAGAATATAAATTAATATTATAATATTTGTTTTAAAAACTCTTTTATGTCAATTTTGACACTATTTGGTATTTGATTTTTGTGAAAATCATAACAGCATGATTACTTCAAAAAAACATAATTAAATCAATAATAACATGTCATATTAACCTATAAAATCATTTTAATTCATAAAAAGTCTCAAATTACATTTATTTGGATATTTATAATATCAATTATTTTAATATTTCATTAATTAGGTAATTACTGCATCACCATTGTGTCATAAATAAATTAAATTATTTTGTATATAAAAATTATAAATAAAATACCATTATGTAGGAAATATTTTTATCTTTATAATTAATATTTACAATAGAATTTATCTTATGTATAACCCTATATTAAAAATGTTTTAGTAATTAAACCTTGATTTTAACTCTTTTAACTCTTCTTTGAATTAAATAATAATAAATGTCCTAATCTAATCCAAGTGGAACTAAATGATAATATTTTACTACTAATGATGTTTTTGGTCGAGATAAACTTGTCCAATAGAATTAGGACATGTGTAAGGGTAATATTAATATCATTTTTACCCTTAATTACCCTATTTACTTTTAACCGTGGTAAATAAAAGTAAAAATTTACTATTCACCAAAAATTATTTTTATCTTATTGAACCACATTTTAATCCTTGATATTAACTGTGTCTCTCGGATTTTCTAAATTCCACTCACATAATCAATAAAATTAAGTTTTATGTGAATTTTCAAATCCTCCTAGGAGGTGGGTAAAAGACAGCGAAAAGTTCCATAAAATTTTTATATATCTAAAATTATTCTAACCTAACTCCAATTAATTACATTGAAATTATATAGGTATTATATATCTATTTTGAAATTAATTAAATTTAAATAAAATAAATAATTATTTAAATAAAAATTCGTTTTTAAACTATAACTCAATGTTTTTTCACTATTCATCAAAAATTGAATGTTTTCAGAAAAATATCAAAAATTCACCCTAAGCTAATTTTGATATTCCGAATCCAAAAATGAAGTCCATTTTGAAAGATAAAATTTATAAAATTTCAAAAAGTGGGTATTAATATTCATAACGGCTAGTTTTATTGGTTGTGGTGTGTGTTAGAACTCAAAGTTGCGTACAACACATGCTACTATATTATTCAAAGAGAAGTGTGTTGTGGAAGCTTGGGGAGTTACACTTAAGAGTTATAATAGATCTAGAAAAGGAGGGACTAGTGATTTTAGGTTCATCAATAGGTTCAGGTTCATTGTGACTTAAGTCTAAGGAATTTTCAAGCCTAGAAGTTTTCACAGATTCTTTCACAGAATGGTTTGAGGATTTTCTATTAATGTTCAGATTTGATACATCATCCTCCAGGTTCTCTAGAATGGATTTAGGCTCATATGGATCTATTTCATCAAATTTTACATGAATATATTCTTCCACACATTTAGTTCTTTTATTGAACACTCTATAGGATTTACTAGACATGGAATATCCTAAAAATATACCTTCATCACTCTTGGATTAAAAATTTTCAAGATTTTCCTTAGTATTAAGAATATAGACTTTGCAACCAAAAACTTTGAAGTAGTTAACTTTGGGTTTTTGATTGTTCCATAACTCATAAGGAGTTATTTTAAGAATAGGTCTGATCAACACTCTATTGATTATGTAGCATGTTGTATTGACAGGTTTAGCCCAAAAATAAATAGGTAGGTCATATTCACTAAGAATTGTTCTAGAAATCTCTTGCAGGGTTCTATTTCTTCTTTCTACAACTCCATTTTTTTGAGGTATTCTAAGGGTATAGAAATTGTTACTTTAACCATTTTTGAGAAAAAGGATTTAAACTCTTGATTTTCAAACTCACGACCATGATCACTTCTTAAGGATTTAATTCTAAGTCCACTAAGATTTTATACAGTCTTTTCATATTTAGTAAAATAAGAGTAGGATTCACTTTTGTGAGCCATAAAGAAGGTCCAAGTATATCTAGAAAATTCATCTACAAGAACATAAACATAGTTCTTCCCATTTAAACTAGAAACTCTAGATGGTCCAGAAAAATCCATGTGAACCGGTAAGATAGGTTGAGAATTTGACACTTCTATCTTTGGTTTGAAGGAAATTTTGTGTTGTTTTCCCTTTTTACAGGGATTACACACTTTTTCATTTGGAAACTCAAGTTTTGGTAAGTCTTTAACTAAGATTTTTCTAGTTAGCTTTCTAAGGGAGTGAATATTACAGTATCTTGGTCTCCTATGCTAGAGCCAAGACTCTTTATGAAATATACTTAAGAATGAAGCATTTTGAGAAGCTAAGGAATCTAAGTTAACAGAGAAAAAAAAATTATTTCTTAATGCAGAAAATACTAATTATTCTTTAGAATTAAAGACATTGCAACCACTATTTTCAAATCTAACATGAAATACATCATCACATAATTGTGAGATACTAAGCAGATTAAATTTTAATCCATCAAAAAATAGTAATTTAGAAATTAAAACTGAGTTAGAGTTACTGATTTGGTTGAGGCCAATAATATTTCCTTTGGCATTGTCACCAAATTTGACATGTCCTCCATATATTTTTATTAGGTTCTTGAAGCATGAGTAGTATCTTGTCATGTGTCTTGAACACCGACTATCCAAGTACCATAGACTTTTGCAGGAACTCTTTAAGCATCTTTCTTACAAAATTATCAAGCAAAAATAGATTTTGGTACCCATACTTGTTTGGGTCTAGTAATATTAGTAATAAGTGCTTTAGGAACCCATATCTGTCTCATAGGTTTCCTATAAGCATTATGTAAAGTAGTTGAAAAATAAACTCTATTTGGTCCAGAAAAACTAGAAATAGTAGAAAGTGTATCATAACTTGAACTAGATTATTTATGTCAAGAACTAGGAGTAAAACTATATGTTCTAGATTTATAAACAAAATTTTTTCTACCAAGGTTTCTTTTTCTAGGTTGATAATCAATCCCAGTGTTGTATTTAGGGTCAATTTTTTTACCTAGAATTTGAGTAAAGGTATTTTTCCCATTGGTAAAATTTTCAAGGTCATTATTCAATTTCTCATTAGACAATTTTAATTCATTGTTTTCTTTGAGAAGTTGATCATTTTTCTCTTTTTCAGTTGTGAGTTCGGATTTAACAGTCACAGTAAGAGTATGTTGTTTCTTTAATGATTTATATTTGTCTTTTAGTTCATTACATGTTTCTTCAAGAATGTTATAGTATTCAAACATTTCTTCATTAGTCATATTTTCAAAGTCACTCTCATTTTCAGAATAGTATAAATTATGTATAGGAGAGTCTAGTGTTACCTCAGATGTGTTTTTCATAAATAACATATTGGATTTGTTAGTTTTACATCATGTGATGTTTCTGAGTTGCTTGAAGTGTCCTCAGAAGCACTCCAGGTTTCCTTCATGGACTTTTTATACTTCTTTTCTTTTTCCTCGTTTCTCTTTTTATACTTGAGTTTTGGACAGTCATCCTTGATATTTCCTTTGTGCTTACATTCCTAGCAGACAATCTCATCAGTCTTGTCACTTGTTTTCCAATCCTTCTTCTAACTTACTTTTTGGTCGTATTTTCCCTTGAAGTTAGGCTTTTAGAAAAATTTCTTCTTCTTATAAAATCTCTTGAATCTTCTGGCTAATTGATCCATCTCCTCATCACTATTAGTTGATGATTTTCCACTATTGGAACCTTCTATATAAGCTTCCCATTTTCCTTTGTCTTTGTGTTTAGAGGTGGTGGTCTTGAATGCAACAGATTTCCTTTTTGGTTCATCCTCCACCTCCTTGTTGACTTTAATCTCTTCTTCATGCATCATTAGTTCCCCAATGAGTTCCTTTATAGGTATCTTGTTGATATTGCATGATTCTCTAATAGAGACAGAGGTTCCTCTCCATCTGTCAGGCAGACATCTAAGAATTATCATGATCCGTTCCTTGGTAGTGACTTCTCTTCCAAGAGAAATAATTGTGTTGACAATATTATTGAACCTAAGATACATGTCAGAGATAGGCTCATCAGGTTTCATTTTAAAGTTATCATATTTAATAGTATAAGTATTAATTCTCATTTCTTTTACACTAGATGTTCCTTCATGGGAGACAGACAGGGTATCCCAAATTTCATGGGCAGTTTTATAAGCAGAAATTCTATTTAATTCATCATCTCCTAAGGAGCAGTATGAAGCATTCATAGCTTTTCAATTGTTATTGTAGGCAGTTTTGACAGTTTCATCCCTTGTGATTCTATCGGTGGTAGGAATCTTATATTCTTCTATAATGGAAAACCAAATTTCAAAACCCATACTCTCTAAATGCATTTTCATTTTAATTTTACATTGAGCATAGTTTGTTCCATTAAATAATGGTGGTATATTGGTTTCAACACCTTCCAATCTATTATCCATAATATAGAAATACTTTGAGAGAGATAGAAATTTATAATTAACAGAAATTTATAGATCTTCAAAGTACAACTACAATCACAGTTGAATAAGATTAAACAAAGTCTTAATAAACAACCTCTAATACCAAATCTTGGTTGGATTATATTACTCAAGAGGGGGGTGAATTAAGTATCTATAAAAAATTCTGATTAAAAATTATTATTAAAAAGTTTTCCCCAAAAGTTTAAATATATCACAGTGAATCAAGGTTATATTGTTATAAGAGTTTTTCTGTTTATATAACTTCTTAGAATATTGATTAGTTCTCAATAATCTTAATGTCAGTTATTAATATTAAATTTGAAGTTATTCTACTAAGACAATAAAATTATAACTTCTTTCCAAGATTAACTATCAAAGTGAATTTAGTGATATCTGAGTTATACAGTAAAGCAGTAAAATATAGAATACTAAATTAAGTAGCACAGCAGATATGAAACAAGTGGTTTAGTCTAAAGCTGAGACATAATCCACTCCACTTGGTGATCACCTACCACCAAGCAGTATATATAAATAAAATTGATCCACACCCTGGATCGGGGTTAAACAACAATACACAGGACTGTCCAGGTCGCACAGGGACTTCTTCCATAGTTCTTCGTGGGAAATAAACAACCAGGCCACACAGGGACCTCTTCCACACTTATCAGTGGGTATACATATATAAAAAGATGTTTGAGTAAGGATATCTTGTATCCTTAAGTTTTTTGTAGGAGACAGAGTGTGTTGTTTTAAAGATACACACACTACTTGAAAGATAGTAAAATGATACACAACAGAGTATAAATATTAAGATAGGATTAAAAATGCTCTGAGTGTTAGTCTTTGCAGCTCTGGAATTCTGAGATAAATCAGATGCATAATTCAAGTCCTCGTATGGAAAACAAAGTGTCACAAGTCAGATAGATTTGTCTTGTGTTCTTCGTCATGTTTGACAGTACATAGATGTTCTCAATTCTGGGGTTCAAGTATGCTTCGTTTATTCTTCAGCAACATCGAGTTTCATGTGAAAATTATTTCTTCAAGAATTCTCTAAGTGTATTTTTAATTTTCGTGCTTACACCCACCATCTTGGTTTTTTTCAGTATATTTCCACGCTCTCTTGTTTCTAGGCCGCACTACTCTTTTATCTTGCAGTGCATGTGTTGGAGCTGATAGGTTGCATGTATTTTTCACCTCGTACCACATACTATCAGATGATATGTCTACAAAGAAACATTAATTATGTACATGCATTTAAAATCTTCAAATATGACCGTTAGAGAATAAATTTAAAGATGAAAAAACAGATTAAGAAATGGTGTCATAGTATTTCATGGAAACGGTGTCTTATCCACACAGTGTCTGGATGACGGTGTCTTGTGGTCACGATGTCTACTTATTCATGGTGTCTCATGGTCACAGTGTCTGAATGTTCACGGTGTCTGAATGTTCACAGTGTCCGGTTGTCACCGTGTCTACTTGTTCACGGTGTCTCATGGTCATGGTGTCTAAATGTCACGGTTTCTGAATGTTCACGATGTCTAGTTGTCACAGTGTCTTCTTGTTCACGGTGTCTCACAGTCACAGTGTCTGAATGTCATGGTTTCTTGATGTCACGGTGCATGAATGTTTATGGTTTATGGTGATCATGGTGTCTACTTGTTCACGGTGTCTCATAGTCACGGTGTCTGAATTTCATGATGTCTAAATGTTCACTGTGTCTGGTTGTCATGGTGTCTGCTTGTTCACGGTGCCTCAGACTTAGGCAAATATCCGTATTTAGACTTAAGCAGTGATATTTATGGAATGGATTAAACTCAATCATTTTTTAGAGAAATAAATATAATATAAATAAAAATATAGTATATAGTAACCAAACTGAGTGTATAGCACTTAAGAGCTTTAGATGGATTTTACTAAACAACTGTACATTTGATGTGAGATAGATTATATAGAGTTAAAAAGTTTATAGACTGAATAGGATTTGTGATCATTAAACCATTATCAATACATGAGGAGTCCAATAATTACATTATTTTAAGCATAATTATACTTCAGAAAACAAGCCAAGGATCGTGAATTATAGTGTCTTGGAAGACTAGGTACATTAAACTAAAAACATGGGAATAGAAAAACACTTCTCTATTTAATCTTCATAAAGAGATCCCAACTTCCTTTGAGCCTTTACATATGAAAAGGGTACCCTAGGGATCATATTAATGAATGGATGAGCTAAAATCCCAATAAGGGAAAAGGCATAGCAATAAAACTTTAACACATGGGTTAGAAGGCATGGCATAATGAAAATAAAAGGCATGGAACACATGAATCATAACACATAAACATGGGGTCATATAAACATGAATTCATAGTAATGTGTAAAAAACATAAATCATGAATTTATCATGAGTCAAGGCTCGTTTCACATAGAGGATTACAAGTCAAGGTTAACCACCAAGACTGTTGCACATGGTAGCACGAGTCAAGGCTAACCACCAAGACTGTTACACATAACGTTTCATGTGACTAAACTTTACCCAATGCATTAGAGTACTATCTGAGTGTACCCATATTAAAATTTTCATGAATATGATTTCCACATATAAAATCATTCATAAACAATCATAAACATAAGGGCACCCATGGAAAGAAATGGGTATCAAAATCATGTCATAAAGCATAACGAATGGGAATATCATAAAAGTGTCCATTAAAGAAAGTAATTAGAACATATATGTAAATTCATAAGGTAAAATAGTCATATAACATGCTAATTGATGTCAAATATAATTGGAAACATGTAAAAAGAGTATTTAATAATTTTTAGCATTAAAACATTTTAGTGCAGTTTTAAGGAAAACACTTAGAAGCATTTAAAATTAAAAATGGAATAATCTTTTGTACAAAACCAGAATTAATCCAAGAATATTTTAATAATAAAAACATTGTTTTTGTAAAAACAATGGTGTATTAAAACATATATTAGATTTTACTTGAAATTGGGTAAAAATTCAGAAAGTTCCCTTAAAATGGGGTTTCTTTTCGGGAAGTATGGAGGAGGGAATCTTTAAAAAACATGTATATACCTGAAAGATAATGATGAATGGATCTTGATACATGATTTTTGAGACTATAAAAATCATTTATAATATGTACATAAACAGAATATATAACTTCATTTGGGTAGAAAGAAAGATAGAGCAACCCGAAGAAATAAAGGAGGTTCGAGTAGAATCCCTTATAACATATCAGCATGGTGGTGTAATTAGGAGGGATTAATGAGAGAGGAAAGGGGTTTCTCATCCTTTATACATAATGAGGGCATTATGGGGAAGGTTAAAAATCATACCCCAAAATTAGTAATTACGCATAAAAGGACATAACATAGAGGGGATTCTTTAATAAATGTGAGAAAGAGAGGATCCCTTACCTTACGCTTGATGGTGTTCTTCACTTGATATTAATATCCTGAATAATAAAATTAGGTTCATTAATTAATAATTATATAACCTCCACTACTTTTCATTGTTTTATTATAACCTTATTAAGTTCATTCATGACCTTTTTGATGCGTTAATGGGTTCAATTTCATTGTTCAAGTCCGTTTGTTTCATGTTCGTTTTAATTATATACATGAATGGATTATCATGTAAAATAAATATGGTTGTATAGAATTAGAGTTTTATGTTATTATTGAACATACAAAAGGTTAAATGGTTTTAAATTTCATTTGGATATTTGGAGTGAGGTGAATAATTATATAAAACATTAATGATAAATGCTTAGATTAATTTGGCGATTGTACTCACAATTAACTTGATTTGTATTATTATTTCACATCATGTGAGAAAAAATGATTCCATAAAATCACATAAGATAAAATACATATTTAATAGTCTGTTTCAACCATAAAAATTGTTTCATGGTACTAATTGAGTATGGTAATAGAAATTGATAACATGTCATCCTTGAATGTGATAAATTAACACATCTCGGATGATGTGTTCATTTATTTCGTATAAAAAGAGGGGGAAAAGATATGATAATGAATTATCCCATTATGATAATAATATTGTAGTAAATTTATGGTACTGGATTTGTCATACCATTTGGATGAGTAGAGGTTAGGAAAGAAAAGAGAACAAAGTAACATGAAAAGAAAATGAAAGAAAAGAAAAGAGAAATTTACCTCTTGATTTAATCTTCCTTGAGAGACTCTTAAGGGTAGAGGATTTGGTCTTTTGTGGAGAAAAAGGGATTTTGAACATTGGGGAGGATCTTAGGGAGATATTTGGGTAGAATTTATAGAAGGAACAAGGCTTGAGAGGAGTGAAGAGAAGAGGGGAGTGTGGGTGGTTTTTATAGTGGAGGGAAGGATGGTTTTCTTAATATTTTAATCATTAGTTTATTATTTTTTCCATTAAGATAAGAAATAGTGATGATTACATGACCAAAAATAGTAATAAGTTCATGTGAATTCAAAATAAGGTTTCTTACATCATCCATGATGCTAGGAATAGTCCATTTAGCTTATAATATATATATACAGTAAATTATCGTATTTCACTATCATAAAAAATTCAAGTATTTTAGAAAAATACCAAAACTTCACCCTGGCCATTTTTCTATGTATAGAATCCAAAAATGAAATCCATTTTTCAAAAATAATTTTCTAAGTATGATTAATTTAATTTTTAATTAAAATCATAATTTACTTGAAAAATATAGATTTTAAAACTATGACTGATTTTATAATGCTTTAAAAAATTACATAAGGTCTTATAAAATTATCTTAAAACCCAAAGACATAAAATTGTAAATTTATGAACAACTTTTAGGAAAATACATGTTATATTAAATTAATTTATTAATTTTAATTAATTATTTATGAATTACAAAAATATTAATACTTTTACTATGGTCATATTATCACTTATAAGATGCCTAAATTTTATTTATACATTCATGGGTGAGGTTAATATTATTTTAGATGATTTTATATTCATAAGGGTCATATTACTATTTATAAGGGTAACATTACTATTCATAAGGGTCATTTATAATTCACCAAAAAATAATTTTGTCTTATCAGACTCCAAACATCTTACTGATCGCAACTATGTATGTCAGATTTTCGAAATTCAAAACATAGAAGTGAAAATATTATGTTTAAAGGACACATGGTACTTAGTAGTTCATTGTGTTTGGATTTCATATGATTATATGACATAATTATAAGAAGTTAATTTGCATTTATGAAATATTGGGTCATTGCATTATTCCCCCCTTATGAAATTTCACCCTCGAAATTTAATTTTAAATTATAAGCCATAAACAAGTGTGGGTACTTTTCCTTAATTTCCTCCTCCAATTCCCCTGTTGCTTCTTCATACTTATGGTTACTCAACAGTACTATGAAAAGGTGAGTAGTCTTGTTACATAGATCTTTATCTCTACAATCCAAGATCATTACTAGTTGATCCTCATAAGAAAGATCATTTTTCAACTATACCACCTCTGAAGAGAGTACATGTAAAGGGTCTGGTATGCACTTCCTTAAGAGGGATACATGAAAGACATTATGTACTTTGGACATTATAGGTGGAAGTACTGGTTGATAGGCCACAGCTTCGACACAATCAAGAATCTCAAAGGACCCGATGTACCTAGGACTTAACTTTCCTTTCTTCCCAAACCTCATGACCTTCTTCCATGGAGATATGCATGGAAATACCATGTATCCAACTTTGAACTCAAGGTCTCATCGACAATCGTCTGCATAACTCTTTTGTTGACTTTAGGCTGCCTTGATTTCCTGCTGAATGGTTTTCACCTTCTCCACCATTTCTTCAACCATTTAAAGTCCTTGCAGTTTACACTCACTGAATTCATCCCAACATGTCGATGTTCTACACCTTTTCCCATAAAGGGCTTTGTATGGTTCCATTCGGATGCTCGAGTGGAAATTATTATTGTTGGATAATTCAACTAGTGGAAGATCTTGGTCCCATCCTCCTTTAATGTTTATAGAACATTATCTCAATATGTCTTCTAGTGTTTGAATAGTTTACTCATATTGACCATCAGTTTGAGTATAATCGGCCTTACTAAAATTCAATTCAGTGCTTAGAGCGTGTGGAAGACTTTTCCAAAACATTAAGGTGAATCTCAGATCTCGATCGGATACAATAGATAGTGGTACTCCATGTATTCTTACCACCTCTTTGATATATATTTGTGAAATTTGATCAAATGATAAGTACTCTCAAATTGCGATAAAGTGATTTGTCTTTGTATGACCATCCAAAATGACCCATATTGCATTGTTTCCTTCGGATGTACTTAGAAGTCTATTAAAAATTCCATGGTGATGTTCTCCCACTTACATGCTGGTATAGGTAGTGGTTTCATCATCCACTTATACTTTTTTCTTTTAACCTTCACTTTTTGACATACCAGGCACTTTGATGTATACTTGACAATCTCCTTCTTCATATTGTCCCACCAAAAGTTCTATTGGAGATCTTGATACATCTTTGTGATCCCTAGGTGAATAGAGAAGGTTGAGATATGTGTTTCATTAAAAAGATCCTTATTTATCTCTAGATCATATGGTACACATAATCGTGACCCAAATCTTACAAATTCTTCCTCATCAATCATAAACTATGAGGATTCCCCATTTCTAATGGCTTCAACCCTTTTCTGAATTTCCACATCTTTTCTCTGAGCATACTTTATTTTATCGGTGAGGTATGGTTGAGAAATAATTTGAGAAAGGATTTATTATTTTCCTAACTTAATTATTCCCGTGTCCATCTTCTAAAAATATAAGAAGATCAAATCCTTTTCAATTCTCATCATTGATAAAGATGCGGGATCCTTTCTACTTAAAGCATTTTCCACCTTGTTTGTCTTACCATGATGGTAGTGGATTAAGTAGTCATAATCCTTGATGAGCTCTATCCATATTTACTGGAACATATTAAGGTATTTTTGTGTGAATATATATTTGAGACTCTTGTGATCAGTATATATCTCACACTTCTCCCCATAGAGATAATACTGCCAGGTTTTTAACGAAAAGATCACAGCCGCCAACTCCAGACCATGCATAGGATAGTTTTTCTCATGGATTTTCAACTGCCTTGAGGTGTAGTCTATCACTTTATCATTTTTCATCACCACACATCCTAATACCTTCTTTTAAGTATCACTGTACACCACAAAGATTTCTCCACTTATTGGGAGTGTGAGTACTGGCATAGTGATTAGCCTCTTTTTCAACTCCTTAAAATAGTCTTCACATTCCTAAGTCTAGAAAAACTTTACTCCCTTTTGTGTCAGCTTGGACATTGGGTTTGAAAATCGTGAAAAGTTCTTCAAAATTTTTTAATAATACCCATATAGACCAAGAAATATATGGATCTCCATTACAGATGTTTGCCTAATCCACTCTTCAATCACCTTTATCTTGGAAGGGTCCATAGATATCCCTTTGTTGGTGATAACATTCCCCAATAATGATACATCCTCCATCAATAAATCACATTTAAAATACTTTTCATACAACTTATCCCTTCAAAAAGTCTTTAACATAGTATTCAAATGCTCCTCATGTTCCCCAAGAATGATGTTTTCCTAGGCCACTCTTCATTACTCACCTTTAATTGGTGATATCCTGACCGTAGGTCCGACTTATAGAAATAAATGGCCCCAAAAATCTGATTGAAAAAGTTATCTATCTGTGGTAGGGGATACCTATTTTTTATCGTGATTTTATTGAGCTCACGATAATCAATGCAGAGATGCATTGATCCATACTTATTATTGATGAAGAGGACTGGCACACCCCATGGTGAATCACTCAAGTGTATAAAAACTTTCTCTATATTCTCCTATAAATGCTTCTTTAGATTCTCCAACTCTACGGTGGATATTCTATAAGGTGTCTTTGATATAGGCAGATATCCAAGAATAAGTACAATTGAGAAATCAACCTCTTGATCAGGAGGAAGACCATGAAACTTTTTATGGAATACATTAGTATAATCCCTCACAATAGGTATGTATTCAAGCATGATTCTCTCCTTTGCCTTAATAAATTGAGCTAGACATGCTTGCTTATAAGGAATTAATATCCACACTTGAGACAAGGATTCTAAAGAAGATTCATCTTCCACCTTAAACTTTTAAATAATTGGAGGATGATTCAGGATATAAAGGGTGATCTCCATTTCCCTAGAGTTGATGTTGGATTTGTATAAATATAGTTAATCCATGCTCAAGATAGCATCAAACTCTACTAAAGGAAGTATGAAGATATTTTCTGGGAGGTTCAGTCCAAAAACGTTAACCGGGGAGGATTTATAAACCATAGACACAATAATTTCCCCATTTTTTGTTCTCACATATAACTTATCCCCCAAATTTTGAGGCAGTGTTTGAATATTTCTACTATACTTGCAAGATATGAAAGAATGTGTAGAACCAGAATCAAATAGTATGTTCTCTATTCTTGAATGAATAACTAGAGTACCTATCACCACATCGTTGTCTGACTCCACCTTAGTAGTAGTGATAGGATAATCCCTTTCTTGTTTCCTTGGAGGTTGTTGTTTCTTTCCTTCGACAACCCTCACTTAGGGAAATTTTTCGCATAATTACCATGCTTCTTATAGTTGTAACACTGCACTACAGGCTGATTGTTGATCTAAACCTTCATTTCTTATTCTACATTAGTGGTATTTTTCATATCTATTTGGTATTTTTTAGCTATATGTCCCAACTTTTCACATTTAAATCAATTCCTGGTTCCCATTAGATAGTTCTTAGGATGCTTATTCCCATAATTTTTACACGTGGGATGATCAGGCTTCTTTCCATCATGGAATTTATTTGCAGAACCACCCACATTAGATTATATTTTCCTCTTTTTTTCATTGGGCCCATGATACCACTGAGAGTCTCTGATCTCTATTTCAACCTTAAGGGCACAATGGAAAATCTCTTCATAGTTTTAGAAGTCTCAAATCACCAATTATTTTTGTAGACTTAGCTTTAGTATGCTAAATAAGCAATCCACCTCACTTTCAATGTTCATGACAAATCTATAGGTGTACCTTCCAAGCCTTATAAAGTTTGATTCATATGCCCCGATTGACTCATATTCCTTCTATTTGATTCTGAGGAACTCTCTTTCCATCTTGAGATGAAGGTTTCAGAGAAAATATTTATTGAAAAACATTATCTTTAATTCCTCCCAATCCATGGAATCAATTTCCTCTTGGGGATTCACATTCTTGATCATTTTCCACCACTGATCATCTTCCCCATCAAAATTATAGACCGCCAGTATAACTTTCTCTTAAACTAAGCATTGGAGGATAGATAATATCTTTTCAATGGAGTTAATCCACTATTTCATGAGGAGGGGATCAGAATATCCACTAAACATGGAAGGCCTTTGTCGTGTGAATAATTCAACGACAACTTGCTCTTTCCTTAGAGGAGGAAGTTGTTCTACATGATTCTATTTATTATTCAAAACTTGAGCCAGCTGAGAAAGTACTTTCATGAGGTTTTGAGCATCTATTCCCATCATATCAGTCATGTCATTAGGGAAATCTTCACATTCCCTATCACATTTATTGTTGTCACATGTTGATCTATTTCCTTCCATTAACTGAGAAAAATAACGTACAATTAAAGGGATTAAATACTTATATATTGAGCATAAAAAAGGAAACTTTGAACAAAATAGGATAAACTTATAAAGTAGAAGTATATCCTAACTTATGATTCCCTATGTTTCAATATAGGTTATCCTTGATCTATTTCTTAACTTATATTCTTATGATATTTTTTTCATTCCCTTAATAATGGTTTGTACTAAGCTCATTAATTTAACAAATCATATCCCCCAGGAGTGTCAAACCAAGAGTAAAGCAAGGCCCATTGTCGTGCACCAATTCTAATTCGATTCTAGATCAAAGCGGTGTTTTTGGGTTTTACCCCAAGATGAATCTATTCTAGAGCCACATCTACCTGTTTGTATCCATACGGGGATGTATTTTATTGATAGAACACTTACTCTATACTTACCAAAATTTAGGGGTGTTTTCTTATACTTATTCTCATCCTTAAGGTTCTTACTAAAGTGCTCTATTACTAATCGCTAAAAATAACTAGACAATCCTATGATACCAACTATAGAAACCCTATCCTTTTACACATAACATTACATGATTTTAAGTATAATTATACATCAGAAAAAAAGGCAAGGATCTTGAATTATAGTGTCTTGGAAGACTAGGTATATTAAACTAAAAACATGGGACTAAAAACACTTCTTTATTTAATCTTAATAAAGAGATCCTAACTTCCTATGAGCCCTTATATCTGCAAAGGGTACCTTGTGGATCACATGAACGAAGGGATGAGCTAGAATCCCAGTAAGGGAAAAATCATAGCAATAAAACTTTAACACATGGGTTAGAAGGCATGGAATAATGAAAATAAAAGGCATAGAACACATGAATAATAACATATAAACAAGGGATCATATAAACAAGAATTCATGGTAATGTGGAAGCAACATAAATCATGAATTTATCATGATTCAAGGCTCATTGTACATAGAGAATCACAGGTCAAGATTAACCACCAAGACCATTGCACATGGTAGCACAAGTCAAGGCTAACCACCAAGACCGTTGCACATAACGTCTCATGAGACTAAAATTTACTCAATGCATTGGAGTGTTATCTGGGTTTACCCATCTTAACATGTTCATGAATATGCTTTCCACATATAGAATCATACATAAATAATCATAAACATAAGGGCACCCATGGAAAGAAATGGGTATCATAATCATTTCATAAAGCATAACGAATGGGCGTATCAAAAAAGTGTCCATGAAATAAAGGAATTAGACCATACATTGATAGTCATAAGGTAAAATAGGATTATAACGTGGTAAGTGATGTCAAATAGAATTGACAATATGTAAAAAAGAGTATTTAAGAATTTGTAGTATTAAAACATTTTTGTGCGGTTTTAAAGAAAACACTAACAAGCATTTAAAATAGAAAAGGGAATAATCTTTTGTACAAAATCAGAAGTAATCCAAGAAGTTTTTCATAATAAAAACACTAGTTTTATAAAAGAAATTCTATCTTAAAATATATGGTAGAGTGCACTAGAAATTGGGTACGAATTCAGGAAGTTCCCTTAAAATAGGTTTTCTTATCATGAAGTATTAAGGAGGGAATAATTTGAAAACACGTATATACCTGAAAGATTATGATGAATGGATCTTGATACATGAGTTTGGAGAGTATAAAATTTATTTATAATAGCAACCCGAAGGAATAAAGAAGGTTCGGGTAGAATCCCTTACGGAATATCAACATGGTATCGGGTGTACTTAGGAGGTATTAATGAGAGAGAAAGGGGGTTTCTAATCCTTTATACATCATGAGGGAAGTATGGGGAAGGTGCGAAATCATACTCCAACATTAGGAATTATCTATAAAAGGACATAACAGAGAGGAGATTCTTGAATAAATGTAAGAAAGAGAGGATCCCTTAACTTAATCCCGTTGGTGTTATTTTCTTGATCTTAATAACCTGAATAATCAAATTAGGTTCATTAATTAATAATTCCATAACCTCCACAACATTTCATTGATTTATTATAACCTTATTAAGTGCATTCATGTCCTTTTTGATGAGTTAAGATGTTCAATTTCATTGTTCGGTCCGTTTATTTCATGTTTGGTTTACTTATATACATGAACGGATAATCATGTAAAATGAATATGGTTTTCTATAATTGGAATTTTATGTTATTATTTAACATATAGAAGGAACATGAAAATAAAATGAAATAAAATAAAAGGAGAATTTACCTCTTATTTTAATCTTCCTTGAGAGCCTCTTAAGGAGAGAGGATTTGGTCTTTTAAGGAGACCAAGGGATTCTGAACATGGGGGAGAAGCTTGAAGTGATATTTGGGTATAATTTATGGAATTCACAAGGATTGAGAGGAGTGAAGAGAATATGGAAGTGTGGGTGGTTTTTATAGTGGAGGGGAGGAGGGTTTTCTTAATATTTTAATCATTAGTTTATTATTTTTCCATAAGACAAGAAATACCGATGAATCCATTACCAAAAATAGTAATAAGTGAAATTTAATTTAAAATAAGGTTACTTACATCTTCCATGATTCTAGGAATAGTCCATCTATCCTATAATGTATATATATGGTAAATTGTTGTATTTCACTATTCATAAAAAATCAATTATTTTAGAAAAATCCCAAAAAATTCACCCTAACCATTTTTTGATGTGTAGAATCCAAAAAAAATCTATTTTTTAAAAATAATTTTATAAGTATGATTAATTTAATTTTTAATTAAAATCATAATTTACTTGAAAATTCATATTTTAAACTATGGTTGATTTTATAATGCTTTCAAAAATTACATAAGGTATTATAAAATTATATTAAAACTATATGAAATAAAATTGTTAATTTATGAACACATTTTAGAAAAATAAATTTTCTTTAAAATTAATTAATTAATTGTAATTAATTTTTTATGACTTATAAAACTACCAATACTTTTACTATGGTCATATTATCACTTATAAGATGCCTAAATTTTATTTATACATTCATGGGTGATGTTACTATTCTTTTAGAAAATTTACTATTTATAAGGGTCATATTACTATTCATAAGGGTAACATTACTGTTCATAAGGGTTAGTTACTATTCACCAAAAAATAAGTTTTTCTTATCGGAATCCAATCATCTTACTGATCACAAATGTGTATGTCATATTTTCAAAATTCAAATCACAAAAGTGAAAATATTATGTTTAAAGTTAACCTAGTACTTAGTAGTTCACTATGTTGTGATTTCATGTGATTATATGAAATAATTATAAGAAGGGAATTTCCATTGATAAGAAATTAGGTCGTTACATACAGGTACTATAGTATAAGGCCTACCATGTGTGTGATATGTTTACTCGACACTGGATGTTATTCTTTAGACTATTGAAGGTGGGATTGGGGTTGTGATATCTCATCCTTCCACAGGCCAGGTAGGCTCTAATGGGTCGTTTTGTTATAGAGTGGTATCTGAGAAGGTTCTACTTTGGGGCCATAGTGTTTAGATTATGTAGTTGTGAGCATGGTTTGGATTTATGGCAATAGTGTTAAGGTGTTTTGAGTTTGAATTTTAGGCTAGGGAATCTAGTGTTGGTGAGGAGGTTTACATATCCATTCATTAGGACTCTGATAACCTACTTGTTGACTTGGAACATGTGGACACTGGTTGTAGGGAAAATTTGATACATGCATCATATTAGATTAGGTTATGGTTTCTATGTCCTTCTTAAGTCATCTCCCCAGTTATACTCATTGACTATGGTGTGGTGTGATTCTATTTCAGGATTCCACCATGAAAACAACCATTTAGGATTCCACTGTAGTATTGTGATAATTATTCACCCAGTAATGAAGCTTTGGTGCATGGGTCTACATAGGAGGTAGTGTCTCTGGGTTGTTTTACAGTCAATCCACCATCCATTGAGCAGCAATTTGTGATGGCGGTACCAACCAAGGATGTGTTCGGGATAAGTGAATTTCATCACTTTCATAGGTAGATACCTCCCAATAATTAGGGTGATCTAGGCCCCCAGGTAGTTGATGAATAGATTGAGGTAGTCACATGCATTTTATTCCTTATGAGGACAGCTCCCAATCAAATGGTGGTCCTTGAAGTGAGTCTTATGTAGGGATCAATCAGGTTATAGTGGAGTTTGGTGACTCATTCACACGATGAAATGATTGTCACTTAGACATAGTCTAATAGGCTCTTAAGAGAATATTTGTGTCTATCCATGTTGAGATCAGTGCATATCCAAGAGATTTTTTAGCTTCCATAGGGTATCATGACCATGGTACAATATTCGATGAGGTTCACAGACCTTTCACATTACTCCCTCGATATGGTATGAGATCTATTTTTTCAAGCATGGACCTTCAAGAATGGATTACATTGGGATATCATGGATTTAGTGATATGATTGTGCATTCCCATTTATATTGGAGTTCTCGAGTAGGCCTTGGTAGTAGAGATATTTTTGGCTGAGAAGACTCCAATTGTTGAAGATGGGAACACATGAGCTGGGACCTCGGCAGTTAGTAGCTGATGATAGGCTCAGGGGTCTACGCATGCGATATGCTTTAGGAGATGATCCTAGGATGGAGGGTCTATGGATCAAGGTCTACTAAGAGATTGACTGATGAAGGACCACCCTGAAAGAGAAAGTGACGGGATCATGGGGTTCTGCACGATAGTGGATGTGGGGGAGGAGTAGGGTGAGCATCAGGATGTGGAATATGGTTTGATCTTTTTCCACCACCACCCTTAGGTGGTTGATACGTGATGCAAGACCCGCTAGGAATTGTCCTAGGAACCTTGTATAATGTTCGCGCGTTGAGCACCCGGATCGCCGCAAGAAAACAAGTGTATTTGGTGTGCGAATAGTGAAATGAGAAGGAAGGGGGAAATGGTCAAGGTAGAACCCAAAGAGAACTTGTCTCTAAGAACTCTAGCCACAAGACGCTACAAAGGATGACCAATCCTTTGATAATTCAAGAATTAAGCAAGAACACAAAGGTTTCAAGAAAAACTCACCATAATAACATTACCTTCATTCATGATGCTTCAAGAGTACAAGGGGGTGGCTATTTATAGCCAAAGAAACTTGAAATTCGAATTACACATGGGGTGGCTCTTTACATTAGTCTAATGGATAGTTTTCCATAGTCAAAAAGCCTATAGGATGATTTTGACAACTTTGGAACTTGACCATGACTTTAGGAGACAAGTAGCACACCCTTTTTGAAAAGTAAAGACAAATATCCCACCACCTTTTGACTTTGAAGATTCCATGGTGGGTGGGCTTGAAATCTCGTAGCACCACTTGGGTTGGATTTTTAAAAGCATGTTTGGGCCTTAATTAATGTAATTATAGGCTCGAATGCTTCCCCCAAGCAAAGGTGTTGGGCCTCCTCTTGGAATTACATGATTAATCCATTTAAGGCATCCTTCATTCTCTTGGTCCGCTCCCTTGTCATTGGGCCTCCAATTCCACGCAAAGGGTCTTGTCCACTTGTGTGCATTCCGCCTTCCTCATCATGTCCGCCTCCAACCCCATGATTCCCATGTGTTCCATGATCCTCATCATCTCCTCCCTCCTCAAAAGGATTCGTCCTCAAATCTGAAAATTCAAAGGGAGAAAGATCAGCAACATTAAAGGTACCACTAACATTCCCATACCTGTCGGGTAAATCAATCTTGTAGGCATTATCATTGATCTTCTCTGAGACTTGGAAAGGACCATCTCCTCGTGGATGAATTTTTGATTTTCGTTGCTCCGGAAACCTCTCCTTCCTCAAGTGTAGCCACACCCAATCTCTAGGTTGAAAAACCATTTTTCGCCGACCTTTGTTGACGTGCTTCGCTACTTGTTCATTCTTCCGCTCAATGTTGGCCTTTACCTTTGCATGGAACTCCTGCACAAACTTTTCCTTCTTTTCACCTTCAAGATTCGAAAATTTATTAGTAGGAAAAGGTAAAATATCAAGTGGAGTTAATGGGTTAAAACCATACACAACTTCAAACGGTGAAGCATTAGTAGTGGAGTGAACCACTCGATTATAAGCAAACTCAATGTGAGGCAGGCATCTTTCCCAATGTTTTAGATTTTTTCTAAGGATGGAACGCAATAATGTGGAAAGTGTCCTATTGACCACCTCCGTTTGACCATCTGTTTTTGGGTGTGAAGTGGTGGAGAACAAAAGTTTGGTTCCAAGTTTGTTCCACAATGTCCTCCAGAAGTGACAAAGGAATTTGACATCCCTATCACTCACAATGCTATTGGGTAAGCCATGCAACCTAACAATTTCCCTGAAAAACAAATCAGTGATATGAGTTGCATCATTGGTTTTAGAACAAGAAATAAAATGAGCCATTTTACTAAACCTATCCACCACCACAAAGATGCTATCCTTACCTGATTGTGATCTTGGAAAGCCGAGGACAAAATCCATTGAAATGTCAACCCAAGGATGAGAAGCAACAGGCAAAGGGGTGTATAAGCCATGTGGAAGCACTTTCGACTTTGCATGTTTACACACATTACAATTTCCACAAACACTTACCACATCCCTATGCATGTGAGGCCAATAAAAATGTTCACTCAATAAGGACAATGTTTTCTCAACCCCAAAATGCCCCATTAATCCACCACTATGTGTTTCTCTAACAAGAAATTCACGCATGGAACAAGATGGAACACACAATTTATTTTTCCGAAAAAGAAATCCATCATGTTTGTAAAAATCACTTTTTCTATGTTTTTCACACAACTTCCAAATTTCAAAAAAATCCACATCATTCTCATACATGCTTTTCAACATTTCAAAACTAAGTATTTTAGCATGCATTGAAGTAATAAGAGAATATCTCCTAGACAAAGCATCAGCGACAACATTTTATTTTCCTTTTTTATGCTTAATGATGTCAGGAAATGTTTCAATGAATTCAAGCCATCTTGCATGCCGCCTATTCAACTTTCCTTGTGACTTAAGAAATTTTAGGCTTTCATGATCCGAATGAATCACAAATTCCCTTGGCCACAAGTAATGTTGCCAATTTTCTAAAGTTATTTTGAGAGCATACAATTCCTTATCATAGGTAGAGTAGTTCAATGCAGCCCCATTAAGCTTATCACTAAAGTATGCGATAGGCTTAGAGTCTTGCATTAAAACAACCCCAATTCCTATTCCAGAGGCATCACACTCAACCTCAAAAACTTTAGAAAAGTCAGGAAGAACTAAGAGAGGTGAATTGGTTAACTTACCTTTGAGTATGGAGAAGGCTTCCTCTTGAGCTTTTCCCCACTTGAAACTCACCCCTTTCTTGACCAACTCATTCAATGGTGTCGCGATTGTTGAAAAGTCCCTCACGAACCTTCGGTAAAAACTCGCAAGTCCATGGAATCTCCTCACCTCATTGGCATTCTTTGGTTGTGGCCAATCTCAAATCGCCTTCACCTTCTCTTCATCAACCCTCATGCCATCAGCTCCTACCACAAAACCAAGGAAAACAAACGAATTTAAACAAAATGTACATTTTTTCAAGTTTGCAAACAACCTATTTTTCCTAAGAGTCTCAAAAACATGTTTCAAATGTTTATGATGTTCATCAAGGATCTTAGAATAAACAAGGATTTCATCAAAATACACAACCACAAATTTCCCAATGAATGGACGGAAAACATGATTCATTTAGTTCATGAATGTACTAGGGGCGTTAGTTAGTCCAAAAGGCATAACTAGCCATTCATACAATCCAAACTTAGTTTTAAATGCGGTTTTCCATTCATCTCCCTCTTTCATTCTAATTTGATGGTATCCACTCCTTAGGTCAATTTTAGTAAACAAGCATGCACCATGGAGTTCATCAAGCATATCATCCAAACGAGGTATGGGATAACGATACTTTACCGTGATTTTGTTGATAGCTCGACAATCAACACACATTCTCCACTTACCATCTTTTTTTGGGACAAGGATTACCGGTACGGCACATGGACTCAATCTCTCTCGAACAAATCCCTTCCTTAGCAATTCTTCCACTTGTCATTGGATTTCTCGAGTCTCCTCCGGGTTAGCCCGATAATCCGGTCGATTGGGAAGTGTTTCTCCGGGGAGGAAGTCGATATGGTGCTCGATACCCCGCAAGGGTGGTAAGCCATCGGGAATTTCCTCGGGAAAAACATCACCAAAATCCTGCAAAAGAGACATAACACTAGAAGGCATAGAAGGGTTAGGAGAGTTAGTGGTGAAACATTCTCCCTTGCATAAAAGCACGAGAGTTTCATCCCCCTCCAAAGCTCTCTCTATCTCTCTTTTTCCTGAAAATAATCTCACTTTTCCCTCAACACTCTTGTTTTCACTCTTATTTTCACTCTTATTTTCAACTTTTTTATTTCCCTCATTTTTTTTCTTTCACTCAAAACTCCTTTTTCACTCTTGATTTTTCCACTCTTCTCATTCTCTCTATTTTTTTCTCTCTTTTCTTTTTATCTCTTCTCACAATCTCTCTCAATCCTCACTTGGTCTTCATAAGATTGCAAAGGTCTCAATGGTGTAAGAATAACCATCCTCCCATTATACTCAAAAGAATATCAATTGGTGTATCCATCATGTGTGACCCTCCTATCAAATTTCCACGGTCTTCCCAACAAAATATGACTAGCATGCATTGGAACAACATCACACATCACATTGTCTTCATACATCCCAATAGAAAATGGAACTTGTGCTTGCTTAGTCACTTTGACATCCCCGCTGTTATTTAACCATTGCAATCTATAAGGCCTAGGATGTCTAGTCGTAGCCAATCCCAATTTATCAACCATCAAACCACTTTCTACGTTTGTACAACTACCCCCATCAATAATCATACTACATACCTTATCTTTGATGAGGCATCTAGTATGAAAAATATGCTCCCTTTGCTCTTGATCATGTTCTCCTTCGGGTTGAGCACTCAAAGCACACCTTGCCACAAGAATTTCTCCATGTACGGGGCTTTCTACTTCCACATCTGAATCATCCTCAAGTTATGGCATTTCATCTTCGCTTGAGCTAGCACTAAGAACATCTCCATCATCCAAAATAATCATTGTCCTCTTGTTTGGGCATTGTGAGGCAATATGTACAAATCCTTGACATTTAAAACATTTGATATCTCTTGATTTGGAAAAAACCTTACCCTCCATTTTACCTTTGGATTCCGGAAAGAATGGTTTTGGTTTGGGCAACTCCTTCGAATCAGTTTTGTGTTCCCTTACGTGCTCTTGTGGTTTGGAATCCTTAAACTTTAATGAAGGTATAGAATCCTTACCATAAGATGTAGGGTGCATCCTTCTTTCCTTTACTTGCCTCTCCGCTTTGGTGTCCATGTGAAGTAGATCCTCCATGTCCAAGTAGTGGTGCATGTCCACTATGTCCCGAATGTCATGGTTGAGGCCATTCACAAACCTTGCCATGGTGGCCTCTCGCTCCTCATCAATATTCGCTCGAATCATGATGATCTCCATCTCATTGTGATACTCCTCAACACTCATGACCCCTTGTTTCAAACCCTTCAACTTGAGGAACAAATCACGATAATAGTGGCTAGAAATGAACCTCTTACGCATTACCACTTTCATCTCCTCCCAAGTGTGGATGGGTCTTTCTCCACTTCGCCGTCGACTCACTTGTAGTTGGTCCCACCAAATACTAGCATAATCAGTGAACTCCACGGCCGCCAACTTCACTTTGTTTTCCTCCGAATAGGTGTGACAACCAAAAACATGTTCGACCTTTCTTTCCCATTCCAAGTAAGTTTCAGGATCATTCTTACCTTGGAATGAAGGGATCCTCAACTTTACTCCTCCAAGATCATTGGCTTGCCTCTATGGTGGTTGATTTCTCCGAATTGGTGACTCGTGAAAATCGGATAACTCCTCCTCTTCTTCAACAACTCGCCTCCTTGGTGGTGCTCTAGAATTGGAAGGGGATTGGAGTTCATCCATCCTCACATTCAACCTTTGGAATTGTTCTTGTACAGCCCTCATTAACATCTTAATGTCCGCTTCATTGGTATTACTTGACTCCGCCATTTAGGAATCCTGTAAAAAAAGTGAAGAGAAAGGAAAATGGACCTCACACACTCCCTCACGTGTTTACACTCAAAAATAATATGTTCTCTCGTGTTTCACTCAATATTGTCTTTTATCAAAATGTAACACTCTTGCCTTTTACCACTCAACTTGCTTCCTATAATGTTCTTACCCAATTTCAACAAATCAAAAGGATCTTTGAAATGTGGAAATTCCGAACTAGAATTCAAAGATAAAATTCAAATTGGATTCAAGATGAAAAATTTGGGAAGAGTAAGAAAAGGGAAGAAGAAGAATGAAAATGGGACGTAGAATTCAAAATGTTGCAATTTTTTTTTGAGCCATTAATTTTTTTTTCGATTTTTTTTTGTTTTTTTTTTGGCTTTTTTTTTGGTAGATGCAGCAGCAACATGATGAATTTTTCAATATTTAAATGCAGGAGAAGCAATAATTTGTAACATCAAATGGAATCAACGTGAGATTTGCGTGGTTTTAAAATTGCAGAATTTGTTGCAAAATATGAACCCGCTGTATCTCGCTATGTATAGCTCTGATTTTGATGATTCCAAATGGAGAAGAAAGATGAGATTCTCAACTACAAGAATGATATATTGTACGTCCGAAAAGACAAAGAAATGAAATATATAGGGGAAGAAGAAAATGGACCAGAATTGATGTTGGCCCGATTTGAAGAGAAATGAAAATGGAAGAAAGGATAAGAAAGAAAGAACCTGATTTCTTGCAAATGGGCTCTGATACCAAATGATACGCGATGCAAGACCCGCTAGGAATTGTCCTAGGAACCTTGTATAATTTTCGCGCGTTGAGCACCCGGATCGTTGCAAGAAAACAAGTGTATTTGGTGTGCAGATAGTGAAATGAGAAGGAAGGGGGAAATGGTCAAGGTAGAACCCAAAGAGAACTTGTCTCTAAGAACTCTAGCCACAAGATTCCACAAAGGATGACCAATCCTTTGATAAGTCAAAAATTAAGCAAGAACACAAAGGTTGCAAGCAAAACTCACCATAATAACATTACCTTCATTCATGATGCTTCAAGAGTACAAGGGGGTGGCTATTTATAGCCAAAGAAACTTGAAATTCGAATTACACATGGGGTGGCTCTTTACATTAGTCTAATGGCTAGTTTTCCATAGTCAAAAAGCCTATAGGATGCTTTTGACAACTTTGGAACTTGACCATGACTTTAGGAGACAATTATCACACCCTTTTGGAAAAGTAAAGACAAGTAGCCCACCACCTTTTGACTTTGAAGATTCCATGGTGGGTGGGCTTGAAATCTCGTAGCACCACTTGGGTTGGGTTTTTAAAAGCATGTTTGGGCCTTAATTAATGTAATTATAGGCCCGAATGCTTCCCCTAGGAAAAGGTGTTGGGCCTCCTCTTGGAATTCCATGATTAATCCATTTAAGGCCTCCTTCATTCTCTTGGTCCGCTCCCTTGTCATTGGGCCTCCAATTCCACGCAAAGGGTCTTGTCCACTTGTGTGCATTCCGCCTTCCTCATCATGTCCGCCTCCAACCCCGTGATGCCCATGTGTTCCATGATTCTCATCAGTGGTCTTCACTATGATCAAGGGGCTGGATAATGGGGGTGAGGATGGCTAGCCACAAAGGCCTATAACATGGAGTCTCCAAAGATTATTAGAGGTATGGACTATATCCTTTCTACTTTTATAGTAGTATTGTAAGATATCAGGTTTGAGATTCTCTTTTCTTTTCACTCCTTGCACATGGATCATCCATGGTGACATGGGGCGTCGGTAGAGCCTTGTGATAGTGGTGTTTGATGTATCTTCATACATGAAAGAAAGGGTGACACTTTCCTCATTAAGATATATTCTTACAAAGTGATACAAAACTGTGTAGGCGAGTCAGTTTCATACAAAGTGGATAGTGTTGAGGTTTGTTGAATGAGATCATTTATCTTGTGTGTTCAGCGTAGTTGGTGTGGTGGTGTCGGAGCTAGACTTGGTTGTGGAAAATAGGTAGGCTAGGGAAAGTATGAGCTTCAGGAAAAAGGATCTCATAGCCTGGAGGCTCGAGTGTTCCTTAGGGTATGACATGTTACTTTACTTCCATAGTTTCAGTAGCACGGGTTCATGATCCACTTTTCCTTTATTGTATCCCCTATTCGAGTCCTATAGATTATATTGGAGCCATTTAGTTTGTCCATTAGGCTTAGAGGCTCCAATATAGAGGATCAAAGTTTATGCATGCCTATCTATAGTGTGACCTAAATATGGTGGAGGTATAGACTCACATAGAACCTTCCCATAGAGGCAAAGAGAGACCCCAAAACCTTCTTCCTTAGTATGGATTGGTTTCCAACAATTTATACTCATATTTTTTCCATAGTGGAGGTGGAAGTGATTGTGGATTGTGGGAAAAAAATTTCCTCCTTTATAAAGGAGTGATCTCAGGCTAAGTAGGAAAATCTCATGTGTGGGTAGATACAACCAAATTTTATTATATGGCTAGTGTAACCCTTAGAGTAGTGGTTCTATGAGATTTCGGTTCCCTGCAGTGGTGGTGGTGTTGAGGAATTATTCCCAAGGACATGTTGGGTTTACCTCACTACTGAGAGTTAGACTTCTGCATAGACTAAAACCCAAGGACTGCCTCAATATTTTCACTAAAAATTCAGTAGGCTCCCATGGAGCTTCATGAGATGTGGTACAGTTAGAGGTTTGTAGATAGGGGGCCTGGTAAGACCTATTGTATACTTAGGAAGTCATGTGTTCACCTAAGAGACAGATGAGAGACTCATGGATCAGGTACTTTACCCTTATGGATCGGTTCATGAGAGTCTTGTTCATTGGACACATCATGTAATCAGCATTGGAGTTTCATGCAAGACACTTTAGGATGAATTCATGGGGAGTTCGCATTGAGATAGTTCTGTATTCGAGAAGTCCACTTCTTGTGATATGTCTGCTTATACATGGGAGTGAGAGTGGGCTCGGGTAAGGTTGGGGTCATTCTATCTTGGAATCCACCCAAGGGTGTGGCTTTTATAGTGGATTCTCATAATGGGGGTTTATATCTGCTTTTTTAGAGAGGTAATGGAGCAGTTGACCTCTTTGTATTTGAACCTTATCGGTGATGTTGTTGTAGCATATCTCCATTTGATAGTTTTCACCCCTCTTCTTTTTTAGCAAGGTAGATAGGAACAACTATAAGATTATTTTGTGAGGTCTTTCATGAATGGATATCCACTATAAATGTTCTTGATATATTTTTTGAAGTTGGGGAGTACATCGACCTCACAAGGATTGATGATTACCCCAATCACATTGTGATATGAGGTGCTGAAGAGGTTTTTTACCTCATAAGTACACCCTGGGGAGGGTTGGTAGTGCCAAATCGAGCAAACTATTCGAGTTTAGGATAACATGATTTAGTTTTTCATGTTTTTGTGGTGTATTTGTAGCTCTACCATTGTAATAACACCATTTTACTTCGTGATTGAGAATCCCTACAAGTCGCTGTTGTATTGGTCAGAGCCAGTATGGGATATCTTTTATGGGCCCAGAGTTGGTGATAGTAATGGATGTTAAGGGTGCAGTTTATCCTGGATGGATGAGAACTACTAGGTTACATCATTATATGTATCAGGTTAGCAAGTTATTGTACAGATAAACCCTATGACCATAGTTGGATTGGGTGTTTGGTGTTTTCCAACATGTCGCAGCTGAAGAGACATGTGCACTTCTTGTTGCATGATGTTAACCTGGTTTGAGCTGGATGGTAGGTGTGGAGTGTCCTTTTGAGGTACACAGTTGTGTTTGGTTTCTGACTAGAGAGGACCCTTCTTGGGATTGTGGTTTCCATGAGTGAGTGTTTGTAGATAGCATGTAAACCCTCTAGAGAGCTCAGTTTTCCCCCTTATATATATGATTTCACTTTTTGGGATGAAAATCCTAAATTTGGGGAGAGTGAATCTAATCTAGTTTTTCCCTATAATGCTTTTTAATATTTCTAAGAATATTTATAAAGTCGGAAACTGAGTTGTTATGGGATTTCAGGACATGGCGATCCTCAGAACAGTGATATTAAAAATATAAAATATTTTATATCACGCGTGTATTTTTTCTAGAAATGTAAAATAACTCCCGTTTAGATTTTCAGATCAATAATTTGATAACATGGTTGAGTTAAAAATGTGAGTTTTACCCCAGACGTGGCATAAATTTTATTGGCATTGGGTGCCTGATTTAGGGCGGTCATTGGCGGGCATGTTGATGATAAAAATAAATAAACTAACATACCCCCTCCCCCTTGGGTTCTCATGCATGGAAGAGGAGAGGGAGGATCCCCTTTGTATGAAAGATGACCTGAGGCCAAACCAAGGATAGTAGGTGCTTATGAACCCTATTTTTTATGTTGATCATCACCGAATCGAGGTGCAGTAGCTTTCAGGCATCATTTTGAACCTGAAACTTCGACATTTCACCATGAGGTAGGAGAATTTATGATCTTCACATCTCAAACCCCATTTATGTGTTTTTTTGGTTTTATAGCCCTATTAATACTTTTAGTGATCCCTAGGGGTAGATCTATGGGTTTTATTTAAAAATATGGGGTTTCATGTGGCTCATAGTGATTTCCCATTTGGAAATCCCGATCACACAGAATTTATTACATGATCACATGTTGTGTGTCCTCTCATTAGAGGAAGATGGTCTTTTGGGGACCACACACCATGTACTGGGGGTACATTTCATGTAGTAATCCCAGGCCATATAGCCAAGGATGTGGCTAGATATGTCATGTCAAGGGATATGGTCGTGTGGTAGCACACGACGTGATGACATGGGAACAAGTTGAGATACACAGGAATAACCAAGGACACAGACTTGGGTTAGGCTAAGAGGAATACACTGTGTACTGAGGGAACATGTCATGGGTGGTGACATGTTTAGCCAGGATATGTGTGGGAGAAAACATGCCCAGGTGTTCGGACAAGGTCACATTCCTTGTGATGTGGGGTACACGCCATGTATTCTCTGTATACACATGGATTACTAAGAGGGGATACAACCTAGGGCCAATTTTGAGAGACACTCCATGTACTATGGGTACACACCATGTAATCTACTCATAGACACATCTCCAACTTTAGGACTCAAATAGAGGCTCTCAAGTAGCCCCTCCTAATTAGTTTTCCACATAGAATGCGATGGTGGCCATGGTTTTGGCATGAGAGATGTAGTGCGAAGTTACGCTAGTGAGTAACTTCATACAACATTGTGTATAATTAATAAAATCTACCAAGTCATCTTAAAAACTATAACAAAAATTAAAACTACACATAATAAATCAGAATTATAGTAGAATAATTAATAAAATTTTAACATACCACAGAAACTAAGAACCATCATGAATTCTTTCTAAAGAATGTTTTCATGACTCTACCCAATCCATGGATCGATCCATAACTACACCAAGCTCACGTCCATAGGCTAGGGGTGGTGATAACTGCTGAAGGCATAACTAACTCGGGGAGGACTTTTCCTAAGAACTTTTATGCACATGCAAAACCAACTCAATGAAAAAGTGCTTGGGGAAATAAATAATGGTTGCAATACTGCTATAAATAAACCAAATATTCATGGACCACTAAATAGGATTAAGTAAGGTAGTGTATACTGAAAATTAGAAGGGGAAAAATACACACCCAAACCATAAATATTCCCTAACCTGACAGAATTGGAAAAGAGTAAACAACTGAGAGAGCCCAGCTCCTATATCTTAAGATACAACCACCATATGCAGTCCAAGCACCCTATATCCCTAATATCCTCTGTAGTCATGATAGACCTATCCTTCATCTTCAAAATACACAAAAATTTTTGGGAAAATCCTATTCAAGGGTGAGTATATACATACCTAGTAGAATTCCCTGAAAAGGTGAAGGGGGAGCATTAAGAGATAAAAATGAAAGGGGAATCATTAGATAGAACAAGGTACAATAATATAGTATAGTTCAACCCAATAATAGAGGGGAAGTTAACTCATACAAACATAATAAGATCAAAATGGTGAGAAGATGAACTTCTCGTCAAGTTTTTCTACCTATATTAGGAGAGTAGACTCATCCAACCATGAGAAGCTAGACACAAAAAGTACATGGCATACCCCATGCGTCTTCGACTCTCCTGAAAGAAAAGTAACCAAAACCCAAGGAGATGGTACTAAAATAGGATATATATATATATATATATATATATATATATACTCAGTAAAATAATCCCAAACGAGAGATTAAGGGGATCTCCATCTCGTAGCTCAGTGCAAGAAGATGAGTAGCCAATAGTTCCAAAATAAAGTCTATATGCAATGCGGAGTATCTCATGCATCTGCCTAGGACACACAAGTTTGAGGGAATCAATCATTGTACCTTGATACTATCTTTTTTTGGTGGCACTGACTTGCCCACATGGTTTTAAGTTGTTTCACAAGAATGCATCTCAGTGGGGAAAGTGTCCCTTTTTTGTGATCCCAAAGGTTCTTCAAACCATGTCTCGTCACTATGTCACACAGTCGAGGGGTCACCAATTGTAGGAAAGGATCTTGTTCCCTAGTATGACAGGAGGGTCCTACTCTGGTAGTCACCGAGGAATGCCATTGCCTAGTCCTGCTAGAGGGTACTACTCAGGAAGGTCATCAGGGAACGCCGCTACCCAATCCTATTGGAGGGTATGCCCATGTGTTGTTAGGGAAATGACACTACCTAGCCTAGCTAGAGGGTTACGCTTGGAAGATGTCATTAAGGAACTCCACCACCCAACCCAGCTGGATAATAAGCCTAGAACATCGAGGAACTCCACTACCCAGCCCTCTACTAGAGGGTAACTCAGAAATATTATTAGGGAACACCACTACCTAGTCCCACTAGAGGGTAATCCCAGAAATTCCATCGGGGAATTCCACTACCCATCCCAACTAGAGGGTAATCCCGGTACTACTCTGGTGATTCTGTATGATCGTTTTCATCATCAGGTGTTTCCTCATCATGTTCCAAACCTAGAAGATTTCACGTCGTATCTAAAAAGATACTACCAAGGGAACTATCACATTCTATGTGAAAAAAACACTTAGGATAGGCATATTGCGAGCCAAAATCCGAGTTCATATGAAGGAAATGGTGAGGTTTGAAGATCGCTCAGAAGATCTCAAGTAGTACACGGCATGTGAGGGGACCCACATGGTGTCTCTGGTCAGCACACAATCCCCATTCCATGTAGTAGAACATGTTGTTTAGGTGGACTACATGTTGTATCCTAACTATTTTGGACTGGGAACCGTAGGGTTCCAATGGAAAATAATGCAAAGAACGGGGGTGGAAAAATAACCAAGAATAAAGGTTTTGATGATAATTGTCCAGGAGTTCTTGTCCAATGATCAAGAACATTTTCTAGGGTTATAAACAATTGATTAAGAAAAAGATATGATCCAATTTCAATTTTTTGGGATAAAAAAAGGGTGAAGTGAGGGGTGAAGATCGATGAATGATTAACAATCTACTCAAACTTTTAATCTAAGGCATAAAATTCACTAAAGAAGATTTCTACCTCTTTTTTGGATCGATCGCTGGTAAAGAACATGTTTTACAATGAGGGAGGAGGATTCGTTGCATTCGTCCTACTTTGATCCACCTTGAATTAGAGGTTAGTTATTATATGAAGGAATTCTCCAAAGGAATTCACCAATGGAGGTGGGGAGAAGAGATTCACCATCAAACGGTGAATTATGATCCAAACCTAGATAATACCCTAAAATAACCTATTTATAATATTTTAATTAGGTCAAATTAGATTAGTCAATTAATTAATAAATTAATTATCAACTTAAATGCGTTTCCAATGAGTGAGGCATTCGGTCATCCTGCGTCAACTCATTTTATGTCGCGCCTAAAGAAAACACCATGTTTCAGACTCAAATATGATCTCATATTTTCTATCTAATCATCCATTTAAGAGTTATCCCATTTTCTTTAAGTAATCATGCACATGCAATATAAATATATTTAATATTTTTATTAAACTAATTCTAGGAACACTGGGCCTCATAATTTCACACTATCATATCACCTAGCTCTAAAAATATATTTAGAAATATTTCAAATTCTAATAAGATAAAAATCAGGTCTCTACATCATTCCCTCCTTCAATATTTTCATCTTCAAAAAGAAAAAACTAAGAAAAAAACTATGGATACTAAGCATGCATCTTGATCACTCATTCCCAGTAACTCTTCTACACATTTCCATGTTGCCACAATACATGAACCAGATTGAAGGTCCATCCTCGCAAGGTTCGCTCCTATCGGTCCTTGATGGCCATTAGGTGCTCTGTAAAGGTGGTTTCATCCTTGATGTCCAGCTTACCATAGTCAATGAAATTCATAGGTTCATACTCATATTTTTTTAGCTACAATTCATAGAAGATGTTGTGCACCCACTTTAGCTACGGGGGTAGGGAGAGGTGGTAAGAAACCTTGACAACCCTCTGTACGATCTTGAACGGCGCAATGAACCTCAAGGATAACTTTCCTCCCTAGACGAACATCCACATTATTCATCGTGGGGAGACTCTCAAGAAGACATGGTCTCCCTACTTTAAATTCAAGGGTCTATTATAGTGATTTTCATAGTATTTCTACCTGATTTGGTCCATCTTCATCTATTCACATATGACCTACACTTTCTTCGTTGTCGTATGCACATCTCTGAGACCACAAGATATGACTCTCCAATATCTGTCTAGAATAAGGGTAACCTGTAGGGTCTCCCATATAGGGCATCAAAAGGTTCCATGTCGATGGTAGAGTGATAGTTGTTTTTTTAAGAAAACTCTACCAAAAGAAGTTGATGCTCCCAACTCCAGCTAAAGTCCAACACACAAGCCCTCAACATATCCTCTAACACCTGGATAGTGCACTCGGTCTGCCCATCAGTCTGGAGGTGAAAGGTTGTACTCATCTATAACTGGGTCCTAATAATATAAATCACACATCATGATTATAGACAATCATCGACGGTACCCAATGAATGAGGAAGATCTCCCGTACATACAACTTCCCCAAACTCTCCACCGAACTTTGTTCCCTGATAGTAAAGAAGTGTGTCGATTTCTTGATTCATTTTACTATCACCCATATGGAATCATGAACCTTTGATGTGCATGGAATCCCTATGATGAAGTCCATGCATATTTCATCCCATTTCCACTCTGGGGTCTCAAGAGGTTGCAACAAACCCACCAGAAATTGGTGCTAATCTTTCACCTACTAACAGGTGAGGTGCCATGAGATGAACTTAGCTACATTTCATCCCATATGGGACCACCAAAAATTACATTGAATATATCTATACATATTTCCCACACCAGTATGTATAGCTAAGATAGAAGTTTGGAACTCCCACGTCACCTCCTCCCGCATCGCGACTGGAACCATTATTCTCCCTTGGAATATGATCTTGTGATTCCCTCATTCTAAATACCAATCTGGTGCATCACTTATAGATTTCTGATCATGAACAACCTCGTAGTTGATTTCACCCAGCTAGGACTCTTTCACATGCTCAAGGAGTGAAGTATTCAACACCATTTACTATAGAAAAGTTGTAGCCTCTTTCTCCACCCAAGTCAGTTGTAGAGAAGCTAACTGCTCTAAAGCTTCCCTCACTAGGCACACCTGGGAATTCCTACTAAGGGAATCTGTTGTAATATTTCCCTTCCCTATAGTATATACTATCTTGAAGTCAAAGCCCCACAGGAACTCCAACCAACGTTTCTGCCTCAGGTTTAGGTCTCTCATAGTGAAGACATACCTAAAGCTCTGGTGGTGTTAATAAAACACAAATCACTCTCCCAGAAGGTAGTGCCTTCACATCCTCAAGGTGAAGACTACCGCTGCTATATCTAGGTCACAAGTCGCATAGTTCTTCTCATGGTGTCTCAACTGCCTCAACCTATATGGTATGACTAACTGTCATTGCATTAACATGCAACTAATCCTAGTTCCTGAGGCATCGCAATACACCACGAACTCAACACCTTCCTCTAATATCCTCAACATTGGACCACTCGTCAGCCTATAACTTAACTCCTCGAAGGCCTTATGATATTTCTCAGAAAAGGTAAATGAATGTCCCTTCCATATCAAGGTGGTCAAAGGGGCTGCAATTCTGGAGAAGTCTGGAAAAATATCCTATAGTACCCTACCAAGACAAGAAATCTCTCCACCTCTGACACATTCTTAGATAGATCCCAATAATGAACTACTTTAATATTGGCTGGATCCATGGATAAAACTTGTTCATAAATAACATGCCCTAGAAATTGAACCTCCTATATCCAGAACTGTCACTTTGAGAGATTTCCATAAAGCTGGTTCTATCAAAGTAAATCAAGAACCATCCTCAAGTGCTCTGCATGCTCCTGCTCTATTGTAGAGTAGATGAGTATGTCATCGATGAAGACAACAAAAAACTGATCCAATTATGGCTTAAATATCTGGTTCATAAAATCCATAAAGATAGTAGGTACATTTGTAACACCAAATGGCATCACTATGAACTCAGTGTCCATAGAGATATCGAAAATCCAACTTCAGAATATCAACCTCACGAACCCGAAACTGGTGGTAGCTAGACCTAAGATCGATCTTGGAGAACCATATCCCACATCCCAATAGATCAAATAGGTTTCCAATCCTTGGAAAGGGGTACTTTTTCTTTATTGTGGTCTAGTTCAGGAGATGATAATATATGAAAAGTCACAATCTCTTGTCATCTTTCTTCACGAATAGAACTAGAGATGCCCAAGGGGACACAATGGGTCTAATTAATCCCTTATCAAAAAGGTCCTCCAACTGAAAATGTATCTCTCTAGTCTTGGTAGGTTCCATATTATATGCCTTAAAAGATATCAGGGTAGTCCTAGGATTAAAGTTTGTACAAAAATCCATCTCTCTCCTTGTAGGTAGTCCTGAAACATCTTTAGGGAAGACATCCATATAGTCCTCCAAAACTGAAAGAACCCATATGCCAAAAGAGTCTATTGCACCTAGGGTTACTCTTTCTAACTTATGGATTATGGGATGAACTATCCTGCTCACAAAATCTTCTTGTCCTTCTACAAGGTCTTTCTCTTCGAAAAAGGAGAACCTCATCCCAACAGTGGATTGGAATCTGACTAGTCTATGGTGAAAATCAATCTGGGCTTGAACTATGTAAATCCAACCCATGTCCAAGATAATTTCATAGGGTTCCATTGTGATTACCAATAGGTCCCACATGAACCTCTCTCCACCAAAAATGGCTCACACCACCGACAGATGAATGGCATGGAAGAAGCGTTCACTGTAAGAACCTAGAGACAAAGATGTTGTGCTAGCGTCTCTATTGGGAGATCTAACTCTTGCACTAGAATTTGAGAGATAAAATAATTTCTATCACCTATGTCTACTAATACTGAGGCAAGATTATAATAAACATAGATCATACCTCGAATCATCTCATGCACTGCAGGATTGTTGACATCCAAAGCTTGCAACTGTCTATGGCCTCGGCCACCAACTCCCTGAACCTGATGTGGGACGCCTAGTGGTGGTGGTAGAAGGACCTCATACTATCATCCCCGACCTGTTTATCCTCCTTCTCCTCTATTAGATCAACCTCCCTAGGGACCACTCGATCCCTACTAGGGAGATCCCTGATCATGGTGTTGTCTCTATCGTGGTAGTCCATCTATTATCTGCCTATGATGCTCAGCATATCTAGTTGGGAAGTCTCGTGCCATGTGACCTCACCCATCACAGGTATAGAACAGACCCTCCCCAGGTTTCCCTAGTTCTCTATGATGCTCCTGCACTATACGACTACGTCCTTGAGCCTACTCATGGAAGGTTCACCCGTTTTGAGATCTATGGTGCCTGCTTGCTATTGTAGATGACTCATCTCTGTCGCACCCACTTCCATCTCTAGCTATATGGTGTCCTCCTGAAAGAAATATCTCTTTCACAAGTGCCCACTCTAGCACCCCAACATAGGTTGTGATGCACAAGGGAACTAAGTTGTCTTAGATCCCTTTACGGAGTCACTACTAAAACTTCCATGCTCTAAAGTTTCCATCTATGATCATGTGGATAGAGTAGTGCATAAGGCCTATGAACCTAGACATAGACTCGTCCATTATCATCCCTCCATGTTGAAACTCTAGAATCTCCTGAATTTGAATGAAACATAAGCAGAGGGGGTGGTACTCCTCATGAAATAGCTACTGGAAGTCATCACATGAGAGTTTTGACTCACCGTGCATCTGGATAACTAGACTCCACCAATGCCCAACTACTCCATGGAAAATACGGGCTGCCAAAGTCACCATCTAATTCGTCAGTGTCTATATAATCCTGAAGATACAGACCACTGACTATAACCAATACTTCACCACTTGGGGATTCGAATCGTCATGGAACCTCAGTGATATCTGATGATAAAACTCATAGAGTATGCTCAACCTATGCACATATTCATCCTGCTCTGTTGGGATAATCTATTGCTTGACAGGTGGAGAAAATTCTACATGTTCACCTGGTGGAAGGGAATTGCATGATGGACCTTGAACTTAGGCCTTGTCGCCTATAGGGTCATCGTCACAAACCAGAGATGGTATCCTGGCTAGCTAGTATCGCAGAGGCATCCTAAAAGTTATCAAGGAGTACCACATTTAGATGATCGTATATATATATATATATATCAACAATAATGGGGAGCTAACTCAAAAAGGATAGTCAAAGATGCATGTACCATTAATCGCTATAATAAATGTCTCAACATAGAAATTTGATAAGCATGTAGTCAAGGTCCTAGTGAATGGTTATATCGGCTGAAACACCATCACTGGACTCCTTGGCCTAAGAACCACACTCGAGACACTTTGACATTATTTCCCTAAACCCAACTAGATCCTTTTTAGGGAATGTCCAAACAATTTCCCAAGGATCAAACCACCTCTGATACCAATCTGTCACGACCCAACCTAAGTTGGGGCTTGATCTGCAACTACCTCAATCCCACCACTATAGGTCAGGGGGTGGTGACAAGAACCAAATACATTACTAACATGGGGAGGCCTTTTCCTAAGAACCTGTAAGCACACACACAACCAACTTAATGAAAAATTTCAGAGGGAAAGAAATAAAGGATGCAACACTGTTATAAATAAACCAAATATACATGGACCACTAAATAAGATGAAGTATGGTCGTGTATAATGAAAAGTAAAAGGGAAAAAATACACAGCCAAACTAGAAACATGTTCCAACCTGATAGAACTAGAAAATAGTAAACAACTAAGAGATCCCATCTCCTGTATCCCAAGCTACGACCACCATATGCAGTCCAAGTACCCTGTATCCCTAAGATCCTTTGAAGTCACGATCAACCTATCTTCCATCTAAAAAATACACAACACGTGTTAGGAAAATACCATCTAGAGGTGAGTATATACAAACCCAGTAGAATTCCCTAAAAAGGTGAAGGGGGTAGTAAGAATACACCTGAGCAGTCGATAGAACAAGGTACAACAAGAGAGAACATCTCAACAAAATAAGAGAGGGAAATTAAACTCATCCAAACACAAGGATCTCAAAATGGTGATAAGATGAACTTATTATCAATTCTTCACTACCTCTAGTATGATATTAGACTCGTCTAACCATGAGAATCTAGACATGAAAAGCATGTGGCATACACTGAACATCTTCACCTCTCCTGGAATGATAGTAAACAAAACCCAATGAGTGGGTACTGAAATAGGATATATATATATATATATATATATATATATATATTCTTAGTCAAAGAAGTACAAATGAGAGAGTAAGGGGGTCGCTATCTTGCAGCTCAACCCAAGAAGATGAGTAGCCAACAGTTCCAAAATAAATTCTATCTTCAATACCCATCATCTCATGTGTCTACCCAGGATAAATGAGTCTAAGGGATTTAACCACCACACCATGATACTGTCCACTTTGGGTAGAACTGACTCACCCGCATGATTTTAATTTGCGTCACAAGAACATATCTCGGTGGGGAAAGCATCCCTATTTCTCATGAGTCTAAAGTTTTATCAAACTATGACTTGTCACTGTGCAGTACAGTCGAGGGGTCACCAGTTTTAGTAAAGGATATCATGCCCCGGTATGATAGGAGGGTACTAATCTAGTAGTCATCAAGGAATTCCACTGCCTAGTCCTACTAGAGGGTACCATTTAGGAAGGTCATTGAGAAACACCATCGTCCAGTCTTACTAGAGGGTAAGCATGTGAGTATTCAGGGAAACGCACTACCTAGCTCGACTAGAGGGTTATGCCTGAAAGATGTCATCGGGGAAATCGATTGCCCAACCCAGCTGGAGGGTAATCCTAGAACATCGAGGAACTCCAATACCTAGTCCTACTAGAGGGTAACTCAGAAATATCATTAGGGAATGCCACTTCCCATTCCTACTGGAGGGTAAGCCTGAAACTGCCATCAAGGAATGCCACTACCCAGCCCAGCTGGAGGGTAATCCCGGTACTACTTTGGTGATTCTGTATGATCACTTCAAACATCAAGTATTACCTTAGCATGTTCCAAACCTATAATATTTCACATCGTATCTCAAAAGACACTATCGAGGGAATCATCACATTATATGTAGAAAAACACTCAAGATAGGCATCTCGTGGGCCAAAAATATGAGTTCAAATGAATAAGTTATAAAGGTTTGAAGATTTATAGTAAGATCTCAAGTAGTATATGATGTGTGAGGGGAACCACACGGAGTGTGGTCCCTCTTCACTATCTGGTTGTGTCTCTAGTCGGTACACAGGTCCCATCCCATGTAGTAGAACACATCGTATATGTGGACTACACATTGTGTCCCAACTATCTGGGACCGAGGCTATGTCTTGTGGTCGTGTCCGTGTACTTGGACCCCATGTCCGTGTACTTTTGAACACGTCGTGTGAGTTCACATGGGATACTGACCGTGTGGCCAACCCGTGTATGTGTACTTTATACATGGCGTGTCTCTGGCCATTTAGTCTGCCACACAGCTCATACACACGAGAAGGCATTACACGACGTGTCAAGGAAGTATATGTCATGCCATCCTTATGGGTTCTCAAACCCTAGAACCATCACTAGAAAAGGGTCTACATACCATGTGTCCTCTATTGTACATAGCATAGTCACGTTTTTTCCATAAATATCATATTCAATCTGCTGCTTCAAATCTGATTCAACCATCACTGATATCTCCTGATGTCATTCTGAAATCTTTGGATCTGGACAAAGAACAAGGATTACCATCGTCACTCACTATGAATCATCCTCATTCTTCAATGAGGGTTTTAATGAACATTCCACACACTGCCATACCTCTATTCATCGTAATTTCCAGGGTTAATCACTAAATCAGTCGTCCTCACTTCGCAAGATTTCCAGATCTCTGCTCAACTCACAAAACCATTGATGATTTTTTGATCCACCACAAATTCAGGCACCCAATCGAGCTCGAGATGCCTATAAACTATTGATCTAGGAACCGTAGGGTTCCAATGGTGAAGAACACAAAGAATGAGGGAAGAAAAAACACCAAAAACAATGGTGTTAACAATCGCTGGCCAATCATTATTGTACAATGATAAAGAACGTGCTATAGTGTTAGAAAAAATTAATTAAGCAAAAGAGATGATCCAATTTAAGTTCTTTTGGATAAAAAAGGGTGCAGGGAGGGGCGCAGATTGATGAATTATTAACAATCTACTCAAACTTTTAATCTAAGGCATAAAAAACATCAAAGATGAGTCCTACCTATTATTTGGATCAATCGCTCATGAAAAACATGTTTTACAATGAGGGAGGAGGATCTTTTACATTAATTGTGGTTTGATCCACCTTGAATCAGAGGTTCTTCATTCTTTGAAGGAATTATTCAGAGGAATTCTCCAATGGAGGTGGGGAGGAGTTATTCGACAATGAACGGTAAATTGTGAGATAAACTTGGATAAAACCCTCTAATGACCTATTTATAAGACTTTAATTAGATAAAATCTAATAAGTAAATTAATTAATTAATTAATCAACTTAAATGAACTGTCAATGGCAAGGTGTCTGGTCATCCTGTGTCAACTCATTTTATGTCGTTCCTAAGGTAAACGTCACATTCCAAACTCAACTGTGGTCTCAGATTTCTAATCTGGTCAACCATTTAAGAGTTATCCCATTTTCTTTAATTAACCATGTGCGTGCAATATAAATATATTTAATATTTTTATAAAATTATTCTTAGGCACATCGAGCCTTGGAATTGCATGTTGTCTCAGTTCCTAGCTCTGGAAATATATTTAGAAATATTTTAATCTCTTATAAGGAAAAAATTGGGTCTTTACAAATGTCATGGATCGGAATGGTCAACCACCTGCCTATTGCCAACATCTTTCACTTATAATGAATACCAGAACATTTAAGAAAATAAATGAAAAAAAGTCACAAGAACATAAAATTTATTATTTTGTTAATCAAATAGAAGATATTTTAACATAAAACAAATAATATATAATGAAAAACACTTTGAAAACATAAACATATCTACTTAAGATAATATTCAATAGTTTAAACTAAAAAGGTATAAATAAATATTCTAATTTATTTTTAAAGTGACGTGTGGTGTTCTTAATAAACAAATTTTAAAGATTTCTATATCACAACATGTCCTATATATCAAAAACAACTCATCAGTGGTTTTCTCTGATTACTCATCAATATGAGGTAATTTTCTATGGTTTTGACTGTTCCACACGTGTTTTAGTATTTTAAAACACTAAAAACTCGTTTATAGTCATAACAGGAAACCCGTAATTTAGAATGACATGTCGTCAGTTTCTACATTTCACAATTAAATATACGGTAGTTATCCCATGATTTTAGGGCAATCTGCCATCATTTTCCTAGTTTTGACCCCCCCCCAACACTTGTTTTTAATGGATTTTCTGCCTTTTAGAAGTGTATACTGAGAAATTATGACCACACTGCACATTAGATTGATGTGTTTTCTACGCATACACATAAAATGCATGTTTTAGTGTTTTAAAACACTAAAAATGCATTTACGGCCATAACGAGAAAACTATAATTTAGAATGATGTTCCATCAGTTACTAAATTTCATAATTAAATATACGGTTGTTGTCCCATGATTTTAGGGTAATCTGATGTCATTCATCTAGTTTTTATCCCATGACACTTGTTTTTAAAGGATTTTGTACCTTTCAAAAATGTATACCGAGTAATTATGACCACACCACATGTCAGATTGATGTTTTTTTTGTGTGTACACATCAAAAATAATTCAACGGTGGTTTTCTCAGGATTTCATATCAATCAAAGGTCTTTTTATATGGTTTTTACTATTCCACACACATTTTAGTGTTTTAAAACACTGAAAACATGTTTACAAACATAATGGGAAAACTGTAATTCAGAATGACGTGTCGTCAGTTCCTGCATTTCAAAATTAAATCTACAGTCATTGTCCCAAATTTTTAGGGCAATTTGATGTCATATTTCTGGTTTTGAATCCCTGATACTTGTTTTTAAATGCTTTTGTACCTTTCAAAAGTGTATACCGAGTAATTCTGACCACACCAAATGTTGTATTATAACTAAAAAATATAAATAACCCATTATAAAACAAAATTACATATATAAATTACTATTGAATGAATTAAAAACAAATTATATACTCTTTTTATCACCCATGATTGTCCATCTAATGCTACTCAATAATAGATTTAGGGTGATGATGATGCCACCTTTAAGGGGGTTTGCGTTGCTACTGGGGAGGGGATCTGAGACGGGGAGACGGAGGTTTGAGGGGGGTATGCATTTCTAGTGAGGAGGGGAACCGCAAGCCAAGGAGAGGGAGGTCATAGGGGGGCATGGGGTTGAGGTTGAAGGGGGTGTTGTGAGGGTTGGGACATTCGCTGAGAAGGAAGGAGGTATGTCAAAGGGGTGGGGGGAACGAGGTTTGTAGGGCCAGGTTCACCATCGAGGAAGGGAGAGGAGGAGATCAGGGGAGGGAGGGGGTAGAAATGGGTAGGGGTCGTGTAGAGGGAGCGGTGGAGGGGAGGAATTAGGTTTTTCTTTAAACATTTAGCGATGGTTTAAATAAAACCATAGCTAATTATTAAAATAATAAAAATATAGCAACGGTTTGATCAAAAAGCCTCTATATTATATTTTTTAACCAGATTTAATTCACAATAGTTACTAGAACCACTAATTAACTTCCATTAAGCATCACTTTTTTTTAGTGTTAATAGGGTTTTTGGTATCGTCGTGCATACAATCCCCTACATAGCAGGAGGTTTCAGTAGGGTTTGTGGAATCATCATCTATACAATCTCCTATATGGAACAAAGTTCTAGATTTGGGTTTTTGGTATCTCCCAGTGGTCCTAAGAATGATCCCCTATATGTGTATCGTCTCTTAGAGTCTTGATAAGGTTTATGTCTTCCCCAATCAAACTTGGGTGTGATCCCCTATCTGATGTTATGATCTCTGAAGTTCCTGAATGGGTCCATGGCATCAACCAGTGGTCATCGGTGTGATCCCCTATCTATGAGTTGAGATATTATGGGTTCAAGTGTGGTTTGTGTAGTCCCCATTTAGGGATGGGATGGATCCCATAGCTGAATATCATGATCCGCTCAGTGCCTACATGACTTTTTTCATGGAGAGTCCCAATGATAATGTTATCTTGGAAGTACGACATCAGGGGTGGTGGTGTTCCATCATCTTAGTGATACCCTATGAGTGAGATCTCTTAGATGAGTCTTGTCTGGGATGGTATAGATTTACCTCATGAGTGAGATCTCTAAAATGTGCGCCATCGAGAATGGTAGGGCTTGTGGAGTGAGTTCTCCTGGATGATCGATACCTTGAGCCTCGAGTAGAATCTTGTGGCAGGTTGTATGGTTGCAACCATGAGACTTGGAGTATGAGACAAGTGTATTTTGGTTGTTATAGGATTATTTCAGGTGATATTTGTTTGACACACCATGTGGGATGATCTGACTGGTCATGTATAACCAAGAAATGGTTGAGATGAAGTTTTATGTACTCTCTCGCTTGGGTTCTCCTCTGACTTAGAGTCGATCAGGCTGTTACCTTTCAGTTTATCCCTTTATTTTTGGTTTTTGGAGCACCTACTGGGTATTGTTATACTCACCCCTACATGGGATTTTCCCACACATGTCATGTCTTATAAAAACTATGAGCCTTTTGATGAAGTCCTAAGAGGACCTGTAGTAGGCAGAGCATAGAGAGATAAATAGACCAAGGTGTGTACTGGTGGTTTCATTTGATAGCAGTCCCCTCCATCTGAGCAGGTTGGATTATTTTTTAGTTTTTTTTTGTCTTGAATTTTTCTCTTTTCATTATTTCCATACTTTTATTATACTATGATTGTGGGATAAATTTATGCAAGCATTTTGGTATTATTAGTACTATTATCTATTCACTATTACATGGAGATGGATGTGTATGTGTGTATAAAGGTACCATTCCCATGTGTGGTATTTTCCTACTCAACGCTGGATGTTAGCCCCTGACCTATTTGAGGAAGGCTTGGGGTTGTGATGGATCAACCTTCCACAGGCTAGGAAAGCCTCAGTAGGTCAATTCATTTTAGAATCAATGCCTAAACTGGCCCTCCGAACATCACACCTACTAATTCTAGTTGGATCTTGGTGCAGTTAAAGTCATTAACATGACCAACCATTGAATTACCTTCCACCATTTTCATGCTAAAGAGTATCTATATTAGAAAAACTTTGTTCATTATGGAAAGCTCCTCATAAATGTATGTGAGTCTAGACATTAGTGTTGTAGTAATTTTCTCCTCCCAGATTTTGAAGGCCATTTTCAGAATAACATCACCTGAACACCCCAAATTATTTTTAGTCGAGTCTTTCCAATTCTCCATTGTCAATTGATTCTAGTTTGATGCCCTTCAATGGAACCTTTAGATCTATTTGAAACAAATAATCTTCATCTGTATCATCTATAAACTGAAATTTGATTCATAAAATTTGTTGATTTGGACCATGCCTTCTTCCAACATCATTCCTTTTGAAATAATTAACTGTCCTTGTAAATTAAAAGAATAAAAGACAAGTACCTCACCAGAATTATGCTACCAAGATAATCTTTGATGTCACTTATTGTGTTAAAACTATCATGTTTTGGAACTCACCATTTAAAACCACACTTGGAAAACATGGTTTAAATGTTTTGAAACTGGTGATACCTGGTGTCAACATTCGAATGAGGGGACTTGGATTCAATATCTCATGCTAAATTGAATTTATCTCAGTAGATATTTCAAAACACACACACAAGTAGAACAACAAAAGTCACACCCACACAACACAACAACAATAGAGTTTTACATGGATCAGAATTAGCCCCCATCCATAGGAAAAACATTTTATTAGAAATGAAAGAAGAGGAAACAATTGAAATCCTCCAAGATATTTTAATAAATATCGAAAAATTGACTCCACCCGTCTATAAATAGGAAGGTTTAGCCAATTGATCTGGTGTCACCCCTTTTGATATTCACGAACGAGCCTCTATTCAGGCAAGGCCACCAGTAGCAGCTCAGCTCATGCACCACCTCAAATTTTGATCCTAGGTGAACAATGAAAGCAATCCATTTGTAATCTTATGCAACCCTATAAATAATCTTATATATCCTTTGAAAACTCTCAGGTATTATACGCATCGATATAGTTACTCCTACATGAGTCAATCACTTCTTCCACACTTTTATCATTTGAAATCATCTATCAACATTTTCATTGTATGATCTTTCATATTTCCTTGGTTTTGTTGATATGCTACCATCCGGTCCTGTAACATAACTTCTATAATCACTCCTTCTAAAATATCATGCTTACTTTACCTAGAAAACACTTATCACTATCCAACCCAACACACCTATTTAGCATGAATTCTGAAATGACATAGGAAAAAAGCATGAGTATGAAATCTCTCATGACAAGTTTACCTTGAACTCATTGGTCAAAGGAGATATGAATAATATCTCACATAATTTACACTAAAGTTATAAATGGGGAAATCCATGTGGTGTTTCTCTAGTCTAGTTACATCTGATTCAACAGGTCTCACTAATAATGTGACAACTAGGTCTTGCTGATAGCACAAACACCTCACCTTAACATGGTCGTCGGGTCCTGGCCTGCCAGGTAACACCAGTTGCCCCACAGATACATGGTCCCCACCCTGGGGACCCACCCACGTGCCCAAATGGGTCATCTAACTAACGATATTCCCAATAGGCCAACACATGTCCTTTCTAGTGTGTTTTTTCCTCACTCGCACACACCCTAGGAAACTTCCCAAAAGGTCACCCATCTTGGCCACTACTCCAGGACAAGCACACTTAACTATGGATTTCTAATTAGTTAGGCTCTCGAAAAGAAAGGTTCACCTTTTTGACATGAGTCATATCATTTAGTCATTTAACCATTTATCATTCTCAGGTGTTACATTCACCACCCCTTTAGAGCACAACTTCCTCGTTGTGGGCCCTGCATCTCAACCTAGGCAGTGCACCACACTTAAGGATGTGTTTCTCCTTTGATGCCAATTTTTCTTTCCAATGTACTTTTTCCTCACTTGCACACACCCTAGGAAACTTCCCAAAAGGTAACCCATCTTGACCACTACTCCAGGACAAACACACTTAACTATAGAGTTCTAATCAGGAAGGATCTCAAAAAGAAAGGTTCACCTTGTTGACATGAGTTGTATCATTTAGTCATTTAACCCTTCATCATTCTCGGGTGTTACATTTACCACCCCTTTAGAGCACAACGTCCTCGTTGTGGGCCCTACATCTCAACCCAGGCAGTGCACTGCACTTAAGGCTGGGTTCCTCCTCTAATACCAATTGTGACAATTGGGCCCTACTGATAGCACAGACACCCCAACTTAACATGGCCATCGGGTCCTGGCCTGCCAGGTAACACCAGTTGCCCTGCAAACACGTGGTTCCCACCCTAGGGCCCACCCATGTGCCTGAACGGGTTATCTGATTAACGACATTCCCCACAAACCAACACATGTACTTTCTAGTGTGTTTTGTCCTCACTCGTAAACACCATGAGAAACTTCCCAAAAATTCACTCATCACTACTCCAGGAAAAGCATGCTTAACTATGGAGTTCTAATCATGTAGGCTCCCAAAAAGAAAGGTGCACCTTGTTGACATGAGTCATATCATTTAGTCATTTAACCCTTCATTATTCTTGGGTGTTATATATAACTTATGTGAGCATGTCGTATATCTAGATGTATACAAGCATTATTAATGCTAACCACATATCAAAATATTTACATCCATGATGTTTCTGAACTCAGAATAATGCATAGGGATGGCAATGGGTACCCATTTATTGGGTACCCGACACTACGCAACCCTATTAAATCAAGTTCAAGTACCCCTTAACCAAGTTCAGATAGAGTTTGAGCTTCGCGTTATCAAACTGATTATTAATCGGGTAGGGTTTCAAGAATCACTAATATGATACCCAAAAACCTTAATCCGTTTAATTTTAAGTTTAATTTTTTAAAAATAAAATTTCAAATGGTAAGGGAACTACTGCTACATGACACTTATTAATATTACATATATTATTGTATATTAATAATGTACGTATAGCACAACCTTGATATACATATCCATGGAGTAGCTATAGACATGGAATCTACCTTGAAAACATCTCCTTGTCATGCCCTTGCATCCTATTATCTCGTACAACCCACACCTTTCGAAGTCACATCCCTCAACAGCTTCAAATGACTCCGCCCGAGCCTTTGATGCATGATCTTCTAGCATCGTCTGGACACCCTATTGCCGAGAATGTTGTTTTTCATGCACAATGTTCAATATATATATATATATTAAATTTATGTGAATTTCAGGTATTAAAAAAACACCATCTAATTAATCCATTTAGGGTTCGGGTAAAAGTTAAATGGATATAACCGAGTTTGAGTAGGATTAGGGTAGGATAAAATGCATTTGGGTTTAGGATTGGGTAGCCCTAAATGGGAGGGTACCAGCCCTGTTGCCAACCCTAATTCTAACTGGGAGGGGAACTGGTGCTACATGACCCTTATTAATACCACATGTATTATTATATATTAATAATATACATATCACGCAACCCTGATATGCATATCGATGAAGTAGTTGTAGACATGACATTTGCATTGAAATCCTCTCTTCTTTAATTCCCTCGTGTCCTATTCAGAGGTGTTAAAGGGGTGTGGTGTGTCATCCTATGGGGCAGATCATGCGATCTGTGGATTTTATCAACCGGTTCGGCTCAATTCATAAAGAATGCGGGCTTAAAAAACAAAAGCCTGAATTTATCCATGAGGGACCAAAGACGGTGGTTTTTGCGAGTTAGATCAAATGTGGTCCGAATGTTTATTAATTGGAGTTCATGTATCTAGACCATGAACCATAATACCATAAAAATGGTTTATTTCTATGGGTAGAAACCCATCTAATTTTTGGAAACAAACTCGAAGGGTTTGTCGCCAACTGATTTGTCTAATGAGACTTACAGATGCATCGAGGGGATATAGTTTTCCCCACCTACCACTGAATGTCCAAAACATTATTTATACACTGATTCAATACAATAGAAATATGCCTTTCCAATATCCGTATAGAGTAGAGTATACAGATTCATCAATATTTCCATAATTAAAATAACTTTCCAAATAAACACCGTATGTAAAATTGTATACGGTTTAGACAAAAAACATATCCATGATATGAGATTATGGATATTTAATATAAATATAATTTCAAATGAAAAATGATCTCAAATGGGAAGTAGGTACACCACATAAGGATTATTTGGTGCACCATGCAAAGTTAGTCACAACAAAATAGTAGTTGAGACAAAGTCTCTTACCACAATGTAATCGGTCGAATCATATGACGAGAACATAATAATCCTCAAATGAATCATTGAATAACATTAATATAAAGATAATCATGTTATTATATATCAATTGGAGGTACACATATACCACATACAAGAAATAAGTGGTGAACAATGAAAATCTCACAGAAATGAAAGTGAGATGAGAAACCCCTTACAAACATTTCAGCTTGGTAACGAGTGTTACTGAGAGGGCTTAATGAGAGGTAAAGTGGTATTCCATTATTTATATGTTACAAGGGTGGTATGGGAGAGGTGAAAAAACATACCCCATCATTATTAATTAAAAATAAAAAAGCACAAGATAGGGGAGATTCTTGAACAAAAGTGAGAGAGAGGATCCCTTACCTTACGCTCGAAGGTGTTCTTGTTTGTTCTTAACAACCTGAATAATCAAATTTATCATCATTAATTAATAAGTCCAAAACCTCATAAACATGTAATTTATATGTTATAACCTTATTAAGTTCATTAATGGCCTTTTTTATGGGTTTACGAGATTCAATTTTATTGTTTTAGAAGCATTTTCTTACTCGGTTTCAGGATTTGTTTACTTGTATTTATTAATGGAAGTTCATTTGAAATGTGGTTAAACATCCAGAATTATTAATATAAATTATTAGTGACATTAAATAGATATAAATGATCTTATAATGATTATGTTTATATACCATGAGGATGATTCATTCAATGAGTTAAAATAAATGCTTGGATTTGGCTTGGCGGTTTTGTGCACAATAAACTTGTTTTGTATTATTATTCCATATTATGAATGTGTAAGGATTAAAGAACATTAATCAAGATAAAATACATATATTATGACCTGTTTAAACCATTGAAAAGGTTTCATGACCAGTATTTAATATAGTAATGCAAATTGAAAACCTGTCTTCCTTGAGTGTGATAAATTTTCACATCTCGGACGGTGTTTGCATTTATTGTATAAAAGGAGGGGAAAAGAGAGATTATGATGAAATATTCCATTAGAAAAATTAAAATCTAGTACATTTAAGGTAATGGAATTACCATGGAATTTGGATGAGGGGAGGTGAGAATAAATAACAAAATAATGGAACTTTGTAAAAGAAATTGAAAGAAAAGAGAAGGAAGGTTCACCTCTTGAGTACTCCTCCTTGAGAATCTCCTTAAGGCCTTCTTTTTTGGCCTTTTGGTGAGACCAGAAGGTCTTGGATGTGGGGAGAGGGCTTGGGAAGATTATTTGGTAGAATTTAGGAAAGTCTTGAAGCTTTAGTGGTGTGGGAGGAATTGGGGGTGAGGGGTGGTTTATATAGTGGAGGGGAGAGGAGTTTTCTTAATTTTATAATCATTAATTTATTATTTCCTCTCAAGACAACCAATAGATAGTATTCCATGACCAAGAACAGTAATATATGCATGCGTATTTAAAACAATTGGTCTTACATCATCATATCATCATCAATGACTCAATTAATCCATTATTTAGCATTTATTGTGAATTATCGGATGTTACTATTCATCAAAAAATCAAGTATTTCAGAAAAATCCCAAAAATTAACCCTAACCATTTTTTGATTTGTAGAATCCAAATATGAAGTCCATTTTTTAAAAATATTTTTCTAAATATGATTAATTAAATATTTAATTAAAATCATTATCTAATCGAAAAATATAAACACTTAAAATTTTCATCTTCATTTTTAAGGTTCCTAAATTCATTTATACACTCAATAGTATGGATACCATTAATAAGAGTCATATTACTATTCATAAGGGTATGTTACTATTCATAAGGGTAGGTTACTATTCACTGAAAATTGATTTTTCCTTATCGAACTCCAAATAACTTACTGATTGCAACAATGTATGTCAGATTTTCAAAATTCACATCATAGAAGTGACAAAATTAGGTTTACTTGGTTAGGTTATGGATATATCCTATAAGTAACCATGTTTTGTTCCATATAGGCTCAGTGATTCATGAAATATAGGCTATAACTAGAATGTATTTAAGAGAAACATACCATGAAGTGTTTGGGGGGCTACAATAATTGATTTAGGGTGATGATGATTCCACCTTTAAGGGGGTCTGTGTTGCTACTGGGGAGGGGATTTGAGATGGGGAGATGGAGGTCAAAGGGGGGTCCACATTTTTAGCGAGGAGGGGAACCGCGATCCAGGGAGAGGGAGGTTATAGTGGGTGTGGGGGTCGAGGTCAGAGGGGTTGTTGTGAGGTTTGGGGTCTTCGATGAGAAGGAAATAGGTATGTCAAAGGGGTGGGGGAATGAGGTTTGTAGGGTCGGGGTCACCATCGGGGAAGGGAGAGGATGAGATCAAGGGAAGGAGGGGGTGGAAAGGGGTCAAGGTCGAATAGAGGGAGTGGGGGAGGGAGAGGAATTGTGGTTTTTTTAAACATTTAGTGACTGTTTAAATAAAACCATAACTAATTATTAAAATAATAAAAATATAGCGATGGTTTGATCAAAACGCCTCTATATTATATTTTTTAACCAGATTTAATTCACAATGGTTACTAGAACCACTGCTAATAAACTTCCATTAAGAATCAATTTTTTTAGTGATAATAGGGTTTTTGGTATCGTCGTGCATACAATCCCCTACTTAGCAGGCGGTTTCAGTAGGGTTTGCGGCATCATCATCTATACAATATCATATATGGCACTTAGTTCTATATTTGGTTTTTTGGTATCTCCCAGTGGTCCTGATCATGATCCCCTATATGTGTATCATGGCTTAGAGTCTTGATAATGTCTGTGTCTTCCCCAATCAAACTTGGGTGTGATCCCCTATCTGAGCATTGTGATCTTTGAAGTTCCAAAATGGGTTCATGGCATCCCCCAATGGTCGTCTGTGTGATCCCCTGTCTATGAGTTGAGATCTTATGGGTTCAAGTGTGGTTTTTGGAGTCCCCCTTTAGGGATGGGATGGATCCCCTAGCTGAATATCATGATATGCTCGGTGCCTGCATGACTTTCTTCATGGAGATTCCCAATGAGAATGTTATCTCAGAAGTATGACATTAGGGGTGTTGGGGGTGTTCCATCATCTTAGTAATACCCTATGAGTGAGATCTCTCATATGAGTCTCATCTGGGATGGTATAGATTTACCTGATGAGTAATATCTAAAATGTATTCCATTGGGAATGGTAGGGCTTGTGGATTGAGTTCGCCTGTATGAGAAATACCTTGAGCCTCAAGTAGATTCTTGTGGCAGGTTGTATGGTTGCAACCATGAGACTTGGAGTATGAGACAAGTATATTTAGGTTGTTCTAGGATTCCTTCAAGTGATATATGTTTGACACACCATGTGGGATGAGCTGACTCGTCATTTATAGCCAAGGAATGGTCAAGATGAAGTTTCATGTACTCTCTCGCTTGGGTTCTCCTCTAACTTAGATTCGATCAAACAGTTTCCTTTCAGTTGCTCCCTTTATTTTTGGTTTTTGGAGCCCAAACTGGGTATTTTTATACTCACCCCTACATTGACTTTTCCCACACATTTCATTTCTTATACAAATGATGAGCCTTTAGATGAAGTCCTAGGAGGACCTGTAGTAGGCAGAGCACGGAGAGATAGATAGACCAAGGTGTGTACTGGTGGTTGCATTTGATAGCAGTCCCCTCCTCTGATCAGGTTGTATTATTTTTTAGTTTTTGGTGGTCTTGTATTTTTCTCTTTCCATGACTTCCATACTTTTATTATACTATGATTATGGGATAAATTTATGCATGCATTTTGGTATTATTTATACTATTATCTATTCACTATTTTATGGAGATGGATGTGTATGTGTGCATAAAGGTATCATTACCATGTGTTTGATATGCCTACTTGACGCTGGATGTTAGCCCTTAACCTATTTGAGGAAGGCTTGGGGTTGTGACAGATCAACCTTCCATAGTCTAGTCAAGCCTCATTGGGTCAATTCATTTCAGAATCAATGCCTATATTGGCCCTCCGAACATCACGCCTACTAATTTCAGTTGGATCTTGGTGCATTTGAAGTCATTAACATGAATAACCACCGAATTACCTTCCACCATTTTCATGCTAAAGAGTATCTATATTAGAAAAACTTTGTTCATTTTGGAAATATTTTCATAAATCTATGTGAGTCTAGACATTAGTGTTGTAGTAATTTTCTCCTCTTAGATTTTGAAGGTCATTTTCAGAATAATGACATCCAAACACCCCAAATTATTTTTAGTTGAGTCTTTAAAATTCTCCATTGTCAATTGATTCTAGTTTGATTCCCTTCAATTGAACCTCTATATCTATTTGAAAAAGATAATCTTCATTTGTATCATCTATAAACTGAAATTTGATTCGTAAATTTTTTTGATTTGGACCACGCCTTCTTCCAACGCCATTCCTTTCAAAACAGTTAACTCTCCTTGTAAATTAAAAGCATAAAATACAAGTACCTCACCATAATTCTACTACCATGATAATATTTGATATCACTTATTTTGTTAAAACTATCATGTTTTGGAACTCACCATTTAGAACCACACTTGGAAAACATGGTTTAAATGTTTTGAAACTGGTGATACCTGGTGCCAACATTCGAATGATGGGACTTGGCTTCAATATCTCATGCTAAATTGAATTGATATCAGTAGATATTTCAAAACACACACACAAGCAAAACAAAAAATGTCACACCCACACAATACAACAACAGGAGAGTTTTACATGGATCAGACTTAGCCCCCCTCCATAGGAAAATTTTTTGTTAGAAATGAAAGAAGAGGAAACAATTGAAATTCTCCAAGATATTTTAAGACATATCGAACAAGTGACCCGTCCCGTCTATAAATAGATAGGTTTATCCAATTGATCTGGTGTCGCCCCCTTCTGATATTCACGAACAAGCCTCTATTCAGGCAAGACCACCAGTAGCAGCTCAGCTCATGCACTTCCTCAACTTCTGATCCTAGGTGAACAATGCAAGTAATCCATTTGTAATCTTATGCAACCCTCTAAAGAATCTTATATATCCTTTGAAAACTCTCAGGTATTCTATGCATCGATGGAGTTACTCCTACATGAGTCAATCACTTCTTCCACAATTCCATCATTTGAAATCATCTATCATCATTTTCATTGTATGATCTTTTAGATTTCCTTGGTTTTGTTGATCTGCTACCATCTAGTTTTGTAACATAACTTCTAGAATCACTCCTTCTAGAATATTATGCTTACTTTACCTATAAAACACTTATCATTATCCAACCCAACACACCTATTTATCATGAATTCTGAAACAACATAGGAAAAAAGAACGAGTATGAAATCTCTCATGACAAGTGTTGTCACGACCCGACCCTACTCGGGCTTGAGCCGCAACTGCCCCAAGCCCGCCTCCATAGGCCAGGGGCTGGCGACCAGCGCCGAAGGAACAAAAACTCGGGGAGGCCTTTTCCTAAGAACATGTACACACACACACACACAGCACACTCAATGAAGAAGTGCAGAGTTAAAAGAAAAGTAAAGTACCAACTACTATATATAAACCACAAAGTGCATCGACTTCTAAATAGTAAAAAACAGATGCAGAAGGTAAACTGAAAAGAAAAGGGGCAAACATGCGCCCAATCAGAAAATCTGCCACAACCCAACAACAGGTAAACAAAAGAAAAACAGCTGGAAGGGTCCCCCACCTGGAACCTGACTACGACCACCGCATTCGGTCCAAGCTCCCGAACTCCTAAGCTCCGTTGAAGTCACGACCCACCTGTCCGTCATCTGTAAGGGCACACCAAGTGTGGGCAAAGCCCAAGCAGGGGTGAGTATAAAAATACTCAGTAGGATACCCCGAAGGCTCAAGGGAGAAACAAAGGAGGTACCGAAGGGTGATCATTAGATCGAATAGGGAAAAGTAAAGGAGTACAACCGAGAGTGAAATAGAGTAACAGTAGAGAGTCCAGCTCAACCCAACAAGAGAAAGGAGGTAGACTCATCCAGACACAAGGAGCAGGAAACGGTGAGAAGATGAACTTATCGTCGAGTCTTCGCTACCTATAGCAGGAGAGTAGACTCATCCAACCACGAGAAGCTAGACACAGAAAGCACGTGGCATACCCCACGTGTCTTCACCTCTCCTGGAAGGAGAGTATCCAAAACCCAAGGAGTGGGTACTGGAACAAGGTATACATATACATATTCTCTATCAAGAAACCCAAACAAGATCGTAAGGGGATCTCCATCCCGTAGCACATCCCAAGAAAGTGATTAGCCAACAGTCTCAGAAGTAAACACCATCGATGCCCAGTATCCGTACATCTACCCCGAACTGCAAGTCAAGGGGCTCAAATCACTGCACCTCGACATTATCCACTTTGGGCGACACTGACTCACCTACATGGTTTTAGGTCGCGTCACAGGGATGTGTCTCGGTGGGGAAAGCGCTCCTCGTACTTGAGAGTTCTGGGGAAAGTCAAACCACACCTTGACACTGCCCTGCAGTCAAGAGATCTTCTCAAATTCAAGCTGTCACAAAAATAACCCGTACAACCAAGGGTCCCGCTCTAGTAGTCATGGAGAAAAGTCACTAACTAGCCTCATAATAAGGGATGAGTCTGAAATTCCAACGGGTGACCCACTGCCCAGCCCTGCTGGAGGGTAAATCATAATAAGATATCAGGTGACCCACTGCCCAGACCTACTGGAGGGTAAACCCTAATACATCATCAGGCATCCCACTGCCCAGCCCTGCTGGAGGGTAGACCCGGAATAAGTCGATAGGCGACCCACTGCCCAGCCCTGCTGGAGGGTAGACCTGGAAGAAGTTGATGGGTGAACCACTTCCCAGCCCTACTGGAGGGTAAACCCGGAACAAGTCGACAGGCGACCCACTGCCCTGCCCTGCTAGAGGGTAGACCTGAAACAAGACGACGGGTGACCCACTGCCCAGCCCTGCTGGAGGGTAGACCCTCAAGAGTCATTGGGTGACCAACTGCCTAGTCTCTACTAGAGGGTAAACCCTGAGAAGTCAATGAGCAACCCACTGCTCAGCCCTGCTGGAGGGTAAACCCGAAGAAGTCGATGAGTAACCCACTGCCCAGCCCTGCTGGAGGGTAAACTTGGAACTTCTTTGTCCATCTCTATTGGATGGTACAACACTGGACAACCGAACACGGAGTGGGTATCACGCAACCACCCAATTCCGGAACAATTCACCTAGTAGAGGTTCAGCACCCGCCATCATTGGGTGTCACTAGCACCGCTACCGTGCATATGTTCGGAGTACGCCCAAAGAAGCCTCCGACTAATGCCCTTTCATATTTCTACATTTAATAAGATCTCAAACGAGGCTCCACATGCCCAAATGGACAACACTATTATAATCCTCGCGGAAAAACACACGAGATAGACCATTTACTCACCCGAAACGGTCAACTGGTGAAAAAGGCACCATTCACCATAGCCAGTCTGGGTGGGACCCACACCACGATCCCAAAAAAGGCCGGGAAAACTACGCCATCGCGATGCTCTCGGAGAAACACATCAAATTAACTATTCATTCACCCTAAACGGACACCCGATGAAAAAGTCGCAGTACGCTGTTCATAACTTAAAAGACGGCCCGTGGGGGCCACGCCTCAACTCCATCTTCAGTGCCTGAAACCACCCTAAACTAGATCATATTGATGTCAGGGTCACAACGCCACTGACGGTGCCTAAAACGGACTCCAGATGCATAAGCTGCAACTCCCCGCGTTATACGCAAACGAGGCCCCATGGGGCCCACACCTCAAGCCCAATTTTAGGCGGGCGGATTGCGCCATTGAAATCCCCTCAGAAGAACACACTGAATGCAGTGCTCGAACACCCCAAACGGATTTCAGGTGGAAAAGTGACATTTCATCGTAAAGCATGGGAACTAGGCCCTGTGGGGCCCACACCCTGTCTCCAACTCGAATGCTTCAGAAAGTATCTCAAAAATTCTGCATGAGGATTGGGGTCATGTTGCCGTTGACGGCCCATCAATCGGACATCCCAAACCAGAGTTAGGTCTGACGCAAGAATCAATTAATTAATTAAATAATTAATTAATTGTTCGTATAAAGCGTTTCGTGCCACCGAGTAATGAAACAAAACTGCAAGGGATCTGAACCAACTTTGGAAGAACCGTCTCAACTCCAGGGCCACTACGCCTCTGACGGCGCTTCAAACGGACATCCGGCTTGCGGGCCACGTTCGTCACAACATTAATAATAATTTAATATTATTAAATTAAATCCCCTCAAGTCACTCATCCTCGGGCGCGCAACTGATAAACCCCTAAACTCACTTAAAAAGGGTCGCCCCGTCGATACGGTCCCCCAGCCGTAGACGGCGCGTCAAACGGACGCGCCGTTTAGGAGTTATGGCCTCCGAACGCAAGGGGGCACAAAATGGGCCAGTTCGGACCAGCCGGCCTGGCCCAGACCGGCCCGCCCGGCCGCGGGTCTGGTCTTCCTCAATCGACCGGCCTTTCGGCCGGTCTCCGTCACCCAACAGGACCCACAAAAGGCGGGTCCTGGTTTCCTCCCGCAGCCCCCGAGGTCGTCGCCTCGGTTCCTCCCCGCCGACTGCGACAGGCCACGGGTCCACCGCTCGACGCCGCGCCCTCAGCCCGCCGTGCTGCTTGACCACGACGCCGACCCCCGCTCGGCCTCACCCTCACCGATGCCCGCTGAAGCTGCCCCGGACCGCCTCTCGTCTCCGCTCGCGCCGCGTGCTGCCGCCGCGCTCCACTGCTGAGGAGCCGACTGACCAGCCCGCTGCCAAGCAGCCGAAGGCCACTACCACCTGGAAGCCCCGCGCCACCCGCACCTCCTCCTGGACCCTCGCCGAACCACCGTCCCAGCTCACCGGGGAACCCAAACGACCTCCAAAACCCGCAAACTTCGGCGAACGTTTGCGAACTCCTCAGAACTCAGATTTTTATTTCGAAAGATGCATTGGAATGATCAGAATTTATACTACACGGTCATGGGCTTAGTTAAAAGATCAAAGAAAAATTCGACGCATGTTCAAGGATTCAAAGGAGGTGTGGGAATTAAAAATGAAATACGCATGATCCTACTTCTTGGGCGTTGCCCGATGCTTTTTCGTCGATCCACCGGACTGTCGCGCCTCGCCGGAGAGGTGGAGGAGATGATGGAGTTCCCCCTTCATTGGGATCTCCTTACACTAGGGAAGAACAACAAGGGGAGAGGGTGAGGGGGGTTAAGTGTTTAAATAGAAAGCACACTTAACCACCCGCCTGTCGGCCTGAACCCAAACTTCTGTCGGGGTCGAGATTAAGCCTCCCCTAGGGTAAACACCACCTCTCGAGCACAACGGAGGTCTCAAAATTTTAATCTGAGGCCCCGTTCAAAAGTGATAAAGCTTAACGTCTGAGGCCGCCAAATTACAAAAACGCCCCTGGCGGCATTTTTCTCATATGGCCCGCGCCCGTGAAAATTACACCCCTCATAGGGTAAACGGCACACTACGAACTCAACGGTGCCCTCATTTTTTCAATCGGAGCTACCGTTTAAGAGATACTTGAGTTTAACCATTAAACAAATAAATTAATTATTTTAATTATCCGTTTAACGTTCCGTTAACGGGCGAGGGGTTCAAACGTCCCGCGCTGACATGCTTTATGTCATTCTTAGGTTAAACACCCCATTTTGGACCCATCTGTACTCTCATATTTAGGATCCTAATTACCGTTTAGGAGTTATTCCATTTATTTGGCGTGCCCAGTGTGAACGCACTGAAAATTTAATTCCGGTCACACCGGGGCTCGGAATCGCACGCTGTCTGAAGGCGCTTCTCTAAAATAATATCAAGAATATTCCAAAGTCTTTTATATCAAAAACCAGGTTCTTACATCATTCCCTCATTCAAGATTTTCGTCCCCGAAAAGCAAAACCAGGGAACAACTCAGGGTACTAAGCCCACACCTAGCTCTCCCGTACCCAAAAGAACTCTTGCACAGTCCTGCGTCACCGCACGCAGACCAAAGGATTGGATCTGTTCACACAAGGTCTATCCTTGCTGATGAAGTGCATAGGAGCATGCACACTTTTTTTCCCGGGTGAGTCACGTGGGAGACGTTGTGCACCCACTCCAGACTTTGGGGTTAGGGAAAGGCAATAGGGAACCTCGCCATCCCTCCGCATGGTCTCAAATGGCCTAAAGTACCTCGGGGGAAACTCACCTCCCCGACCGAACCCCTATGTTGCATGTCGTGATTGGAATCACCGCCCACACCTAGAACAAGGCCCAGTGATTCCCTCCTTCAGAATATCCATATGGTGAAACACCCAAGGATATCTGGTCACGCAAGGTTTCATAGTCGATGTCCCACAACCAAGACTCTCTTACACGCTCGGAAGCGAAGGAGTCAACACCATCGACTAAAGAAAAGGTCCTACGTATTTTTACCTTACCAACACAGGGCCACGTCGATGCCCTGCGTCACCCTGGTAACAACCCAAGCAAGGAGCAGGGAGAAAAATCATTCCACACACATAGTCTAACCATTCTACTTCAAAAAGTAGAAGAGTTGTAGAGAATACCGCTTATCACCTCATGCTCTGCAGGATCATAGACATCCAAGGCTCGTGGCTGTCTGTGGTCCCAACTGTCAGCTCTCGGAGCCTAACGTGGACCGCCTAGTGGTGATGGGAAGACCTCGTGATGTCGTCCCCCACTACCAGCTCCTCCCGCTCCTATGATAGCACCACCTCTCTGGGTACTACCCGATCATGGAGCTGCCTCTGTTGTGGTGGTTCACCTGCTGTCTGCCCGATATTCTCAGTGTGTCTGGTTGGGCAGTCCCTCGCCAGGTGACCTTGCATGTCGCAAGCATAGCACCAACTCTCTTTGGGATACACTGGTGCACTCCGGCACCACTGTGGTGTACAACCACGCCCCTGAGTCTGGTTATCAGAAAGACACCTGCGTCGAGGTCCTATCAGACGACGCCCGCTAGCTACGGCAGACGTCTCGTCTCTGGCGAGCCTACTGCCACCACCAACTATAGAACGTGACAAGAAGCTCTCTGTCACCAGCGCCTGCTCTAGCACCCCGGCATAAGTGGGAATGCCCAAGGGTACTATGATAACACGAATCTCTCAACGGAGACCCTGCTCAAACTTCTGCGCTTGGATGTTGTCCTCATGGACCAAGTTCGGGTAAAAGTGTGCACGGTCTGTGAAACTTGTCGCGTACTCGGCCACTATCATCCCACCCTGCTGAAACTGAAGGAGCTCCTGAATCCGAACGGAGCGTAAGAAGGAGGGGAAAAACTCCTCACGAAACAAAAACTGAAATTTGCCCAATGAAAGCGACGACTTGTCAAGAAACTGAGTCACCAGACTCCACCAATGCCAAGCTGCTCCGCAGAAAAAAAACATTGGCGGCCAAATCCACCATAAGATCTGTCGGCGTCTGCATAAGCCTGAAGAGGTAAACCACTGTCTCGAGCCAAACCTCTGCTGCCTGAGGGTCTAGCCCACCACTGAACCTCATCGGTCTCTGTCGTCGGAACTCACGGAGCACGCTCAACTTGCGCTCAAGCTCAGCCTGCTCTGCTGAAGCTGTCTGCTGCTCACCAGGTGGGGGTGCTGCTACCGGCCCACCTGGAGAAAGGGGCTCGCATGATGGGTCCTGGGCGAAGGCCTCGTAGCTCACAGGGTTGTCGTCACGCACCAAAGCTGGTATCCTGGCAGGCTGTCTTCGCGGAAACATCCCGAATGTTATCAAGGAGTTCCACGGTCAGATGAGCATATATGTATATAACCGTAACAACCATGGGGAGCTGACTCAATAAGGACAGTCAACGACTCAATCCTAGGTGATGCACAAACCAATTTTCCATGCAACAAGTGTCTCATCATGCCGAGTCAACAAGTGGGTTATCAAGGTCCTGGTGAGTGGATACGTTGGTCTCCACACCATCACTGGACTCCCTGGCCTGAGAGCTTCTCTTGAGACACGTTAACATTGTTGACCTAAATCCAAACCAATTCCTTTTTAAGGATGTCCGAACAACATCCCAAGGAATGAACCACCTCTAATACCACTTTGTCATGACCCGACCCTACCTGGGCTCGAGCCACAACTACCCTAAGCCTGCCTCCATAGGCCAGGGGCTGGCGACCAGCGCTGAAGGCACAACAACTCGGGGAGGCCTTTTCCTAAGTACCTATACACACACACGCAGCACACTCAATGTAGAAGTGCGGAGTAAAAAGAAAAGTAAAGTACCAACTGCTATATATAAACCACAAAGTGCATCGACCTCTAAATAGTAAAAAACATATGCAGAAGGTAAACTGAAAAGAAAAGGGGAAAACATGCGCCCAACCAGAAAAGGTGTCACAACTCGGAAACGGTAAACAAAAAAAATAGCTGGAAGGGTCCCCCACCTGAAACCTGACTACGAAAACCGCACGCAGTCCAAGCTCCTGAACTCCTAAACTCCGCTGAAGTCATGACCCACCTATCCGTCATCTGCAAGGGCACACCAAGTGTGGGCAATGCCCAAGTAGGGTGAGTATAAAAATACTCAGTAGGATACCCCGAATGCTCGAGGGAGAAACAAAAAAGGTACCGAAGGGTGAGCAGTAGATCAAACAGGGAAAAGTAAAGGAGTATAACCGAGAGTGCAATAGAATAACAGTAGAGAGTCCAGCTCAACTCAACAAGAGAAAGGAGGTAGACTCGTCCAGACACAAGAAGCTGGAAACGGTGAGAAGATGAACTTCTCGTCGAGTCTTCGCTACCTATAGCAGGAGAGTAGACTTGTCCAACCATGAGAAGCTAGACACAGAAAGCACGTGGCATACCCCGCGCGTCTTCACCTCCCCTGGAAGGAGAGTATCCAAAACCCAAGGAGTGGGTACTGGAACAAGGTATACATATACATATGCTCTATCAAGAAACCCAAACAAGATCATAAGGGGATCTCCATCCCGTAGCTCAGCCCAAGAAAGTGAGTATCCAACAGTCCCATAAGTAAACACCATTGATGCCCAGTATCCGTACATCTGCCCCGAACTGCAAGTCAAGGGGCTCAAATCACCGCACCTCGACACTATCCGCTTTGGGCGGCACTGACTCACCCGCACGGTTTTAAGTCGCGTCACAAGGATGCGTCTTGGTGGGGAAAGCTCCCCTCGTACTTGAGAGTTATGGGGAAAGTCAAACCACACCTTGACACTACCCTGCAGTCGAGAGATCTTCTCAAATTCAAGCCATCACAACACTAACCCGTACAACCAAGGGTCCTGCTCCGGTAGTCACGGAGAAAAGTCACTGAATAGCCTCATAAGAAGGGCTGAGTCTGAAATGCCAACGGGTGACCCACTTCCCAGCCCTGCTGGAGGGTAAATCATAATAAGATATCGGGTGACCCACTGCACAACCCTGCTGAAGGGTAAACCCTAATACATCATCAGGCATCCCACTGCCCAGCCCTGTTGGAGGGTAAACCCGGAATAAGTCGACAGGCGGCCCACTGCCCAGCCCTGCTGGAGGGTAGACCTGGAAGAAGTCGATGGGTGACCCACTACCCAGCCCTACTGGAGGGTAAACCCAGAACAAGTCGACAGGTGACCCACTGCCCAGCCCTGCTGGAGGGTAGACCTGAAACAAGATGACGGGCGACCCACTGCCCAGCCCTACTGGAGGGTAGAACCTCAAGAGTCATCGGGTGACCCACTGCCTAGTCTCTGGAAGAGGGTAAACCCTGAGAAGTCAATGAGCAACCCACTACCCAGCCCTACTAGAGGGTAAACCCGAAGAAGTCGATGAGTAACCCACTGCCCAGCCCCGCTGGAGGGTAAACCCGAAACTACTCTAGTCATCTCTACTGGATGGTACAACACTGGCCAACCGAACACGGAGTGGGTATCGCGCAACCACCCAATTCCAGAATAATTCACCTAGTAGAGGTTCAGTACCTGCCATCATTGGGTGTCACTAGCATCGCTACCATGCATAGGTTCGGAATACGCCCAAATAAGCCTCCGATTAATGCCCTTTCATATTTCCACATTTAATAAGATCTCAAACAAGGCTCCACATTCCCAAACGGATAACACTGTTGCAATCCTCGCAGAAAAACACATGAGATAGAATATTTACTCGCCCGAAACGGTCAACTGGTGAAAAAGGCACTATTCACCGTAGCCAGTCTGGGTGGTATCCACACCACGATCCCGAAAAAGGCCTGGCGAACTACGCCATCGCGATGCTCTTGGAGAAACACGTTAAATTTACTATTCATTCACCCCGAACGGACGCCCGATGAAAAAGTCACAGTACGTTGTTCACAGCTTAAAAGACGGCCTGTGGGTCCCACGCCTCAACTCCATCTTCAGCGCCCAAAACCACCCTGGAATACATCGTCTCGATGCCAGGGTCACAACGCCGCTGACGGCGCCTAAAACGGACTCTGGATGCATAAGCTGCAACTCCCCGTGTTATATGCAAACAGGGCCCTGTGGGGCCCACACATCAAGCCCGGTTTTAGGTGGACGGATTGTGCCGTTGCAATCCCCTCAGAAAAACACACTGAATGCAGTGCTCGAATACCCCAAACGGATGTTGGGTGGAAAAGCGACATTTCAACGTAAAGCGTGCGAACTAGGCCCTGTGGGGCCCGCACCCTATCTCCAACCCGAACGCTTCAGAAAGAGACTCAAAAAGTCCGTACGAGGACTAGGGTCACACTGCCGCTAACGGCCCGTCAATCGGACATCCCAAACCAGAGTTAGGTCCGACGCAAGAATCAATTAATTAATTAAATAATTAATTAATTGTTTGTATAAAGCATTTCGTGCCACCGAGCAAAGAAACCAAACCGCAAGCACTCCGAACCAACTTTGGAAGAACCGTCTCAACTCTAGGGCCACTACGCCTCTGACGGCGCTTCAAACGGACGTCCGGCTTGCGGGTCACGTCCGTCGCAACATTAATAATAATTTAATATTATTAAATTAAATCCCCTCAGGTCACCCGTCCTCGGGAGAGAAACCGATAAACCCCTAAACTCACTTAAAAAGGATCGCCTCGTCAATACGGTCCCCCAGCCATAGACGGTGCGTCAAACGGACGCGCTGTTTAGGAGTTACGGCCCCCGAACGCAAGGGGGCCCAAAATGGGCCGGTCCAAACTGCCGGCCCGCGGCCCGGCCGCGGGTCCGATCCAACCCGTCATGGCCCACTGGCCGCGGCCCGCCTCAAACCACCATACCCGAGCGGGTCCGGTCTTCCTCAACCGACCGGCCTTTCGGCCAGTCTCCGTCGCCCAACGGGACCCGCAAAAGGTGGGTCCTGGTTTCCTCCTGCAGCCCCCGAGGTTGCCGCCTCGGTTCCTCCCCACCGACCGCGACAGGCCGCGGGTCTGCCTTCTTTTCCGCTCGACGCCGTACCCTCATCCCGCCATGCCGCTCGACCGCGACGCCGACCCCCGCTCGGCCTCACCCTCACTAACGCCCGCTGAAGCCGCCCCTGACCGCCGCTCGATCCCGCTCACGCCGCACGCTGCCGCCGCGCTCCGCTGGTGAGGAGCCGACCGACCTCCCCGCTGCTGAGCAGTTGAAGGCCACTACCGCCTGGGAGCCCCGCGCCGCCCGCGCCTCCGCCTGGACCCTCACCGGACCACCGTCCCAGCTTGTCGGAGAACCCAAACGACCTCCAAAACCCGCAAACTTCGGCGGACGTTTGCGAGCTCCTCGGAACTCGGATTTTAATTACGAAAGATGCGTTGAAATGATCATAATTTATACTACATAACCATGGACTTAGTTCGAATATCAACGAACAATTCGACGCATGTTCAAGGATTCAAAAGAGGTGTGAGAATTAAAAACGAAATACGCACGATCCTACTTCTTGGGCGTTGCCCGACGCTTTGTCATCGATCCGCCGGACTGTCGCGCCTCTCCGGAGAGTTGGAGGAGAGGATGGAGTTCCCCCTTTGTTGGGAGCTCCTTGCACCAGTGAAGAACAACAAGGGGAGAGGGTGAGGTGGGTTAAGTGTTTAAATAGAAAACACACTTAACCACCCGCCCGTCGGCCCGAACCCAAACTTCCAGCGGGGTCGAGATTAAGCCTCCCCTAGGGCAAACACCACCTCTTGAGCACAATAGAGGTCTTGAAATTTTAATCTGAGGCCTCGTTCAAAAGTTATAAAGCTTAACGCCCGAGACCGCCAAATTACGAAAACGCCCCTGGCGGCATTTTTCTCAGACGGCCCGCGCCCGCCAAAATTACACCCCTCCTATGGTGAACGACATGCTCCGAACTCAATAGTGCCCTCGGTTTTCCAATCCGAGCTACCGTTTAAGATATACATGAGTTTAACCATTAAATGAATAAATTAATTATTTTAATTATCTGTTTAACATTCCATTAACGGGCGAGGGGTTCAAACGTCCCGCGCCGACATACTTTATGTCGTTCCTAGGGTAAACACCCCATTTTGGACCCATCCGTACTCTCAGATTTAGGATCTGAATTACCGTTTAGGAGTTATTCCATTTATTTGGTGTGCCCAGTGTGAACGCACTGAAAATTTAATTTCGGCCACACTGGGGCTCGGAATCGCACGCCGTCTGAAGACGCTGTTCTGAAATAATATCAAGAATATTCCAAAGTCTTTTATAGCAAAAACTAGGTTCTTACAAGTGTACCTTGAACTCATTGGTCAATGGAGATATGAATAATATTTCACAGAATTTACACTAAATTTATAAACAGGGCAATCCATGTGGTGTTTCTCTAGTCGAGTTACATCTAATTCAACCGGTCTCGCTAATAATGTGACATATGGGCCTTGCTGATAGCACAGACACCTCGCCTTAACATGGCCATCGGGTCCTGGCCTGCCAGGTAACACCAGTTGGCCCACAGATACGTGGTCCCCACCCTAGGGGCCCACCCACGTGCCCGAATGGGTCACCTAACTAACAACATTCCCAACAGGGCAACACATGTCCTTTCTAGTATGTTGTGTCCTCACTTGCACACACCCTGGGAAACTTCCCAAAAGGTCACTCATCTTAGTCACTACTCCAGGACAAACACGCTTAACTATAGAGTTCTAATCAGTTAGGCTCTTGAAAAGAAAGGTGCACCTTGTTGACATGAGTCATATCATTTAGTCATTTAACCCTTCATCATTCTTAGGTGTTACATTCACCACCCCTTTAGAGCACAATGTCCTCGTTGTGGGCCCTACATCTCAACCTAGGCAGTGCACCGCACTTAAGGATGTGTTTCTCCTTTGATACTAATTGTTCTTTCCAGTGTGCTTTCTCCTCACTCACAAACACCCTGGGAAACTTCCCAAAAGGTCACTCATCCTGGTCACTACTTCAAGACAAGCACACTTAACATTGGAGTTCTAATCAGGCTGGCTCTCAAAAAGAAAGGTGTACCTTGGTGACATGAGTTGTATAATCTAGTCATTTAACCTTTCATCATTCTCAGGTGTTACATTCACCACCCCTTTAGAGCACAACGCCCTCGTTGTGGGCCCTACATCTCAACCCAGGCAGTGCACTGCACTTAAAGTTGGGTTCCTCCTCTAATACCAATTGTGACAACTGGGCCCTGGTGATAGCACAAACACCCCACCTTAACATTGTCATCGGGTCCTGTCCTGCCAGGTAACACCAGTTGTCCCGCAGACACGTGGTCCCTACCCCTGGGGCTCACCCATGTGCCTGAACGTACGGGTCATCTGACTAACGACATTCCCCACAAACCAACAGATGTCCTTTCTAGTGTGTTTTGTCCTCACTCGCACACACCCTGGGAAACTTCCCAGAAAGTCACTCATCGCTACTCCGGGACAAGCATGATTAACTATAGGCTCCCAAAAAGAAAGGTGCACCTTGTTTGACATGAGTCATATCATTTAGTCATTTGACCCTTCATCATTCTTGGGTGTTATATATAACTTATGTGAGCATGTCGTATATCTATATGTATATAAGCATTATTCACGCTAACCACATATCACAATATTTACATCCATGATGTTTCTGAACTCAGAATAATGCCTAGGGATGGCAATGGGTACCCATTTACTGGGTACCCGACACTACCCAACCCGATTAAATCAAGTTCAGGTACCCCTTAACCAGGTTCAGATAGGGTTTGAACTTCACATTATCAAACTGATTATTAATCGGGTAGGGTTTTGAGAATCATTAATAGGATACCCGAAAACCTTAACCCATTTAATTTTAATTTTAATTTTTTAAAAATAAAATTTCAAATGGTTAGGGAACTACTGCTACACGACACTTATTAATATTACATATATTATTGTATATTAATAATGTACATATAGCACAACCCTGATATACATCCATGGAGTAGCTATAGACATGGCATCTACCTTGAAAACATCTCCCTTGTCATGCCCTCGCGTCCTATTACCTCGTACAACCCACACCTTTCTCAGTCACGTCCCTCAACAGCTTCGAACGACTCCGCTCGAACCTTCGATGCACGGTCTTTTGGCACCGTCTGGCCACCCTGTTGCCGAGAATGATGTATGTCATGCGCAATGTTCAATATATATATTTATATATACACATACATACATATATATATATTAAATTTATGCGAATTTCGGGTATTAAAAAAACACCATTTAATTAATCCATTTAGGGTTAGGGTAAAAGTTAAATGGGTATAACCGAGTTCGAGTAGGGTTCGGGTATGATAAAATGCATTTGGGTTCAGGATTGGGTAGCCCTAAATGGGCGGGTACCAGCCCCGTTGCCAACCCTAATTCTAACTGGGAGGGGAACTGGTGCTACATGACCCTTATTAATACCACATGTATTATTGTATATTAATAATATACATATCACGCAACCCTGATATGCATATCAATGAAGTAGTTGTAGACATGACATTTGCATTGAAAGCCTCTCGCCTTTCATGCCCTCATGTCCTATTCAGAGGTGTTAACGGGGTGAGGCGGTCAGCCTATGGGGCAAATCATGCGGGCTGCGAATTTTATCAACCGGTTCGGCTCAATTCATAAAGAATGCGGGCTTAAAAAACAAAAGCCTAAATTTATCCATGCAGGACCACAGACTGTGGGTTTTACGAGTTAGATCAAATGTGGTCCGAATTTTTACAGGCCTAAATATTCAAAGCCCTAGCCCACATAAATCAACGGACTAACGGATCGTCCTGCGAACTTGCAGATTTTTTGACAGGTATAGTCCTACTATCCTGCACAACCCGCCCCTTCTGCAACCACGTCGCCCAACATCTTCAAATGACTCCACCTAATTCGATGGTGTTCCACGACCGCCTGTCGTCGTCCGACCATCCCGTTGCCAGTGAGAATATCGTACGTCGCACGCAATGTTAAAAAAATTGTATTAAATTTAAACTGGTTTGAGTTATTAAATGGGCACCATTTAATTAATCAAGTTATGGTTATAGTAAAGGTTAAACAAGTATGACCGTGTTTGAGTAGGGTTTAGGTAGGGTAAAACATAATTGGGTTCTGGGTTAAGTAGCTTTAAATGGGTGGGTATCTACCTCATTGACATCCTTAATAAAACCCAGACATTAAGTACTAGAAGGACTGTGATCACGAGCAGTGTGTTTAAAGTGATAGCGACAAACTAACGACAATGGAAGAATATATTTCTTTGTTTTGTTTAATAAATTGATGCATGATCCATTCTCTCAAACCACCCCATGATCAAAATTTCTAAACAACACATTCCTTGCGTGTTTAATTGCAATCACATTTGATATTGCTTGATGTTTTAAAAATATGATATAGAATTTATGGTCAAACTCAATTTTACATGTGATTAATATCCCATGAATGGATTCCCAACTTGAGGCTCACTTTTTTATTTTATATTATTTATATAATTATATAATTTCTTACTTTTCCAATATAGTATTGTTAATTTATTATATATAAAATAATTTATTTTAAATTATTCAAATGTAATTATTTAACAGTATTAAATTAATGATTCTTTATCAATGACGTTAATAACAATTGATAGAAATAGTAATTATAATTAATAAGAAAAAAGATATTATCATTATTTATTATTACAGTGATTACAAATGCCAACGTTCCAAAGAACCCAAACTAACCGTTAGCCTTCCCTTCTTTAAAATCACCGTCATCTCCTGTACTCTTTCTCGCAATTGTTGATTTCTCGCTCTTTCGGCCCCACTCCTCTGGTTCCCTCTATTTCATCCACAATGGCTGCCCCCCAGATCTGTTTCCTCTCGTTGTAGGCCAACTACAATGCCGACATCTCGAAGAAAACCATCGAAGAAACTCATCAGAAGAAATCACAGCTCAAGCAGATCCTTCTCCGTCCCGATCCCTACGTCGGCCATCTATAAGCATACCTTCAAGAAAACTCTGAAATGATTAGCAGGTTCGTCACCTACGTCCCGTTTCTCTTTTGAATGCTTCAATTCCTTCTGTTGATTGAAGTTTCTCGTTATTGGAATGTCTAGTTATTGATTCTGGGCTCAATTGTTCGAAGGAATTTCCTCTCGTTGTAGGCCAACTACAATGCCGACATCTCGAAGAAAACCATCGAAGAAACTCATCAGAAGAAATCACAGCTCAAGCAGATCCTTCTCCGTCCCGATCCCTACGTCGGCCATCTATAAGCATACCTTCAAGAAAACCCTGAAATGATCAGCAGGTTCGTCACCTACGTCCCGTTTCTCTTTTGAATGCTTCAATTCCTTCTGTTGATTGAAGTTTCTCGTTATTGGAATGTCTAGGTATTGATTCTGGGCTCAATTGTTCGAAGGAATTTCCTCTCGTTGTAGGCCAACTACAATGCCGACATCTCGAAGAAAACCATCGAAGAAACTCATCAGAAGAAATCACAGCTCAAGAAGATCCTTCTCCGTCCCGATCCCTACGTCGGCCATCTATAAGCATACCTTCAAGAAAACTCTGAAATGATTAGCAGGTTCGTCACCTACGTCCCGTTACTCTTTTGAATGCTTCAATTCCTTTTGTTGATTGAAGTTTCTCGTTATTGGAATGTCTAGTTATTGATTCTGGGCTCAATTGTTCGAAGGAATTTCCTCTCGTTGTAGGCCAACTACAATGCCGACATCTCGAAGAAAACCATCGAAGAAACACATCAGAAGAAATCACAGCTCAAGCAGATCCTTCTCCGTCCCGATCCCTACGTCGGCCATCTATAAGCATACCTTCAAGAAAACTCTGAAATGATCAGCAGGTTCGTCACCTACGTCCCGTTTCTCTTTTGAATGCTTCAATTCCTTCTGTTGATTGAAGTTTCTCGTTATTGGAATGTCTTATTGATTCTGGGCTCAATTGTTCGAAGGAATTTCTATTGCTCCAGGATTTTGAGTGTTATATAATACAATGTATCACGTTTTTCTATAATATACAGTTGCTTTACAGATTTTTTTGCTGAGTATGATTAATTTTTTTGTGTTAAAACGTTTTAGATATATATTTAATTATTCTTCTCCTACATTTGCGCTGTGGCTTAATGTATTGGGATTTGATAATCAAGAACCTAGTTAGGGACAATTGTGTTGATAAATCGGGTTTTGTTTGTAGAGATTTGTTCTCGCAAAGGATGAAATCTTGGATCTTTGATATTTCCACGATACCTGTTTTTTTTAACAATAGTGGCACTCAATAATCACTGCAATAAACAATTGGGCATCTCTTCTATGAGAGTAGGTAGCTTCTGCATCCCGAGAAAGTTGAGGGTGCCCTTGTTGCTAGAAAGTAGGTATTCATCACTTTTGTGACAAGTTCCACAGATTTGGTAAAAGTATTTATTAGTAGGTGTTCATCTCTTTAACCTCTTCCTTAAATAATTCTTCCTTTCCCTGTATTATAAATGAAGCAGCTAACTTTCTTGAGGTAAGTAAGGTTAACTCTATACATATTGTTTCATAAATCTGAAATGATGTTCCTTTTGCAGAAACTGGATTTAAATTCCCCTGTCAGTGTTTTGGGTTCATTGCTTTTGTTTAAGTATCGGGGCCTGGTGATAAAGGTGCTGAAGCTTAAATCACTAATAGTTTAAATGCACGCTTTAATAGGTTTCATCAGTGATGATGGTTTTCACAGGAAACATGGATCAAATATGTGAAACTTTCAGGTATTAATGCTGCTGTTTTCCCTTGATGTTCTTGTTGATTTCCTCCACCCAAGGCTTGAATTCTATGAGAACACAAAAGGCTCCGATCCTGTTAAGTTTGTTGTATATTATGGCCATAGATCTTTTACTGAAACATCTTACTACTGCTATGCAGAGGTTTCTTTGCAATGACTCCCCTTACATGATCTGTCATCATTGTTTTATGGTGAAAAACTAGAAATGTTCTTTGTACTGACTGCCCTGTGTGACCTGTCATCATTATTTTAAGGTGAAAAACTAAAATTGTATTCTACTCATTTATCTTCTTATTCATCTGTGTAACCTGTCATCATTATTTTAAGGTGAAAAACTAAAATTGTATTCTGCTCATTTATCTTCTCATTCATCTGTTAGGAAAATGTCCATGTCATTATAGTGATTTTGTTGATTTTGCCTCAACTAGATGTTCAGAAAAGCTCCATGTTCATCTTGGTGCCGTTTGTAAAGCCTGCTTATCATTAAAGGAGCTTTGTTCCTACCTGATTTATAATCAAGGGAAAACCGGTGCACATTCAAAAGCATTTTCTGTTAATAATTTGTTGAGACAAGAAGAGAATAGTTCAAAGGTATCTATGAAAGAATCATACGCATTCTCATGGAATCTTGCCGTCTCACGGAAGCGCATGTGGTTAAAGACCATACCGCATTGAAAGCATGTGGTTAAAGACCATACCGCATTGAAAGCATGTGGTTAAAGACCATACCGCATTGAAACCTACCATCAAGAAGTTTTCAAAACGGAAGGCGACTAGTGAAGCCGCTAAACTATTTTATTAGATTGTTCATATCTATTTCTTTTTCTTTGAAAATGCAGGAGCAAAATGTGAAGGATGGTTCTGAGTGGGTGGGTAGGAAGAACACTAATAGTTCCAATACAAAATTCAGGTAGTGACTGCCCTTGTGTGATCTCATCATTCTTTTATGGTGAAAAACTAGAAATGTATTTTACTAATTTTATCTGCTTATTCATCTTTACCCTCTGAAAATAATTAAAATTCTGCAGGTGTTCCTAACCGATTTATGATCTAGGCAAAACGAAAGAATTTTCTGTTCATAATATGTTGAGACATGGGAAGAGAACAATGTGCAAAAACATCTATGAAAGAATCCCATGGAAGCTTTCCGTCTCACGGATGCGCATGTTGTTTGTTAAAGTCCATGCCGCATTGATCACTTAACCTGCCATCAAGAAGTTTTCAAAACGGAAGGTGATGAGGGAAGCTGCTAAACTAATTTATTAGATTGTTCATATCTATTTCTTTTTCTTTGAAAATGCAGGAGCAAAATGTGAAGGATGGTTCTGAGTAGGTGGCTAGGAAGAACACTAATAGTTCCAATACACAATTCAGGTAGCGACTGCCCTTGTGTGATCTCATCATTCTTTTATGGTGAAAAACTAGAAATGTATTTTACTAATTTTATCTGCTTATTCATCTTTACCCTTTGAAAATAATTAAAATTCTGCAGGTGTTCCTACCCGATTTATGATCTAGGCAAAACGAAAGAATTTTCTGTTTATAATATGTCAAGACATGGGAAGAGAACAATGTGCAAAAACATCTATGAAAGAATCCCATGGAAGCTTTCCGTCTCACGGATGCGCATGTTGTTTGTTAAAGACCATGCCACATTGATCACTTAATGTGCCATCAAGAAGGTTTCAAAACGGAAGGTGACGAGGGAAGCTGCTAAACTATTTCATTAGTTTGTTCATATTAGTTTGTTTCTCTTTGAAAATTTAGGAGCAAGAAATATTCTTTGGTGGGCAGAGCTGGTGAATGGGTAGTATCATATTCTATTTTCCTGCCTTTTGCGTTCCTACCTAATTTATAATCTAGGCAAAACCGGTGACCTTTCAAAAGCATTTTCTGTTTATAATATGTTGAGACACGGGAAGAGAACAATGTTTAAAGGAATTTATGATTGTGTTCTCATGGGAGCTTTCCGTCTCACGGATGGGCATTTAGTTTTTTAAAGACCATGCCGCATTGATCGCTTAACATGCCATCATGGAGTTTTCAAAATGAAAGGTGACGAGCGAAGTTGCCAAACTATGTCATTAGATTGTTCGCATCTATTTCTTTGAAAATTCAGGAGAAAGATGTGGAGGATGGTTCTGAGGAGGTGGCTCGGAAGAATACTAAAAGCAAGGTGACGAGTGAAGCTGCCAAGCCATAAACATGGGTGAAATGTAATACTGTTGTATATAATGGCCATAGATATTTGCAGTGACTGCCCTTGTGCGATCTGCCATCATTGTTTTTCGGTGAAAGACTAAAAATGTATTTTACTTATTTATCTGCTTATTCATCTGTTACGAAAAGGTCCATGTTATAGTGATTTTGTTGATTTTTCATCACGGTAAAGGTTCATGTTCATCTTGCTGCCTTTTGCAATGTTGGTGAAATGTACAGTGTAATATTCTAATAAATTGCTTCTAGGAGAAACTTGCTTATCTGTTGAAGCCACCAATTGTTTATGGATAGGGCATGCCCAAAAAAGCCCCATGGGCTAATTTTGGAAGAAAATTACACAGCGCCAATTAGAATTGGCGCTCATGAACCACATTCCCCTAATTAAAGTTGACCTACAAAAAAAATTAAAAAATCCCCATGGGCTCATTTTGCCGAAAAGGAATCTATGATCGTGTTCTCATGGGAGCTTGTTGTCTCACGGATGGGGGGGGGGGGTAGGATAGTAGGGTTAGGATTGGGGGTGGGGTGGTGGTTTGGGTAGGATAGCAGGGTTGGGATTGGGGGGGGGGGGTAGGATAGGATAGTAGGGGTAGGATAGTAGGATGGTAGGGTTAGGTTGGGGCGGTTTGGGTAGGATAGCAGGGTTGAGATTGGGGGGGGGGTAGGATAGGATAGTAGGGGTAGGATAATAGGATGGTAGGGTTAGGTTGGGGGGGTGGGGGGTGGGGGTGGGTAGGATAGTAGGATGGTAGGGTTAGGTTGGGGGAGGGGGTAGGATAGTAGGATGGTAGGGTTAGGTTGGGGCGGTTTGGGTAGGATAGCAGGGTTGAGATTGGGGGGGGGGGGGTAGGATAGGATAGTAGGGGTAGGATAGTAGGATGGTAGGGTTAGGTTGGGGGGGGTGGGGGTGGGTGGGATAGTAGGATGGTAGGGTTAGGTTGGGGGGGGGGGTAGGATAGTAGGATGGTAGGGTTAGGTTGGGGCGGTTTGGGTAGGATAGTAGGGGTAGGATGGGGGGGGGGTAGGATAGTAGGATGGTAGGGTTAGGTTGGGGCGGTTTGGGTAGGATAGTAGGGTTGAGATTGGGGGGGGGGTAGGATAGGATAGTAGGGGTAGGATAGTAGGGTAGGGTTAGGTTGGGGGGGGGGGGGTAGGATAGTAGGATGGTAGGGTTAGGTTGGGGCGGTTTGGGTAGGATAGTAGGGGTAGGATGGGGGGGGGGGGGGTTGGGTAAGATAGTAGGATGGTAGGGTTACGTTGGGGCGGTTTGGGTAGGATAGCAGGGTTGAGATTGGGGGGGGGGGTAGGATAGGATAGTAGGGGTAGGATAGTAGGATGGTAGGAAGTTGGGGGGGGGGGTAGGATAGGATAGTAGGGGTAGGATAGTAGGGTAGGGTTAGGTTGGGGGGGGGGGTAGGATAGTAGGATGGTAGGGTTAGGTTGGGGCGGTTTGGGTAGGATAGTAGGGGTAGGATGGGGGGGGGGGTTGGGTAAGATAGTAGGATGGTAGGGTTAGGTTGGGGCGGTTTGGGTAGGATAGCAGGGTTGAGATTGGGGGGGGGGGGGTAGGATAGGATAATAGGGGTAGGATAGTAGGATGGTAGGAAGTTGGGGGGGGTAGGATTGTAGGATGGTAGGGTTAGGTTGGGGCGGTTTGGGTAGGATAGTAGGGGTAGGATGGGGGGGGGGGTTGGGTAGGATAATAGGATGGTAGGGTTAGGTTGGGGGGGGTAGGATAGTAGGATGGTAGGGTTAGGTTGGGGCGGTTTGGGTAGGATAGTAGGGGTAGGATGGGGGGGGGGGGTTGGGTAGGATAATAGGATGGTAGGGTTAGGTTGGGGGGGGGGGGTAGGATAGTAGGATGGTAGGGTTAGGTTGGGGCGGTTTGGGTAGGATAGTAGGGGTAGGATGGGGGGGGGGGTAGGGTAGTAGGATGGTAGGGTTAGGTTGGGGCGGTTTGGGTAGGATAGTAGGGTTGAGATTGGGGGGGGGGGTAGGATAGGATAGTAGGGGTAGGATAGTAGGATGGTAGGGTTAGGTTGGGGGGGGGGGGGTAGGATAGTAGGATGGTAGGGTTAGGTTGGGGCGGTTTGGGTAGGATAGTAGGGGTAGGATGGGGGGGGGGGGTAGGATAGTAGGATGGTAGGGTTAGGTTGGGGCGGTTTGGGTAGGATAGTAGGGTTGAGATTGGGGGGGGGGTAGGATAGGATAGTAGGGGTAGGATAGTAGGATGGTAGGGTTAGGTTGGGGGGGGGTAGGATAGTAGGATGGTAGGGTTAGGTTGGGGCGGTTTGGGTAGGATAGTAGGGGTAGGATAGTAGGGTTGAGATTGGGGGGGGGGGTAGGATAGGATAGTAGGGGTAGGATAGTAGGATGGTAGGGTTAGGTTGGGGGGGGGGGGGGTAGGATAGTAGGATGGTAGGGTTAGGTTGGGGCGGTTTGGGTAGGATAGTAGGGGTAGGATGGGGGGGGTAGGATAGTAGGATGGTAGGGTTAGGTTGGGGCGGTTTGGGTAGGATAGTAGGGTTGAGATTGGGGGGGGGGGTAGGATAGGATAGTAGGGGTAGGATAGTAGGATGGTAGGGTTAGGTTGGGGGGGGGGTAGGATAGTAGGATGGTAGGGTTAGGTTGGGGCGGTTTGGGTAGGATAGTAGGGGTAGGATGGGGGGGGGGTTGGGTAGGATAGTAGGATGGTAGGGTTAGGTTGGGGCGGTTTGGGTAGGATAGCAGGATGGTAGGGTTAGGTTGGGGCAGTTTGGGTAGGATAGTAGGATGGTAGGGTTAGGTTGGGGGGGGTAGGATAGTAGGATGGTAGGGTTAGGTTGGGGCAGTTTGGGTAGGATAGTAGGGGTAGGATGGGGGGGGGTTGGGTAGGATAGTAGGATGGTAGGGTTAGGTTGGGGCGGTTTGGGTAGGATAGCAGGATGGTAGGGTTAGGTTGGGGCGGTTTGGGTAGGATAGTAGGGGTAGGATGGGGGGGGGGGTAGTAGGATGGTAGGGTTAGGTTGGGGCGGTTTGGGTAGGATAGTAGGGTTGAGATTGGGGGGGGGGGTAGGATAGGATAGTAGGGGTAGGATAGTAGGATGGTAGGGTTAGGTTGGGGGGGGGGGTAGGATAGTAGGATGGTAGGGTTAGGTTGGTAGGGTTAGGTTGGGGCGGTTTGGGTAGGATAGTAGGGGTAGGATGGGGGGGGGGGGGTTGGGTAGGATAGTAGGATGGTAGGGTTAGGTTGGGGCGGTTTGGGTAGGATAGCAGGGTTGAGATTGGGGGGGGGGGGTAGGATAGGATAGTAGGGGTAGGATAGTAGGATGGTAGGAAGTTGGGGGGGGGGGTAGGATTGTAGGATGGTAGGGTTAGGTTGGGGCGGTTTGGGTAGGATAGTAGGGGTAGGATGGGGGGGGGTTGGGTAGGATAGTAGGATGGTAGGGTTAGGTTTGGGGGGGGGGTTGGGTAGGATAGTAGGATGGTAGGGTTAGGATGGGGGGGGGGGGGTTGGGTAGGATAATAGGGCTAGGATGGTAGGATGGTAGGGGTATGATAGTAGGATGGTAGGGTTAGGTTGGGGGGGGGGAAGTAGGGGTAGGATAATAGGATGGTAGGGATAGGATGGGGGGGGGGGTTGTGTAGGATAGTACGGGTAGGATAGTAGGATGGTAGGGTTAGGTTGGGGCGGTTTGGGTAGGATAGTAGGGGTAGGATGGGGGGGGGGGGGTTGGGTAGGATAATAGGATGGTAGGGTTAGGTTTGGGGGGGGGGGGGGTTGGGTAGGATAGTAGGATGGTAGGGTTAGGATGGGGGGGGGTTGGGTAGGATAATAGGGCTAGGATGGTAGGATGGTAGGGGTATGATAGTAGGATGGTAGGGTTAGGTTGGGGGGGGGAAGTAGGGGTAGGATAATAGGATGGTAGGGATAGGATGGGGGGGGGGGGTTGTGTAGGATAGTACGGGTAGGATAGTAGGATGGTAGGGTTAGGTTGGGGGGAGGTTGGGTAGGATAGGTTGGTAGGGTTAGGTTGGGGGTAGGATCGTAGGGGTAGGATGGTAGGGTTAGGTTGGGGGGGGGGGAAGTAGGGGTAGGATAGTAGGATGGTAGGGATAGGTTGGGGCGGTTTGGGTAGGATAGTAGGGGTAGGATGGGGGGGGGGGGGGTTTGGGTAGGATAATAGGATGGTAGGGTTAGGTTTGGGGGGGGGGGTTGGGTAGGATAGTAGGATGGTAGGGTTAGGATGGGGGGGGGTTGGGTAGGATAATAGGGCTAGGATGGTAGGATGGTAGGGGTATGATAGTAGGATGGTAGGGTTAGGTTGGGGGGGGGAAGTAGGGGTAGGATAATAGGATGGTAGGGATAGGATGGGGGGGGGGGTTGTGTAGGATAGTACGGGTAGGATAGTAGGATGGTAGGGTTAGGTTGGGGGGAGGTTGGGTAGGATAGGTTGGTAGGGTTAGGTTGGGGGTAGGATCGTAGGGGTAGGATGGTAGGGTTAGGTTGGGGGGGGGGAGTAGGGGTAGGATAGTAGGATGGTAGGGATAGGATGGGGGGGGGGGGGTTGTGTAGGATAGTACGGGTAGGATAGTAGGATGGTAGGGTTAGGTTGGGGGGAGGTTGGGTAGGATAGGTTGGTAGGGTTAGGTTGGGGGTAGGATGGTAGGGTTAGGTTGGGGGGGGGGAGTAGGGGTAGGATAGTAGGATGGTAGGGATAGGATGGGGGGGTTGTGTAGGATAGTACGGGTAGGATAGTAGGGGTAGGATGGGGGGGGGGGTTGGGTAGGATAATAGGATGGTAGGGTTAGGTTTGGGGGGGGGGGGGTTGGGTTGGATAGTAGGATGGTAGGGTTAGGATGGGGGGGGGTTGGGTAGGATAATAGGGCTAGGATGGTAGGGGTATGATAGTAGGATGGTAGGGTTAGGTTGGGGGGGGGAAGTAGGGGTAGGATAATAGGATGGTAGGGATAGGATGGGGGGGGGGTTGTGTAGGATAGTACGGGTAGGATAGTAGGATGGTAGGGTTAGGTTGGGGGGAGGTTGGGTAGGATAATAGGATGGTAGGGTTAGGTTTGGGGGGGGGGGTTGGGTAGGATAGTAGGATGGTAGGGTTAGGATGGGGGGGGGGTTGGGTAGGATAATAGGGCTAGGATGGTAGGATGGTAGGGGTATGATAGTAGGATGGTAGGGTTAGGTTGGGGGGGGGAGTAGGGGTAGGATAATAGGATGGTAGGGATAGGATGGGGGGGGGTTGTGTAGGATAGTACGGGTAGGATAGTAGGATGGTAGGGTTAGGTTGGGGGGAGGTTGGGTAGGATAGGTTGGTAGGGTTAGGTTGGGGGTAGGATCGTAGGGGTAGGATGGTAGGGTTAGGTTGGGGGGGGGGAAGTAGGGGTAGGATAGTAGGATGGTAGGGATAGGATGGGGGGGGGGGGGGTTGTGTAGGATAGTACGGGTAGGATAGTAGGATGGTAGGGTTAGGTTGGGGGGAGGTTGGGTAGGATAGGTTGGTAGGGTTAGGTTGGGGGTAGGATGGTAGGGTTAGGTTGGGGGGGGGGAAGTAGGGGTAGGATAGTAGGATGGTAGGGATAGGATGGGGGGGGGGTTGTGTAGGATAGTACGGGTAGGATAGTAGGATGGTAGGGTTAGGTTGGGGGGAGGTTGGGTAGGATAGTAGGGGTAGGATAGTAGGATTGGGGGGGGGGGGGTAGGATCGTAGGGGTAGGATGGTAGGGTTAGGTTGGGGGGGGGGGGGTTGGGTAGGAAGTAGGGGTAGGATAGTAGGATGGTAGGGTTAGGTTGGGGGGAGGTTGGGTAGGATAGGTTGGTAGTGTTAGGTTGGGGGTAGGATCGTAGGGGTAGGATGGTAGGGTTAGGTTGGGGGGGGAGTAGGGGTAGGATAATAGGATGGTAGGGATAGGATGGGGGGGGGGGGGGTTGTGTAGGATAGTACGGGTAGGATAGTAGGATGGTAGGGTTAGGTTGGGGGGAGGTTGGGTAGGATAGGTTGGTAGGGTTAGGTTGGGGGTAGGATCGTAGGGGTAGGATGGTAGGGTTAGGTTGGGGGGGGGGGAAGTAGGGGTAGGATAGTAGGATGGTAGGGATAGGATGGGGGGGTTGTGTAGGATAGTACGAGTAGGATAGTAGGATGGTAGGGTTAGGTTGGGGGGAGGTTGGGTAGGATAGGTTGGTAGGGTTAGGTTGGGGGTAGGATGGTAGGGTTAGGTTGGGGGGGGGAAGTAGGGGTAGGATAGTAGGATGGTAGGGATAGGATGGGGGGGGGGTTGTGTAGGATAGTACGGGTAGGATAGTAGGATGGTAGGGTTAGGTTGGGGGGAGGTTGGGTAGGATAGTAGGGGTAGGATAGTAGGATTGGGGGGGGGGGGGTAGGATCGTAGGGGTAGGATGGTAGGGTTAGGTTGGGGGGGGGGGGGTTGGGTAGGAAGTAGGGGTAGGATAGTAGGATGGTAGGGTTAGGTTGGGGGGAGGTTGGGTAGGATAGGTTGGTAGTGTTAGGTTGGGGGTAGGATCGTAGGGGTAGGATGGTAGGGTTAGGTTGGGGGGGGGGGAGTAGGGGTAGGATAGTAGGATGGTAGGGTTAGGTTGGGGGGAGGTTGGGTAGGATAGTAGGGGTAGGATAGTAGGATTGGGGGGGGGGGGTAGGATCGTAGGGGTAGGATGGTTGGGTTAGGTTGGGGGGGGGGGGGGGGTTGTGTAGGATAGTACGGGTAGGATAGTAGGATGGTAGGGTTAGGTTGGGGGGAGGTTGGGTAGGATAGTAGGGGTAGGATATTAGGATTGGGGGGGGGGGGGTAGGATCGTAGGGGTAGGTAGGGTTAGGTTGGGGGGGGGGGTTGGGTAGGAAGTAGGGGTAGGATAGTAGGATGGTAGGGATAGGATGGGGGGGGGGGGGGTTGTGTAGGATAGTACGGGTAGGATAGTAGGATGGTAGGGTTAGGTTGGGGGGAGGTTGGGTAGGATAGTAGGGGTAGGATAGTAGGATTGGGGGGGGGGGGGTTGGGTAGGATAGTAGGGGTAGGATAATTGGACGGTAGGGTTAGGATTGGGGGGGGGGTGGGTAGGAAGTAGGGGTAGGATAGTAGGATGGTAGGGATAGGATGGGGGGGGTTGTGTAGGATAGTACGAGTAGGATAGTAGGATGGTAGGGTTAGGTTGGGGGGGGGGGTTGGGTAGGATAGTAGGGGTAGGATAGTAGGATTGGGGGGGGGGGGGGGTTGGGTAGGATAGTAGGGGTAGGATAATTGGACGGTAGGGTTAGGATTGGGGGGGGGGGGGTAGGATAGTAGGGGTAGGATAGTAGGATGGTAGGGTTAGGATGGGGGGGGGGGGGGGTTGGTAGGATGGGGGGGGGGGGGGGGTTGGGTAGGATAATAGGGCTAGGATGGTAGGATGGTAGGGGTAGGATAGTAGGATGGTAGGGTTAGGTTGGGGGGGGGGTAGGATGGTAGGGTTAGGTTGGGGGGGGGGAAGTAGGGGTAGGATAGTAGGATGGTAGGGATATGATGGGGGGGGGGGGTTGTGTAGGATAGTACGAGTAGGATAGTAGGATGGTAGGGTTAGGTTGGGGGGAGGTTGGGTAGGATAGTAGGGGTAGGATAGTAGGATTGGGGGGGGGGGTAGGATCGTAGGGGTAGGATGGTAGGGTTAGGTTGGGGGGGGGGGGGTTGGGTAGGAAGTAGGGGTAGGATAGTAGGATGGTAGGGATAGGATGGGGGGGGGGTTGTGTAGGATAGTATGGGTAGGATAGTAGGATGGTAGGGTTAGGTTGGGGGGAGGTAGGGGTATGATAGTAGGATTGGGGGGGGGGGGGTAGGATAGTAGGGGTAGGATAATTGGACGGTAGGGTTAGGATTGGGGGGGTTGGTAGGGATAGGATGGGGGGGGGTTGTGTAGGATAGTACGGGTAGGATAGTAGGATGGTAGGGTTAGGTTGGGGGGAGGTTGGGTAGGATAGTAGGGGTAGGATAGTAGGATTGGGGGGGGGGTTGGGTAGGATAGTAGGGGTAGGATAGTAGGATTGGGGGGGGGGGGGTAGGATCGTAGGGGTAGGATGGTAGGGTTAGGTTGGGGGGGGGGGGTTGGGTAGGAAGTAGGGGTAGGATAGTAGGATGGTAGGGATAGGATGGGGGGGGGGGGGGTTGGGTAGGATAGTAGGGGTAGGATAGTAGGATTGGGGGGGGGGTAGGATAGTAGGGGTAGGATAATTGGACAGTAGGGTTAGGATTGGGGGGGTTGGTAGGGATAGGATGGGGGGGGGGTTGTGTAGGATAGTACGGGTAGGATAGTAGGATGGTAGGGTTAGGTTGGGGGGAGGTTGGGTAGGATAGTAGGGGTAGGATAGTAGGATTGGGGGGGGGGGTAGGATAGTAGGGGTAGGATAATTGGACAGTAGGGTTAGGATTGGGGGGGTTGGTAGGGATAGGATGGGGGGGGGTTGTGTAGGATAGTACGGGTAGGATGGTAGGGTTAGGTTGGGGGGAGGTTGGGTAGGATAGTAGGGGTAGGATAGTAGGATTGGGGGGGGGGGGGGGGGGGGGTTGGTTAGGATAGTTTGGGTGGGATAGTAGGATTGGGGGGGGGGGGGGTTGTGTAGGATAGTTTGGGTGGGATAGTAGGATGGGGGGGGGGGGGGGGTTGGGTAGGATAGTACGGGTAGGATAGTAGGATGGTAGGGTTAGGTTGGGGGGAGGTTGGGTAGGATAGTAGGTGTAGCATAGTAGGATTGGGGGGGGGGGGTTGGGTAGGATAGTAGGGGTAGGATAATAGGACGGTAGGGTTAGGATTGGGGGGGGGGGGGTAGGATAGTAGGGGTAGGATAGTTGGATGGGGGGGGGGGTTGTGTAGGATAATACGGGTAGGATAGTAGGATGGTAGGGTTAGGTTGGGGGGAGGTTGGGTAGGATAGTAGGGGTAGGATAGTAGGATTGGGGGGGGGGGGGGTTGGGTAGAGGGGTAGGATAATTGGACGGTAGGGTTAGGATTGGGGGGTGGGGTAGGATAGTAGGGGTAAGATAGTTGGATGGTAGGGTTAGGATGGGGGGGGGGGTTGGGTAGGATAGTACGGGTAGGATAGTGGGATGGTAGGGTTAGGTTGGGGGTAGGATAGTTGGATGGTAGGGTTAGGATTGGGGGGGTTGGGTAGGATAGTGGGATGGTAGGGTTAGGTTGGGGGGAGGTTGGGTAGGATTGTAGGGGTGGGATTGTAGGATTGGGGGGGGGGTTTGGGTAGGATAGTAGGGGTAGGATAGTGGGATGGTAGGGTTAGGATTGGGGGTGGGGTAGGATAGTAGGTGTAGGATAGTTGGATGGTAGGGTCAGGATGGGGGGTGGGGTGGGTAGGATAGTACGGGTAGGATAGTAGGATGGTAGGGTTAGGTTGGGGGGAGGTTGGGTAGGATAGTAGGGGTATGATAATAAAATTGGGGGGGGGGGGGGGGGTAGGATAGTAGAGGTAGGATAATAGGATGGTAGGGTTAGGTTGGGGGGGGGGGGGGTGGGTTGGATAGTAGGGGTAGGATAGTAGGATTGGGGGGGGGGGGTTGGGTAGGATAGTAGGGGTAGGATAGTAGGGTCAGGATTGGGGGTGGGGTGGGTAGGATAGTAGGGGTAGGATGGTAGGTTTAGGTTGGGGGGGGGGGTGGGTTGGATTGTAGGGGTAAGATAGTGGGATGGTAGGGTTAGGTTGGGGGGTAGGATAGTTGGGGTAGGATAGTTGGATGGTAGTAGGATGGGGGGGGGGGGTTGGGTAGGATAGTGGGATGGTGGGGTTAGGTTGGGGGGTAGGATAGTTGGGGTAGGATATTTGGATGGTAGGGTTAGGATGGGGGGGGGGGGGGGGTTGGGTAGGATAGTGGGATGGTAGGGTTAGGTTGGGGGGAGGTTGGGTAGGATAGTTTGGGTGGGATAGTAGGATTGGGGGGGGGGGGTTGGGTAGGATAGTAGGGGTAGGATAGTGGGATGGTAGGGTTAGGATTGGGGGGGGGGGTAGGATAGTAGGTGTAGGATAGTTGGATGGTAGGGTTTGGATGGGGGGGGTTGGGTAGGATAATAGGATGGTAGGGTCAGGTTGGGGGGAGGTTGGGTAGGATAGTAGGGGTAGGATAGTAGGATTGGGGGGGGGGGGGGGGTAGGATAGTAGGGGTAGGATAATAGATAGGATGGTAGGGTTAGGTTGGGGGGGGGGGTTGGGTAGGATAGTAGGGGTAGGATAGTAGGGTCAGGATAGTAGGATGGGGGGGGGGGGGGTTGGGTAGGATAGTAGGGGTAGGATAGTAGGGTCAGGATTGGGGGTGGGGTGGGTAGGATAGTAGGATGGTAGGATGGTAGGGTTAGGTTGGGGGGGGGGGTTGGGTAGGATAGTAGGGGTAGGATAGTAGGGTCAGGATAGTAGGATGGGGGGGGGGGGGGGTTGGGTAGGATAGTAGGGTGGTAGGGTTAGGTTGGGGGGGGGTTGGGTAGGATAGTAGGGGTAGGATATTAGGGTCAGGATTGGGGGTGGGGTGGGTAGGATGGTAGGGTTAGGATAGTGGGGGTAGGATAGTGGGATGGTAGGGTTATGATTGGGGGGGGGGGTAGGATAGTAGGTGTAGGATATTTGGATGGTAGGGTCAGGATGGGGGGTGGGGTGGGTAGGATTGTACGGGTAGGATAGTAGGATGGTAGGGTTAGCTTGGGGGTAGGTTGGGTAGGATAGTAGGATTGGGGGGTGGGGATTGGGTAGGATAGTACGTGTAGGATAGTAGGATGGTAGGGTTAGGTTGGGGGGAGGTTGGGTAGGATAGTAGTGGTAGGATAGTAGGATTGGGGGGGGGGGGGGTTGGGTAGGATAGTAGGGGTAGGATAATTGGACGGTAGGGTTAGGATTGGGGGGGTGGGTAGGATAGTAGGGGTAGGATAGTTGGATGGTAGGGTTAGGATGGGGGGGGGGGGGGGGTTGGGTAGGATAGTAGGTGTCAGATAATTGGACGATAGGGTTAGGATTGGGGGGGGGGGTAGGATAGTAGGGGTAGGATAGTTGGATGGTAGGGTTAGGATGGGGGGGGGTTGGGTAGGATAGTACGGGTAGGATAGTGGGATGGTAGGGTTCGGTTGGGGTGTAGGATAGTAGGGGTAAGATAGTTGGATGGTAGGGTTAGGATGGGGGGGGGGTTGGGTAGGATAGTGGGATGGTAGGGTTAGGTTGGGGGGAGGTTGGGTAGGATAGTAGGGGTGGGATAGTAGGATTGGGGGGGGGGGGGGTTGGGTAGGATAGTAGGATTAGGATAGTGGGATGGTAGGGTTAGGATTGGGGGGGGTAGGATAGTACGGGTAGGATAGTGGGATGGTAGGGTTAGGATTGGGGGGTGGGTAGGATAGTACGGGTAGGATAGTGGGATGGTAGGGTTAGGTTTGGGGGGAGGTTGGGTAGGATAGTAGGGGTAGGATAGTAGGATTGGGGGGGGGGGTAGGATAGTAGGGGTAGGATAATAGGATGGTAGGGTTAGGTTGGGGGGGGGGGGGGGTTGGGTAGGATAGTAGGGGTAGGATAATAGGGTCAGGATTGGGGGTGGGGTGGGTAGGATAGTAGGGGTAGGATAGTAGGATGGTAGGTTTAGGTTGGGGGGGGGGTTTGGGTTGGATAGTAGGGGTAGGATAGTGGGATGGTAGGGTTAGGATTGGGGGGGTTGGGTAGGATAGTAGGGGTAGGACAGTAGGGGTAGGATAGTAGGATTGGGGGTGGGGGGGGGGGTTGGGTAGGATAGTAGGGTCAGGATTGGGGGGTGGGGTGGGTAGGATAGTACGGGTAGGATAGTAGGATGGTAGGGTTAGGTTGGGGGGGAGGTTGGGTAGGATAGTAGGGGTAGGATAGTAGGATTGGGGGGGGGGGGGGGGTTGGGTAGGAGTAGGGGTAGGATAATTGGACGGTAGGGTTAGGATTGGGGGGGGGGGTAGGATAGTTGGATGGTAGGGTTAGGATGGGGGGGGGTTGGGTAGGATAGTACGGGTAGGATAGTGGGATGGTAGGGTTAGGTTGGGGGGTAGGATAGTAGGGGTAGGATAGTTGGATGGTAGGATGGTAGGTTTAGGTTGGGGGGGGGGGTGGGTAGGATAGTAGGGGTAGGATAGTAGGGTCAGGATTGGGGGTGGTTTGGGTAGGATAGTAGGATGGTAGGATGGTAGGTTTAGGTTGGGGGGGGGGTTGAGTAGGATAGTAGGGGTAGGATAGTGGGATGGTATGGTTAGGATTGGGGGGGGTAGGATAGTAGGGGTAGGATAGTTGGATGGTAGGGTTAGGATTGGGGGGGGGGGGTTGGGTAGGATAGTACAGGTAGGATAGTAGGTTTAGGTTGGGGGGAGGGGGTTGGGTAGGATAGTAGGGGTAGGATAGTAGGGTCAGGATTGGGGGTGGTTTGGGTAGGATAGTAGGATGGTAGGATGGTAGGTTTAGGTTGGGGGGGGGGGGGGGTTGGGTAGGATAGTAGGGGTAGGATAGTGGGATGGTATGGTTAGGATTGGGGGGGGTAGGATAGTAGGGGTAGGATAGTTGGATGGTAGGGTTAGGATTGGGGGGGGGGGGTTGGGTAGGATAGTAGGATGGTAGGGTTAGGTTGGGGGGAGGTTGGGTAGGATAGTAGGGGTAGGATAGTAGGATTTGGGGGGGGGGGTTGGGTAGGATAGTAGGGGTAGGATAATTGGACCGGTAGGGTTAGGATTGGTGGGGGGGGGTAGGATAGTAGGGGTAGGATTGTTGGATGGTAGGGTTAGGATGGGGGGGGGGTAGGATAGTACGAGTAGGATAGTGGGATGGTAGGGTTAGGTTGGGGGGTAGGATAGTAGGGGTAGGATAGTTGGATGGTAGGGTTAGGATGGTGTGGGGGGGGGGGGGGTTGGGTAGGATAGTGGGATGGTGGGGTTAGGTTGGGGGGAGGTTGGGTAGGCTAGTAGGGGTGGGATAGTAGGATTGGGGGGGGGGGGGTTGGGTAGGATAGTAGGGGTAGGATAGTGGGATGGTAGGGTTAGGATTGGGGGGGTAGGATAGTAGGTGTAGGATAGTTGGATGGTAGGGTTAGGATGGGGGGGGGGGGGTTGGGTAGGATAGTACGGGTAGGATAGTAGGATGGTAGGGTTAGGTTAGGGGGAGGTTGGGTAGGATAGTAGGGGTAGGATAATAGGATTTGGGGGGGGGTAGGATAGTAGGGGTAGGATAATAGGATGGTAGGGTTAGGTTGGGGGGGGGTTGGGTAGGATAGTAGGGGTAGGATAGTAGGGTCAGGATTGGGGGTGGGGTGGGTAGGATAGTAGGGGTAGGATAGTAGGATGATAGGTTTAGGTTGGGGGGGGGGGGGGTTGGGTAGGATATAGTAGGGGTAGGATAGTGGGATGGTAGGGTTAGGATTGGGGGGGGGGGTTGGATAGTTGGGGGTAGGATAGTAGGATTGGGGGGGGGGGTGGGTAGGATAGTAGGGGTAGGATAATAGGGTCAGGATTGGGGGTGGGGTGGGTAGGATAGTAGGGGTGGGGTGGGTAGGATAGTAGGGGTAGGATGGTAGGTTTAGGTTGGGGGGGGGGGTTTGGGTAGGATAGTAGGGGTGGGGTTGGGTAGGATAGTAGGGGTAGGATAGTAGGGTCAGGATTGGGGGGGGGGGGGTAGGATAGTGGGATGGTAGGGTTAGGATTGGGGGGGGGGTTGGATAGTAGGGGTAGGATAATAGGATTGGGGGGGGGGGTTGGGTAGGATAGTATGGGTAGGATAATAGGGTCAGGACTTGGGGTGGGGTGGGTAGGATAGTAGGGGTGGGGTGGGTAGGATAGTAGGGGTAGGATGGTAGGTTTAGGTTGGGGGGGGGGGGGGGTTGGGTAGGATAGTAGGGGTAAGATAGTGGGATGGTAGGGTTAGGATTGGGGGGGGTAGGATAGTTGGATGGTAGGGTTAGGATGGGGGGGTTGGTAGGATAGTACGGGTAGGATAGTAGGATGGTAGGGTTGGGTAGGATAGTATGGGTAGGATAGTAGGATGGTAGGGTTAGGTTGGGGAGAGGTTGGGTAGGATAGTAGGGGTAGGATAGTAGGATTGGGGGGGGGGGGTTGGGTAGGATGGTAGGGTTAGGTTGGGGGGGGGGGGGTTGGGTAGGATAGTAGGGGTAGGGTAGGATAGTAGGATGGTAGGGTTGGGTAGGATAGTACGGGTAGGATAATAGGATGGTAGGGTTAGGTTGGGGGGAGGTTGGGTAGGATAGTAGGGGTAGGATAGTAGGATTGGGGGGGGGGGGGGGTAGGATAGTAGGGGTAGGATAGGATGGTGGGGTTAGTTTGGGGGGGGGGGGTTGGGTAGGATAGTAGGGGTTGGGTAGGATTGGAGGTGGGGTGGGTAGGATAGTAGGGGTAGGATAGGATGGTAGGGTTGGGGGGGGGGGGTTGGGTAGGATAGTAGGGGTAGGATAGTAGGGTCAGGATTGGGGGTGGGGTGGGTAGGATAGTCGGGGTAGGATAGTAGGATGGTAGGTTTAGGTTGGGGGGGGGGGGTTTGGGTAGGATAGTAGGGGTAGGATAGTGCGATGGTAGGGTTAGGATTGGGGGGGTTGGGTAAGATATTACGGGTTGGATAGTAGGATGGTAGGATAGTAGGGGTTGGATAGTGGGGATGGTAGGGTTAGGATTGGGGGGGTTGGGTAGGATAGTACGGGTAGGATAGTAGGATGGTAGGGTTAGGTTGGGGGGGGGGGTTGGGTAGGATAGTACGGGTAGGATAGTAGGATGGTAGGGTTAGGTTTGGGGGAGGTTGGGTAGGATAGTAGGGGAGGGTGGGGGGGTGGTAGGGTTAGGTTGGGGGGGAGGGGTTGGGTAGGATAGTAGGATGGGGGGGGGGGGGGTTGCGTAGGATAGTAGGGGTAGGATAGTAGGATGGTAGGGTTAGGTTGGGGGGGGGGGGGGTGGGTAGGATAGTAGGGGTAGGATAGTAGGGTCAGGATTGGGGGTGGGGTGGGGTGGGGTGGGTAGGATAGTAGGGGTAGGATAGTAGGATGGTAGGTTTAGGTTGGGGGGGGGGGTTGGGTAGGATGGTAGGGGTAGGGTTATGATTGGGGGGGGTAGGATAGTAGGGGTAGGATAGTAGGATGGTAGGGTTAGGTTGGGGTGGGGGTTGGGTAGGATAATACAGGTAGGATAGTACGGGTAGTATAGTAGGATGGTTGGGTTAGGGGGGAGGGGTGGGGTAGGATAGTAGGATGGTAGGGTTAGGGTGGGGGGGGGGGTTGGACAGGATAGTAGGGGTAGGATGGTAGGGGTAGGATAGTAGGATGGTAGGGTTAGGTTGGGGGGGGGGGGTTGGGTAGGATAGTAGGGGTAAGATGGGGGGGGGGGGGTTGGGTAGGATAGTAGGGGTAGGTTGGGGGGGGGGGTTGGGTAGGAAGTAGGGGTAGGATAGTAGGATGGTAGGGTTAGGATGGGGGGGGTGGGGTTTGGGTAGGATAGTAGGTTGGGGGGGGGGTTGGGTAGGATAGTAGGGGTAGGATGGGGGGGGGGGTTGGGTAGGATAGTTGGGGTAGGGTAGGAGGATGGTAGGGTTAGGATGAGGGGGGGGGGGGTTGGGTAGGATAGTAGGGGTAGGGTAGTAGGATGGTAGGGTTAGGTTGGGGTGGGGGTTTGGGTAGGATAGTAGGGGTAGGTTGGGGGGGGGGGTAGGTTGGAGGGGGGTTGGTAGGATGGGGGGGGGGTAGGATAGTAGGATGGTAGGGTTAGGTTGGGGGGGGGGTTGGGTATAGTAGCATGGGTGGGTTAGGATGGGGGGGGGTTGGGTAGGATGGTAGGGTTAGGATGGTAGGGTTAGGATGGGGGGTTTGGGTAGGATAGTAGGGGTAGGGTAGGAGGATGGTAGGGTTAGGATGGGGGGGGTTGGGTAGGATAGTAGGGGTAGGGTAGTAGGATGGTAGGGTTAGGTTGGGGGGGGGGGTTGGGTAGGATAATAGGGGTAGGATAGTAGGATGGTATGATGGGGGGGGGGGGTAGGATAGTAGGATGGTAGGGTTAGGTTGGGGGGGGGGTGTGGGTAGGATAGTAGGGTTAGGATGGGGGGGGGTTGGGTAGGATGGTAGGGTTACGATGGGGGGGTTGGGGTAGGATAGTAGGGGTAGGGTAGGAGGATGGTAGGGTAGGATGGGGGGGGGGTTGGATGGTAGGGTTAGGTTTGGGGGGGGGGGGGGGTTGGGTAGGATAGTAGGGTAGGATAGTAGGATGGTAGGGTTAGGTTGGGGGGGGGGGGTAGGATAGTAGGGGTAGGATGGTAGGGTTAGGTTGGGGGGGGGGTGGTTGGTAGGGTAGTAGGGGTAGGCTGGTAGGGGTAGATATTAGGGGTAGGATTGTTGGATGGTAGGGTTAGGTTGGGGGGTGGGTAGGATAGTAGGGGTAGGATAGTGGGATGGTAGGGTTAGGATTGGGTATGATAGTAGGGGTAGGATAGTGGGATGGTAGGGTTAGGTTGGGGGGGGGGGGTTGGGTAGGATTGTAGGGGTAGGATAATGGGATGGTTGGGGGGGGGGGGGGTTTGGGTAGGTTGGCGGGGGGTAGGATAGTAGGGGCAGGATGGTAGGGTTAGGTTGGGGGGGGGGGGGTTGGGTAGGATAGTAGGCGTAGGCTGGTAGGGGTAGGATAGTAGGGGGGGGGTGGGTAGGATAGTAGGGGTAAGATAGTGGGATGGTAGGGTTAGGATTGGGTAGGATAGTAGGGGTAGGATAGTGGGATGGTAGGGTTAGGTTGGGAGGGGGGGGGGTTTGGGTAGGATAGTAGGGGTAGGATAGTAGGGGTAGGATAGTGGGATGGTTGGGGGGGTTTGGGTTGGATAGTAGGGGTAGGATAGTAGGGGTAGGATGGTAGGGTTAGGTTGGGGGGGGGGGTTGGGTAGGATAGTAGGGGTAGGATAGTAAGATGGTAGGGTTAGGATGGGGGGGGGGGGGTTGGGTAGGATAGTAGGGGTAGGATAGTAGGATGGTAGGGTTAGGATGAGGGGGGGGGGGGGGGTTGGGTAGGATAATAGGGGTAGGATGGTAGGGGTAGGATAGTAGGATGGTAGGGTTAGGTTGTGGGGGGGGGGGGGGGGTTGGGTAGGATAATAGGGGTAGGGGGTAGGATTGTAGGGGTAGGATGGTAAGGTTAGGTTTGGGGGGGGGGGGTGGTTGGGTAGGATAGTAGGGGTAGGATAGTAGGATGGTGGGTTAGGATGGGGGGGGGGGGGTTGGGTAGGATAATAGGGCTAGGATGGTTGGATGGTAGGGGTAGGATAGTAGGGTGGTCGAGTTAGGTTGTGTGGGGGGGGGGGTTGGGTAGGATTTTAGGGGTTGGATGGTAGGATAGTAGGTGTAGGATAGTAGGATGGTAGGGTTAGGTTGGGGGGGGGGGGTTGGGTAGGATAATAGGGGTAGGATGGTATGGGTAGGATAGTAGGATGGTAGGGTTAGGTTGTGGGGGGGGGGTTGGGTAGGATAATAGGGGTAGGGGGGTAGGATGGTAGGGTTAGGTTTGGGGGGGGGGGGTTGGGTAGGATATTAGGGGTAGGATAGTAGGATGGTGGGTTAGGATGGGGGGGGGGGGGGGGTTGGGTAGGATAATAGGGCTAGGATGGTTGGATGGTAGGGGTAGGATAGTAGGGTGGTCGAGTTAGGTTGTGTAGGGGGGGGGGGGGGGTTGGGTAGGATTATAGGGGTTGGATGGTAGGATAGTAGGTGTAGGATAGTAGGATGGTAGGGTTAGGTTGGGGGGGGGGGGTTGGGTAGGATTATAGGGGTTGGATGGTAGGATAGTAGGTGTAGGATAGTAGGATGGTGGGGTTAGGATGGGGGGGGGGGTTGGGTAGGATTATAGGGGTTGGATGGTAGGATAATAGGTGTAGGATAGTAGGATGGTAGGGTTAGGTTGGGGGGGGGGGGTTGGGTAGGATAGTAGGGGTAGGATAGTAGGGGTAGGATAGTAGTATGGTGGGGTTAGGATGGGGGGGGGTTGGGTAGGATAATAGGGGTAGGATGGTTGGATGGTAGGGGTAGGATAGTAGGATAGTCGGGTTAGGTTGTGGGGGGGGGGGTTGGGTAGGATAATAGGGGTTGTATAGTAGGATGGTAGGGTTCTGATGGGGGGGTTGGGTAGGATAATAGGGGTAGAATGGTAGGGGTAGGATAGTAGGATGGTAGGGTTAGGTAGGGGGGGTTGGGTAGGATAATAGGGGTAGGATGGTAGGATAGTAGGGGTAGGACAGTAGGATGGTAGGGTTAGGTTGGGGGGGGGGGTTGGGTAGGATAGTAGGGGTAGGATGGTAGGGTTTGGTTGGGGGCTAGGATAGTAGGGGTAGGATAGAGGGATGGTAGGGTTAGGATTGGGTAGGATAGTAGGGGTATCATAGTGGGATGGTAGGGTTAGGTTGGGGGGGGGGGGGTTTGGGTAGGATAGTAGGTGTAGGATAGTGGGATGGTTGGGGGGGTTTTGGTAGGATAGTAGGGGTAGTAGGGGTAGGATGGTAGGGGTAGGATAGTAGGATGGCAGGGTTAGGTTGGGGGGTGGTTAGAATAGTGGGGGTAGGATTTTAGTATGGTAGGGTTAGGTTGGGGGGGGGGTTGGGTAGGATAGTAGGGGTAGGATGGTAGGGTTTGGTTTGGGGGGGGGGGGGTTGGTTAGGATAGTAGGGGTAGGATTATAGGATGGTAGGGTTAGGTTGGGGGTTTGGGTAGGATAGTAGGGGTAGGATGGTAGGGTTAGGTTGGGGGGGGGGGGGTTGGGTAGGATAGTAGGGGTAGGATGGTAGGCCAGTAGGGGTAGGATAGTAGGGGTAGGATTGTAGGATGGTAGGGTTAGGTTGGGGGGGGGGGGGGTTGGGTAGGATAGTAGGGGTAGGATAGTGGGATTGTAGGGTTAGGATTGGGTAGGATAGTAGGGGTAGGATAGTGGGATGGTAGGGTTAGGTTGGGGGGGGGGGGTTTGGTAGGATAGTAGGGGTAGGATAGTGGTATGGTAGGGTTAGGTTGGGGGGGGGGGGTTTGGGTAGGATAGTAGGGGGTAGGATAGTGGGATGGTAGGGTTAGGATTGGGGGGGGGGGGGTTGGGTAGGATAGTAGGGGTAGGATGGTAGGATGGTAGGGTTAGGATTGGGTGGGGGGGGGGGGTTGGGTAGGATAGTAGGGGTAGGATAGAGAGGGATGGTAGGGTTAGGTTGGGGGGGGGGAGGGTAGGATAGTGGGATGGTAGGGTTAGGATGGGGGGGGGGGGTTGGGTAGGATAGTGGGGTTAGGATGGTAGGATTTTAGGGGTAGGATAGTAGGGGTAGGATTGTAGGATGGTAGGGTTAGGATTGGGGGGGGGGGGTTGGGTAGGATAGTGGGGTTAGGATGGTAGGATTTTAGGGGTAGGATAGTAGGGGTAGGATTGTAGGATGGTAGGGTTAGGTTGGGGGGGGGAGCGTTGGGTAGGATAGTGGGATGGTAGGGTTAGGATTGGGGGGGGTGGGGTTGGGTAGGATAGTAGGGGTAGGATAGAGAGGGATGGTAGGGTTAGGTTGGGGGGGGGGGGTAGGGTAGGATAGTGGGATGGTAGGGTTAGGATGGGGGGGGGGGGGTTGGGTAGGATAGTGGGGTTAGGATGGTAGGATTTTAGGGGTAGGATAGTAGGGGTAGAATTGTAGGATGGTAGGGTTAGGATTGGGGGGGGGGGGGGTTGGGTAGGATAGTGGGGTTAGGATGGTAGGATTTTAGGGGTAGGATAGTAGGGGTAGGATTGTAGGATGGTAGGGTTAGGTTGGGGGGGGGGGGGGCGTTGGGTAGGATAGTAGGGGTAGGCTGGTAGGGGGTAGGATAGTAGGGGTAGGATTTTAGGATGGTAGGGTTAGGTTGGGGGGGGGGGGTTGGGGTAGGATAGTAGGGGTAGGATTTTATGATGGTAGGATAGTAGGGGTAGGATAGTAGGGGTAGGATTGTAGGATGGTAGGGTTAGGTTGGGGGGGGGGGGGTTGGGTAGGATACTAGGGGTTGGCTGGTAGGGGGGGGTTGGGTAGGATAGTAGGGGTAGGCTGTTAGGGGTAGGATAGTAGGGGTAGGATTTTAGGATGGCAGGGTTAGGTTGGGGGGGGGGTTGGGTAGTATAGTAGGGGTAGGATAGTGGGATGGTAGGGTTAGGATTGGGTAGGATAGTAGGGGTAGGATAGTGGGATGGTAGGGTTAGGTTGGGGGGGGGGGGTTGGGTAGGATAGTAGGGGTAGGATAGTGGGATGGTTGGGGGGGTTGGGGGGGTTTGGGTTAGGATAGTAGGATGGTAGGGTTATGTTGAGGGGGTTTGGGTAGGATAGTAGGGGTAGGATTGTAGGATGGTAAGGTTAGGTTGGGGGGGGGGGGTGGTTGGGTAGGATAGTAGGGGTAGGATAGTGGGGGTAGGATAGTGTGATCGTAGGGGTAGGATGGTAGGATGGTAGGGGTAGGATAGTAGGATGGTAGGGTTAGGTTGGGTAGGATAGTGGGGGTAGGATGGTAGGATGGTAGGGGTAGGTTGGGGGGGGTAGGATAGTAGGGGTAGGATGGTGGGATGGTAGGGTTAGGATTTGGGGGGGGGGGGGTTGGGTTGGATAGTAGGATGATAGGGTTAGGTTGGGGGGTTGGGTAGGATGGTAGAGGTAGGCTAGTTGGATGGTAAGGTTAGGATGGTGGGGGGTGGGGGGGGTTGGGTAGGATGGTAGGATGGTAGGGGTTGGATAGAAGGATGGTAGGGTTAGGATTGGTGGGGGGGAGGGGTTGGGTACGATGGTAGGATGGTAGGGGTAGGATAATAGGATGGTAGGGTTAGGATTGGGGGGGGGGGTTGGGTATGATAGTAGGGGTAGGATAATAGGATGGTAGGGTTAGGATGGGGGGGTGGGTTGGGTAGTATAGTAGGATTGTAGGGTTAGGTTGGGGGGGTTTGGGTAGGATAGTAGGATGGTAACGTTAGGTTGGGGGGTGGGTGGGTTTGTGTAGGATAGTAGGGGGTTGGATAATAGGATGGTAGGGTTAGGATGGGGGGTGGGTAGTAGGGGGGTTGGGTAGGATAGTAGGGGTAGGATAGTAGGATGGTAGGGTTAGGATGGGGGTGGGTGGGTAGGATAGTAGGGGGTAGGATAGTAGGATGGTAGGGTTAGGATGGGGGGTGGGTAGTAGGGGGGGTTGGGTAGTAGGGGTAGGATAGTAGGATGGTAGGGTTAGGTTGGTGGGGTTGGGTAGGATAATAGGATGGTAGGGTTAGGTTGGGGGGGGGGTAGGATGGTAGGGGTAGGCTAGTAGGATGGTAAGGTTAGGATGGGGGGGGGGGGGGGTTGGGTAGGAAAGTAGGATGGTAGGGATTGGATAGAAGGATGGTAGGGTTAGGATTGGTGGGTGGGGGGGGGGGGGGGTTGGTAGGATGGTAGGATGGTAGGGTTAGGATTGGGGGGGGGTTGGGTAGGATTGGGGGGGGGGGGCAGGATAATATGGCAGGGTTAGGATGGGGGGGGGTTGGGTAGGATAGTAGGGTGGTAGGGTTAGGTTGGGGGGTTTGGGTAGGATAGTAGGATGGTAGGGTTAGGTTGGAGGGGGGGGGGGGGGGTGGGTTTGTGTAGGATAGTGGGGGTTGGATAGTACGATGGTAGGGTTAGGATGGGGGGTGGGTAGTAGGGGGGGGGGGTAGTATAGTAGGATGGTAGGGTTAGGATGGGGGGGGTGGGTAGGATAGTAGGGGGTAGGATAGTAGGATGGTAGGGTTAGGATGGGGGGTGGGTAGTAGGGGGAGTTGGGTAGTAGGGGTAGGATAGTAGGATGGTAGGGTTAGGATTTGGGGGGGGGGTTGGGTAGGAAGAAGGGGTAGGATCGTAGGATGGTAGGGTTAGGATGGGGGGGGGGGGTTGGGTAGGATGGTAGGGGTTGGGTAGTAGGATGGTAGGGTTAGGTTGGGGGTGGGGGTGTTTGGGTAGGATAGTAGGGGTAGGATGGGGGGGGGGGTTGGTAGGATAGTAGGGGTAGGATAGTAGGATGGTATGGTTAGGTTGGGGGGGGGGTTGGGTAGGATAGTATGGGTAGGATAGTAGGATGGTAGGGTTAGGAGGGGGGGGGGGGGGGTTGGGTAGGAAATATGGGTAGGATGGTAGGATGGTAGTAGGGGTAGGATAATAGGATGGTAGGGTTAGGTTGGGGGGGGGGGTTGGGTAGGATAATAGGGGTAGGATGGTAGGATAGTAGGATGGTAGGGTTAGGAGGGGGGGGGGGTGGGTAGGATAGTAGGGGTAGGATAGTAGGATGGTAGGGTTAGTTTGGGGGGGGGGGGGGTTTGGGTAGGATAGTAGGGGTAGGATGGGGGGGGGGGGTTGGGTAGGATAGTAGGGGTAGGATAGAAGGATGGTAGGGTTAGGTTTGGGGGGGGGTTGGGTAGGATAATAGGGGTAGGATAGTAGGATGGTAGGGTTAGGATGGGGGGGGGGTTGGGTAGGATAATAGGGCTAGGATGGTAGGATGGTAGGGGTAGGATAGTAGGATGGTAGGGTTAGGTTGGGGGGGGGGGGTGGGTAGGATAGTAGGGGTAGGATAGTGGGATGGTAGGGTTAGGTTTGGGGGGGGGGTTTGGGTAGGATAGTAGGGGTAGGATAGTAGGATGGTGGGGTTAGGTTGGGGGGGGGGGTTGGGTAGGATAGTAGGGGTAGGCTGGCAGGCTGGTAGGGGTAGATATTAGGGGTAGGATTGTTGGATGGTAGGGTTAGGTTGGGGGGTGGGTAGGATAGTAGGGGTAGGATAGTGGGATGGTGGGATGGTAGGGTTAGGATTGGGTATGATAGTAGGGGTAGGATAGTGGGATGGTAGGGTTAGGTTGGTGGGGGGGTTGGGTAGGATAGTAGGGGTAGGATAATGGGATGGTTGGGGGGGGGGGGGTTGGGTAGGTTGGCGGGGGGTAGGATAGTAGGGGTAGGATGGTAGGGTTTGGTTGGGGGGGTTGGGTAGGATAGTAGGGGTAGGATGGTAGGGGTAGGATAGTAGGGGTAGGATTGTAGGATAATGGGATGGTTGGGGGGGGGGGTTTGGGTATGTTGGCGGGGGGTAGGATAGTATGGGTAGGATGGTAGGGTTAGGTTGGGGGGGGGGTTGGGTAGGATAGTAGGGGTAGGCTGGTAGGGGTAGGATAGTAGGGGTAGGATTGTAGGATGGTAGGGTCAGGTTGGGGGGGGTAGGATAGTAGGGGTAGGATAGTGGGATGGTAGGGTTAGGATTGGGTAGGATAGTAGGGGTAGGATAGTGGGATGGTAGGGTTAGGTTGGGCGGGGGGGTTTGGGTAGGATAGTAGGGGTAGGATAGTAGGGGTAGGATGGTAGGGGTCAGATAGTAGGATGATAGGGTTAGGTTGGGGGGGGGGGTTGGGTAGGATAGTAGGATGGTAGGGTTAGGATGGGGGGTGGGTGTGGGTAGGATAGTAGGGGGAAGGATAGTAGGATGGGGGGTGGGTAGTAGGGGGGTTGGGTAGTAGGGGTAGGATAGTAGGATGGTAGGGTTAGGATTTGGGGGGGGGGGGTTGGGTAGGATAGTAGGATGGTAGGGTTAGGTTGGGGGGGGGTTGGGTAGGATGGTTGGAGGGTAGGATAGTAGGATGGTAAGGTTTGGTTGGGGGGGGGGTTGGGTAGGATAGTAGGATGGTAGGGTTAGGATTTGGGGGGGGGGGGGGGTTGGGTAGGATGGTTAGGGTAGGATAGTGGGATGGTTGGGTTAGGATTGGGGGGGGGGGTTGGGTTAGGATTGGGGGGCGGTTGGATGGTAGGGTTAGGATTTGGGGGGGGGTTGGGTAAGATGGTAGGGGTAGGATAATAGGATGGTAGGGTTAGGATGGGGGGGGGGGTTGGGTAGGATGGTAGGATGGTAGGTTTAGGTTGGGGGGGGGGGGTTGTGTAGGATAATAGTGGGTAGGATAGTAGGGGGGTTGGGTAGGATAGTAGGGGTATATAGTAGGATGGTTGGGTTAGGATGGGGGGGTGGGTGATAGTAGGGGGTAGGATAGTAGGATGGTAGGGTTAGGATGGGGGGTGGGTAGTAGGGGCTTGGGTAGTAGGGGTAGGATAGTAGGCTGGTAGGGTTAGGATTGGGGGTGGGGGGGGGGGGGGGGGGGTTGGGTAGGACAGTAGGGGTAGAATTGTAGGATGGTAGGGTTAGGATTTGGGGGGGGGGTTGGGTAGGATAGTAGGGGTAGGATAGTGGGATGGTAGGGTTAGGATTGGGGTGGGGGTAGGATAGTAGGTGTAGGATAGTTGGATGGTAGGGTTAGGATGGGGGGGGGGTTGGGTAGGATAGTACGGGTAGGATAATAGGATGGTAGGGTTAGGTTGGGGGGAGGTTCGGTAGGATAGTAGGGGTAGGATAGTAGGATTGGGGGGGGGTAGGAGAGTAGGGGTAGGATACTAGGATGGTAGGGTTAGGTTGGGGGGGGGGGGGGGTTGGGTAGGATAGTAGGGGTAGGATAGTAGGGTCAGGATAGTAGGATGGGGGGGGGGGGGTTGGGTAGGATAGTAGGGTGGTAGGGTTAGGTTGGGGGGGGGGGGGTTGGGTAGGATAGTAGGGGTAGGATAGTAGGGTCAGGATTGGGGGTGGGGTGGGTAGGATAGTAGGATGGTAGGATGGTAGGGTTAGGTTGGGGGGGTGGTAGGATAGTAGGGGTAGGATAGTAGGGTCAGGATAGTAGGATGGGGGGGGGGGGTTGGGTAGGATAGTAGGGTGGTAGGGTTAGGTTGGGGGGGGGGGGGTTTGGGTAGGATAGTAGGGGTAGGATATTAGGTTCAGGATTGGGGGTGGGGTGGGTAGGATGGTAGGGTTAGGATAGTGGGGGTAGGATAGTGGGATGGTCGGGTTAGGATTTGGGGGGGGGGGTAGGATAGTAGGTGTAGGATATTTGGATGGTATTGTCAGGATGGGGGGTGGGGTGGGTAGGATAGTAGGATGGTAGGGTTAGGTTGGGGGTAGGTTGGGTAGGATAGTAGGGGTAGGATAGTAGGATTGGGGGGTGGGGGTTGGGTAGGATAGTACGAGTAGGATAGTAGGATGGTAGGGTTAGGTTGGGGGGAGGTTGGGTAGGATAGTAGGGGTAGGATAGTAAGATTGGGGAGGGGGGGGGGTTGGGTAGGATAGTAGGGGTAGGATAATTGGACGGTAGGGTTAGGATTGGGGGGGGGGGTAGGATAGTAGGGGTAGGATAGTTGGATGGTAGGGTTAGGATGGGGGGGGGTTGGGTAGGATAGTAGGTGTCAGATAATTGGACGGTAGGGTTAGGATTGGGGGGGGGGTAGTATAGTAGGGGTAGGATAGTTGGATGGTAGGGTTAGGATGGGGGGGGGGTGGGTAGGATAGTACGGGTAGGATAGTGGGATGGTAGGGTTCGGTTGGGGTGTAGGATAGTAGGGGTAAGATAGTTGGATGGTAGGGTTAGGATGGGGGGGGGGGTTGGGTAGGATAGTGGGATGGTAGGGTTAGGTTGGGGGGAGGTTGGGTAGGATAGTAGGGGTGGGATAGTAGGATTGGGGGGGGGGGGTTGGGTAGGATAGTTGGGTTAGGATAGTGGGATTGTAGGGTTAGGATTGGGGGGGGTAGGATAGTACGGGTAGGATAGTGGGATGGTAGGGTCAGGATGGGGGGTGGGGTGGGTAGGATAGTACTAGTAGGATAGTAGGATGGTAGGGTTAGGTTTGGGGGGAGGTTGGGTAGGATAGTAGGGGTAGGATAGTAGGATTGGGGGGGGGGTAGGATAGTAGGGGTAGGATAATAGGATGGTAGGGTTAGGTTGGGGGGGGGGGGTTGGGTAGGATAGTAGGGGTAGGATAGTAGGGTCAGGATTTGGGGTGGGGTGGGTAGGATAGTAGGGGTAGGATAGTAGGATGGTAGGTTTAGGTTGGGGGGGGGGGGTTGGGTAGGATAGTTGGGGTAGGATAGTGGGATGGTAGAGTTAGGATTGGGGGGGTTGGGTAGGATAGTAGGGGTAGGACAGTAGGGGTAGGATAGTAGGATTGGGGGTGGGGGGGTTGGGTAGGATAGTAGGGGTAGGATAGTAGGGTCAGGATTGGGGGGTGGGGTGGGTAGGATAGTACGGGTAGGATAGTAGGATGGTAGGGTTAGGTTGGGGGGGAGGTTGGGTAGGATAGTAGGGGTAGGATAGTAGGATTGGGGGGGGGGGTTGGGTAGGATAGTAGGGGTAGGATAGTTGGATGGTAGGGTTAGGATGGGGGGTGGGTGGGTAGGATAGTACAGGTAGGATAGTGGGATGGTAGGGTTAGGTTGGGGGGTAGGATAGTAGGGGTAGGATAGTAGGATGGTAGGATGGTAGGTTTAGGTTGGGGGGGGGTTGGGTAGGATAGTAGGGGTAGGATAGTGGGATGGTATGGTTAGGATTGGGGGGGGGGGAGGATAGTAGGGGTAGGATAGTTGGATGGTAGGGTTAGGATTGGGGGGGGGGTTGGGTAGGATAGTACGGGTAGGATAGTAGGATGGTAGGGTTAGGTTGGGGGGAGGTTGGGTAGGATAGTAGGGGTAGGATAGTAGGATTGGGGGGGGGGGGGGTTGGGTAGGATAGTAGGGGTAGGATAATTGGACCGGTAGGGTTAGGATTAGGGGGGGGGGTAGGATAGTAGGGGTAGGATTGTTGGATGGTAGGGTTAGGATGGGGGGGGGTGGGTAGGATAGTACGAGTAGGATAGTGGGATGGTAGGGTTAGGTTGGGGGGAGTAGGGGTAGGATAGTTGGATGGTAGGGTTAGGATGGTGGGGGGGGGGGGTTGGGTAGGATAGTAGGATGGTGGGGTTAGGTTGGGGGAGGTTGGGTAGGATAGTAGGGGTGGGATAGTAGGATTGGGGGGGGGGGGTTGGGTAGGATAGTAGGGGAAGGATAGTGGGATGGTAGGGTTATGATTGGGGGGTAGGATTGTAGGTGTAGGATAGTTGGATGGTAGGGTTAGGATGGGGGGGGGGTTGGGTAGGATAGTACGGGTAGGATAGTAGGATGGTAGGGTTAGGTTAGGGGGAGGTTGGGTAGGATAGTAGGGGTAGGATAATAGGATTTGGGGGGGGGGGGTAGGATAGTAGGGGTAGGATAATAGGATGGTAGGGTTAGGTTGGGGGGGGGGGGGGTTGGGTAGGATAGTAGGGGTAGGATAGTTGGGTCAGGATTGGGGGTGGGGTGGGTAGGATAGTAGGGGTAGGATAGTAGGATGATGGGTTTAGGTTGGGGGGGGGGGTTGGGTAGGATATAGTAGGGGTAGGACAGTGGGATGGTAGGGTTAGGATTGGGGGGGGTGTTGGATAGTAGGGGTAGGATAGTAGGATTGGGGGGGGGGGTTGGGTATGATAGTAGGGGTAGGATAATAGGGTCAGGATTGGGGGTGGGGTGGGTAGGATAGTAGGGTTGGGGTGGGTAGGATAGTAGGGTTGGGGTGGGTAGGATAGTAGGGTTGGGGTGGGTAGGATAGTAGGGTTGGAAAATTCTCAGATGCTGAGAAGCTAGAGAGAGTAAAGTGTGGTTCTAATAGAGTTGAAATGGTTCTGAATGATCAATTATACTCATGCATGGGAAACATTTGAATTTTTTACGATGATTAAACATCGAATAAAACTGTAGGGAGAGGAATGGAAAGAACAATTTTTATATAACTCAACAAAAATTCAATACTGATAATAATCTATTCTGACATGTAACCCATATTTTAAAATCCATATTTATCCTTTACTGATAATAATATTTCCATGAAATAATAAATAAAAATTGAAAAATATATCCTTGTAGAAGTAGCTCCCAAACATACCAAGAATAAAAGCACTTGAATTCATGATTGTGGATTCTCCTCTCATATAATGTGAAATGCATACCTATTAAAGAATGTCAACAAAAAAGTAGATGGAACGGTGAGATTTGGTAATGATTGTGCATTGAAGATCAACAGTAGTGAAAGTAGTGAACTGGATAATGGTGAGCTGAAGATTCATTATGTAGATATGTTTCATCACAATATTATAAGATTGATTAAACTTTATGACATAAGACTTAAAGTGACATTAAATCAAAATTGGTGCACTAAAAAAGGGACAACATTGGATTACTTTATGAAAGGGTGAAGAAAAGATGGAATACTATATCAAATTGATAGTAAAGAGAACATTTTCTACATGACTATAGAAGAATAAAACAACTTGTGTCATCTTATGATGGGTCATATCAAACAACATACATGGAAAATATATCTAAGTTGAAGATAGTCATAGATATCCTCAATCTGAATCAGGAATGGGAAAATACTAGTGAAGCTTTAATTTTAGGGATGTTTTTTATAGTTTATATCGACCAAAGAATTTAATGGAATTATTTATTTTTTTATATCATTCATCCAAATGTATTTAGTATGATAAATTATTCTGGAATTCATGGAGAAAGGTTCGTTATTCATTCTAGTGATGGTTATAGTAAAATTTCTACTGTGATGGTTATACATAGGAAACAACAAGGGATTTATTGGATGAAAACATATCTCCTAATTGTAGTGAATTATAATATATGAACAATCAATATTTTTTTATCTAATAATATATAGGAATACAAATCCAATTATTTTTTAAAGTACCTATAGAAGTAGGGAATACAACACGAGGTTGTTCCTTTTAGTACCCAACATCGAAATGGAGTTGTTGAGCGTACAAATAGATATGTGAAAAATATGGATAGAAATACATTGATTGAGATTTGTATCCCATGAAATTGTTTTAAATAGGTTGTCAAAGTTTCATTTTATTTTAAAATAGAACATGGATTTATATGAGAGAAAAAATAAACCATATGAGTTGAGGCATGGTAGCAAACCATCTATCATGTATTTTTGTGTTTTTAGAAGTAATTTTTATTATTAAATAATGAATAAAATCAATGTATGTATTGTGATACATCGGATGAAAAAATATTACTTAAATATTCAATGAATATAAAAGCCTAAAATTCATCAAAAATCATCTTGAAAAAATTGTGAAAATTAGTGATACGATGATCATTGAAGATAAAACAAAAAATTCCTCATGGGATTCATATATTGTTGAGATAAAGATGAGGAATAATGTAGTAATGGAATATAACCAAATACAGAAAAATAGGAACGTCTGAAAAAACAATTAGGAATCACATTATAATTTTGACTTAGCAAAAGAATTAGAAGAAGAAACCATGGTTCAAGAGAATTCTCTAGATCCTCACAGAGGAAAATTGAAGAACATAAATTTATCAATCCAACATTATCAGTGATTGGAAATATCCCACAGAGACAAGTAGAATGAAAAAAATAACAATATTCCTTCCTATTAGCCGTAGAACCATCATCATTTGAATAAGATACTAAGGATGAATCATTGGTTAAATCCATGACTGAAGAGTTGGATCGAATTGATAAGAACCACAAATGGGATCTAGTTAAAAGACCTGGAAACCACAATGTTATTTGTACAGAGGGGATTTTAATAAATAAATTTTATTATCATAGAAATGTGATAAAAAAATAAGGCACAGTTAGTTTCTAAAGGCTAATCACATATTGAATCTTTTTATACTGAATAAACATTTTATCGGGTGCATAAACTGGATTTAATTAGAAAATTTCTTTCCATGTAAATTCAATGAGGATACAACGTTTATCAAATGGATGTTACCATGGAACTATAAATGGTGTTCTTGAAGAATATTTATATATTGAACAACCAATAGTATTTGTTATTAGTAATGATGAAATTATGTTTTGAATAAAAATGAAGGCTCAATCTGGTCTGAGAAAGGAACCATAGTAATGGTACTCACAGAATGATTCTTATCTAAATAATATTGAATCTAAAAGAGGAGCGGTGGATGAAAATATCTATGTGATGAATTCTCAGAAATATAAGATCATGTTATTGGTGTACATAGATGATATTATATTTGTTTGAATCTTGTAGGGATCACTGGTTGAATTTTCCAATCATATGAAATAAGCATTTTAAATGTATATGATTGGAGAACTCATATTTTGAGGATAGAATAAACATTCATTTCTTTGGAAATGTATGCATGGGAGTTTTTTTAAGAAATTCAATATGCATAAATCCAAACAAATTTTGACTAAAATTGTGGTTGGAACTAAACTCATAAAGCATGAGGATTGGACATATTTACATCCCACCTTGTACAAGAGAATAATCAGAATCCTATAATACATAACTGCAACATGGAAAAATATTGTACTTGTAACATTATAAGCAGACTACATTCAATGAAATATGAAGGATGAACATATTGTAGTGGTTAAACGAATCATGAGGTATGTTCAAGGTACTCACAAGTATATGTTATACTTTTTTGCAAGAAATGATAATGAACTATCAATATTTTCTTATGCAGAAAGGTTTTGAGATGTGATGGATATAAAATCCACAAGTGGTGGGGATCTTTTCAATGGTATGAAACATGTGGGATTGTTGAGTAAGAAATAGGAAAGAAATTCTCTCAGTACATATAAAGATAAATATATCTCCACTACCATGGAATTCAATCAACTACATTTGGAAAACCAACAAATGACTGATATTTTTGATGAGGTGAGACAACCAATGGTGATTCACATGGATAAAAATAGTGAAATTGATATTACGAAAAATCCTATTCAACATTATCATATAAAATGCATTGAAATAAGATATAAATTCATCATGGAAGAGGTGGAAGAATGCATGATTAAAATGGATCATTTTAGTAGTGATGATTATGTGGATGACATACTAACCAAACTGTTGTCCACAAGGTGTTTGAGAAAGATCAGTTGAAAATCAGTGTTCAACCACCTCCCAATGCATGAAGAGGTTATATTTGTTCATTTTCACTAGTTAGTTTATCATTTTCTCTAGGGGAGGTTTTTTAGGCTCTATAAGACAAATTTTGGAACTTTGGGATTATTTCTAATGTGGGAGAGTGGATAAATTCAATAATAATGAATAGTTTTTCTGGTTGGTTGTAAGATGATAGATAATAGAGAAATTCAAAAATAATAAAATGGGGGGGGGGGAGAATAATGAGATAAAAATAGGGAATAAGATAAAAGAAGTAAACTATTTTTTTATGAGGCAATAGTCAGAGCTGAGAATGGAAATCCTTAAACATTTGAAGACACAAAAACCCAACTGATGCTCCTTGTATTTTCTGAACCAATCATTTCACATGTATACTTATAGGGTTGGATGATTTGTTTTTCACGAATTAGTTTTTGATTGGGTATGGTTCATCAATGAATTTATTTCTAGATTTCCATCAAATCCAAAGTGGGGATTATAGTGGCTCTATGTGACCGTGAAGAGTGGTATGCAGATCATGAAAAAAATAGTTCTCAGGATGGTTTTTAGAAAGAAGAATTAAAACATTTTGTGGGATGGATTTTCATTAGCGAAATATAAGTAGAGAGTTTTGCGAAAGAGCTTGTTTGCGTGATGGATTATTATTGGATGACTTGATGTGAAGATCACTTTGAAGAAGATATATATGGCCATGAAGGAAGAGTGGCGGTATGTGGATAGTGTAGGGAAAATGGTTCGTGGGTGATGCACGTTACGTGGTATAGCTGGTGGCATAATGAAGATTTGGTAAGTCATAGTTTACAGGATTGTGCATGTCACAACCCATCCTCGGGGCCCGTGCCATGACTACCCCAAGCCCGCCTTCCATAGGCCAGGGGCTGGCGACTAGCACCAAAGGCGTAAATCCTGATAACTGGGAAGGCATTGCCTTTATAAAAGTAAACAAACACGACAGAGTATAAGCGGAAGTAAACACTAAGTACAAAGAGAAGTGAAAAAAGGAAAAATGGGCCAGAATACAAACCCAAAAGAAAGTACAACTACAACTGAACAAAGTACAAAAGAAAAAGACAACAGCTGGTGGGACGGAAGCGGCTCCTGGGTCATCCTCCTTGGATCCTACCTGAAGGGTAGGTACAGTTGGCGCAGCTCTTGGATCGTCCACCACGGATCCTACCTGAAGGGTAGGTACAGATATCCTACACAACGCTCTCGCCCGCCAACCACCTCTGAGTGTCATCTCGCCGTGAAGTCCACCTCCGGATACTGACTCGTCGAGTAGTCCACCTTCGGGTACCGTCCAGTCCTCGAACACTCGGCCTCCGTCAGCACTGCCCGTCGTCTGCAACCAACACAACGAGGTGCGGGCATAGCCCGTGCAGGGGTGAGTATAACGTTACTCAGTAGGGACCCCGAGACCCTCACGGTCTCACTAAAACCAACAAGGATAACCACAAAGAAGATCTCAACAGATAACCTCTACTTAGGTATATGCCCATACATATACCTAAGTTATCAAGTAACCCATCTCAATCATGAGGAAACACAAGGATAATGAAATCAACAGATAACCACTACCCAGGTATATGCCCATACATATACCTATGTTATCAAGTGACCCATCTCAATCATGTAGTAAACACAAAGGTCAAAAGTCTTAGCTCAAACCAGGATTTTCATTATCGAAACCGTAACTGTTGAAGAGCTCCGTCTCTGGAGCGTACAGTGGTCCTGTCACGACTCCGAGGTACTGCTCACTAACCTAAGACTACTGAAGTACTCCTCCTGTCGAGTACCGCGGGTCAGCCACCCAGACACAGTAGTGCTTCCCGCCGAGGTATGTCACCCAAACACAGTAGTGCACACCCCCTAGTAGCCTGCTGAGGTACTCTCCGGACGAGTACCGCGGGTCTGCACTGTCACACAGGTAGTGCTCCGTCGGCCATGGGTCTGCACCTCAGAAAGTAGTGCTCCATCCACTGGGCTAGTCGACTCACACCAAGTCGAGTCGGTCAAGCAGTCGTCAGGTCTCATCCAGTTACACGGTCTCCGTACTCCGCACGCTCATCACTAGGAGGGTCCACTCCACGAGCTACAGATCGATACTCCAAGTATCTCAAAGTACCACGAAGAAGTATCTCAAAGGACCGCCTCGTCATAGGGGTCTCAACACAACAGACGGCGCATCAATCGGACGCCCGGTCTGTGAGTTATTAGCCTTTTCGTCCCAGGGGCCCGGTTGGTTTCGTGAGCGAACCAAACCCGGCCATATATAAACTGTACCCCGAAATCTCATAGGGTATACTCATAGGGACCGTTTTTTCAACAAGATGACCAACGTCGCTGACGGTTCGTCAAACGGACGTTCTGTCAGAAAGATATCATCTTTTCCGTTCCAGGGGCCCGGTTGGATTTCGGTGCGATCCAACCCAGCCACTATCCATATACATCCAATTCTCGGGCGGAGGATGCCAAAATTTCCGTATCGTCAACAGGAACTTAACGCAACAGACGGCGCGTCAATCGGACGCCCGGTCTGAGAGTTATTGGCTTTTCCGTCTCACACCCACCCTGAGAAACTTCCCAGGAGGTCACCCATCCTGGGAAACTTCCCAGGAGGTCACCCATCCTGATCACTACTCTAGGCCAAGCACGCTTAACTATGGAGTTTTAACCACGTGGGCTCCCGAAAAGGAAGGTGTACCTTGAGTATAGTATACCGAAATGACTGTCTCGATCCAAGGATCGCGTTGCCGCTGACGACTAGTCGTTTGGAGGCCCGTAGCCCAAGATACGGGCATTTGACCAAAAGTGGTCCGAAACTGGGGGTCTGGGCCCGGGCCGACCTGGCCCGACCCCCCCTGGGTCGGCCAAACCGGGTCGACCCGCCCCGGGCGGCGACCCGACCCGACGACCTGGCCCGGCTCGGAAAACCCGGCCCGGCCGGCGGCGCGGCGGCGCGGTCCGGCGCGGCAGCGCGGACCGGCACGGCGGCGCGGACCGGCACGGCGGCGCAGACCGGCACGGCGGCACGGCCTGGGCGCCGTTCGGGTGCCGCGCGCGGGGGGCAAAGCCTCCACCCCCTTTGAGAACCGCGACCCCTTAATTGGGGCCGCTTTTGAGACCTGGCCGGGGGAAATTAATTCCCCCGGTCTCCACTGCCCGGCCGGTCCGCACTGGACGGCCGGTTTCGCCAGCAAGGACTAGCGACGGCCGGTCCTTCCTACGCCGACACCGGCGGCCCGGTGCCAGCCGCCGGTCATCTTGCTCCGCCGTGGCCCGGAACCGGCCGCGGCCTATGCCGTTCGGCGCGATGCAATGGCATCGCTTCCCTCCGCCGCGGCCCCGCTCCGGCCGCAGCGCCTTTGAATTTCTTCGAAGCGACGCGACAGCGTCGCGTTCTTGGATTTCTTTCCACGGCGCGGCGTGACGACGCCGCGCGTATCTTCCGCAATAAATCGCGTGGTGCGACGACACCACGTTTTCTCGTATCATCCTCAAGAAACCATCACGAAAAACAAAAGAGGAGGGTCGGCCGTGTTTGTGCGGTCCGACCCCCTCGCGTTATTCGATAACAAAAGGGTTTTAATCCACGATCATCACCAAGTTTGTATTCACGAACAATTAAATAAATAAAAACCCTCAATCATCAACCGCTTGATCGGACGATCCGCGGATCAACCCGGTATTGGTTGGTCCGCGCTCGTCGTTCTTTTCTCAAAAGATAAGAGAATTCCAAAATAAAATTCCCCTACCTCGGCTTCAAGAACGGAGTTCTTCAATGACCCGCGGAAGACAAGCGTCGCAGAGGTCGGGCGTCGTTCTGTCTAGGTTGGTGGGAGAAGAGCTCGGTGAAGTCGAGCCGAGACGTCACCCTCTGTATACTTTGTAGGCGGCGGTGCTTCCCTTCCTTACTCCGGTTGAAGATAGTCGGAGGTGTTGCTTCACGTTCTTCGGAAATGTGGAACGTTCTTTCTCAAGAGGTTGGTGATCTTCCAAGAGTTTTCTCCTCTCCTTAGTTCTCCCCACAAGGTTTATGCCAACCCAAAAAGAAGAATATAATCTCTCTTTTTAATGTTGGCAAAATGAATTCAAAAGAATTCAAACACTCAAAATAATTAATTAAGTTGGTTTAATTAATTAATTGCAAAGTGTTGGCAAGAATTTAAAAAGATTGAAATTCAAATAAACCATACTTAACTCACCTCATTAATTAATTAAGTTGTCAAATATTAAAGAATGTGAGTTAATGGGGAGTTGGAAAGTGAGGGGTTAAAAGGGTTAGGGAGTTTAAGGAATTTGAAAAGGTGGGGGGGGGGGGGGTTCGTGTGGGCCCCACCCTTTCAAATATCCACACATGGGAAGTTGGATGGATGTGGGCCCACCACCAACTTCCCATGGGAGAAGTTAACCACTTAACTTTGTTGAAATTTGATTTAACAATTTTATTCACTTTTTTAATTAAACCCCAAAAATTAACTTCTCCTCCCGCACAAACGCAACTACGATAAAGGTTCTCTTAAGCGATTACCGGCGTTGCGAGTTAATCGGTGCAATCAGATTTCAATTCCGAGCACCGGTTCAAAAGATAGAAATTCCCGCTCGCTCGTTCACTGAACGTACCCGAGCCAAACTTCGGAAATTAATTCCGGGCACACCAGGCCTCGGAATCAGTCGCCGTCAGAAACTAAGTTCTTGTAAAATTCCAAAGAAAATTAAGAAAAGAAATTTTCCTTGAAATTTCTTGGTCTTTAAATTACTCCCACCTCAGGGCTTTACGTCCACGTGAAGCTTCAACACAAACTAGGGTCACAAAAGCGGTACAGAGCACGCATTTGAGCCTTCCGCTCCCATGTGCTTACCTGGAGGTTCCGTACTGCCAAAGAAAGTGCACCCAAGGAATCGATCGTCCTCGTAGGATCTGCTCCTGTTGATCCTCGATCCCCATTGGAACCTTCGTGAAAGACACCCCATCGCCATCGTCCAGCTCCTCATGGTCGATGGTATGCGAAGGGTCAAGCACGTATCTCCTCAGTTGAGATACGTGGAAGTCGTCGTGCACCTGGTGCAACTGCGGTGAATGGGTCAAGCGGTAAACCACCCCGCCTACCCAGCTGGGGACCTAAGAAGGTCTGCTGAACCTTTCAGATAACTTGACACCTTGGCCACATCTCCGTAAACCTCATCGAGGTGAGACCCGTATAAGAATGTGGTCGCCATCCTCAAACTCCAGAGGTTTCCAATTCCTGTTAGAACTGGAACTCAAACGACTGTTGCCACGAGGGTAAGGTTGGCCGATTCAAGAGTGATCGGTCGCACCCACCCGTGAAAGAGTTTATCCCGTGCTGCCTGGGGTTTCCTTTTCGCCGACCAAGGAATTCCCATCCCGACGTTTGCCTAAAACTGTCAATTTGAGTATGAACAGTTATTGCCCATTCCATACTCAAACTAACGTCATAAGGCCTCGACGCTGTCACCAAGAGATTCCAACTGAAATTCTCGCCTCAAGGGTCTGAACACACCGTCGGCGTAAGTGTGATTATCGAGTCTCCTCCCAAGGTATCTCCAGACATGAGGGTCAAGTCCACGGATTACCGGAAACTCTATGTCTGGAACAAGATTTGTGAAAGCAAGAAATGATTCACATCGACGTCCGTTACTACAACATCTAGTAGTGGAAACAGACTGTCCCTTGAATCATTTCTAGAGCCATTGGGTCACACTCCATGACCGCATGCAGCCACACTCTTCCTCCGCCCTCCAGCTCCCTGATCCTGGCAGGAATAACTAAGGCGGGTGGTTGTACCATGATAGGATGTACACCACCTCATGATGCTCTCCTAGCTCTGCCTCCACGTCTGCTGCTTCGTAGACTCATCTCTCCTTTAAGCTTCCTCTTCTTTAACATTTAACATGCCCGAGTCTCTAAGACTAGCACCTGTTTCCTATTTCTTACTGCACTGTGCAGTCTTCATCTGCTTTTGGATGACCTGGACCTCCTTTAGTCTCACAAGAGCTGCTATGATTTCTTCTTTGCCGATAAGAGAAACCTGGTCTCATCCCCTGGATGAACCACATTCGTTGCCTAATACAGTCAATCCTGACATGAATGATGCATTCATGCCATGGATGACGTCGTAAGGCCTCGACGTAACTACTAAGAGATGCAACTGTCACTCTCGCCTCCAAGGGTCGAGTCACACTGTCGGCATCAGTGTGAGGTCACTGGGTCCCCTCCAGTAGAAATCTCGAAAGTGAGGGTCAAGTCAACAGTTTAACCGGGACCACTCAGTATCAACCAAACAAAAGGACAGGAAAGAAAAAATCTCAAAGATAAGTGTCTTTTTATTATTGCAGCTCATGGTACAAGACACGAATACAACAGCAAAATGGAACTAGAAGTACAAGGGACGTATCCACTAGTTCCTCTCTTGTCGACCTGTTCCCGGAGCTCTACTGTCTTGTCCACTGCTCAGCTGTTGCTCAAGCACCAGCCGCTGCTTCTGTCTCGGTGGCTCCTCCAACACCCGCTGATCAACCGTACGAGGAGTCGGACAGTCACGTGCCAGGTGACCCTTCCCGCCACAGGAGTAACATTGTCCGTTTCTGGCATGCCTGGCTCTAACCCCAACTCGGGTGCCCCGCACCACCGGTCCTAAAACCCGAGATCGTCCAACTGCTAGTCTGGTCCTCCTGGACCTCTGCATCATCTGTCTACTGCCCACAGATGACTCGGCTACTGATCAAAAAACACACGGCAAAGGCAGAAGCTCCTGTACACGCTCGGGGTGTAGATCACCATGAATTCTGCCGGCGTCCCCACTAGCCTGAAGACTCTCACCACAGCCTCCAGCCAAACCTCAGCCACCTGCGGGTCCGTCTCTCCCCGGAACCTGGGTGGCCTCTGGCGTTGGAACTCGTGCAGCGCGCTCAAGCGTCGTGCATCGCCTACTGCTGGGGCTGGTGGCATCAGTGGCCCAACGTATGGTAGTACCGCTGGTGCCTCAACTGCAAGAGAGCCCTGCACCGAAGCCTCGTCGCTCGACATGCTGTTAGCACGCACATCCCTCTGAGCTCTAGCTGGTCGTCCATGAAAAGGCATCCTAAAAGAAACATCGTGACACGGTCAAACGTTTATACCTGGTGAGCTGACCTGGTTTGAGCTGTTTTATGGGAAAACCTTTGAAAACACACACACAATCAGTGTTTTCATGCACAAAGTCAGAAATCAGTTGTCAGGGTCCTGGTGTATGGATACGTCGGCCGCCCGCACCAACACTGGACTCCCTGAACTGAAATCCACACTCGGTACTCTTAACACTATTGCTTCACAGAAAGAAAAAGTCAGAGTCATAAGTTCTGCAGTAGAACCGAACTCCTCTGATACCAATTTTTCACGACCCGTCCTCGGAGCCTGTGCCATGACTACCCCAAGCCTGCCTTCCATAGGCCAGGGGCTGGCGACTAGCACCAAAGGCGTAAATCCCGATAACCGGGAAGGCATTGCCTTTATAAAAGTAAACAAACACGACAGAGTATAAGCGGAAGTAAACACTAAGTACAAAGAGAAGTGCAAAAAGGAAAAATGGGCCAGAATACAAACCCAAAATAAAGTACAACTACAACTGAACAAAGTACAACAGAAAAAGACAACAGCTGGTGGGACGGAAGCGGCTCCTGGGTCGTCCTCCTTGGATCCTACCTGAAGGGTAGGTACAGTTGGCGCAACTCCTGGATCGTCCACCACAGATCCTACCTGAAGGGTAGGTACAGATAGCCTCCACAACGCTCTCGCCCGCTAACCACCTCTGAGTGTCATCTCGCCGTGAAGTCCACCTCCGGATACTGACTCGTCGAGTAGTCCACCTCCGGGTACCATCCAGTCCTCGAACACTCGGCCTCCGTCAGCACTGCCCGTCATCTGCAACCAACACAACGAGGTGCGGGCATAGCCCGTGCAGGGGTGAGTATAACGTTACTCAGTAGGGACCCCGAGACCCTCACGGTCTCACTAAAACCAACAAGGATAACCACAAAGAATATCTCAACAGATAACCTCTACTTAGGTATATGCCCATACATATACCTAAGTTATCAAGTATCCCATCTCAATCATGAGGAAACAAGAGGATCATGAAATCAACGGATAACCACTACCCAGGTATATGCCCATACATATAACTAAGTTATCAAGTAACCCATCTCAATCATGCAGTAAACACAAAGGTCAAAAGTCTCAGCTCAAACCAAGATTTTCATTATCGAAACCGTAACTGTTGAAGAGCTCCGTCTCTGGAGTGTACAGTGGTCCTGTCACGACTCCGAGGTACTGCTCATTAACCTAAGACTGCTGAAGTACTCCTCCTGTCGAGTACCGCGGGTCAGCCACCCAAACACAGTAGTGCTTCCCGCCGAGGTATGTCACCCAAACACAGTAGTGCACACCCCCTAGTAGCCTGCTGAGGTACTCTCCGGACGAGTACCGCGGGTCTGCACTGTCACACAGGTAGTGCTCCGTCCGCCATGGGTCTGCACCTCAGAAAGTAGTGCTCCGTCCACTGGGCTAGTCGACTCACTCCAAGTCAAGTCGGTCAAGCAGTCGTCAGGTCTCAGCCAGTTACACGGTCTCCGTACTCCGCACGCTCGTCACTGGGAGGGTCCGCTCCACAAGCTACAGATCGATACTCAAAGTATCTCAAAGTACCACGAAGAAGTATCTCAAAGGACCGCCTCGTCATAGGGGTCTCAACACAATAGACGGCGCGTCAATCGGACGCCCGGTCTGTGAGTTATTAGCCTTTTCGTCCCAGGGGCCCGGTTGGTTTCGTGAGCGAACCAAACCCGACCGTATCTAAACTGTACCCCGAACTCTCATAGGGTATACTCATAGGGACCGTTTTTCAACGAGATGACCTACGCCGCTGACGGTTCGTCAAACTGACGTTCTGTCAGAAAGATATCAGCTTTTCCGTTCCAGGGGCCCGGTTGGATTTCGGTGCGATCCAACCCGGCCACTATCCATCTGCATCCAAATCTCGGGAATAGGATGCCAAAAGCTCCGTATCGTCAACAGGAACTCAACGCAACAGACGACGCGTCAATCGGACGCCCGGTCTGAGAGTTATTGGCTTTTCCGTCTCACACCCACCCTGGGAAACTTCCCAGGAGGTCACCCATCCTGATCACTACTCTAGGCCAAGCACGCTTAACTATGGAGTTTTAACCACGTAGGCTCCCGAAAAGGAAGGTGTACCTTGAGTATAGTATACCGAAATGACCGTCTCGATCCAAGGATCGCGTTGCCGCTGACGACGAGTCGTTTGGAGGCCCGTAGCCCAAGATACGGGCATTTGACCAAAAGTGGTCCGAAACTGGGGGTCTGGGCCCGGGCCGACCCCCCCTGGGTCGGCCGAACCGGGTCGACCCGCCTCGGGCGGCGACCCGACCCGACGACCCGGCCCGGCTCAGAAAACCCGGCCCGGCTCAGAAAACCCGGCCCGGCCGGCGGCGCGGCGGCGTTGTCCGGCGCGGTCCGGCGCGGCGGCGCGGACCGGCACGGCGGCGCGGACCGGCACGGCGGCGCGGACCGGCACGACGGCGCGGCCTGGGTGCCGTTCGGGTGCCGCGCGCGGGGGGCAAAGCCCCCCCCCCCCTTTGAGAACCGTGACCCCTTAATTGGGGCCACTTTTGAGACCCGACCGGAAGAAATTAATTCCCTCGGTCTCCACTGCCTGGACGACCCGCACTGGCCGGCCGGTTTCGCCAGCAAGGACCGGCGACGGCCGGTCCTTCCTACGCCGACACCGGCGGCCCGGTGCCCGCCGCCGGTCATCTTGCTCCGCCGTGGCCCGGAACCGGCCGCGGCCTATGCCGTTCGGCACGATGCGACGACATCGCTTCCCTCCGCCACAGCCCCGCTCCGGCCGCAACGCCTTTGACTTTCTTCGACGCGACGCGACGGCGTCGCGTTCTTGGATTTCTTTCGATGGCGCGGCGCGACGGCGCCACGCGTATCTTCCGCAATAAATCGCGTGGTGCGACAGCACCACGTTTTCTCGTATCATCCTCAAGAAACCATCACGAAAAACAAAGGAGGAGGGTCGGCCGTGTTTGTGCGGTCCGACCCCCTCGCGTTATTCGATAACAAAAAGGGTTTTAATCCACGATCATCACCAAGTTTGTATTCACGAACAATTAAATAAATAAAAACCCTCAATCATCAACTGCTTGATCGGACGATCCGCGGATCAACCCGGTATTGGTCGGTCCGCGCTCGTCGTTCTTTTCTCAAAAGATAAGAGAATTCCAAAATAAAATTCCCCTACCTCAGCTTCAAGAACGGAGTTCTTCAACGACCCGCGGAAGACAAGCGTCGCAGAGGTCGGGCGTCGTTCTGTCTAGGTTGGTGGGAGAAGAGCTCGGTGAAGTCGAGCCGAGACGTCACCCTCTATATACTTTGTAGGCGGCGGTGCTTCCCTACCTTACTCCGGTTGAAGATGGTCGGAGGTGTTGCTTCACGTTCTTCAGAAACATGGAACGTTCTTCCTCGAGAGGTTGGTGATCTTCCAAGAGTTCTTCTCCTCTCCTTAGTTCTCCCCACAAGGTTTATGCCAACCCAAAAAGAAGAATATAATCTCTCTTTTTAATGTTGGCAAAATGAATTCAAAAGAATTCAAACAATCAAAATAATTAATTAAGTTGGTTTAATTAATTAATTGCAAAGTGTTGGCAAGAATTTCAAAAGATTGAAATTCAAATAAACCATACTTAACTCACCTCATTAATTAATCAAGTTGTCAAATATTAAAGAATGTGAGTTAATGGGGAGTTGGAAAGTGAGGGGTTAAGAGGGTTAGGGAGTTTAAGGAATTTGAAAAGGTGGGGGGGGGGGGTTTGTGTGGGCCCCACCATTTCAAATATCCACACATGGGAAGTTGGATGGATGTGGGCCCACCACCAACTTCCCATGGGAGAAGTTAACCACTTAACATTGTTGAAATTTGATTTAACAATTTTATTCACTTTTTTAATTAAACCCCAAAAATTAACTTCTCCTCCCGCACAAACTCAACTACGATAAAGGTTCTCTTAAGCGATTACCGGCGTTGCGAGTTCATCGGTGCAATCAGATTTCAATTCCGAGCACCGGTTCAAAAGATAGAAATTCCCGCTCGCTCGTTCACTGAACGTACCCGAGCCAAACTTCGGAAATTAATTCCGGGAACACCGGGCCTCGGAATCAGGCGCCGTCAGAAACTGCGTTCTTGTAAAATTACAAAGAAAATTAAGAAAAGAAATTTTCCTTGAAATTTCCGGGTCTTTACAGTGCATATCTATTTTTCATTATAAATATAACTAGTACCATCACTACGAAGTGTAACTAAGAGTAAAAATACTAGGGTAATTTTATGTATAGAAGCGGTTCAAAGGAAGAAAAACCCACCAAGGGTACATTGATTAGAAATATGAAATGAATTTGGTGTAGTCCAACATGAATTGCGGAATACAGTTTGCGGAAGATTGTTTGTGGAAGACGGTTTGCAGAATATGGTTTGCGGAATATGGTTCACAAATGAGTAGTGGGTATGAAGATAGGAATTAGTACACTAAATCTATTTCTAAAGGTAGTACTCAGTTGCGGTTTGTTGTTTCATTATGCGGAGAACTCCAGTACACAGTGCAGTGTGGTCTGCCGATGAAGAAGGAATGTTCATAGAGGAAATTTTCACAAATGAATATTATTAGTAAAATAATATTTCATCTATAGGGTAAAATGAGACATCAACCGAGAATAAATCTATATTTTAGGATTCATGTTTTAATTACATCTTATTTATGAGACCTTCATGTTGATAAACTATGTTTAGAATCATCCTAGCGCAGTGGGATTGTGGGAGTCAATGGAAGAGATGCGAGGGATGTTGTGTGTTATCACATAAACCATGTAAAGGAATTTATCCTATCACAGAATGATTGGGTTAAACTTTATTAATCCAAATCTAGTAAATATTTGTGGATTTTGGTAATAACGAAATCTTTTCGGCGTATTATTCTTAGACAATCCCTTAGTGGAGAACCATGTAAAATTACTATGTGGTACTTCAACATGTTAATGATTGAATTACTACACATTACCAATAGTCAGATTTAAGATGTTCCTACCAATGTGGTAACAAGACCTATTTTATTAAAGAAGTTTACACCCTGATTCACATCTCCCATCACATGGTGTTCTGGGGTCCTTCGATATGCTTCTCTACAGGGGGTTGTATTGCTGGGGCCTCACCTGGATGTAAAATCATGGGAATTGTCCCATGTATCAAATCCTCTTAATAAAGGGGTTCATCCTCATGATCATGATAATTAATCATAGATGACATATGTCAAAGAGGCATATTGTACGTTAACATGATGAAAAAAGGTCAATGAGTATATCTGGAGATATGAATCAAGAAGTATATAGAAACTATAATTCATTCCTATATAATGTTTGTACAATTTTAATCCTTGAAAACATTTTTCTCTTGTACCAACTTAAAAATATGGTGGTAAATGTCCAGGTGTATGGAAATGTCTTCCACTGTACCAATAATGGATTTCGTGGTCTGAATTCCATACTCGAATAAATTAACATTATTTTTCCAAACCAACCTCAAAGGCTCCTAGTCCTAAAGTAGAATTGGCTCATCTGATACCACTCATTCATGACCTATCTCAGTGGGTCCCATGTCTCAACTCCCCAATCTTTCCTTAAACAGGAAAGGGGCTGGTGACTACCACCATGTAGATATATCACAAATATGGGAGGCACTGCCAATGTACATGTACACATGCACACATATCCTAGCCCACAATATTCTGAAATTTATAACAGTAGAAATTAAAAAAACATGTATAAAACTATTTCCCACAACTAGATTATGATATAAAGTAATGTATATTAAAAAAGACCAAATAAAACCCCATTACAAGTAATATATAACATAAATCTGAACCAAAAGTAAAAGTATTGGGAATTCACTATGTAGTCATAGGAACACACCTCAGAGTGTCTGGTCTCAATAATCTTCATCAGGTCTTGGTCTGTATATGACTCAATCAAAATTTTGACTGACTACACGATGGACGATGTGTGCAAGATAAGACTATGCATGACTGGGTATAACAATACTCAACAGGACAACTTGAAACTAAAAATCAATAAAATAATGTAAATTAAAGTCAAAGCTATAGAAGTTTTAATGTACAATATAACGCCTCGAACCCAATTACCGAGAGTCGGTGCATTATTACATAACATTGGCATGATCACAAGTGATCAAATCCCGAAAGACCGATCATTTTATTAGCCTTGTAAGTATTAGATACATTCATAAGTTTTACATTACATTATAAAATGGAAAACAATAACAACATTGTCTCCATTGACCACAATCTTATCTCTTTAACTATCCCTATAGGTTAGTCATAATATACTTCTTCACATCCTATGAAAAATAAAACATATAAAGGTGTGAGATCAGATTCTTAGTAAGGATAACAATATAGTAGAAACTTTCATAAATAAGATTAAACATTTAAGCCAATGTATAAGACTAAAACCCAAGCCTTTAAACTTGAACATCAGCATAACATAGAAAAGATAAATCAAATAATGCAATTTACATATTCACAGGTATATTCTATTAGTCAAATAATCATATGTAATATCAATAACTAATTTCATAATGATGGAATACATAATGTCAGACATCATATCCACATAGTCAAGGCCTCGTGCCAAGACTACAAATAAGATTTTTTCAAGGCCTTATGCCAAGACGCTTGTTGGTATAATGAGACCTACTGATGCATCAAAGAGCTATAGAAGGCTCCACCGATCACTTACTAAGTCCAATTCATTCCTCATATGAAAAGGTTTAAACATAACATAAACATTTGTATTAAAACTATCATATGAAATGTCATTAATTTATCCATAAACCATGAATGGTATAAAAATAACTCATCCACAGTCAATCATATCAAAAAGATTTCAATACAACATGAATGATTTGTATCATAATAAATCAATTTTAAACAAGTATAAAATCCATTAAAGGATGTTGACATAGTTGAAATCAATACTATTTGAGAGAAATATCTCTTTCTATTTTGAAATCATTTAAAATTAATGAAATTACAAAAGAAAACTTTTTTTGAAAATATTCTTATAATCTTGTAAGGGTTGCTTCAAAGGTGTTATAATGGTGGAGAATAACTGCATCCACCATATAAGTTTGAAAAAACATTATTACATTAATTTATCAAAAAGGTCATAAAGTACCTTGTTTAGAAAACGAATGAATGATTATTTTCAATACTTTTTATAAATAGTCAAAAAAGGTATAAATTACTTTAAATCGTAGTCTAGTAAATAGTAAAAATGTTATGAAATACATTTTTAAGAATCATGGATGTGAATGATAAAGAGGTCCTTATAGACACTCACATATAAACAACCTCGGATAATAAAGAGATTATAGAATTAAAACATAACTTGTAATTTTCCTTGATCAAAGGAATGTTAACCTCTTGTATAATAGTTAAATCATTGTTATTAAATTTTAAAAAACCACATACATAAATCTGATATCATATATGATTTTCTAATATTTAATTGTTAATAATATTTCAGTAGAATCATTGTTTCAGGTGTTAACTGATTTGTTTTCCTTTATATGCATGGTTATGTAAATCATGTTTGATATGGATAGGATGCATTTGATTTATATCCAGAATTATATTACGTTCTTAAAAATTATTTTTAGTCATAAAATGATAATTATTTTTGAATGGTTACGATGGGGAATGAATCTCATCGCGCTCGTGGAGACGATAATCCGTACGTATGAACGAGTGACAATATAATTATATTAATGGTGAAATTGTATGTAATTGGTTGGTATATCATATATAAAGAATAATTAACATGTTATATTTATTATTTACATCAGTTATACTAATTATTATACCCATCCAAATAGTGAAGTGTTGAATGACAATTTACACCACGACGTGGAGACGGTAAGCCGTACATACGCACGTTTGGTGACTTTTTCATTTATAGGATGGATAGAATAATGAATATGGTGGTACCATATTTATAATAAAATCACAGTATGTATAAGTTACTTGATTATTTATTTTGATATGAAGAGAACAATGATAGAGGATGCAGAATAAGAAAATAAGTTGAAAGAGAGTGGTGAATTTATTACCTCTTCTTCGGGTGTTTCCTTTTGAGTTGATCAAAAGGATACTTAGGTTGTAATTATGATCAATTTAAGGCATCTAGGTCGAAGTTAGGATAGATGAGAGGAAATTTTGGCAGGGTTTGGCCGAGCCAATTGGATTTAGAGGAGTTATTTTGAGAGAAGGTGTAGTATCTTTTTATAAGGGAGGAGAGGGTCACTTTAGGAAAACATTGAAATATTATTTTATAATAAAATAATTTTCGATTTCTAATGGATAAAAAATGATTTATTTCATTGATAAGGTAGGTATGGGTCGAAAAAACTCAACCAATAGGTCTTAGAAATGTTTAGTTCACCATATTAACCTTATGTTTTAGATTTAACTCTTAGTTAAATAGTTTAACATTTAAAATGAATTCTTGTATTATTATATTATAAGGTTATTAATCATACTATAAAATTCCATGAGAACACCAAGTGATTAATTAATGTAATATCTATTATTATAAATTTATTTTGGCTAAACATTATATTTTTAGGACTATTATATCATTTAATAATATAGTATTTTTTTTAAAAACTCATTTATGTCAATTGTGACACTATTTGGTATTTTGTTTTTGTAAAACTCATAACAACCTTATCACCTCGAATTTTTTTTATCTAAGCAACACTAACATGTAAAATTGACCAAGAAAATTAGTTTAATTCCTCAAAATTATCAATTTACATTTATTTGGATATTTAATATATCAATTATTTTAATATTTCATTAATAAGGTCATTACATCATCATCATTGTGTGCTAATTAAATTTATATATTTAATGTCTAAAAAGTATAAATAAAATACCATCATGTAGGAAATAATTTTAGATTTATAATGAATATTTATAGTCTAATTTATCTTATGATTAACCCTATATTAAAAATGCTTTAGTTATTAAACATTGAATTTAACACTTTTAACTCTTCTTTAAATAAAATAATAATAAATGTACTAATATAATCCAAGTTGACCTAAAGGGTCATATTTTATTCTTATGGTTGATTTTGGTCAAAATACACTTATCCAATAGAATTAGGACTTGTGTTCGGGTAATAATAATATCATTTTTACCTTTAATAACCCTATTTAATTTTTATTGTTATAAATAAAAGTTAAAAGTTATTATTCACCAAAAATTATTATCATCTTATTGAACCGCATTTTACTAACTGATATCAACCGTGTCTCTTATATTTTGAAAAATCAACTCACAGAAGCGGTGAAATTAAGTTTTATGCAAATTTGTAAATGCTTCAAGAAGGTGGGTAAAAGACGTTAAAAGGTTCAATAAAATATTATATATAAAATATTATTATAAAATGACTCCAATGAATTACATTGAACATATATAGGTATTATGTATATATTTTTACCTAAAAAATATTAAAATAAAATAATTATTTATTTAAACAAAATGTCGGTTTTAATAATAACAGTGTTTTTTCACTATTCATCAAAAATTGAATGTTTTTTGGAAAAATACCAAAAATTCACCCTAAGATAATTTTTATATTCCGAATCCAAAAATGAAGTCCATTTTTAAAAATTAAATTTATAAAATTTTACAAAATGGGTATTACTATTCATAATGGCTAGTTTGATAGGTCGTGGGTGTTAGAATCTAGAAGTTGTGTACATCGCAAGCTATTGCATTATTCAAAGGGAAACGTATCGTGGAATCTTGGGGTGTTACATTCTCCCCTCCTTCAAATAATTTTTCCCTCAAAATTTCTAGAATATTACTGCATAAATTGATTTGGGTAGTTCTTCATCATATGTTCCTTGGGTTCCCATGTCGCCTTTTCCATCTTATGGTTTTTCCATAGAACTTTTACCAGACGAGTCATCTGGTTTCTCATAACTTATTCTCTAGTATCAATAATTATGATTGGATATTCACAATAAGATAAGACGGGTTCCAGTTCTATTTCATAATAGTTGATTACATGTGTTGGGTAAGACATGTATTTTCTCAACAGTGATATATGGAACACATCATGAACTTTGAAGAGACTTGGCAGCATAGCTCTTTTGCCTACTTTGAGATACTTTGATGTGGGTTTGGATAACCTTCACCTATTCATTAGTTTCCTCAACATGTTTTGGGACAACGAGTTTTCTTTCACCAACATCATCCCACCAAGTTTGTGTGAGACATATCTTCTAATACAATGATTCATATGGTGTCATATGAATACTTGAATGGAAGTTATTATTATAGAAAAATTCTACAATAAGTAAATATTGATCCCACATACCTTTAAAGTCATGTGAGAAATATCTCAACATGTCATAAAAAGTTTTGAATAGTCCGTTTTGATTTTCCATCAGTTTGAGGGTGATAGGTAGTACTCAAATGAAGTTCAGTATCCAAGGCCTTTTGAAGACTTTTCCATAATCTTGATGTAAAATGGGGATCACAATCAGAAACAATCGATAGGGGTACTCCATTATTATTACAAATTCATTAATATATAGTCATGCTAAACGTTCAAGTGGTAAATCTTCTCTTATATCAAGAAAATGTGCTGACATGGTAAGACGATCCACAATGACCCATATTGCATCATTCCTTCTAGGAGTCTTTGGAAGTCCAATGAGAAAGTCCATCCTAATGTCATCCCATTTCCACTCAGGTATAAGAAGAGGTTACATGACTCCTCTAGGATGTTGTCATCCAATATTCACCTGTTGACAAACCATACATATTGACACATATTCAGCAATCTCTATCTTCATGTTGTCCCTCAAAAAATGTTATTTAAAATCTTTATACATTTTAATGCTACAAGGGTGTATAGAGAAATTAGAGCTATGCGCATAATCCAACAATTCCATTTTTAGATCAGGTATGTCAGGAACACAAAGTCTCTTCCCAAATTTCAAAATCTCATCATCATATACGAAGTCGATCAATCACCCATCGTTCACAACTTTAATTTTCAATTGGAACTCTTCATCATCAATCTTATAACTTTTTATCATTTCTAGAATATATGGTCTTGCAACCATTTGAAAAAGTATTGATGTTTCACCTTCCATGGTTATTCCCATGTCTATATTTACTTGATCCATAAAAATAAGATCCCTTTCAACTGTCATCTTGTTCAAAACATCGTGATCCTTTATGCTCAAAGCATCTTCTAGCTTATTTTACTCCCTCATGTGGTAGTTTATAGTGTAATAATAATCCTTGAGTAGCTCGAGCAATCTCCTTTGCCTCATGTTGAGTTATTTATGTGAGAAAATATACATCAAACTCTTGTGATCGGTATATAGTTGACATTTTTTACCATAGACATAGTGTCTCCATATCTTCAATGAAAAGATTACAACTGATAGCTCAAGATCATTAGTTGGATAGTATTGATCATGAATTTTTTACTGTCATGATGAATTGGAAATAACCTTATCATTCTGCACAAGGACACAACCAAGTCCTTTATTTTATGCATCACTATAAATAACAAACCCATCATTCCCCGATGGTAGATTCAATATAGAAGCATTTACAAATCTTCTCTTCAGTTCTTCAAAACATTCTTCACAATCTTTTGTACAAACAAATTTAACCCTTTTATGTGTGAGCATTCTTAATGGGTTAGTCAATCAGGAAAAATTCTAGACGAAATGTTGATAATAACTTACTAAAGCAATAAAACTTCATATCTTAGTTATACTCATCAGTGCTAGACATTCTGGTATTGCCTTGGTCTTTGAAGGATTAACATAGATTATATCCTTAGAGACAATATGGCTAAGAAATGAAATCTCTTAAATCCAAAATTCACACATACTAAACTTCCCTTATAATTCATTTCTTCTGAGGGTTTTCAAAATAGCGTACAAGTGATTTTCATGATATTCGTAACTTTTGGAGTATAACAAGATATCATCAATAAATACCATTAAAAATTCATCAATATATTCCTTGAAAAATCTATTCATTGGATCCATGAAGATAGAGGGTGCATTAGTCAGACCAAAAGGCATTACTGTAGACTCGTAATGCACGTACCTAGTTCAAAATGATGTTTTCAGAATGTCTTATTTCTTCACACACAACTGATGATACCTAGATCAAAGGTTAATCTTTGAAAAATATTGATATCCATGAATTTGGTCGAATAAATCATCAATGCGAGGTAGGGGGTACTTGTTCTTTATTGTTAAATCATTGATCTCCCTATAGTCAATGAACAAACTTATATAATCCATCTTTATTCTTAAATTACCTACCACTACATCTTTCGGATCTTTAACCTCAGCAGTAGTGATCACATAAGCTTGGAATTGATCCCTTTGCCTTTTCTGAGGTATGTTTCCCTGATTCTTAGGACATTCATTTGCATAATGCCACCATTTTCTTTACAATTGTAGCATTCAACATTGACAACAACATTCATTCCCTTGCAATCATGAGCTTGGTGGCCTTTTTTACCACACTCGTAACCGACTCCCATTCCCTTCAAACAAGTACCAGGGTGTTTCTTCCCAAATTTACTGTAGGATGGATATTCAACTTTTCCATTTATCCCCTTATTTCCATTTCCAGAGTGTTTAGTAGATCTCTTCTTCTCTTTCATTGTTTTAAGTCATAATACTTAGAGAATGTTTTTCTATCTTGATATCACATGAGACAATACCTTCATCCGATGAGAAGGATTGTGAGACTAATGCTCGATGGAGAAGTGGTTTTAACCCATCAAAGAATCAATCATTACTACTCCTTGGGTTACATATATAATTGGTTGCGTGCCTTGCTAACCTTGTATAGTTATCCTCATACACTGCATCATTCTCTTCCTCCTTTTTCGTTAGACTCATAAATTGGCTTTCCATATCCATTAGATGGTCATGAGGAAATTATTTTTCTAAGAAAATATCTTTAAACTCACTCCATTCCATGTTGGATACTTCTTCATCTTCCTTTTTGTTTTGGATTAATGAACACCATTGATCTACATATCCTGTGAGGTGATAAACTTCCATGTCATCTTTTTCCCTTTCGCTACTCCCCAATGCATGAAATAATTTCTCTAAGGAACATATCCATTGCTCAGATACAAATGGATTTGTAATCCCATTGAATGATGGTGGTTGTTACGTCATGAAGCGGTATAAAATTGATCCTCTATGTTGTGGATCGGGTTTCTCCATACGGATAAGGTTATTATTCATAACCTGATTGAGTTATCCTAGTACGGTGATAAACTGATCAGCACTAGTTGCATCACTAGATCCGCAATAATTATCCTGAGTATGAGGAAAATACCTACATAGATTACATGCATTGACACATTTTCCATTCCTTCCACTAGGAACCATTTCTAAATAATGGCATACACTTGATTAGTTTATGAATCACAATACATAATTCCAAATATGTAAAACACTTAACAAAAATTAAAAAATTTATGGATATAATCCATAATAATAAAAATGATTTCTCTAAGTAGGTATATACTCATAAATCCTTCACAATGGTTTGTAAAGAAAATGTGAATTATCCTATGAATATCCCCTGGGAGTGTCGTAACCAAGTGTCCAGCAAGGTCCGTTGTCGTTTACCAGGATAACCCAGGTCAATCCCTAAACACCTTATCAGAGTTTTCAATCCTAGAAGCATCTATGCCCGAGCCGACTCTATCTTCTCATATCTAGACAAGTATTTATTGCTTGGAAAATACATAAAACCTATACATTACCAAATTTCTAGGAATTTATTCTATACTAATCCTCAAAGTCTATCTCAGGGTAGTTTTCTCTAATAAAAGATTTTTTCTAAATCTAGCTTCCATGGTTTGTACTAAACATTCTTTGATACCAATTGTAATGTCCCCACCCCAGTTACCTAGAGTCGGTGCATTATTACATAACATGTTCATGATCACATGGGATGAAATCCTGACAGACCGATCAGTTTAGTAGCCTAGGAAGTACTAGATACATACAAAAGTTTTACATTACATTATAAAATGAAAATAAATAAAAAATTCTCCATTGACCAAATTCATATCCCTTAAAATATACCTACAGGTCAGTCATAATATACTTCTTCGTATCACGGGAAAAATAAAACATAGAAAGGGGTGATATTAGATGCTTAATAAGGATAAAAATATAGAGGAAACTTTCATAAATAAGAATAAAAATTTAAGGCAATGTATAAGACTAAAACACTAGCCTTTTAAACTTAAACCTCAACATAATATGGAAAATATAAATAAAATAATTCTATTTACATATTCCCATGGATATTATACTATTCTAATAATCACATGTAATATAAATAGATAATTTCATAATGATGGAATGCATAATGCCTAGAATCCTAACCACATAGTAAAGTCCTCAGCCAAGAATACAAATAATATTTTTTAAGGCCTTGTTTTAAGACAGTAGTTTGTCTCATGAGAACTACCGATGTATCGAGGAGCAATAGTGGGCTCCTCCCATCACTTACTAAGTCCAATGTATTTCTCATATAAAAAGGTTTAAACATAACATAAACATTCATATTAATACTAGCATATGAATTTTCAATACTTTATCCATAAACCATGAATGGTATAAAAATATCACAACCATAGTAAAACATATCACAAAGCCATCAATATAATATGAAAGATTTGTGTCAAAATAAATAAACATCAAAAAATTATAAAATCCATTAAAGGATGTTGACATAGATAAAATCAAAACTATTTGAGAGAAATATCTCTTTCTATTTTTAAATTATTTAAAATTCACATAATTATAAAAGAAAAAAATTATTTTTAAAATAATCTTATAAGCTTGTTTGGGAAGCTTCAATAGTTTTATAATGGTAGAGAATAACTGCACCCTCCGTATAGTTAAAAAAATCTTTTGCCTTAATTTGTCGATAAGGTAATAAAGTAGCTTATTTGTAAAACGACAAAAAGATTCTTTTCAAACCATTTTATAAATATTAAAAAATGGTATAAATTACATTAACCCTTAATATAGTAAATAGTAAAAATGATTCGAAATTCATTTTTAAGAAACATGGATGTGGATGATAAAGAGGTCCCAGTAGATATTCACATATAAACTTCTTCGAATAATGAAGAGATTGTAGAATTAAACCTTAACTTGTACTTTTTCTTAATCGAGGGAACATTAAACTCCTATATAATAGTTAAACCATTGTTATTAAATTATACAAGAACCCATACATAAATATGATATCCAATATGATCTAATATTTCATTGTTAATAATATTTAAGTAGTATCATATTTTCAGGTGTTAACTGATTCATTTTCCTTAATATGATTAGTTACGTAAGTCATGTCTAATATGGAAAAGATATATTTGATTCATATCCAGAATGATATTAAGTTCTTAAACATTATTTTTAACCATAAAATGAAAATTATTCTTGAATGGTTGCGATGGGGAATGAATCTCATCGCGTTGATGGAGACGGTAATCCATACATACGGATGAGTGATGATATCATTATATTAATGGTGAAATAGTATGTAATTGGATGTCATATCATATATACAGAATCATTAACATATCATATTTATTATTTAAATTAGATATACTCATTATTATACCCATCCAAACATTGATGTGATGAATGAAAAACCACACCACGACGTGGAGATGGTAAGTCGTACGTACGCACGTATGGTGACATTTTCATTTATAGGATGGATATAATAACGAATATGGTTATAACATATTTATAATAACATAACAATATTTATAAGATATGAGATTCATTATTTTGGTATGGAAACAACAAAGAAATAGGAAGTGGATGAAGAAAAGAACTTAAAAGAGACTGGTGAAATTATTATCTCTTCTTTGGGTGCTTCCTTTCGAGTTGATAAAAAGGCTTCTTAGGTTGGATTTATGATCAATGTAAGGAATATAATTCTAAGTGAGTATATTTGAGTAGATATTTGGATAGGGTTTGGTCGAGCCAAGTAGCATTGGAGGTGTTATTTTGAGAGAAGGAGAAGTAACCTTTTTTAAGAGAGGTGAGGGCAAATTTAGGAAAACCATGAAATATTAATTTATAATAAAATAATTTTCATTTTATAATGGATCAAAAATAGTTTATTTCAAGTATAAGGTAGGTATTGGTTGAAAAAAACTCAACCAATAGGTTTTATACAGGTTTAGGTCACCATATTAACCTTATCTTTTAGATTAACTCTTAGTTAAATAGTTTGACATTTACCAAGCATTCTTGTATTATTCTATTATATGATTAATAATGTCATGAACCGACCCTACCCAGGCTCGAGCTGCAACTACACCAAGCCTGCCTCTATAGGTCAGGGGATGGAGACAATCGTCGAAGGCTAAACAACTCGGGGAGGCCTTTTCCTGAGTACCTGTACACACACACGTAGCCCACTCAATGCAGAAGTGCAAAGTAAAAGGAAAAGTAAAGTACTAACTACTATAAACAACCAAAAAAGTGCATCGACCTCTAAACAATACAAAGAAAGTGATGTAGGTAAACTGAAAAGAAAAGGGAAAAACACGTGCCCAACCAGAAAAGTGCCACAACTCAGAAATAGGTAAACAAAAGTAAATTTGTAACGTCCCGGTTCTGGAAGCCACCCAGAGGCGCCCCCATACCCGGTTGGTCACATGGAATCAAGCGTATTTCCCCAAATGCCACAGGCCGCCAACTAGTAGTGAGGGCCTTGGGTGTGATAGTTTGGAAACTATGCCCTCATTGGCAGAGTACACAGTGGAAGAAAATGAACACGCAATAACGGAAGTAGTGAATAACCAACAATAATAATAGAGGAAGACCAAATCAACAAACTATAGAAAATATGCATATATGGAATGATGCAAGATACAACTATAGGAAAGCAGCTAAACAAGTCACAATGCTGAAACACCACAGTAACAAAACAAGTGCAAAAGAAAAGTAAATAGCTCTTCAGCATCACAAGCTAAAGCTTGGTCCCATGCTCTCCTGCTCCAAAAAATCAAGTTCCAGAAGTCGAAGGGTGCTTTCCCTTGTCTATACCTGCAACAACATAGTCTTCTTGGGCCCAAAAGCATGGTCCAAATAGGGTGTGAGATAAAATCCCAGTAGGCATTCACCTGAAGATCTGTGCCTAACAGTCAGTGAGTATATGGCAGGTAAAAGTACAATAAGCAGTAAACAGTAACAACAAGCATAAGGTAGTAAACAGTAAGCAGTAAAACAGGATGATACAAGGCAGGAATTAATCCACAACAAATCAATAATAGTGAAACAAACAACTAGTAAGCCGAAAACCCTATGGGAATTACTCGCAGCCATTCCCTCTGGTCCTATCCAAGAATTACCACAACCCTCTGGGTAGTGCACTCAGCCTAACCCCTCTGGCTTGGTCATACGAATTTATGAGACTCTCTGGGGAAGATCACTCGGTCAATTCCCCTTATAGTCTAGGGTATCCAGGTACTCTCTTGAGGAAGATCACATGGTCTAACCCTCTTTGTCCCAAGGTATAGAGACTCTATGAGGAATCTATCTTGGTCAATTCCTCCTATAGCCTCAGGTATACCACAGACTCTCTAAGGAAGCTCACTCGGTCAATTCCTCCTCTAGCCTGGGAAGGTTCTTAAAGAGATTCAAACAAGGTAAGACTCTCTGAGGAAGCTCACTCGTTCTACCCTCCTGTAGTCTATAAAATCCAAGACTCTCTGGGAGCTCACTCGGTCCATCCCCTCTGTAGTCTGTAACATCTAAGACTCTCTAGGAAGCTCACTCGGTCTATCCATTATAGTCTACAACACCAGGTTCTCTCAGCCACATGCCAGTCTGCGCATAATAATGCTATAAGGCCAAATTATACCTATAGAGATACTTTTCTAACCAAAGTACACCTATATAGCTACTTAACTAAATAGTCTACAAGGCAACAAGCATGTCATGAATTCACTTCATCCTATAACTGAAAGGTAAGAAAACAGGTGTAGCAGCCAAAGGCAAATGAGACCCAAAGGTCGTAAACAGAACAAAGCAAGGGAAAAAAAAATCCAATCACAACAAATTATCCTCTAACAAGGTCAATTTAACTCTACACAAGCATACAAGAAAGGCAGGAAAACAACAAGGGCAAAAAGGTAAACACGTAATACCCCGTTCATGGGTATTGGTGGAATTTTCACATAAAACTTAGAGACTTTGAATGGTAAGGCACAAACCACCTACCTCGATCCTAGGAGATCGATATACTTGAACCATGATGGATAATTCTCCCTAGAATGTTGTAGATATGAGAAAACGCGCAAAACACTCGACCTTAGATAACTTGAGAAAGAGGAAGAAATGGAAAACAAGGATCAAGAAGAAGGAAGAACTCACCGCTGCGCTTCCAACACAATAGACCGTGATCGAATCGGAGAAAGGACGGAGAGGCAGGAGCTCGGGGAAGATCCGACTGTACGGGTCGCTCTCGGAAAAACCAGAGCTAGAAGAAGAGGTTTATGATGATGAGGCGCGACTCCGATCAGTTTAGTAAAAAAAATAAAAGTACACGGTGTGTATTTTTAAAGTGCACGACGTGTAGTGGGTCTTTTCGTACTCCGCCAAAATCAGCCTCCATGTCACCCCTACACACCGTGTGTGTGGCCCGAGCATGGCCAACACACGACTTTGAGTCAGAGAAGAGTACATGGCGTGTACTTCGAAATTTTCTAGAAACTCCATTTTTCTTAAAAACTCCAGAAAAAGGAAAAGCATATCTGAAACGAAGATATGGGTTCTTACAAACTTCCCCCCTTAAAGAATTCGTCCCTGAATTTCCCTAGGTGGGCATAGAAATCCTCAAACAGCTCTGGCCACTGTGATCGAACCTCGACCTCCCTCTCCCAAGTCTCGTCCTGTACTCGCTTGTGTTGCCATATCACTCATACCAGAGGGACGGACCGGCCTTGGATAACCTTCGTACTATGATCGAAAATACAGATAGGATGCTCTTCAAACGACGCATCCGCTTCAAGCTCAAACTCCTCGCACTGAAAGACATGAGATGGGTCCTAAAAGTAACGTCAGAGCTAAGAGACGTGGAAGAAGTCGTGCATAGCTCGGTACCTCTGAGTTAGCTGCAACCGATAGGCAACCGACACAACTCTCTCCAAAACCTCAAACGACCCGACGTACCATGGAGAAAGCTTACCCTGTCTTAAAATCCTCTTGTGTCCCAACCTTGGTGCGACATGCAGGAAAACCTGATCTCCGACCTCAAACTCCAGTAGTCGTCTCCGCTGATCGGTATAAGACTTCTATCGAGACTGTGCTGTAGCCATACTCTTCCGAATCAACTCTACCTACTCCGAGGTCTCCTGAACAAGACGAGGTCCTAGCAAATCTACCTCTCCTGCCTCTATCCGGCATAAGGGTGATCGACATGACCTACCATACAGAGCCTCGAAACTATTGTTATAGGCGAACTCTACAAGAGGTATATTCTTCTGCCAGGAACCACCGGAGTATAGAATACAAGCTCGGAGCATATCCTCAAACACCTGGATCGTGCACTCGGACTGGACATCAGTCTAGGGATGGTACGCTATACTCAAAAGCACCTGGGTACCCAAAGCCTTCTGAAGTCCCTGCCAGAACTGAGAGGTAAAGCATGCATCCCTGTCTGAAACAATGGAGTGTGGAACTCCATGCAGATGAACGATCTCTCTGATGTAAAGTCATCCCAGATCATCAACACTGAAGGTTTCCTTGATCGGTAAGAAGTGTACTACCTTCGTAAGATTGTCAACGACAACCCAAACAACATCACTTCCCCAAGGTGACCTCGGTAACCCGGTCACGAAGTCCATCGCGACATCGTTCCACTTCCACTCTGGAATGGGTAACTACTGTAAAAGGCCTGCTGGTCGCTGATGCTCTGCCTTCACCTGCTGAAAAGTTGAGCATCTCATGAAAAAACCATCAACATATCTCTTCATACCTGGCCACCAGTACTGGCGATGAAGATCCCGATACATCTTGGTGACATGAGGATGAATGGCCCAAATTGAGGAATGAAAATCCCGCATCAGCTCCTCGCGTATGTCTGCTGGAACCCATACGCATCCCTGGAAATGCAAGATCTCACCCTCACCCACTGTCCATCCAGGAAGAGGGTCCCCTCCTGACACACTCTCCCGCAGGACTAAGGAATCCGAATCTGATAGCTGCCTCATTCGTACCCAATCAAGAAGTGTAGAGGTAACAACCACAGATGAAAGAAAGGTCTATCCCTGCCTGTCATGCACCTCCAGATGCATCTCAGATAATAGAGCCAAAAGATACCACTCACTGCTGGCCTCCTGAACTACCTGAATCTGAGTTCATCTGCTCAATGCATCTGCCACTACATTGCCCTTTCCTGGCGTATAGGCGAGCTCAAAGTCAAAGGAATGAAGATACTCGACCCACCTACGTTGTCTCAGATTCAGATCATGCTGAGTGAAGATATAATTGAGACTCTTGTGGTCGGTGAAAACCACAAAGTGCTATCCCAGAAGATAGTGTCTCCAACAACGTAAGGCATGAACAACAGCTGCCAACTCCAGATCGTGCGTAGGGTAGTTCATCTCATGTGGCCTTAACTGCCGAGACCCGTACACAATGAATCCATCTCCCTGCATGAGCACAGCTCCCAGCCCGATACCTGAAGCATCACAGTAAACAATGTATCCCTTGCCTGGCTCTGGAAAGACTAGTATCAGTGTTGACGTCAACCTCCCTTTCAGCACCTGAAAGGTTGACTCACAAGAATCTGACCATAAAAACTTCACACCCTTCTTGGTCAGACCTGTCAACGGTGCTGCTAGGTTTGAGAAGTCTTGAATGAAGAGTCTGTAGTATCCGGCCAGCCCTAGGAAACTCCGCACCTCAAATACGTTCTTCGGCTGCTCTCAGGAAACTACAACTCTCACTTTCTCTAGGTCCACTAACACTCTTGTCTTCGAGATAACATGACCCAGGAAGTGAATCTGATCCATCCAAAAGTGGCACTTTGAGAGTTTATCATAAATCTGATGCTCTCTCAGTGTACTCAGAACGATCTCAAGATGTGTGGCATGGTCATGTAGAGTGTGTGAGTACACCAAGATATCATCCACGAAGACCATGACAAAGGAGTCCAAGTATGGATGGAACACTTGGTTCATCAGTGCCATGAAGACTGTAGGTGCGTTCGTAAGACTGAATGACATGACTGTATACTCGAAAAGACCATACCTGCTCCTAAAAGCTGTCAGAGGTATATCTAATGGTCTAACACACAACTGATGATAGCCAGATCTCAAATCAATCTTCGAGAACACTCTGGCTCCTCGAACCTGATCGAAGAGATCATAGATCCTCGACAAGGGATATCAGTTCTTGACCGTCAACTGGTTCAACTTCCGATAATCCATGCAAAGATTAAGGGTACCATCTTCTTTCTTCGCAAAAAGAATAGGAGAACCCTAAGGAGAAGTACTGGGTCAGATGAAACCCTTTGCCTGAAACTCTTCCAACTGCTTCTTGAGCTCCTGCAACTCAGATGTAGCCATCCTATAAGGAGGAATGGACATTTGTGCTTCTCCTGGCACGAGCTCAATCGAGAAGTCTACCTCACGCTCCGGAGGTAAACTTGAAAAGTCTTATGTGACATCCCTAAAACAATCAACCACTAGAGGAAAGTCTAACTATGAAGTCACCTGGTCATCCAAATAAATACTAGCAATCTGGGTTGTCACTTCCCCTAGCCTATGATGCTCTGGTCCAACTCTACCCGCCTGGACATCCCACTCGCCTCTATGAAGGAAATATCTGCCCTCTGGTGATATGAAACTCACCCTGCGGTGATAGCAATCAACGACTGCCTGGAAGGGAACCAACCAGTCCATCCCGAGAATGACGTCATAGCCCGTCATCTCTAGGACATAGAGGTCCCATAAGAAATGACACCACGCAACCTCGAGAGGGCACTCTCTGCACTGACGTACGCTATATGTCCTCGTTCCCAATGGTGTGTCAAGAGTCAACAAGTCGGTAGACGAAAAGATACAGAGTCCAAGGCTCTCCACAACCGCAACAGAGATAAAGCTATGGGAAGCACCAATATCGAAAAGGGCTGAAGATAAAACTGAGGATACTAAGATCGTACCTCGAACCGTGTAAGGGTCGGGATCTTGCTCTTGATAGGTTTGCTCCATGGCGAAAGACTGGCCTACACCACGGCCCTGTGCCCCTGGCTGACCGCTCTGAGCTGATCCGCTCTGTTGTCGCTAATGACCTGGTGACTGACCACCACGACCGCGACCTCCACCTCATCCTGAATGGCCAGAAGAACTCTAGTTCCCTAACTGGTGGGAAACTGGTGAAGCATCTCCAGAACGCGGGGTCATAGAGGAACCCCTACCACCAGCTGAAGGTGAGAAGATGTGACAGAAACGATGAAGATGGCCCGTCTTTCCACAAGACCTGCACTCTATCGGATCTCTCTGTCACTGAGACCTAGTGTTACCACTTCTACCGCACTGGTATCACACAACCTGGATGCCAGGAGACACATCCCGTGAACCTCGATCTCCTCGAGAAGACTCTCTACGACACTTCCTACTGTCCGTAGGAGGAACACCAACTCTGGATATCGAACCGCCCTGGCTCACTACTCTAGAATCCATCAGATTGCACTCAGTGATCAGCACCTGGTTGATGATGGAGGATATCGAAGTCAACTAGAAGATATTCACCTAGGAACAAATCTCCTTCCTGAGACCATCCTCGAACTTCCTAGCAAGGAACAAACTCATCACCTGCTGGGATCGGTGTGAAACGCTGTAGCTCAATGAAGCGAGACGAGTACTCCATAACAGAGAGAGTACCCTGCTGTAGAATCATAAAATCCCAAGCTCGATTGGCCCTCAGGGTCTCTAGATAGAAGTAGTCATAGAAGGTGCGTCAAAACTCATCCCAAGACATATCCTGCTGACGCCCTGACCGTGAGATTACCTCCCACCACCTCTTGGCGGTGTCCCAAAGCATATAAGTATCCATCTTTAACCTTTTATCTGGAGGGATCTCTTGGTGCTCAAAGATGGTCAGTTTTGCCTCTATCCATGACTCTACACCCTGAGGTCCTCCATCCCCTGAAAAAGTAGAAGGATGCTGCTGCTGGAAAACCCGTGTCAACTCAGCCATTGAGGGGGCAGGAGGCGGAACTCCTTGGAAGGTCTGCATCATCCTCAGGAAGTCCTCCCTGAACTGCACCTCAGCGCCTGTAACAGGTATGATAGATGGTTCCAAGGATGGCTCGACTGGAGGATCGGAAGGAAGTCCCTAATCAGCCATATCTGGCGTCTGATCACTGCCTGACGACAGATGTAAAAACGGAGGATGTCTCGGAGGCATAGGTCTGAAAGATCAAAATTACACCTTAGATCAGAAAAACAAGGACAGAGAATACAAGCGTACAAAAACAGAAACAGGAAAAAAAACACAAGTTTACAAAACTCGACTACATGGCGTGTATAAAAATTACACGGCGTGTCTTCTTAAGACACTGACATGGGCGTGTACCCCTTCCCTATAGGTCTTTTAACACCTCAAACTACACGACATGTTGACCCCAACACATGACATGTACTGGAAGTCTATTCCCTTTCCCGAGTCTCTTTACACGGCTAACTCACACGGTTCAAACTAACCTTAGACTACACGACGTGTTCCCTAGGGACACGGCGTGTACTAGACACTGACTCGGCGGCCCGTGTTGTTAGTTACACGGCCGTCTACACGGCTGGAACTTACACGACGTGTTCTGAACAAACATGGCGTGTATAGGAGAAGGTGACACCGCCCCGTGTTATTCGTGACACGGCCAGGTACCTGGGCAAGACTACACTTCGTGTTCCAAAATCAACACGGCATGTCTTAGAGAAGGTCACGCCGACCCGTGTTTTTCGTGACACGGCTAGGTGCCTGGATAGAACTACACGACATGTTCTTCACTAACACGGCGTGTTCTACTCGAGTTTCCCCGACCCGTGTTGTTAGTGACACAGCCGGGTACAAGGCTCGACACTACATGACGTATATATACCGTACACGGCGTGCTCCTTCCATTATGTTCACAACACCGTGTTCCTGCACACACAGTCAATAACACGGCCTAAAACTATATGGTGTGTATCCAGAAAGTACACACAATGTATTCTGTGTTTTTCTAGGTAGTAGCTCAGAAACTGCACAGAAACCCAGAAACACTGAAAACAAGGTAAAGAGGTGCCAAATTCCGATCCATGAGGGCCCATACTCACCACGAATCAAAGATTGGAATCTCATACAGTCATTTACAAGAGAAAACGAGATCATGATCCACCAATTTCCGATTCAAGAGGTCCCATAACACCTCAAGAATCAAAATTTGGTGTTCATTTAAACAAATTACAATACAAACAATTCTCTAACAAGTAGCAGAGAATCTATCAAGTACCTATCACAACAGCATGTATAATCTACACAACATCTATCACAACAGCATGCAATCGCTAATACTCCCAAAATGGCATGGCAAGAATGCATGGAATGTGATTCCTACAAGTGCCTATATGATGCATGAGATGACATTACCTCATCTCATTAGGTTGTGACAGAAATAGAACCATAATATCAAAACAATAACAGTACAAAGCATGTAAATCACTCTAGGTGAAATCATATCAACCGTAAAATATCAAGACCAGAAAACTGCAATAACGAGGTAGTATGGCTTTTCCCTGTACCCGGGTTAGCTACTCCCATGCATAGCTTATTACTAAGTACCGAATTTTTCCTATCCCTGACTAAAGTCTCCAAATAGTAAAGCAAGAGAAAATAATTCCTCTGATACCACTTTGTAACGTCTCGTTTCCGGAAGCCACCTAGAGGCGCCCCGTACCTGGTTGGTCACATGGCCTCAAGCACATTTCCCCAAACCCCATAGGCTGCCGACTAGCAGTGAGGGCCTTGGGTGTGATAGTGAGGAAACTATGCCCTCATTGGTAGAGTACACATCGGAAGAAAATGAACATGCAATAACGGAAGTAGTGAATAACCAACAATAATAATAGCTGAAGACTAAATCAACAAACTGGAGAAAATATGCATATATGGAATGATGTAAGATACAACTCTAGGAAAGCAGCCAAACAAGTCACAATGCTGAAACACCATTGTACCAAAACAAGTGCAAAATAAAAGTAAATAGCTCCTCAGCATTGCAAGCCAAAGTTTGGTCCCATGCTCTCCTGCTCCAAGCAATCAAGTTCCAGAAGTTGAAGGGCGCTTTCCCTTGTCTATACCTGCAACAACATAGTCTTCTTGGGCCCAAAGGCATGGCCCAAACAGGGTGTTAGATAAAATATCAGTAGGCATTCACCCAAAGATCTGTGCCTAACAGTCAGTGAGTATATGGAAGGTAAAAGTACAATAAGCAGTAAACAACAACAACAACAACAAGAAGGCAGTAAACAGTAAGTAGTAAAACAGGATGATACATGGCAGCAATCAATCCACAACAAATAAACAGCAGTGAAACAAATAGCTAGTAAGTCAGAAACCCTCTGGGAAGTACTCGCAGCCATTCCCTCTGGTCCTATCCAGGAAGTACCACAACCCTCTGGGTAGTGCACTCAGCCTAACCCCTCTGGCTTGGTCATACGAATTTATGAGACTCTCTGGGGAAGCTCACTCAATAAATTCCTGTTATATTCTAGGGTAGTTAGGGACTCTCTTGATGAAGATCACATGGTCTAACCCTCTTAGACCCAAGGTCTTGAGACTCTTTGAGGAAGCTATCTCGGTAAATTCCTCCTATAGCCTTAGGTATACCACATACTCTCTGAGGAAGCACACTTGGTCAATTCCTCATCTGTCCTAGGAAGGTTCTTAAAGAGATTCAAACAAGGTAAGACTCTTTGAGGAAGCTCACTCGGTCTACCCTCCTGTAGTCTATAAAATCCAAGACTCTCTGGGATATCACTCGGTCCATCCCCTCTGTAGTTTGTAACATCTAAGACTCTCTGGGAAGCTCACTCAGTCTATCCCTTATAGTATACAGCACCAGGTTCTGTCAGCCCCATGCCAGTCTGCGCATAATGATGCTATAAGGCCAAAGTACACCTATAGAGCTACTTGTCTTACCAAAGTACACCTATAGATCTACTTAACTAAATAGTTTATAAGGCAACAAGTATGTCATGAATTCACTTCATCCTATAACTGTAAGGCAAGAAAACAGGTGTAGCAGCCAAAGGAAAACGAGACCCAAAGGACATAAATAGAACAAAGCAAGGTCAAAAACATCCAAGAATAACAAATTATCCTCCAATAAGGTCAATTTACCTCTACACAAGCATACAAGCAAGGAAGGAAAACAACGAGGGCAAAAATGAAAACACGCAATACCCCGTTCATGGGTATTGGTGGAATTTTCACATAAAACTCAGAGACTTTGAATGGTAAGGCACAAACCACCTACCTCGATCCTAGGAGATCGATATACTTGAACCACGATGACTAATTCTCCATTGAACATCGTAGATCTGAGAAAACTCACAAAACTCTAAACCTTAGATAATTTGAGAAAGAGGAAGAAATGGAAAACAAGGCTCAAGCAGAAGGAAGAACTCACTGCTGCGCTTCCAACGCAATCGACCATGCTCGAATCAAAGAATAAACAGAGAGGTGGGAGCTTGGGGAATATCCGGCTGTACGGGTCACTCTCGGACGAACTAGACCTATAAGAAGAGGTTTATGACGATGAGGCGCAACCCCGGTCGATTTAGTAAAAAAAAGAAAATTACACAGCATGTATTTTTAAAGTACACAGCGTGTAGTGGGTCTTTCCGTACTCCACCAAAATCGGCCTCCACGTCACCCCTACACACCGTGTGTGTGGCCCGGGCATGACCAGCACATGGATTTGAGCTGGAGAAGAGTACACAACGTGTACTTCGAAATTTTCCAGAAACTCCATTTTTATTAAAAACTCCAGAAAAAGGAAAAGCGTACCTGAAACGAAGATCCGGGTTCTTACAAAAATATCTGGGAGAGTCCCACACCTGGAACCCGACTACGACCACCATACACTATCCAAGCTCCCAAATTTCTAAGCTCCGCTAAAGCCATGACCAACCTATCTGTCGTTTGCAAGGGCACACCAAGTACGGATAAAGCCCAAACAGGGGTGAGTATAAAAATACTCAGTAGGATGCCCCAAAGGATCAAGGGAGAAACAAAGGAGGTACTGAAGAGGTGAGCAGTAGATCGAACAGAGAAAAGTAAAGGAGTACAACCGAGAGTGCAATAAAGAGTGAAACTCAACCCAACAAGAGGAAGGCAGTAGACTCATCTAAACACAAGGATCTAGAAGCGGTGAGAAGATGAACTTCTTGTCGAGTCTTCACTACATATAGAAAGAGATTAGACTCATCAAACCACAATAAGCTAGACACGAAAATCACATGGCATACCCCGCGCGTATTCACCTCTCCTGGAAGGAGAGTAACCAAAACCCAAGGAGTGGGTACTGGAACAAGGTATATACATATTCATATGCTCAATCAAGAAACCCGAACAAGATCACAAGGGGATATCTATCCCTTAGCTTAGCCCAAGAAAGTGAGTAGCCAACAGTCCCAAAAGTAAACACCATGGATGCCCAGTATCCGTATGTCTGCCCCAAACTGCAAGTCAAGGGGCTCAAATCACCGCACCTTGACACTACCCGCTTTGGGCGGCATTGACTCGCCTGCACGGTTTTAGGTCGCATCTCAAGGAAGCGTCTTGGTGGGGAAAGAGCCCCTCGTACTTGAGAATTCTGGGGAAAGTCAAACCACACCTTGTCACTGTCACACAGTCGAGAGGTTTGATCAAAGTCAAACCTATCTCATTAGTGACCCATACAACCAAGGGTCACTCTCTAGTAGTCACGGAGAAAATCCATAGACTAGACTAGTAGAAAGGACTGAGTCTGAAAGAGGTTGTCTAGTAACCCACTGCCCAGTCTCTGCTAGAGGGTAAACCCTAAGAGGTCGTCGGGTAACCCACTGCCCAGTCTCTGCTGGAGGGTAAACCCTAAGAAGTCATCGGGTAACCCACTGCCCAGTCTCTCCTGGAGGGTAAACCCTAAGAAGTCATAGGGTAACCCACTGCCCAGTCTATACTAGAGGGTAAACCCTAAGAGGTCATTAGGTAACCCACTGCCCAGTCTCTGCTGGAGGGTAAACCCTAAGAAGTCATTTGGTAACCCACTGCCCAGTCTTTGCTAGAGGGTAAACCCTAAGAAGTCTTAGGGTAACCCACTGCCCAGTCTCTGCTGGAGGGTAAACCCTAAGAGGTCGTCGGGTAACCCACTACCCAGTCTCTGCTGGAGGGTAAACCCTAAGAGGTCGTCGGGTAACCCACTACCCAGTCTCTGCTGGAGGGTAAACTCTAAGAGGTCATCGGGTAACCCATGCCTAGTCTCTGTGGGAGGGTAAACCCTAAGAAGTTCATGAGAGGCCCACTGCCCAGCCCCGCTGGAGGGTAAAACTGAAGAATTCAATGAGCAACCTACTACCCAACCCCACTGGATGGTAAAACCGGAACTACTCTGGCCATCCTTACTGGAAACAACCTCCTGGGTAGAGGATCGGTGCCCGCGTGATGTATTGGTCACACCAAATCCTCAAAATTCTACCAGGGAACACGAAGGGATGTGATACTAAAAGCCCACATGGATAAAGGAGAAAAGGGGAACCCAAACAACTCTGCTAATCAAACTGTCGAGAACAGGACCTGGGGGAAACCCACTCAACCATACTAGTCTAAACTATCGTGAACAGATTCAGGGGGAAACCTACTCAACCCTGCTGGTTGAAACCATCGAGAACAGGAGGACCCTCTATGTCACGAGAGTTCAAAGGTACGTAGAGTAGAACACGTCACACACATGGGGCCCACACGACATGTGGCCCAAACTCATATCCAAACCAAGCGCACAAACGTTCTCAGGTACAAAATACAACATGTACCTCCAAGAATTCCTGTATACTCCCAGAGTATGCCACATTTCCAGCCCAAGGGATATCATGCAAACGACACCCAATGTCAATGTAGAAAGGCGTAAACGCAATTTTTCCAACCTGCTTCCTCCACGGCCCCAGCATGGCCAACCACATTAACTTCACTCACATGGGAGTGAACGCGTTCACACACCAAGGGTTTTCTTCCAAACACAGCAAGAAGAACCACCACTAGAGAACCTATCATGCTTCCCCATTTAGTGAGATTTTGAATGAGACTCCACACATCTAAACGGATCATATTGTTGTAATCATTGTAGAAAAAAATGCGAGATAGACTATTTACTTGCCTCCAATGGACATTTGACGTAAAAGTTGTTCAACACTGCTTTACACCCGAACGACGTCCCGTGGTCCCGAGCCTTGGTCCCGAAAACAGTCGGGCGCATCGCACCATTGCGATCCCCGCAGGAAAACACATCAAATTGACTGCTCACTTGAGTGAAATGGATATCCAGAGAAAAAGATGAATTTCACCATACCACATACGAGTGGTGATTCGTGGGAGTCACATCCCACTCTCGAAGCACAACGAACGGATCATACCATTGCGATCCTATCGAAAAAGTACACAAGATTGACTAACCACTTGTCCGAATCGGACACTCGGTGAAGAATATGGAAATCACCACTAACTCTCAAAACGGCCCCCATGGGGCCCGTAACATCGTGCATAATTAAAGCGATAGGATTGCGCCAATGCAATTCCCTCGAAAAAACACCCCAAATCGACTGCTCGCACGCCCCGAACGGACGTCCGATGAAAAAGTTACAAAATGCTGCTCGCAGCTCAAAAGACGGGCCGTGAGGCCCATGCCTCAACTCCAGTTTCAATGCCTGAAACCACCCTGGAAAACTCCACCTCGACACCAGGGTCCCAACGCTGCTGACGGCGCTCAAATCGGATGTCAGATGTATCCGCGCTGCAAAAAACACGAACCCCCGGAAAAACGTCAATCCACTTAACGTACACGTCATGCCACCGATACCCCCATCTCGGGAGCTAAAACCCATGAAACCATCTCATATTCTACGCCTTGAGCCAAGGTTCTTACTTCCGTAGATGGCATGCAAAAAGGACACCCATAGTGGAAGATACGGGTGTCCAAAATCAGAGGGAACAAACCCCTTGTGGTGGACCAGCCTGGTCCGACCGGTCCGCTCGGTCTGGGCCGGCCCGGTTCGCAGCGTCGGCTAGCCGTTCAGCCGCACAGGCCGGCTGTGGACCCATGGTCCAGCCTCAGACTGGACGAGGGCCGATCGTCTTACCACTTGAAGACCCGCCGAGGGCAGGTGTTTGTTCCCCTGCGGGGTCGTGCACCGCGACCCCAGTCCTCCGAGTCAACCGGCCGGCGCAACCGGCCGGTCCTCCCGCTCCACGCCCGCTTGCCGTTGCCCCCAGATCGCCGTGTGGAGGAGTCTCCGCCGCCTCTCCCTACTGCCGAAGCCCGACCGCCCTGCTGCCGAACCGCCGAGGACTGCCCGGCCGACCGCGCCTCCGCCTGGACCTAGGCCGCCACGGCCTCGGACCGCCGGAACCTCACCGGAAAACCCCAAAACCACCCAAAACTTCGTCGGATAGCTAAGGACGCCTCGGGCCTCAGAATTCAAATCCAAAATATGTGTTGGAAATCTCAGAACAAGTGCTACGTGATTATGGGCTTTGCTCGACAAAATAATGGCAAATTGATGCATATATATGGATTCAAAGAAGGTGCAGAAGTTTAAAATGAAAAACACACGATACTACCTTAATGGGCGTTACTCGACGCTTCACTGATGATCCGCCGAAGCTGCCGTGCCTCGCCAGAGAGGTGGAGGAGAGGAGGAGTTCCTCCTTCCTTGGGAGGGTTTGTGCCAGGGGAAACAAACAAGGGGGGGGGGGGGGGAAGAGAAGTGTTTAAATAGAAAACACTTAAACCCCCCGCCTGTAGGCCCCGTACCTAAACCCTCAGCGGGGTCAAGGTTAAGCCTCCCCTAGGGTAAACTCCACGTTCTAAGCCCAATGGCTTTCTTGTAACTTTAATCTGAGGCCCCATTCAAAAGTTATAAAATTTAACGACTGAGCCCGCTAAATTATGGAAACGCCCCTAGTGGCATTTTCCACAGAAGGCCCGTGCCCGCGAAACTCATACCCCTCCTAGGGTAAACAGTTTGATCCGGACTCAACGATGCCCTCAGTTTTCCCATCCGAAAAACCGTTTAAGAGATACTTATGTTTAACCATTAAACGAATAAATTAATTATTTAATTTATCCATTTCATGTTCCGATAGCGAGCGAGGGGTCCAAACACCCCGCGCCGACATGTTTTATGTCGTTCCTAGGGTAAAAACCCCATTTTGGACCCATCTGTACTCTCAGATTTCTGATCTGAAGCACTATTTAGGAGTTATACCATTTATTTGGCGTGCCCTATGTGAATGCACTGAAAATGTAATTCTGACCACACTGGGGCTTGGAATCGCACGCCGTCTGAAGGCACTACTCTGGAATAACATCAAGGATATTCTGAAGTATTTTATAGGAAAAACCGGGTTCTTAAATCATTCCCTCCTTCAAGATTTTCGTCCCTGAAAAGAAAAACCAGGGAAAAGGTTAGGGTATTAAGCCCACACCTGGCTCTCCCGTACTTAGAAGAACTCTTGCACAGTTCTTCATCACCGCACATGGACCAAAGGATTTGGTCCATTCGCGCAAGGTCTTCCCTTTCCGATGACGTTTATAGGGTCATGCACACTCCTTCTCGGGTGAGTCACATGGGAGGCGTTATTCACCCAAACTATCCTTTGGGGTTAGGGAAATGCGGTAGGGAAACTTGCCATCCCTTTGCACGGTCTCAAACGGCCCGAAGGCTCTCGGGGGTAGCTCACCACCCCAACCAAACCCCTATGTCGCACACCACGACTGGAATCACTATTTGGACCTGGGACAAAGCCCAATGATTCCCTCCTTCAGAATATCCATATGGTGAAACACCTAAGGATATCTGGTCACGCAAGGTTTCATAGTCGATGTCCCATGACCTAGACTCTCTTACATGCTCAGAGAGCGAAGGAGTCGACATCATCGACTAAAGAAAAATGTCCCACGCCTTTTACCTTACCAACACATGGTTACATCGATGCCCTACGCCACCCTGGTAACAACTCAAACAAGGAGCAGGGAGAAAATAATTTCAAACACAGATCCTAACAATTCTACTGCAAAAGTTAGAAGAGCTGTAGAGCGTACCTCTTATCACCTCATGCTCTGTAGGATCGTAGAAATCCAAAGCTCGCGGCTGTCCGTGGTCCCAACTGTCAGCTCCCAGAGCCTGACATGGACCACCTGGTGGTGATGGGAAGACCTCATAAAGTCTTCCCCCACTACCAGTTTCCCATGATCCTCTGCTAGAACCACCTCTATGGGTGCTACTCCGATCATGATGCTGCCCCTGTCGTGGTGGTGCACCTGCTGCCTTCTCAATATTCTTAGCATGCCTGGTCGGGCAGTCCCGTGCCAAGTGACCTCGGACATCGCGAGCATAGCACTGGCGCTCTCTGGGCTGCCCTGGTGCCCTCTGGCGCCACTATGGTGTACGACCACGGCCCAAAGTCCCCTCACAGAAGGGTCTCCTCGGCTGTGGCCCTGCAATTTGCCACAGTGGTGCACGACCACGTCTCCAAAACTAGCGGGTGGAAGGCTGCCTGCGTCGAGGTTCTGTCTGCTGATGCCTGCTAGCTGCGGCAGACATCTCGACTCTGTCGAGCCTGCTGCCACCACCAACTGTAGAGCATGACATGAACAACTCTTTCACCAGCAACTGCTCTAGCACCCCGACATATGTGGAAATGTCCAAGGGTACTATGACAGCACAAATCTCTCTACAGAGACCCTGCTCGAACTTCCGTGCTCGGAAGTTGCCGTCGTGGACCAAGTCTGGGTAAAATCATGCACGGTCTGCGAAACTATTCGCATAATCAGTCACTGTCATCCCACCCTGCTAAAACTATAGGAGCTCATGAATCCGAATAGAGCATAAGTAGGAGGGGTAAAACTCCTCACAGAACAATAGCTGAAAGTCTCCCCACGAAAGTGATGACTCCTCAAGAAACTGAGTCGCCAGACTCTACCAACGCCCAGCTGCTCCATGGAAAAGGCCAGTGGCCAAAGCCATCATAAGATATACCGACGTCTGCACAAGCCTTAAGAGGCGAACCCCTGTCTCTATCCAAACCTCTGCTACCTCAGGGTCTGGCTCACCACTGAACCTCAATGGTCTCTGTCGCTAGAACTCACGGAGTGTGCTCAACCTGCGCTCAAGATCCGCCTGCTCTACTAGAGCTATCTGCTACTCACTAGGTTGGGGTGCTGCTACTGGCCCACCGGGAGAAAGGGACTTACATGATGGGTCCTGGACCGAGGCCTCGTAACTCACAGGGTCTTCGTCACAAACCAACTCTAGTATTCTGGATGGCTGTCTTTGCGAAGACATTTTGAATGTTATCAAGGAGTTCCGCGATCAGATGAGCATATATATATATAACAATAACAATAATGGGGAGCTAACTCAAGAAGGAAAATCAAAGACTCAATCCTATGTAATGTACAAACCAATTTTTCCTGCAACGAGTGTCTCAACATGCCGAGTCGACAAGCGGGTTATCAGGGTCCTGGTGAATGGATACGTTGGCCACCGCACCATTATTGGACTCCCTGACCTGAGAGCCGCTCTCGAGACATGTTAACACTATTTCCCTAAATCCCAACCAATTAATTTTTAGGGACATCCAAACAACATCCCAAGGAATGAACCACCTCTGATACCACTTTGTCACGACCCGACCCTACCCAGGCTCGATCCGTAATGACCCCAATCCCACCTCCATAGGCCAAGGGCTAGAAAAAAGCGCCGAAGGCTAAACAAATCGGGAAGACCTTTTCCTGAGTACCTGTACACACACACGCAGCCCACTCAATGCAAAAGTGTAGAGTAAAAGGAAAAGTAAAGTACTAACTGCTATAAACAACCACAAAAGTGAATCGACCTCTAAACAGTACAAAGAAAGTGCTGAAGGTAAACTAAAAAGAAAAGGGAAAAACATGCACCCAACCAGAAAAGTGCCACAACCCAACAAAAAGTAAACAAAAGTAAAAAAGTTGGGAGAGTCCCACACTTGGAACCCAACTAAGACCACCATACGCGGTCTAAGCTCCCAAACACCTAAGCTCCACTAAAGTCACGACCAACCTGTCCATCGTCTGCAAGGGCACACCAAGTGCGGACAAAGCCCAAGTAGGGGTGAGTATAAAAATACTCAGTAGGAAGCCTGATGGATTGAGGGAGAAACAACAGAGGTACTGAAGAGGTGAGCAGTAGATTGAACAAGGAAAAGTAAATGAGTACAACTGAGAGTGCAATAAAGAGTACAACTCAACCCAAAAAGTGGAAGAAAGTAGACTCATCCAAACACAAGGAGCTAGAAGCGGTGAGAAGATGGACTTCTCATCGAGTCTTTTCTACCTATAGAAGGAGAGAAGACTCGTCAAACCACGAGAATCTAGACATGGAAAGCATGTGTACTGGAAAAAGGTATATACATATCCATATGCTCAATCAAGGAACCCAAACAAGATTGAAAGGGTATATCCATCCCGTAGCTCAGCCCAAGAAAGTGAGTAGCTAACAGTCCCAGAAGTAAACACCATCGATGCCCAGTATCCATACGTCTGCCCCGAACTACAAGTCAAGGGGATCAAATCACCGCACCTTGACACTATCCTCTTTGGGCGGAACTGACTCACCTGCATGATTTTAGGTCACGTCTCTAGGATGCATATTGGTGGGGAAAGCGCCCCTCATACTTGATAATTCTGGGGAAAGTCAAACCACACCTCATCACTGTCACATAGTTGAGAGGTCTTCTCAAATTCAAAGCTGTCACATCAGTGACCCGTACAACCAAGGGTCCCGCTCTAGTAGTCACGGAGAAAAGCCATTGACTAGCCTAGTAGAAAGGTCTGAGTCTGAAAGAAGTTGTCGGGTAACCCACTGCCCAGTCTCTACTGAAGGGTAAACCCTAAGAGGTCGTCAGGTAACCCACTGCCCAGTCTCTGCTGGAGGGTAAACCCTAAGAAGTCATCGAGTAACCCACTACCCAGTCTCTGCTAGAGGGTAAACCCTAAGAAATCATAGGGTAACCCACTGCCCAGTCTCTGCTAGAGGGTAAACCCTAAGAGGTCGTAGGGTAACCCACTGCCCAGTCTCTGCTAGAGGGTAAACCCTAAGAAGTCATTGGGTAACCCACTGCCCAGTCTCTGCTGGAGGGTAAACCATAAGAATTCATAGGGTAACCCACTGCCCATTCTCTACTGGAGGGTAAACCCTAAGAGGTCATTGGGTAACCCACTACCCAGTCTCTGCTGGAGGGTAAACCCTAAGAGGTCATCGGGTAACCCACTGCCCAGTCTCTGCTAGAGGGTAAACCCTAAGAAGTCCATGAGAAACCCACTGCCCAGCCCTGCTGGAGGGTAAACCTGAAAGAGTTGATGAGAAACCCACTGCCCAGCCCCACTGAAGTGTAAACCCAAAACTGCTCTGGCCATCCCTATTGGAAACAACCTCCTGAGTATAGGATCAGTGCCCGCGTGATGTATTGGTCACACCAAATCCTCAAAATTATACTAGGGAACACGAAGGGACGTGATACTGAAAGACCACATGGCCAAAGGAGAAAAGGGGAACCCAAACAACTCCGCTGATCAAACCATCGAGAACAGGACTAGGGGGAAACCCACTAAACCTTGCTGGTCTAAACCATCATGAATAGGACCAGGGTGAAACCCACTCAACTCTGCTGGTTGAAACCGTCGAGAATAGGAGGACCCTCTATGTCACGAGAGGTCAAAGGTACGTAGAGTAGAAAATGACACACACATGGGCCCCACATGACATGTGGCCCAAAATCATCTCCAAAACAAGCACACAAACGTTCTCAGGTACAAACTATAACATGTACATCCTAGCATTCCCGTATACTCCCAAAGTATGCCACATTTCCAGCCCAAGGGCTATCGTGCACACGACACCCAATGTCAACGCAGAAAGGCATAAATGAAATTTCGCCAACCTACTTCCTCCATGTCCCTAGCATGGCCAAACACATTAACTTCACTCACACAGGAGTGAATACGATCACACGCCAAGGTTTCTCTTCCAAACACAGCAAGAAGAACTGCCACCGGAGCACCTTTCATGCTTCCCCATTTAGTGAGATCTCGAATGAGACTCCGTACATCCAAACAGATTGTACCGTTGCAATCCTCGTGAAAAAACATGCGAGATAGACTATTTACTCGCCTCCAACGAACATCCGACGTAAAATTCATTCAACACTCCTTTATGCCCGAACAGCGTCCTATGGTCCCGATCCTCGGTCCCGAAAACAGTCGGGCACATCGCACCATTGCGATCCCCTCGGGAAAGCACGTCAAATTGTCTGCTCACTTGAGTGCAATGAATATCTAGAGAAAAAGATGCATTTCTGGGTATCGCACACGAGCGATGCTTCGTGGGACCCGCATCCCAGTCCCAAAGCACAACGAACGGATCGTACCGTTGCGATCCTCTCGAAAAAGTACACAAGATTGACTAACCACTTTTCTGAATCGGACACTCAGTGAAGAAGATGGAAATCACCGCCAACTACCAAAAGGGCCCCCGTGGGGCCTGCAACATCGTTCAGAATGAAAGTGGTTGGATTGCGCCAATGCAATGCCCTTGAAAAAACACCTCGAATCGACTGCTCGCACGCCCCGAACGGACGTCCGATGAAAAAGTTACAAAATGATGCTCGCATCTCAAAAGAAGGGCCATGGGGCCCACGCCTCAAATCCAGTTTCAATGCTTGAAACCACCCTAGAAACATTCTCCTCGACACCAGGGTCCCAATGCCACTGACGGCGCTCAAATCGGACGTCGGATGTGTCCGTGACGCTCAAAACACGAACCCCCGGAAAAACATCAATCCACTTAACGTACGCGTCGTGCCACTGAGGCCCCCTCTCAGAAGTTTAAACCCCCGAAACCATCTCATATTCTCCGCCTTGATCCAAGGTTCACACTGCCATAGACGACATGCAAAACGGACACCCGTAGTGGAAGATACGGGTGTCCGAAATCAGAGGGGACAAACCCCTTGGGCCGGACCGGCCTGGTCCGACCGGTCCGCCCAGTCTGGGCTGGCCCACATCGGCTGGCCCGGTTCGCAGCGCCGGTGTAACACCCCAAGCTTCCATGGTATGCTTCTCTTTGAATAATACAGTTGCGTGTGTTGTATGCAACTTCGTGTTCTAACACACACCACGACCAATCAAAGTAGCCGTTATGAATAGTAATACCAACATTTTAAAATTTTAGAATTTTTATCTCTCAAAATGGACATCATTTTTGGATTTGGAATACCAAAATTATCCTAAGTTGAATTTTTGGTATTTTTCTGAGAACTTCCAATTTTTATGAATAGTGAAAAATACTTAAAAACAACTTTTTTAATCAGAATAATTTATAGTGATAAATTATATTATTTAGTGGTTTTAAAGTATAATTAGAATATATGTTTACCATTTTATCCAATGGTGTTCATTAGAATTAATTTCACTTTGAAATTGGACAAAAACAATTGTCAATCTTTTGATATATATTGTTTCTTAAAAACACGCTATTTGTTGTAACAACGAGAATTAATTATAAAATTAATTAATGCAACATATATGTTTGGAATTTTGTAAAATAGACATCATTTTTGAATTCAGAATATCAATTATAGCTTAGGGTGAAATTTTTGCATTGTTCTGAAAAATTTCAATTTTTGATAAATAGTGAAACCACTAAGTGGTAGTTAAAAAACTGAATTTTTTCATAAAACTTAATTTTACCGCTTCTGTGAATGAAATTTCGAAAATCCAAGATACACAGTTAATATCAAGTAGTAAAATTTGGTTCAATGAGATGAAAATAATTTTTGGTGAATAGTAACTTTTTACTTTTATTTACCACGGTTAAAAGTAAATAGGGTAATTAAGGGTCAAAATGATATTAATATTACCCTAAAACATGTCCTAATTCTATTGGACAAGTGTATCTAGACCAAAAACAACCTTAGTAATAAAATATTATCATTTAGGTCCACTTGGATTAGATTAGGACATTTATTATTATTTAATTCAAAGAAGAGTTAAAAGAGTTAAAATCAAAGTTTATTTACTAAAACATTTTTAATATAGTGTTATACATAAGATAAATTCGATTATAAATATTAATTAGAAATATAAAAATATTTCATACATAATGATATTTTATTTATAATTTTTAAACATTAAATAATTTAATTTATTTTCGACACAATGATGATGCAGTAATTACCTAATTAATGAAAAATTAGAATAATTGATATTATAAATACCCAAATAAATATAATTTGAGACTTTTTATGAATTAAAATAATTTTATAGGTTAATATGACATGTTAGGATTTATTTAATTAACGTTTTTCTAAGTAATCATTCTGTTATGATTTTTACAAAAATCAATTATTGAATAGTGTCAAAATTGACATAAAAGAGTTTTTAAAACAAATATTATATTATTAATTAATATTAAATTCCTAAAAATATAAGGTTCAGCCAAGAGACTTAAATCATGATAGGTGTATCATTAATGGACCACTTGGGGGTCTCTTGGATGTATATAGTAAGTTTCTTAACCATATAATATAAAAATACAAAGAGACATTGTAAAAGTGAAACTAATTAACTAAGAGTTAATACTTAAAGATAAGGTTAATATAGTAACCCAAACCTGTCTAAATTCTATTGGTTGAGTGATTTTCGACCCATCCCCACTTTAAACTTTAAATAGTCCACTTTGGAGCCATTAGAAACCGAATATGAATTTATTATAAAATAATATTTCTAGCTTTTCCAAAGGTGCCCCTCACCCCTCTTATAAAAGGGCACTCTCCCTTCTCATTAACTCACACCTTAAAAGCCTTTTGGTTCGGCCAAACTCTACCAAAATACTCTATAAACTTTCCTCAATTCATCCTAGAGGCCTTCCTTTAGTCAGAATCCAACCTAAGGAGCCCTTTTGATCAAATCAAAAGGAAGAACCCGAAGAAGAGGTAATGATTTCACCACCCCTTTTCAAGTTCCTTTCTTCTTCCACTTCTTCTTAATTTTTTATTACCATTCTAAAATAATAACTCCAGTATATTATATATACGTTGATGTTATTATAAACATTTTACAACCATATTTCAGTATTCTATCCATCCTTTTAATAACATGTCACCATACGTGCGTACGTACGGCTTACCGTCTCCACGTCGTGGTGTAATTGTTATTCAATAAATTATTATTTGGATGGGTATAATAATGATGTGTAATTCATGTAAATAATAAATATAACATGATAATAATTCTGTATATATGATATAACATCCAATTATATATTATTTTAATATCAAAAGAATGATATTTTCGCTCGTGCGCACGTACGGATTACCGTCTCCACGATGCGATGAGATTCATTTCCAAGTTCACCATTCATTGACGATTATAAAAATATATATTACTAATAAGTATGTAATATATGACATAATAATGCTACTGGAGAAATATATATTTATATATATAAGGATTTATTTACTTACATATATCTTATTCACTTACTTCCGTTCAATACTATATGAAAACAGAAACAACGTTTATGCGTACGTACGGACTACCGTCTCCATAAACGGTGTTTTCCATTTCTTATATATGTCTATTATACATATTTATATTCTAAATATATATGATATATTTATGATGTTTTATATTCTAGAAGTATTTAAACCATGATCTAAGTGATACAACCAAGAGTAACAAGTTAAAACACGTACGATAAAGAAAGTGATTATTACCCGAAATGTTAACAAAACATGGGAATTATTATTAAATGGGTAATATAAAGTCATAAATGAATCATGTATGATATCATAAATATTAATATGGTTCTGGTATAATTTAATAACATACTATGATCTTCGTACAGGAGGTTAAACGTACCCTCGACTAAAGGAAAATGCAAGGTAAGGGGTTTTCATCTCACTCCTTATTCCCGTGAGATTCAGCCATATTGCCACTATTACCTTTTGTGTGGTGTATGTACTGCCCATAATTGTATTATTTGTGTAATAAACTTTAATTTATGTGTATTTACATATTCATTTTATGATACCTCTTTCATGGGTTGTATGTTTCGTAAGTTACCAAATTGGTAAGGGTTTATTTCGCAATCTCTTCATTATCCGAGGTTGTTTATACGTAATAATCTACTGGGATTTCTTTATCATCCACATCCATGTTTCTTCGAAATTTATTTCAATTTTTTTTACTATTTACAAAGAATATGGGTTAAAGTCATTTATAACCTTGTTTGACTTTTTATAAGAGGTTTATAAAGGAATCTTTCTGTCATTTTCCAAACAAGGTGCTTTTAACCTTTTAGACAAAATTAAGGTAAGAATGTTTTTTTAACTTATACGGCGGGTGCGGTTATTCTCTGCCGTTATAAAAACGTTGTAACTTCCCTTACAATCTTATAAGAATATTTTCAAAGTAAATGTTTTATTTTATAATTATGTGACTTTAAATGATTTCAAAATGAATATTTTAAGAATTTGTGAAAGGTACTCTTTATCAAGATCATAATTTTAACTGTTTTAAAGATTTATCTTTCTAAATCTTTTTAATTAATTTCCATGTTTTCAAAATTATTTTAAGGATTTATTTATATGGAAATTAATGTTTTGAAATGATATTTATTTTCAAAAGTTACAAAGTGGTATTAGACACTTTGATTCAAAAATCTCTTTTAAATTACTTCCTTTATAAATGTGTGACTTTTCAATGATTTCGAGAAAAGATATATTTCTCTCAAATAGTTTTGATTTCATCTATGTCAACATACTTTGATGGATTTTAAGCTTATTTTAAGTTGATTTATTATGATACAAAACTTTTGTATTATATTGAAGGTTTTTTGATATGTTTTACTGTGGATGTTTTATTTTTATACCATTCATGGTTTATGGAGAAAGTATTGACATTTCGTATGCTAGTTTTAATACGAATGTTTATGTTATGTTTAAACCTTTTCATATGGGAATGCATTGGACTTAGTAAGTGACGGGTGGAGCCCGCTATATCTCCTCGATGCATCGGTAGGTATCATGAGACAAACTAGTGTCTTGGAATAAGGCCTTGGCAAAATCTTATTTGTAGTCTTGGCACGAGGCCTTGGTTACGTGGTTATGATAATCTGGCATTATGCATTCCATCATTATAAAAGTGGTTAGTGATATTTCATGTGATTATTAGATTTGTAGAATATCCATGTGAATAAGTAAATGGAATTATTTCATGTTATTTCGGCCATATTATGCCGAATTTCAAGTTTAAGAGGCTTTTATTTTAGTTTTATACATTGCCTTAAATGTTTATGCTTATTTTTGAAAGTTTTCGCTGTATTTCTTACCCTTACAGAGCATTTGAGCTCACCCATTTCTATGTTTTATTTTTCCCAAGATTCCAAGAAGTGTAATGTTATTGATATGAAGGGTTAAGCCAAGGGAATAATGGCGTTCATACAGATTATTTATGTTGTTTTGTATGTCATAAAGTGCAAATGTAACATTCATGTATGTGATCTATTTTTCCAAGATTGCTAAACTGATCAGTCCTTCGGGACTTGATTCCTTGTAATCATTCCAATGTATTAAAATAATTCACCGACTCTGGGTAACTGGGGTCGGGGCGTTACAGTTGGTATCAGAGGAAGTTTAGCAATAACCTTGTAAATTAGATTTAGATAAACTCTAATTAGAGCACATAGTCCTAAGATAGACTTTGAGGATTAGTATAGAAGAACTTCCTAGAATTTTGGTATTGTAGAGAATTTGTGAGTTTTCCGAGCAATACATCCTTGTCTGGATACGAGCAGGTAGAGGCGGCTCTGGCACAGATGTACCTAGGGGTAAAACCTGAAAACACCACTTTGAGCTAGACTCAAATGGGAACTAGTGCACGACAACGGGCCTTGCTACACTCTTGGTTACGACACTCCCGGGGGATATGCTTAGGATAATTCTCATTTTCATTACAAACCATTATGAAGGGATTATGAGTATATACTTACTCAAAGAAAACATTTTTATGATTATGGATTATATCCATAAACTTTTCAATTTTTGTTAGGTATTTTACAAGTTTGGTATTTATTCATTGCAATTCATAAACTGAACTAGTTTATTCTATTGTATAGAAATGGCACCCATTAGAAGGAATGTGAACTCCCGTAATACGTATGATCCAAAGAGTAATAAGGATCATATCTTTCGTGGTCCTAAGCTAGAATTTAGAAGGGAAATAGTTTCCCACATATTATCATCATATGAAGAAATAGTATCATGTGTTGATAATATGAGTAAAGATTTCTCGGAGTCCTATGGCTTTGAAGGGAATAAAGAGAAAACAAGGATGGAAGAGAGAATGATGGATAAAGGGAAGAGGGAAAAGAAGAATTTTCCCATATGTGATAACTGTGGGAAGAAACACCCTGAAACTTGCCTGAAAGGAATGGGAGTTTGTTATAAGTGTGGAGGAAAAGGGCACAATGTACGTGACTTCAAGGGTAAGAAAGTGGTTTCAAATTTACAATGATTTATTTTCAAGGAGTTTGGACACTACGCGAACCAATGTCCCATTCATTAGACTAGGATAATAATCATGTTATGATACTACCACAGATGAAGAGGAATGACTAGTGTTCTTATGTTGTTATTTTAGAATTATTTCATTTAAGTGTTGTATAAATGATATTCTGGAAATAAATAAGGATTGTACTACAGTACTATTTAATTAAGGATTTGAGATTTTATGGTACTAAGAAAAGTGACTCTATAGCGAGTTAATTTTTTTGGAAATTACATGGTTGAAGGAAAGATAAACCTTAATATGGTCCTAATATTGAGGTAGTGATTTTGGAATAAGAGATGGTTGATTTTGGAAATTTAGGATGTTGCGGTGTTGTAAAAGAATATATGAGGAAGGTGTTCACATGTTATCACCTGAAAAAAAGGATCCTCATTATGTTTAACTTCCTTGTAAATTTTGGACTGTGAGTTTGGATAATAGTATTTTGGATAAGTCTAATGGTTGGAATGGATTAAGTTTGAAAGGTTATTTTTTGGATTTTTATAAAAGGACAACACGCAGACCGTGTGACGACCCGTCGTGTCGGACAAAGCTACGGGAATCGAACCCACAACCATAGTGAAATTGGGATTTATCACCTACCATTGTGCTACATGAAGTTCCTGGATGGTATAATGTAGTTTCTTTACATAAAGGGTCTGATATGTGAATTATAAATTCATTATATTTGGAACCCTATACGATTAGGATAAATAGAGTATTTTTGAGTTGTATTTTGTTTTGGGATGAAATATGAGTTTGTGGTAGAAATTTATAAATGGATAAAACTCTAATTATGAAGTAAGTATATCTCCTTATGATCCTAGCCAATCTCATAAATAAATTCATCAACATTAAGAAAAGGAACTTAGAACAAAAATTTTGTCCTAGATGGTACCTTAGATCATCACTAATTTATGGATTTGGGAATGTTGACCTTTTCATAGCCATGTTCTCTACCACTCTCCATCAGATAATTGATGGTTAGATTTCTCTTCCATATCCATATTTTCCTACATGGAACCCTAGTATGTGTTATTTTCGGTAATCTTCATACTTTCCACTCTTTATTTTAAATAGAGGCTTCATTAATTCATTTTTCGATGTGTGATTTCAACTAAGATATTTTGAAATGTCAAAAATGTGTTATCCTAATACCTTATGTTTTGTTGAACCGATGGTATTTTAAATCATCATAGATTGATGAATTTAAGTACCTCAATTTTAAACTTGTTTGTGATTGATGAACTCAATCACTACCTATAAATATTTACGTTCTTCCTCCAATTATATGTCTATAATTTCCACCAATGTCCTCCTAATAGAGATCATAACTTTTTGGTGACCCTTTCATTTCTCTTTTCATCTTGTTAAGACTAAATTTTATTAACCAAATTTCCGATGTGGGTTTTTCCACAAAGATATTTTCTATTTTCAACTTTTATTTTCAAAGAACAATATCAAATTGCGAGGACGCAATTTATTGAAGGAGGGGATAATGTAACACCCTGATCTTCCACGGTACACTTCTCTTTGAATAATACAGTAGCGTGTGTTGTACGCAACTTCGAGTTCTAACACACACCACGACCAATCAAAGTAGCCGTTATGAATAGTAATACCTACTTTTTAAAATTTTAGAATTTTTATATCTCAAAATGGACATCATTTTTGGATTTGGAATATCAAAATTATCCTAAGTTGAATTTTTGGTATTTTTCTGAGAACTTCCAATTTTTATGAATAGTGAAAAATACTTAAAAACAAATTTTTTAATCAAAATAATTTATAGTGATAAATTATATTATTTAGTGGTTTTAAAATATAATTAAAATATATTTTTACCATTTTATCCAATGGTGTTCATTATAATTAATTTCACTTTGAAATTGGACATAAACAACTGTCAATCTTTTGATATATATTATTTCTTAAAAAGACGCTATTTGTTTTAACAACGAGAATTAATTATAAAATTAATTAATGCAACTTATATGTTTGGAATTTTGTAAAATAGACATCATTTTTGAATTCATAATATCAATTATAGCTTAGGGTGAAATTTTGGCATTGTTCTGAAAAACTTCAATTTTTGATGAATAGTGAAACCACTAAGTGGTAGTTAAAAAACTGAATTTTTTCATAAAACTTAATTTTACCGCTTCTGTGAATGGAATTTCGAAAATACGAGAGACACGGTTAATATCAATTAGTGAAATGTGGTTCAATGAGATGAAAATTATTTTTGGTGAATAGTAACTTTTTACTTTTATTTACCACGGTTAAAAGTAAATAGGGTAATTAAGGGTAAAAATGATATTAGTATTACCCTAACACATGTCCTAATTCTATTGGACAAGTGTATCTCGACCAAAAACAACCTTAGTAATAAAATATTATCATTTAGGTCCACTTGGATTAGATTAGGACATTTATTATTATTTAATTCAAAGAAGAGTTAAAAGAGTTAAAATCAAAGTTTATTTACTAAAACATTTTTAATATAGTGTTATACATAAGATAAATTCGATTGTAAATATTAATTAGAAATATAAAAATATTTCCTAAATAATGATATTATGTTTATAATTTTTAAACATTAAATAATTTAATTTATTTATAACACAATGATGATATAGTAATTACCTAATTAATGAAAAATTAGAATAATTGATATTATAAATACCCAAATAAATATAATTTGAGACTTTTTATGAATTAAACTAATTTTATGGGTTAATATGACATGTTAATATTGATTTAATTAACTTTTTTAGAAGTAATAATTCTGTTATGATTTTTACAAAAATCAATTATTGAATAGTGTCAAAATTGACATAAAAGAGTTTTTAAAACAAATATTATATTATTAATTGATATTAAATTCCAAAAAATCTAAGGTTCAGCCAAGAGACTTATATCATGATATGTGTATCATTAATATACCACTTGGGGGTCACTTATATGTATATAGTAAGTTTATTAACCATATAATATAAAAATACAAAGAGACGTTGTAAAAGTGAAACTAATTAACTAAGAGTTAATACTTCAAGATAAGGTTAATATAGTTACCCATACCTGTATAAATTATATTGGTTGAGTGGTTTTCGACCCATACCCACCTTAAAATTTAAATAATCCACTTTTGATCCCTTAGAAACTGAATATGAATTTATTATAAAATAATATTTCTAGCTTTTCCAAAGGTGCCCCTCACCCCTCTTATAAAAGGGCACTCTCCCTTCTCATTAAATCACACCTTCAAAGCCTTTTGGTTTGGCCAAACTCTGTCCAAATACTCTCTAAACTTTCCTCAATTCATCCTAGATGCCTTAATTTAGTCAGAAATCCAACCTAAGGAGCCCTTTTGATCAAATCAAAAGGAAGAACCCAAATAAGAGGTAATGATTTCACCACCCCTTTTCAAGTTCCTTTCTTCTTCCACTTCTTCTTTCTTTTTTATTACCATTATAAAATAATAACTCCAGTATATTATATATACTTTGATGTTATTATAAACATTTTACAACCATATTTCAGTATTCTATCCATCCTTTGAATAACATGTCACCATACGTGCGTACGTACTGCTTACCGTCTCCACGTCGTGGTGTAATTGTTATTCAATAAATTATTATTTTTATGGGTATAATAATGACGTGTAATTCATGTAAATAATAAATATAACATGATAATGATTATGTATATATGATATACCATCCAATTATATATTATTTTAATATCAAAAAAATGATATTTTCGCTCGTGCGTACGTACGGATTACCGTCTCCACGACGCGATGAGATTCATTTCCAAGTTCACCATTCATCGATGATTATAAAAATATATATTACTAATAAGTTTGTAATATATGACATAATAATGCTACTGGAGAAATATATATTTATATATATATATATATGGATTTATGTACTTACATATATCTTATTCACTTACTCCCGTTCAATACTATATGAAAACAGAAACAATGTTTATGCGTACGTACGGACTACCGTCTCCATAAACGGTGTTTTCCATTTCATATATATGTCTATTATACATATTTATATTCTAAATATATATAATATATTTATCATGTTTTATATTCTGGAAGTATTTAAATCATGATCTAAGTGATACAACCAAGAGTAACAAGTTAAAACACGTACGATAAAGAAAGTGATTATTACCCGAAATGTTAACTTAACATGGAAATAATTATTAAATGGGTAATATAAATTCATAAATGAATCATGTATGATATCATAAATATTAATATGGTTCTGGTATAATTTAATAACATACTACAATCTTCGTACAGGAGGTTAAATGTACCCTCAACTAAAGGAAAGTGCAAGGTAAGGGGTTTTCATCTCACTCCTTATTCCCGTGAGATTCATGCCATATTGCCACTATTACCTTTTGTGTGGTGTATGTACTGCCCATAATTGTATTCTTTGTGTAATACACTTTAATTTATGTGTATTTACATATTCATTTTATGATACCTCTTTCATGGGTTGTTTGTTTCGTATGTTACCAAATTGGTAAGGGTTTATTTCGAAATCTCTTCATTATCCGAGGTTGTTTATACGTAATAATCTACTGAGATTTCTTTATCACCCACATCCATGTTTCTTTGAAATGTATTTCAATTTTTTTTTACTATTTACAAAGAATATGGGTTAAAGTCATTTATACCGTTGTTTGACTTTTTATAAGAGGTTTATAAAGGAATATTTCTGTCGTTTTCCAAACAAGGTTCTTTTAACCTTTTCGACAAAATTAAGGTAAGAATGTTTTTTTAACTTATACGGAGGGTGCGGTTATTCTCCGCCGTTATAAAAACGTTGAAACTTCCCTTACAATCTTATAAGAATATTTTCAAAGTAAATGTTTTATTTTATAATTATGTGACTTTAAATGATTTCAAAATGAATATTTTAAGAATTTGTGAAAGGTACTCTTTATCAAGATCATAATTTTAAATGTTTTAAAGATTTATCTTTCTAAATCTTTTTAATTAATGTCCATGTTTTCAAAATGATTTTAAGGATTTATTTATATGGACATGAATGTTTTGAAATGATATTTATTTTCAAAAGTTTCAAAGTGGTATGAGACACTTTGATTCAAAAATATCTTTTAAATTACTTCCTTTATAAATGTGTGACTTTTCAATGATTTCGAGAAAAGATATATTTCTCTCAAATAGTTTTGATTTCATCTATGTCAACATCCTTTGATGGATTTTAAGCTTATTTTAAGTTGATTTATTATGATACAAAACTTTTGTATTATATTGAAGGTTTTGTGATATGTTTTACTGTGGATGTTTTATTTTTATACCATTCATGGTTTATGGAGAAAGTATTGACATTTCGTATGCTAGTTTTAATACGAATGTTTATGTTATGTTTAAACCTTTTCATATGGGAATGCATTGGACTTAGTAAGTGACGGGTGAAGCCCGTTATATCTCCTCGATGCATCGGTAGGTCTCATGAGACAAACTAGTATCTTGGAACAAGGCCTTAGCAAAATCTTATTTGTAGTCTTGGCACGAGGCCTTGGCTACGTGGTTATGATAATCTGGCATTATGCATTCCATTATTATAAAAGTGGTTAGTGATATTTAATGTGATTATTAGATTAGTAGAATATCCATGTGAATAAGTAAATGGCATTATTTCATTTTATTTCGGCCATATTATGCTGAATTTCAAGTTTAAAAGGCTTTTATTTTAGTTTTATACATTGCCTTAAATGTTTATGCTTATTTTTGAAAGTTTTTGCTGTATTTCTTACCCTTACAGAGAATTTGAGCTCACCCATTTCTATGTTTTATTTTTCCCAAGATTCCAAGAAGTGTAATGTTATTGATATGCAGGGTTAATCCAAGGGAATAATGGCGTTCATACAGATTATTTATGTTGTTTTGTACATCATAAAGTGCAAATGTAACATTCATGTATGTGATCTATTTTTCCAAGACTGCTAAACTGATCAGTCCTTCGGGACTTGATTCCTTGTAATCATTCCAATGTATTAAAATAATGCACCGACTCTGGGTAACTGGGGTCGGGGCGTTACAGTTGGTATCAGAGAAAGTTTAGCAATAACCTTGGAAATTAGATTTAGATAAACTCTAATTAGAGCACATAGCCCTAAGATAGACTTTGAGGATTAGTATAGAAGAACTTCCTAGAATTTTGGTATTGTATATAATTTGTCAGTTTTCCGAGCAATACATCCTTGTCTGGATATGAGCAGGTAGAGGCGGCTCTGGAACAGATGTACCTAGGGGTAAAACCTGAAAACACCGCTTTGAGCTAGACTTGAACGGGAACTGGTGCACGACAACGGGCCTTGCTACACTCTTGGTTACGACACTCCTGGGGGATATGCTTAAGATAATTCTCATTTTCTTTACAAACCATTATGAAGGGCTTATGAGTATATAATTACTCAAAGAAAACATTTTTATGATTATGGATTATATCCATAAACTGTTCAATTTTTGTTAGGTATTTTACAAGTTTGGTAATTATTCATTGCAATTCATAAACTGAACTAGTTTATTCTATTTTATAGAAATGGAGCCCAGTAGAAGGAATGTGAACTCCCGTAATACGTATGATCTAAAGAGTAATAAGGATCATATCTTTCATGGTCCTAAGCTAGAATTTAGAAGGGAAATAGTTTCCCACATATTATCATCATATGAAGAAATAGTATCATGTGTTGATAAGATGGGTAAAGAATTCTCGGAGTCCTATGGCTTTGAAGGGAATAAAGAGAAGAAAAGGATAGAAGAGATAAATATGGATAAAGGGAAGAGGGAAAAGAAGAATTTTCCCATATGTGATAACTGTGGGAAGAAACACCCTGAAACTTTCCTGAAAGGAATGGGAGTTTGTTATAAGTGTGGAGGAAAAGGGCACAATGTACATGACTGCAAGGGTAAGAAAGTGGTTTCAAATTTACAATGCTTTATTTTCAAGGAGTTTGGACACTACGCGAACCAATGTCCCATTCATTAGACTAGGATAATAATCATGTTATGATACTGCCACAGATGAAGAGGAATGACTAGTGTTCTTATGTTGTTATTTTATAATTATTTCATTTAAGTGTTGTATCAATGATATTCTGGAAATAAATAAGGATTGTACTACAGTACTATTTAATTAAGGATTTGAGATTTTATGGTACTAAGAAAAGTGACTCTACAGCGAGTTAAATTTTTTGGAAATTACATGGTTGAAGGAAAGATAAACCTTAATATGGTCCTAATATTGAGGTAGTGATTTTGGAATAAGAGATGGTTGATTTTGGTAATTCAGGATGTTGCGGTTTTGTAAAAGAATATATGAGGAAGGCGTTCATATGTTATCACCTGAGAAAAAAGATCCTCATTATTTTTAACTTCCTTGTAAATTTTGGACTGTGAGTTTGGATAATAGTATTTTGGATAAGTCTAATGGTTGGAATGGATTAAGTTTGAAAGGTTCTTTTTTGGATTTTTATAAAAGGACAACACGCAGACCATGTGACGACCCGTCGTGTCGGACAAAGCTACGGGAATCGAACCCACAACCATAGTGTAATTGGGATTTATTGCCTACCATTGTGCTACATGAAGTTCCTGGATGGTATAATGTAGTTTCTTTACATAAAGGGTCTGATATGTGAATTATAAATTCATTATATTTGGAACCCTATACGATTAGGATAAATAGAGTATTTTTGAGTTGTATTTTGTTTTGGGGTGAAATATGAGTTTGTGGTAGAAATTTATAAATGGATAAAACTCTAATTATAAAGTAAGTATATCTCCTTATGATCTTAGCCAATCTCATAAATAAATTCCTCAACATTAAGAAAAGGAAATTAGAACAGAAATGTTGTCCTAGATGGTACCTGTAACGACCCGAAATTTTGAATAAATCTTGTTCCCTAATTTCATGTGTTATTTTATTTTATTTTTATACTCAACAAATTTTTTTTATTTGATAAACATAATTATAATTAAAATGAGACCAGTGGGTTTTGACTGTTATATGACCATCGGTCAATATGACCACTGTGAACAAAATGTTTTGATTATTGTCTCCAAATATAAGTAATCTTGGTTAACTATTATAGAAAGAAGATTTGATGGCCTCACCTAGTAGTCTTGGACCGATCGAAGCCCATCTAACAGAGCTTGGGAAGGAGGTAGCACCATTGGGCTTTGCTCTGGACCAAATCCAAGCTGAACTTCATCATGTGAAGCTAGAACGGAATCGTCTTCGCGAGAAGTTCAAACTGATAGAAATTACTACTCGGGCAATGTTGACTGAGCCGCCCCAAGATTCTATCACCCTAGCACACCTTACTCTTAGGTCCTATGCTGGTATTATAAGGGGCTATGTAATGAGACCATAACTTCCTTGTGTAATACTTGTTTTAAATAAAAATTGGGATTTCTTATTATGATGATGTTTATGAATTTTCAAATGACTGGATAAAAATAGTATGCATATTTTTGATGAATTTTCAAAAGGATATTTTAAAAAAAAATGTTTGTGTAAACCTTAAATAATTTAAAATGTGTAATGATTCTCAAAAAATGGTCTTCTACAATTATGTCCAGTACAAAATTTAGAGTCTAATAAGATCAACTTGATTTTTGATGAATAGTAAATTATGAATAGTGATTTTATTATTAGGATTAGTAATATGACCAAATGGATTAGTAATCTCACTTAAAGAAAGTTTTAAAATAATATAGGCACCTTGATTAAGTAATGTGATTCAATAAAATGGTTAAATAACGGTTTCATAAATTGTTATTCAAGTATTAGTTTTTTTGGGTGAATAGTGTTTTTTAATTAAAAATTTAATTAAAAATAATTAGAAAATTATTTTTATAAAAAGGACTTTATTTTTGAACTCGGAGCATCGATATTATGTTATGGTAATTTTTGGGGTTTTTTTCTGAAAAAATGAATTTTCGGTGAATAGTGTTTTTTTTAAAAATAAATTTAAAAATACTTAGAAAATTATTTTTATAAAATGGAGTTCATTTTTGAAATCAGAGCATTGATATTTAGTTAAGGTGAAATTTTGGGATTTTTCTGAGAAATATGAATTTTTCAGTGAATAGTAAAAATGCAGTTTTAGGGTTTCGGTATGTTTAATGACATCATAGCTGTGTCATGATGATGTCATGAGATATTTTAAGGGTTGTCCGGCCAAGGGGGATGAATTATTGTTGTGGGGGCCCCATTTGGCCTAACTCCATGGTAAATGCCAAGGGAGAGCACATGGGTTTGAGAAAAGCACATGTGAGGTGTCCCTTGGCCATTAATGCCTTGTCCCCTCACTTTCCCTATAAATACCAAGCCCTCCTCTCATCAATTCTACTCCCCACTCTTCCCCAACGAAGTTCTGGTCTCATTACCTCCCAAGTAGTCCTCCCAAGGTGCCCCCAAGCCCTCAAGGTCCCAACCATTGAGGTTTAAGAGTTACATTTTAAGGTAAGGGATCCGACCTCTCTCTTTCATTTCAAGTAATCTCTTTTATGTCATTCCTTTTATGCTCCATGTTCTTATGTTGGAGGATGTTCTTTTATACTCCTCTTACTTCCCTTTTCATGTTAATATAATGGGAGATCCCCTCTTACTCTCATTATTTCGTTTTATGAAGTTTTAAGTGGCGCCGTTAGGCTGCCGAAATTTTTGTAACGGATTCTTTCTCCCTTCTCATTTTTCAAGATCTATTTTCATGTAAAGTATTTCATGTTCCTTTTTTTTATTATGTTGAGGTATGATCTCTAAATTTAACATACTGATCTTTTATGATCATATGATGAGAGACCCCATTTGATCACTTCAATTCAGTATTTTGAAGTTTTAAGTGGCGCCGTTAGGCTGCCGAATTTTTAAGTGGTTCTTCACCCTTCTCGTTTTGAAGTTCTACTTTCATGTAAATTCTTTCAAGTTCCTTTTTGTTATGTTGGGGTATGATCTCTATATCTATCATACTGGACTCTTATGTTTATATGATGAGAGACCCCATTTGATCTCTTCAATTCAGTATTTTGTTGAAGTTTAAGTGGCGCCGTTAGGCTGCCGAATTTTTTAAGTGGTTCTTCACCCTTCTCGTTTTGAAGTTCTACTTTCATGTCAATTATTTCAAGTTCTTTTGTGTTATGTTGGGGTATGACCTCTATATCTATCATACTGGACTCTTATGTTCATATGATGAGAGACCCTATTTGACCTTGTCAATTCAATTTTTTTGAAGTTTAAGTAACGCCGTTAGGCTGCTGAATTCTCACAAGAGAAATCTTTTTTTTTCTTCCTTTCATGTTCTTCATTTCATATGGTATATTTTCAAATTTCATTACCATGTTCTTAAATCCCTTATATTTTGTCCCTCTACGGTTTGATGGGTCATTTATGAATGTTTGACCCATGTCCCCTCTCTTATCAATGTTTTCTAAAACCTTGTAACATAACCGTTATGCTGCAGAATTTTCGTCTCAAAATGCCTCTCTCTCTTTTCTAAAAATTATTTTATATTATAAAGTGAATACTCAAAGCTCTTATTTCTACAGGGTTATTCACATATATATCAAAATTTTCTATTTTAAATTCTGGGAATTACAAAAATGAAACCCTCCTTCCCTTTCCGTGGGTTTAAAGTGACGTAAAGATCATGTCTTTAAAGGAGTTTTTAAAATGTTATGATTATGAAATGAAACCCATTTATTTTATGTTATATGGGTTATTTATGAAATGTTTGATGATGATATATGTGGCTCACATGATAATAAAGACAAATTTAAGGGTGCGCCCTGATAGCGCTCCAATTCATTGGGTAAAGACTTAATCTCTAGAGATGACCATTTTAACGACGCCTTGGTGAATAACCTTGGTAATTTTAACGACACCTTGGGGATGGACCTTGGTGAAACGAAACGATTGTCAATATTAAATGTTGTAGCCACATCTTCAAGTTATAAAAAAATGTTATTTTTATTATGATGTATCTCATGATTTCATTCTCATGCCTTAATGTTATTTTCATGACCTTATTGAAGTATCTCATGTTCACATGTAAAATGTTTCTCTGGATTCTCTTACTGGGCCTTCTGCTCACCCTTTCTTTTGATGTATGTCCCCAGGTTATGAGATGCAGTAATGAACCTAGGATGAACTTGAGGAGAAGCCTTTCAAGTGTTTAAGAAGAATGTTTTTTTTGTTTCATTTATTATGTTCCTGGTTTCCAAGACACTAAACCTTAAAGATCCTCAGTTTAGTAAAATGTAATGAAAGTTTATGTGATAAAAAGGCGGGATGCTATAGTTGGTATCAAAGGGTGGTTTAGTTATTTGTGGAAATTAGGATATTAAAACTTTAGGAAGAACCCTATAAAAAAGTTTAAATATAGGAAATATTCCTAGTATTTTGGTGAGTATTGAGTAAAGGGTTTCCAAGCAAATACATCCCTGTCTGGATACGAGCAGGTAGAGGTGGCTCTGGCACAGATGTACATAGGGGTAAAACCTGAAAACACCACTTTGAGCTAGACTCGAACGGGAACTGGTACACGACAACGGGCCTTGATGCACTCTTGGTTACGACACTCCCGGGGGATATGTTTTGGTAAATTCATAAGCTTAGTATGAACCATTGTTAAAGGAACAAAGATAAAATAAAATAAAGATTCACATAAGAATATATGATCATGGATAACCTAGAAGGGAACCTAGGGGATCACAAGTTAGGGTGTAATTTACTTATACATGTTATCCTTAGATGCTTTAAGTTTCTTTTCATGATTATTGGCTAAGTATTTAAGCCCCTAACTATAGCTTCTTTTCTTAGTTAATGGCGGGAAATGGAAGAACATGTCCCAACAACCAATGTGATAGGAAATGCTACGATTTACGTATTAATACGACAGAGATGATTAGGGGATTAAAAGATGATTATTATTTTGGAAGACGTTCACTATTTTGAGGACCATATATGATCAAGGTAAATAGATTACTACGGTGTCTTCATTGAGGAGTAAGGTTGACTTATATTTTGAAGAATCAATGAATTTAAGGTGGCCTTATAGTAATTTAGGTTACTTACGGGAATGATTAACCTATCTTGGGTAAAATATGTTTAGGTTAGCTACTTTTGTTATAATATGTTAGGAGTGGTTGATGTTGTTTGGAGATAAACAATGAAGTTTATTTTGGAAGACTATGTTATCAAGTCCTTCTTGTATTTGGGTTTCAATCTTAGTTTGGTTTATTTTCAAGAATCTTAAGGACCATTATTTACGGAATGGTCTATGATGAACATTGGGTAGTACCATGGAACTTTGAAGATTTAAAAGTAGTTTCCATTTCTATGGGATTCTTTTTGAAGATTTGTTTTACCTTACCCATTCTATTTTTGGGATAATGTTTAAAGATAGAAGAAATAGATTTTTGATCTTTTTTGGATCATGTGATTCTCTAGATGATGATTCTTGTGTTTTGATGAGACCAAGTAGTTTTGAATGATCATCGTTTGGAGAAAATATTAGTTTTGGTAGAAACTTATTAATGTATGAAACTCTACATGAAGGTAGATATATTTCCTTATGTTTTTGTTCTATGTAGTAAATTAATTCTTCAAAGTTATTAAAAGGAATGTAAAACAAAAACGTTGTTGGTTTACGTTTCCTACTAGGTAATCAAAGACCGCTTACACGCATCATAATTTTGGGATTTTCTGGTGGTTAACTTCCCCTAATCATGTTTTCTATCACTCTCCTTTAAGAACGTTACCCTTTGTTTTCTCCTCCATGTCCATATTTCCTACATGGAATCCTGGTATGAGTAAACTCGGGTGGCCTTTGTACTTCCTTTTATTTCTTTTAAAGTAATGGTGTTACTGACTCTTTTTCCGATGTGGGACTTTAAATGAAATTTCAAAACCCAATTTTAAAAATTGCGAGGATGCAATTTCTTAAGGGGGGAAGATTGTAACGACCCGAAATTTTGAATAAATCTTGTTCCCTAATTTCATGTGTTATTTTATTTTATTTTTATACTCAAAATTTTTTTTTTATTTGATAAACATAATTATAATTAAAATGAGACCAGTGGGTTTTGACTGTTATATGACCATCGGTCAATATGACCACTGTGAACAAAATGTTTTGATTATTGTCTCCAAATATAAGTAATCTTGGTTAAATATTATAGAAAGAAGATTTGATGGCCTCACCTAGTAGTCTTGGACCGATCGAAGCCCATCTAACAGAGCTTGGGAAGGAGGTAGCACCATTGGGCTTTGCTCTGGACCAAATCCAAGCTGAACTTCATCATGTGAAGCTAGAACGGAATCGTCTTCGCGAGAAGTTCAAACTGATAGAAATTACTACTCGGGCAATGTTGACTGAGCCGCCCCAAGATTCTATCACCCTAGCACACCTTACTCTTAGGTCCTATGCTGGTATTATAAGGGGCTATGTAATGAGACCATAACTTCCTTGTGTAATACTTGTTTTAAATAAAAATTGGGATTTCTTATTATGATGATGTTTATGAATTTTCAAATGACTGGATAAAAATAGTATGCATATTTTTGATGAATTTTCAAAAGGATATTTTAAAAAAAAAGTTTGTGTAAACCTTAAATAATTTAAAATGTGTAATGATTCTCAAAAAATGGTCTTCTACAATTATGTCCAGTACGAAATTTAGAGTCTAATAAGATCAACTTGATTTTTGATGAATAGTAAATTATGAATAGTGATTTTATTATTAGGATTAGTAATATGACCAAATGGATTAGTAATCTCACTTAAAGAAAGTTTTAAAATAATCTAGGCACCTTGATTAAGTAATGTGATTCAATAAAATGGTTAAATAACGGTTTCATAAATTGTTATTCAAGTATTAGTTTTTTTGGGTGAATAGTGTTTTTTAATTAAAAATTTAATTAAAAATAATTAGAAAATTATTTTTATAAAAAGGACTTTATTTTTGAACTCGGAGCATCGATATTATGTTATGGTAATTTTTGGGGTTTTTTTCTGAAAAAATGAATTTTCGGTGAATAGTGTTTTTTTTAAAAAATAAATTTAAAAATACTTAGAAAATTATTTTTATAAAATGGAGTTCATTTTTGAAATCAGAGCATTGATATTTAGTTAAGGTGAAATTTTGGGATTTTTCTGAGAAAGATGAATTTTTCAGTGAATAGTAAAAATGCAGTTTTAGGGTTTCAGTATGTTTAATGACATCATAGCTGTGTCATGATGATGTCATGAGATATTTTAAGGGTTGGCCGGCCAAGGGGGATTAATTATTGTTGTGGGGGCCCCATGTGGCCTAACTCCATGGTAAATGCCAAGGGAGAGCACATGGGTTTGAGAAAAGCACATGTGAGGTGTCCCTTGGCCATTAATGCCTTGTCCCCTCACTTTCCCTATAAATACCAAGCCCTCCTCTCATCAATTCGACTCCACACTCTTCCCCAACGAAGTTCTGGTCTCATTACCTCCCAAGGAGTCCTCCCAAGGTGCCCCCAATCCCTCAAGGTCCCACCATTGAGGTTTAAGAGTTACATTTTAAGGTAAGGGATCCGACCTCTCTCTTTCATTTCAAGTAATCTCTTTTATGTCATTCCTTTTATGCTCCATGTTCTTATGTTGGAGGATGTTCTTTTATACTCCTCTTACTTCCCTTTTCATGTTAATATAATGGGAGATCCCCTCTTACTCTCATTATTTCGTTTTATGAAGTTTTAAGTGGCGCCGTTAGGCTGCCGAAATTTTTGTAACGGATTCTTTCTCCCTTCTCATTTTTCAAGATCTATTTTCATGTAAAGTATTTCATGTTCCTTTTTTTATTATGTTGGGGTATGATCTCTAAATTTATCATACTGATCTTTTATGATCATATGATGAGAGACCCCATTTTATCGCTTCAATTCAGTATTTTGAATTTTTAAGTGGCGCCGTTAGGCTGCCGAATTTTTAAGTGGTTCTTCACCCTTCTCGTTTTGAAGTTCTACTTTCATGTAAATTCTTTCAAGTTCCTTTTTGTTATGTTGGGGTATGATCTCTATATCTATCATACTGGACTCTTATGTTCATATGATGAGAGACCCCATTTGATCTCTTCAATTCAGTATTTTGTTGAAGTTTAAGTGGCGCCGTTAGGCTGCCGAATTTTTTAAGTGGTTCTTCACCCTTCTCATTTTGAAGTTCTACTTTCATGTCAATTCTTTAAAGTTCTTTTGTGTTATGTTGGGGTATGACCTCTATATCTATCATACTGGACTCTTATGTTCATATGATGAGAGACCCTATTTGACCTTGTCAATTCAATTTTTTTGAAGTTTAAGTAACGCTGTTAGGCAGCTGAATTCTCACAAGAGAAATCTTTTTTTTTCTTCCTTTCATGTTCTTCATTTCATATGGTATATTTTCAAATTTCATTACCATGTTCTTAAATCCCTTATATTTTGTCCCTCTACGGTTTGATGGGTCATTTATGAATGTTTGACCCATGTCCCCTCTCTTCTCAATGTTTTCTAAAACCTTGTAACATAACCGTTATGCTGCAGAATTTTCGTCTCAAAATGCCTCTCTCTCTTTTCTAAAAATTATTTTATATTATAAAGTGAATACTCAAAGCTCTTATTTATACAGAGGTATTCACATATATATCAAAATGTTCTATTTTAAATTCTGGGAATTACAAAAATGAAACCCTCCTTCCCTTTCCGTGGGTTTAAAGTGACGTAAAGATCATGTCTTTAAAGCAGTTTTTAAAATGTTATGATTATGAAATGAAACCCATTTATTTTATGTTATATGGGTTATTTATGAAATGTTTGATGATGATATATGTGGATCACATGATAATAAAGACAAATTTAAGGGTGCGCCCTGATAGCGCTCCAATGCATTGGGTAAAGACTTAATCTCTTGAGATGACCATTTTAACGACGCCTTGGTGAATAACCTTGGTAATTTTAACGACACCTTGGGGATGGACCTTGGTGAAACGAAACGATTGTCAATATTAAATGTTGTAGCCACATCTTCAAGTTATAAAAAAAATGTTATTTTTATTATGATGTATCTCATGATTTCATTCTCATGCCTTAATGTTATTTTCATGACCTTATTGAAGTATCTCATGTTCACATGTAAAATGTTTCTCTGGATTCTCTTACTGGGCCTTCTGCTCACCCTTTCTTTTGATGTATGTCCCCAGGTTATGAGATGCAGTAATGAACCTAGGATGAACTTGAGGAGAATCCTTTCAAGTGTTTAAGAAGAATGTTTTTTTTTGTTTCATTTATTATGTTCCTGGTTTCCAAGACACTAAACCTTAAAGATCCTCGGTTTTGTAAAATGTAATGAAAGTTTATGTGATAAAAAGGCGGGATGCTATAGTACCTTAGATCATCACTAATTTATGGATTTGGGAATGTTGACCTTTTCATAGCCATGTTCTCTACCACTCTCCATCAGATAATTGATGGTTAGATTTCTCTTCCATATCTATATTTTCCTACATGGAACCCTAGTATGTGTTATTTTCGCTAATCTTCATACTTTCCACTCTTTATTTTAAATAGAGGCTTCATTAATTCATTTTTCGATGTGTGATTTCAACTAAGATATTTTGAAATGTCAAAAATGTGTTATCCTAATACCTTATGTTTTGTTGAACCGGTGGTATTTTAAATCATTATAGATTGATGAATTTAAGTACCTCAATTTTAAACTTGTTTGTGATTGATGACCTCAATCACTACCTATAAATATTTACGTTCTTCCTCCAATTATATGTCTATAATTTCCACCAATGTCCTCCTAATTGAGATCATAATTTTTTGGTGACCCTTTCATTTCTCTTTTCATCTTGTTAAGACTAAATTTTATTAACCAAATTTCTGATGTGGGTTTTTCCACAAAGATATTTTCTATTTTCAACTTTTATTTTCAAAGAACAATATCAAATTGAGAGGACGCAATTTATTGAAGTAGGGGATAATGTAACACCCCGATCTTCCACGGTACACTTCTTTTTGAATAATACAGTAGCGTGTGTTGTACGCAACTTTGAGTTCTAACACACACCATGACCAATCAAAGTAGCCGTTATGAATATTAATACCTAATTTTTAAAATTTTAGAATTTTTATCTGTAAAAATGGACATCATTTTTGGATTTGAAATATCGAAATTATCCTAAGCTGAATTTTTGGTATTTTTCTGAGAACTTCCAATTTTTATGAATAGTGAAAAATACTTAAAAACAAATTTTTTAAGCAAAATAATTTATAGTGATAAATTATATTATTTAGTGGTTTTAAAGTATAATTAGAATATATTTTTACCATTTTATCCAATGGTGTTCATTATAATTAATTTCACATTGAAATTAGACATAAAAAACTATCAATCTTTTGATATATATTGTTTTTTAAAAAGACGCTATTTGTTGTAACAACGGGAATTAATTATAAAATTAATTAATGCAACTTATATGTTTGGAATTTTGTAAAATAGAAATCATTTTTGAATTCATAATATCAATTATATCTTAGGGTGAAATTTTGGCATTGTTCTGAAAAACTTCAATTTTTGATGAATAGTGAAACCACTAAGTGGTAGTTAAAAAACTGAATTTTTTCATAAAACTTAATTTTACCGCTTCTGTGAATGGAATTTCGAAAATCTGAGAGACACGGTTAATATCAATTAGTGAAATGTGGTTCAATGAGATGAAAATTATTTTTGGTGAATAGTAACTTTTTACTTTTATTTACCATAGTTAAAAGTAAATAGGGTAATTAAGGGTAAAAATGATATTTATATTACCCTAACACATGTCTTAATTCTATTGGACAAGTGTATCTCGAATAAAAACAACCTTAGTTATAAAATATTATCATTTAGGTCCACTTGTATTAGATTAGGACATTTATTATTATTTAATTCAAAGAAGAGTTAAAAGAGTTAAAATCAAAGTTTATTTACTAAAATATTTTTAATATAGTGTCATACATAAGATAAATTCGATTTTAAATATTAATTAGAAAGATAAAAATATTTCCTACATAATTATATTTTATTTATAATTTTTAAACATTAAATAATTTAATTTATTTATGACACAATGATGATGCAGTAATTACCTAATTAATGAAAAATTAGAATAATTGATATTATAAATACCCAAATAAATATAATTTGATACTTTTTATGAATTAAACTAATTTTCTGGGTTAATATGACATGTTAGAATTGATTTAATTAACTTTTTTCGAAGTAATCATTCTGTTATGATTTTTACAAAAATCAATTATTGAATAGTGTCAAAATTGACATAAAAGAGTTTTTAAAACAAATATTATATTATTAATTGATATTAAATTTCAAAAAATCTAAGGTTCAGCCAAGAGACTTATATCATGATAGGTGTATCATTAATAGACCACTTGGGGGTCACTTATATGTATATAGTAAGTTTATTAACCATATAATATAAAAATACAAAGAGACATTGTAAAAGTGAAACTAATTAACTAGGAGTTAATACTTAAAGATAAGGTTAATATAGTAACCCATACCTGTATAAATTATATTGGTTGTGTGGTTTTCGACCCATACCCACCTTAAACTTTAAATAATCCACTTTGGAGCCCTTAGAAACCGAATATGAATTTATTATAAAATAATATTTCTAGCTTTTCCAAAGGTACCCCTCACCCCTCTTATAAAAGGGCACTCTCCCTTCTCATTAACTCACACCTTCAAAGCCTTTTGGTTAGGCCAAACTCTGCCCAAATAATCTCTAAAATTTCCTTAATTCAGCCTAGATGCATTAATTTAGTCATAAAGCCAACCTAAGGAGCCCTTTTGATCAAATCAAAAGGAAGAACCCGAATAAGAGGTAATGATTTCACCACCCCTTTTCAAGTTCCTTTCTTCTTCCACTTCTTCTTTCTTTGTTATTACCATTCTAAAATAATAACTCCCGTATATCATATATATATTTTGATGTTATTATAAACATTTTACAACCATATTTCAGTATTCTATTGATCCTTTGAATAACATGTCACCATACGTGCGTACGTACAACTTACCGTCTCCACGTCGTGGTGTAATTGTTATTCAATAAATTATTATTTTTATGGGTATAATAATGATGTGTAATTCATGTAAATAATAAATATAACATGATAATGATTATGTATATATGATATACCATCCAATTATATATTATTTTAATATCAAAAGAATGATATTTTCGCTCGTGCGTACGTACGGATTACCGTCTCCACGACGCGATGAGATTCATTTTCAAGTTCACCATTCATCGATGATTATAAAAATATATATTACTAATAAGTATTTAATATATGACATAATAATGCTACTGGAGAAATATATATTTATATATATACGGATTTATGTACTTACATATATCGTATTCACTTACTTTCGTTCAATACTATATGAAAACAGAAACAACGTTTATGCGTACGTACGGACTACCATCTCCATAAACGGTGTTTTCCATTTCATATATATGTCTATTATACATATTTATATTCTAAATATATATAATATATTTATCATGTTTTATATTCTGGAAGTATTTAAATCATGATCTAAGTGATACAACCAAGAGTAATAAGTTAAAACACATACGATAAAGAAAGTGATTATTACCCGAAATGTTAACTTAACATGGAAATTATTATTAAATGGGTAATATAAAGTCATAAATGAATCATGTATGATATCATAAATATTAATATGGTTCTGGTATAATTTAATAACATACTACGATCTTCGTACAGGAGGTTAAATGTACCCTCAACTAAAGGAAAGTTCAAGGTAAGGGGTTTTCATCTCACTCCTTATTCCCGTGAGATTCATGCCATATTACCACTATTACCTTTTGTGTGGTGTATGTACTACCCATAATTGTATTCTTTGTGTAATACACTTTAATTTATGTGTATTTACATATTCATTTTATGATACCTCTTTCATGGGTTGTTTGTTTCGTATGTTACCAAATTGGTAAGGGTTTATTTCGAAATCTCTTCATTATCCGAGGTTGTTTATACGTAATAATCTACTGGGATTTCTTTATCATCCACATCCATGTTTCTTTGAAATGTATTTCAATTTTTTTTACTATTTACAAAGAATATGGGTTAAATTCATTTATACCCTTTTTTGACTTTTTATAAGAGGTTTATAAAGGAATCTTTCTGTCGTTTTCAAAACAAGGTGCTTTTAACCTTTTCGACAAAATTAAGGTAAGAATGTTTTTTTAACTTATATGGAGGGTGCGGTTATTCTCCACCGTTATAAAAACGTTGAAGCTTCCATTAAAAGCTTATAAGAATATTTTCAAAGTAAATGTTTTATTTTATGATTATGTGACTTTAAATGATTTCAAAATGAATATTTTCAGAATTTGTGAAAGGTACTCTTTATCAAGATCATAATTTTAAATGTTTTAAAGATTTATCTTTCTAAATATTTTTAATTAATGTCCATGTTTTCAAAATAATTTTAAAGATTTATTTATATGGACATGAATGTTTTGAAATGATATTTATTTTCAAAAGTTTCAAAGTGGTATGTGACACTTTGATTCAAAAATCTCTTTTAAATTACTTCCTTTATAAATGTGTGACTTTTCAATGATTTCGAGAAAATAGATATTTCTCTCAAATAGTTTTGATTTCATCTATGTCAACATCCTTTGATGGATTTTAAGCTTATTTGAAGTTGATTTATTATGATACAAAAATTTTGTATTGTATTGAAGGTTTTGTGATATGTTTTACTGTGGATGTGTTATTTTTATACCATTCATGGTTTATGGAGAAAGTATTGACATTTCGTATGCTAGTTTTAATACGAATGTTTATGTTATATTTAAACCTTTTCATATGGGAATTCATTGGACTTAGTAAGTGACGGGTGGTGACCTCTATAGCTCCTCGATGCATCGGTAGGTCTCATGAGACAAACTAGTTTCTTGGCACAAGGCCTTGGCAAAATCTTATTTGTAGTCTTGGCACGAGGCCTTGGCTATGTGGTTATGATAGTATGACATTATGCATTCCATCATTATGAAAGTGTTTAGTGATATTTCATGTGATTATTCGATTAGTAGAATATCCATGTGAATAAGTAAATGGCATTATTTCATTTTATTTTGGCCATATTATGCTGAAGTTCAAGTTTAAAAGGCTTTTGTTTTAGTTTTATACATTGCCTTAAATGTTTATGCTTATTTTTGAAAGTTTCCACTGTATTGCTTACCCTTACTGAGCACTTGAGCTCACCCCATTCTATGTTTTATTTTTCCCAGGATTCCAACAAGTGTAATGTGATTGATATGCAGGGTTAAGCCAAGGGAATAATGGCGTTCATAAAGATTATTTATGTTGTTTTGTACATCTTAAAGTGCAAATATAACATTCATGTATGTGATCTATTTTTTCAAGACTTCTCAACCGATCGGTCCTTCGGGACTTGATTCCTTATAATCATTCCAATGTATTAAAATAATGCACCGACTCTGGGTAACTGGGGTCAGGGAGTTACAGCCGGCCCATGCGTCAGCCACACGGGCCGGTCGTGGACCATCGGTCTACCCTCAGACCGGACGAGGGCTGGTCGTCTTGCTGCGTGAAGACCGGCCGAGGGGGGGGGGGGTATTTGTTCCCCTGCAGGGTCGCGCGCCGCTACCCTGGTCCTCTGTGTGAACCGGCCGGCTGCGCCGGCCGGTCCTGCCGCTCCGCGCCCGCTCACCGTCGCCCCCATCTCTCCATGCGGAGGATTCGCTGCTACCTCGCCCTACTGCCAAAGCCTGACCTCCCTATTGCCGAACCGCTGAGGACGGCCCGAACGAACGCGTCTCCGCCTGCACCCACGCTGCCGCCGCCTCGGACCACCAGAACCTCGCCGGAAAACCCCAAAACCACCCGAAACTTTTTCAGACAGCTGCAGACGTGTCAGGGCTCAGAATTCAAATCCTAAATATGTGTCGGAAAGATCAGAACAAGTGATACACGATTATGGGATTCTCTCGACAAAATAACGGCAAATCGATGCATATATATGGATTCAAAGAAGGTGCAAAAGTTTAAAATGAAAAACGCACGATCCTACCTTAATGGGCGTTGCCCAATGCTTCACCGATGATTAGCCAGAGCTGCCACGCCTCGCCGGAGAGGTGGAGGAGAGGAGGAGTTCCTCCTTCCTTGGGAGGGTTTGCTCCAGGGGGAAACAAACAAGGGGGGGGAGAAGTGTTTAAATAGAAAACACTTAAACCCCCCGCCCATAGGCCCCGTACCCGAACCCTCAGTGGGGTCGAGGTTAAGCCTCCCCTAGGGTAAACTCCACGTTCTGAGCCCAATGGCGGTCTCAAAACTTTAATCCCAGGTCCCATTCAAAATTTATAAAATTTAACGATCGAGGCCACTAAATTACGGAAACACCCCTGGTGGCATTTTCCACAGAAGGCCCGCACCCACGAAAGTCATACCCCTCCTAGGGTAAAAGGCACACTCCAAACTTAACGGTGCCCTCATTTTTCCCATCCGAACAACCATTTAAGAGATACTTTTGTTTAACCATTAAAATAATAAATTAATTATTTAATTTATCCATTTCACGTTCCGATAGTGAGCGAGGGGTCCAAACGCCCCGCGCCGACATGTTTGATGTCGTTCCTGGGGTAAACACCCCATTTCGGACCCATCCGTACACTAAGATTTCTGATATGAAGAACCATTTAGGAGTTATCCCATTTATTTGGTGTGCCCCATGTGAACGCACTAAAAATTTATTTTCGGCCACACCGGGGCTCATAATCGCACGCCATCTGAAGGCGCTGCTCTAGAATAACACCAAGGATATTATAAAGTCTTTTATAGCAAAAACCAGGTTCTTACAAATAATCATAATTTAAAATGACAATAGAAATCCAAGTGGTTCATTAATGGAATATCTATTATTATAAAAGTATTTTGGCTGAACATTATATTTTTAGGACTATTATATCATTTAATAATATAGTACTTGTTTTAAAAATTCATTTATGTCAATAATGACACTATTTGGTATTTTTTTTTGAAAGTAATAACAACCTTATCACTAATAAAAAAATTTATCTAAGAAACCCCAACATGTCATATTGACCTAGAAAATTAGTGTAATTCATTAGAAGTCTCAATTTACATTTATTTGGATATTTATAATATCAATTATTTTAATATTTCATTAAAGATGTTATTACATCATCATTATTGTGTCATAATTAAATTTAACTATTTAATGTATAAAAATTATAAATAAATTAACATTATGTACAAAATCCTTTTATCTTTATATTGTGTATTTATAGTCAAATTTATATTATGTGTAACCCTTGATTAAAAATGATTTAGTTGTTAGTCTTTGAATTTCAAACATTTAACTATTCTTTTAATAAAATAATAATAAATGTCCAAATCTTATAAAAGAGGACCTAAAGGATCATATTTTATTCCTACGATTGGTTTTGGTCTAAATAAACTTATTCAATATAATTATGACATGTGTTAGGGTAATAAAAATATAATTTTTACCTTTAAGTATCCTATTTACTTTTAACTGCGGTAAATAAATGTTAAAAGTTACCATTCAACAAAATTTATTTTCATCTTATTGAACCATATTTCACTTAATGATATCAACCATGTCTCTTGGATTTTTTAAATTCAACTTATAGAAGTGGTGACATGATGTTTTATGCAAAATTTCAAATGCACCTAGAAGGTGGGTAAAAGATGGTAAAAAGTTCAACAAAATTTTATATATCTAATACTATTATAAAATGAATCCAATAAATTAAATTGAACATATATAGGTATTATGTATCTATTTTTACCTAAAATATATTTAAATAAAAAGTCAGTTTTAAATAATAACGTAGTGTTTTTTTCACTATTAATCAAAAATTGAATGTTTTCATAAAATTACCAAAAATTCACCCCAAGATAATTTTGATATTCAAAATAAAAAAAGTAAGTCCATTATGAAAAATAAAATTTATAAAATTTCAAAAAGTGGGTATTAATATTGATAACTACTAATTTGATTGGTTGTGGTGTGTTAGAATCTCAATGTTGCGTACAACGCAAGCTATTGTACTATTCAAAGGGAAACGTATTGTGGAATCTTGGGGTGTTATATAAAACACATATAAAAGGAACATCCACATATAATCAATCCAAGACACATACTCAACTACAATATATAATCCCTTTGAATTCTAGTTGGATGATTCCATAAAGTACTCATCCAGGAGAACGCACTTCTGGGTCTGAATGAACTGATGAGGTCCATATAAGAGGTACTACTCATTGAGTACTGTCATGAGAGAGATAAAATGATAGATATTATAATAATATGACATAATAGATAAGGAAAATATCTGGGTCAATGTGTTTATTCCAAAAACTCAGTATAGATTTATCCTTCAAGTTGAGGATCAACACCCGATAGGATTCGTCACATCAATACAATTGAATCCATCTAGGGAATGAATACGAATTAAGGATCCCACACCGGGACTCTCAAGGGATTCAAAAAACTCTATCCAAGATGCCTATATGAAGGGATCATTGTCCAAGGATTAGGAAATGATACTCGACCTACCTTCTAGGAATGAATAAGGGGAAAACCCCAACAAACCTTATTCATGATACGATGTACTTGATATCCAACCATGTAGATAGTGATACATGACCTGAAGTAGGGGTTACATGTCATGTCCCTTGACCCAGAGTATAAGCTATGTAAATGGCCCATGTCATTCAAACTATGTCATGTAATATTGTATTACATAGTGTGTGAAAGGGTTAGATTCTATGTCCCTATATCTAGGGACAACCCATGTACTTCTTCTGTGTTCTTGTACACGATGTCAGCCTGTGTATCCATACCCATGTACCAGTATATGAGGTAGCCCATTTACATATTTCAAGACATGCCATGGCGGTTGGGGGAATTCCATGTAATCATCCAGTTTACTCCACCCCTTATGTTTGAACATCCCGAATTACATGTTGAGGCATTTGATAGGGGTTACAAATCATGTAGTTTGTGGCTACATGACATGTTTATCTAGTCATTCCTGAATGCCACTTCTTCTCCCACTCACATCATCCAATAATTTAGCTTCTGTTATGGTGGTCAGTTAACAATAAATCTCTATATCATGATACATTTTACCATACCATCACCAAATCGATGGAATTTTAGCTTTAGATTCACCCAAAAAATCAAAATCATTGATCTTCTTCATTGCACACCAAAAACATGAAATCGAAACCAACCATTGTTTGATCCATTGTTGCAACCTACTTCATGCAACTGCCGAGTTGTACTGATTCCAGATCTATGATTTCTAATTGTTGTTCCAATAAACAAATTTATAATGATCGATTATTAAAAGGGATTTCAACCCACAAGGAATTATGATGAATACTATAAAAAATAGTGAATGGAGAGAGAAAGGGACAAACCAATCGAGAGGAAAATCCTTGATCAATGTTTGTTTCAATATTATTTTTTAACCATTATATTGATAAACAGCTCAATAAAAAAATTTAAAATTTAAAATATTATAATCTACCAATAATCTCCAAAATCATACATATCCAACATAATAATCAATCCATGGGCCATTAATTTCTTGGATTCGTGTACGTTCATCAAAGAAATAAAAAATTGTGGAATGAAAATCAAAATAGAACACCCTACCTTAATGTATATTGGTTGCTGATGAAGAATGATCATTATATCACTTTCATTGGAGAGAACTATTTAATTTGAGATTGCGTTGATCTATCGATTAATGATTTGCAACTTCATCGTCATTCATTGGAGATAATTCTATAAGGGTTCTCTCAAAAGCTCCTACAAAGATTCTAGGGTCACATAGCTATCTTTAGAATTATGAATTAAGGATGTATTTACAGAATTATTAGGTCACTGCATCAATAAACTAAGTCAAATAATTTTATTAAAATTATATTATTAATTTCTTCACTCATGAATTGTTTTCCTAAAAAACCCCAACCAACAAATGTGAGGCCTCAGATATGGGGAATCTACCATTCTGAAGTCAATGGTTCCCTCCGATTTTTTATCTCGGAACCCATTTATATGTTATTCCACTTTTTAGAAAAACCATGATCTTGTGCTATTTACTATTTAATATAATTCAAAAAAAATTCTGGGCTCACTGGTCCTCAGAATTGAAGTCAATCTCATCACTTGGTCTTGAAATTAATCCATATAACATATGATAAATAATACAATGGATATCTGAGACATTATATTCTAAGGGAAATGTGTGAACATTTTAATTATCAATATATGAGTCATTGAGTCTCTATTAACTTAGAACTATCATTTATTGTGTTAGATGAGAATGTGGCTAATTATATTTATTTTTATAAATATGTATAAATTTATAAAATTTCATTAGACATGTATTATGATTTATAAAAATAGATACATAATAAATTTCTATTAATCCATTATTTAAAATTTTTCCCTCAATTGAAAAAATTCATATTTATATTTAATTATTCAATTTTAGTATCATCAATGCATTATTTGAAATTGAATGAATTATTTTTTATTTATTATGATATATTATTATGGATAACTTGGTGTGATTTTTTTTGTATTTTAGCTAACAACCTACATTTTTATTAATGAATTCATAGAGTTCATTATACTAGGTTCAAGGAATGGGACAATGTGAAAGTGTGTTTGTAGTTATTATTGATCATTGAGGCAATGTCTATTCTTCCAAATTGGGATGTTTATCTTATTCATATATTTTATTTCTGGGGGTACTTAATGGTTTTTATACATGTTTGGCTTATGATACAGTCTCTTATTTGAGATTACATTGAGCATACTAAATTGTTTATGTTTGTTTGTTTTTTTTGAAAAATGGTTCCTAACATTATCTTATTTGACGAAAGATAATTGTATCCATCATATTGGGATCAACATCGCACTTCAGTCCATGTCCATGTAGGCTTAGGTAATATAGTATTATCTTATCTAGGATTGATCATAACACAATGAGATAATGAAACTCAGGACCATTTATACTCTTGATAAGGATATGTCCAACTAACTTGTATCTCAGTATCGTGTCACATAGTTAATAATAATACTACTACTAATAATAATTAATATTATTGTTATTATTATTATTATTATTATTATTATTATTAACTAATATTGTAAAAAAATTAATTTCATTCTACATATTTTTTTTGGAAATCCATGTATATGATTGTTTGAATTAATTATGTTAAATTGAACATTGTATCAATAATTGTAAATTATAAAGTCAAACCACTAATTTTTTTACCATTATAATATATTACAGTTTATCAAGAAACATACTTCATTATTAATTTTTTGTTTTTCTCAATTAATAAATAAAAACTTTGTTTAAAAAAACATTTACCAAGATATTGAATATTTTTAATGAAATAGTTGTAAATGGAATTACAGATGATGTAACCCCTAGAATTTCTAATATGAACTTTCTATTAAAAAAATATTGTGTCAAATAGATCTCCCCATATGAAACACTAAAGAAAATAGTAATTGGTAATCATTATATTAATAAAAACATTACAATCATAAATTAGTCATTGATTTTGAATGTTTGCAGTTTGGTATAAATGTTATGATGTAATGGATAAATTAAAAGTAATGATATTTTTTAAATTCAATTATTTAAAATATGATCATTTTATGATTAAAAATATATTTAAAAAAAATACATTTTTAGGAAATATATGATTTTACTTTCCGAAACTAAATATATTATTGTATAACATATTAAAAATATGAATAATTTATTTACAAAATGATAGTTTATAATTTTTAGATAAAAATGATAGATTAACTAATAATTGAAATTCCATTTTCCAATATAAAATATTTTATCATTTTATATTATCTTTAAATTTAAAATTTAAATTCTTAACATCATGAATTTTATTTAAAAAATGATCTTTTTTTGAATTATAATTTTATTATTATCTTCTTATGATATTTTTTTATTTTTAAAAAATATATATATTTTTTCAATTGAAATTAAAAAACATTATTTTTAAAAATATCATTACATATATGACATCACCATAAATTATTTATTTATTTAAAGGAAATAAATCATATTTATGGAAATAATGATTTTATTAGAGTAAAATTATTCATTTAAATATATACTATATAGAATCTAGAGAACCCATTTTCATTATTTTGAATGTTCTGTAATATTTATATTAATAAAAACTAACAAAGAATGGTTTCATTTAATAAATTATTCCCATGGGGAGTATTTTGTTTTTTCATTCATTAGGTGAGATGTAAATCATATTTTTAAATGATAATCCTATTAATATCATTGAAATAAAAAACATTTATAGTTTTATACTAAATATAATTCTTTGTGATTAAAGATAAAAAATTAAAAAAATTGATTCTTACGTGTTATATGCGTTAGTAAGTACATTAATTTATATAACCCATTTTTTAGTAAAAAAGGTGTTTCATATTGAGAATACCTACGGTGAAATTATTTAAAATATCAACTTTTTTTATAATTAATATTAAATCACTCAAGTAAAAACTAGCTTCTATAGTAAAAACAATGAATATTTAAAAAATAATAAAATATATAATTTCATGTTGAAAATATGTTTTCATTTTTTTTGTAATTTCATATTCTAACTAATGTATTCCTACACTACATTATTTACCATTATTTTACACACATTAACTTTTAATTTAGACTTTTACTTTTATATTATCAATAATACAACTCTTATCCCTTATAAAATTATCATAAACAAAATTATATTTCTTGATATCATAGTCTACTTAGATTCAAAAAACCCTACCCAAATAAAACCATTTAAAATATATAAGAAGCCTATAAGTTCTTATCAACTCTAAATAAATACTCCAAATTATTTATTTAAATCTAAAATGGAACTCATCCAATGAGTAATGAAAAATTATTAATTGTTACTTTTTCTTTCAAATAAAATTCCCTATTAATCTCTCTACCCTAAATATAAAATACTCATGTTTACATTAATTCATATGTCTAAATTTTTTGTTGATATTTAATTTCATTAAATTCATATTGATTTTCATCCTTTGTCTCGACCATTCTAAATACAAAAATTATTATTCTATTATATGTGGACTACTACCTACATAAGAAACATGAACCATTAATCATTAAATTCTCAAAATGATTAATAAAATGAGGTATTTAATGATTAAATTTTATATTTAATGCATTATTATGATGTATTAAATATAATTTAATATATAAATTTTTTACATAAAATGGTAAACTAAAATGAATCTCAATTGTGTGTGCAGGAAACCACCTACTCAAAAGAGACATATTTTCTTTTTCATCTCAACAATTATTCATGATTTTTGTATGCTGAAATAATAATACCCTCCTTGGAAACATATAAATAATATCATTATTAATCATTATTATCTTACTTAGAGAGGAAAATTTTTAACCATATTCAACCATAGATTATAGTTAGTTTATTTTTTGTTCATTTTTACAACTAACAGAAATGATTTATTAATTTTACATCATTTATGGATTTGAAAATATAACTACTAGAGTTAGTGAAAATAAAAGTGAAATATGTTCTTTTATGATTCTTAATGTGATATAAATTTATTTAATATATTATTTTCATAAAAAATATATGTTTTTATAAATTTCCTAAACATTCTCATAAATAACTTCACCATCATGAATCATTACAGAACAACTTATAAAATGTGATTAAACAACTAAAATATATTATAAAAAACCAATATATTATAAATAATTTTCTATTATTATGATATTTTAATCAATAAAATATAATCTACATTGGAACTATGAAACATTAACTTTACAAACAATCGATGATAATAACATCAATTTATGGAATTAAAATGAGAAAAATAAATCTATAAAAAATATATATTTTTTTTTTAATTTTTTGTATATGTATACTTTTCGTACATATGTGATTAAAATAGATTTAATTATTATATAGGTGTTCAGATAATTTTATGTTAAGCAGAATTAAAGGGAATGTTTTCTTTTAGGAGCTATCTTCATTTATTATGTGATAATTTTAACACATTGAAGATGGTTTTTAAAAAATTGACATCATATATTTATTAAAGTAAAAATATTTCATTTTATTCTTCATTTTTAGAAAATTACAATGATGAATTTATTTTTACAATGAATTTCATGATTAAATAAATAATATTAAATATATCTAAATGATATCCTTCCCTTTAATATCCATATAAAATCATCCCACTAATGTTTTCATATCATATAATGAAATAAAAAAAATATATTTTTTATTATAATCCTCAAATTTTTCATTACCCCTTTCCAAATGACACATGTACCACTCTCATTATGATGTGGTTTTCATTTTTTTATTATATACAAAATAAAAATGATTTACCTTTAATTCTATTAATATTCCACTTAACAGATCCTATGGAAAACCATTATTACTATTTCATGGATCCATAATTTTTATTTAATTTATAATTTTTTAAAAGGGATTTCTTTTAATTTATTGAACTTATTTAATAATTTAACACATTATGAAAATGATAATGAATTTTTACTAAATTAAATTTTATCATTGTTTCATATCCATTTTCCTCATCAAATATCCTAAATATTCCATAATAGGATATTGTAGTTAATTTAATTTGATTTTAGTAGTTTATAGAAATGTAAATAATTATTTTGGAGGAAAATTTGTTTCCTATGGATGTTGTAAAATAAGAATCTTATGTATTACATTCTACAGTAGAAAAATCCATTTATTATAGGAACATTTTTATATTGAATAAGAGATTGAAGGACTATATTCATATATATATTCGAAAAGATGGCCAACATAAGATCATTTTTTTAAGGAAGAACTAGAGATGTGTGGATCATTATGGGTAAATGACAAACATTTTGGATATGCTCATATGGAATGTGGAAATGTTGAGGTTACTTCAAGTAAATTACAAAGAATATGGATATTGAAATGTTTATATGTTGTAGAATCCATTCAGATCAAATTATTATAGAAATGGCACTGAAATGATTAATGATATATTTTGAATGATCATGGAGGGAGATTAAACTATTATTATGTTTGTGAAGTTAATGAAATTATATGGGGATATTGTATCTTTTAATAGATATTTATAATATGATATTTATATACATATAATATCAAATGTAAATCCATTAAAATATAACTAGTTAATAATTAAATATGATCAAAATTATCAATCAGATTTAGTAATTTATAATGATATTGTGATTAATTCCAAAAGAATATAAAAATTTTGTTTATTCCATACAAGTTGAAAAGGAATGCAGTGTAGCTATATCAAATTATATAAGAAAAACAATATATTTTTGGATATGTATAGGATTATGTTATAAATATATTGGTAAAATTGAACTATAATACTACTCATATATGTAGAAGGATATTATGTATAGTGATTCTAAAATGAATTTTTATAATGATATGTGAATATAAATGTTGTGGTAAGTGTTCTATAATAATGAATATTTCTATAAGCATGGAAACTCACAAAATTTATTATTTTAAACAAAAAATTCAGATGATGTAAAATTTTTTGTTCATAAGAAAAAATCATATTTGGGGAAGAAAATAATTTATCAAATATTGGTTTATCCAAACTAAAAATATTCCTTGGTATACATAGATTTATTTAAACATGTATATAAAAAAGTACATATGACGAATATCATGATGGAAGATGTATTGAAGGAGGAACCAGAGGTCGAGGCTTAGTTTATTTAATTGTAAAAAATTATAAGATGAATATAAATAATAACATCGACTTGTTTCTATAAATGTGTATGTATAAAATTGTATAATATGGAGGTCATGTCTTTTGGAAAATGGATGATCCATATAGATTGTAATATCATTATAAATCCCTGTTTGATTTGAATGGAGGTTCATGTAAATGAGTCCACCATAATTACATAAAGCTTATAAATAATATTAGAAATATTATAAAAATCATATATTTGTGATCAAACTTTACAAATTATTGTTCACGATTGAAGAAGGTATTTCTATATGTATTGAAGATACATGACAGTAAAACATATAGAATTTCAAATGAAAATAGTTGAATTTGATTTATTTTTAATATAAAAACTCAATCAATTTAAGAATAATTAGAGTTAAAAAATTACAAAAAAATACAAAATGTTCCATATATATCATGGATAATGTGTTTCTACATAATAGGGTATTATCTCATGAGAAAATGTATACAAATGGATAACATAGAGAGAGATATATAATAGAATTAAATGGATGAATCAGAAAAAATAATACTATATAAAGATCAAATGTGTTGATGTTGAGAAGACTATAACATGCATTTCATGTTTATAGAGAGACTTCATGAACCAAAATTCCTTTTAACGAAATCCTAATCGATGTTAAAAATAAATTTTTAGATGATTTAGAAATTTTTGTTCATGGTATTGTATATTCCATAACAATAATCATCTAGATGCATACATTGAGAGTTTTTAATGAACATCCTTCTAGATGAAGAATGATATGTTTGAATTTTATATTGATTAATGTATGAGATACAATCATGTAGGAGGACATTCCATGATGAAGATTAAGAAATTTCTAGGAGACTGTTTGTTCCAATATATATAATTCTAATGAATATGGAAGAGTGTGTGATGATATATGAATATTATCAGTGATTTCATTCCATAAAAGGGATTTTTTTCATGGATATTATTTTTTAAAATCTTTATTTCTTTGTATCAACAATATGTAATTGAGTTTTATTTTAATCCAAATATTTTAAAAATACATACATTATTTTTTCATCAGATTATATACAATCATAAGGGAAAAGTGGTGTAGGAGAATTTTTAAGGATCCATACTTCTTAAATGATTATATAATTTCAATTAACATAGTGTAATTAATAATTATTATTTAATAATTATTGTTAATATATGTTAACCATGATTCACCTTTCCCTCCTCATAGTGAATAAATGATCCCCTCTGAATTTAAAAATATATTAGATGGAGAATAAATTTTTTTGATCAATAAATTTTCATTACTAATTATGTTTTACTATTTTCCATGTAGTGTATCATTAAATTTTTTTTATAAATTATATATCTAGATTATAATAATTTTAATCCCGTGAAGAATCATATATTAATGATTCTTGCTGATATAAACATGGTGGTTTAAAAAAACATTATAAATAAAAAGAAAGAATAATTTCATAATTAAGTGTTTTTATCATATGAGAAGAATAAAATAGGTGATCCAACACATTTTAATTTTAATATATTTTGTATTAACTCGATAAAATAAGATGAAAATTATCATATGAAAGTCTATTATTCTGGATGTGGTAGTATATGTATACTAAGATTGTTAAATATTCTAACTCAATAATCATGAGTTACATGAGAATTGTACATATTTATATTTTCATATATAAAGAATGATTTTTTTAAATTATTACATGAATAAGACTCAATAATTAACATATTACATTATTATCTATAAAATTATTTTGGAAATTTTATTTAATGATGTAAATATCTTACTGAACTAACTGAAGTCAATGAAGAAAACATATTACATTACCATGAAAATATCATCCTTATGGATGAATCGATACAAATTTTATTATATGTCAATATATTTATAATATTATTTTTATGATAATATACATGAACTAAATGTCACTATAAAATCAATTTCTTCCATTAATAATACTCTACTAATGAATAAGAAAAACATGGTAATGGAAAATCAACAGTACTTATAATAGAGGAATAAGAGTCATGATGAAATTTTTTAATGGAAAATGTTTAATATAGTTAAATGATGGAATATCATGATAATTAGAATAAAAAATTAAATAAAATGTTACATTAGTTTGAAATAATATTTACAAATTCATATAACACAGAAGGATAATCATAATATTATATGGAAAAAATTCCACTGTTGAAATTACATTTGGAATTCTTAATTATACATTTTTTAAATATAATGGATAAAAAACATGATATAATTTATTATTAAAAAACTGATTTTGTGGAATAGAAATATAATACATAACAATGATGTTTGTTTTTCATAGACACTTTTAATATGAAAAGTATAGTGTATAGTTGTAGATAAATATGATTGAATAAATAAATGAAGAAACTAAAATCATCTGTGATGGTAGAGGTAAAAAAATAAGAAGGTTGTAGTCCCCCAAGATGTATATATGGAAAAAGATATATTATCAAAGAATGATTTTTTTAGGATAATTTACTATCATTCAAAACTCAACATAATAGATTATTCCATGGAATTTTGGATACCATTAGTGTTGCATAAAAGTCAAATTCATTACTATAAATTGTTTTCATAATATTAATATTTATGAAATATATTGAAGTACAAAATTAATTATATTCAATGTGAATGAAATGGTTAAAAAACTATGTATACTCAACCATCAAAAACTAAAAAAAAATTGTTTACATCTATGTGATAATTATATTTTCAATTATTTTATAAAAATTTTAAATGAATTTGTGGTCATATTCATAACTCAAATTTATAATAATTTCAAAAATTGATACTGGTATAATTCTAAAAATATAAATTTAATGTAATGTGATCGTATTCATAACTCAAATTTATAAGTGGAATAAAATAATTAAACTGTATGATATTTTCGATATGGAGTTAAGAATAAAAAACACAAAATATAAATTGAATAATGATTGAGTTTTAAATAATTCCATTTAATAATATTGATTATGGGAATGTTAAGGGTGAATATATGATGATAAATGAAGAATAATGTGTGGCATCCAGGATGATAAAATATTAATATCCCCATTGATTGAAATAATTATCCATTATAATTCAATCTTATTATAAAACAATATTATAAGATATTATATATAAATTTGAGTTAATGGTAACATTATTATGGGCATCCCTAAATTGAAGCTTAACCTGATCATTTTATAATCATTATATGATGATGTAAAAAAGTCTTCATCGAAATAAATATTTTCATCAATGTGGATATACATGTCTCGGTAGTGTAACATTAATATACCTAGAATATGATGAGGAATATGGTGGTGAATATTTTATTGTTACGGAAAATCTATATAATTCATCTATTTTTCCATCCATGAGGTATATTTTTTATACATTCATATTCAGTATGAAATAATAACTTCAAATGAAAAGTTATAAAATTAATTTTTCATTAAAATGTAATAATTATCTTGAAAAAAGTGAAAACCAACATTCAATTCATGATATTTGTTGATATAATTGATTTTATAGATAACTAAATCAATGTTAAATAAAAATATTTTGAACATTTCTATAAAAACATTTTTATAAAAGTTACCATCACATTGTAATTTTTAAGAAAAACATTAATACCATCATTAATCAATCATGATTTCCAAAATGGTAATGGATGATATATTCATAGAATGAATTGGAATTGGGATTATTTATAAAATAAATATTTTGATAAACTTCTCTAAAAGAACAAAATAAGAATCTTAATTTAATGTATATAATTGGTTAAATGATAAGAATATGTTTAATAAATAAACATTTCTCACCCAATTATTTTAGTGTGGGTGTGTTATTTTATATATTTAAGGAAAGATAAAATATTTCATAACATAAATCTCATAGAATAATGAGATAAAAGAGATATTTTCTTTATTATAAAAAAGTTGATTGGAAACTAATTAACTATAAAAAATATAATATTGAAAAAAATCCACTAGGGTTGAATGATGTTCCCCTCGAAAGATATTGATAATAATTTGTATTTATTTTAAATTAATTGTACTAATTTGAATAATTATGTCAGAGGAGATTATGATTTCTATAATTTTTTTATAAAATTATATGATTTATAAGTACATAATAAATAAGGATGCCATTTATAAAATATGAATATTATAATATAGAAGATGATTTGGAAGAAAAGTATATATATGAAAATTCTGAAAGTCCATAAAAAGAATGTAGTTTGGATAGAAGAACTATTAGGAGAAGGATCTGATAGATTCAATATATATTTTTAGAATGTGTTTTAATGCAATGAATTAAATTTTAGGTTAGTGTTATGTATGGATAATGTATAAGTAAATAGAAATGTTTATACTCAAAAGAATGTTTTCACATATGATTATGAGGGAAATAATAATTATTGACATATGAAATGTGTTAATGGATGAAAATATAGAATTATCATCATATTATAATGAATATATGAATACAAGTAGATAGGTAGAATAAATTCTATGATGTATATATTGAATATTGTCCATTGATGCATCTAAACATAGAGGTAAAATCCCACGATTAGAATAAAAAAAATAATTTATGGTGATCTGATGAAAAAACACACTATATAATTAATAATTTTCTAGTAAATCATTTCAATAGAGTGTAGAATGAGGTTCTTCAATAGATATTGAACTTTAATAAAGTGAAAAATTACTGCAAATATATATAACAAAGTATATTGATTTATATATTGACAATTATTCTATAAAATAATTGATAATAAAAAACTAAATATATATTTTAACTTATCAATAAGATTACTAAAAGTGTTTTAATTATGATCATTGAATATAACCAATATGGTATGTGAAGTATAATTTTGAATGTATTGCAAAGAAAATAAACCCACTCCATTGATGATTTTAGAGGACTATTTTCTATGATTAAAAAAAAATTCATCATAAGAAGATCAAACTTCCTAAAGATCTTCTATGATCCTATCTGAAATGGTGGGATGAAAAAATATGAATTATTCAACAAATATTTTACTATTATATCAATTTTTTGTATATACAATAAGTTAAATCGCTACAAGATACATTTTATAAAGAATTAACTATAGTCTAATGAATAGTTGATTAGAAGTGAAAAAAGTGAATGAATAATATGAACCATGAAGTATATATTAGTTTAGATAAGTGAAAGGTGTGAACTTCGAATACTAGATGCCCTGTAGATCCGATTTAATATGAGAAAACATGATGGGAAGAAGTGGTAATGATTATATTTTGAATTTATTATTATTACAATATATGGAATTTTTAAAAATCACATGTATAATTTTGATGAATGTTCAAAATATTAATATATTCTATAGATTATTTTATTAAAAGGTATTATCATATGAATTAAACTGATTATAAAGGATGAAAATGTTTCAAAATATTATGAATTAACATCACGTTTTTGTAAAGTCCCGGGTTATGATGTTGATAATATTTTTAATCAATAATCAAAAATCATGTAATAATGTTTTGGAATCATTATTTTTTAGAAAGTATTAAGGATTATTGATATTTGTTTCATGGTAACTCAATTGAATATGTGTCCATCCAATTTATTTAGTGGTTATAAAGTTAATCAACATATGGATGATATGAGTTGGAAAATGAGAATACTACCTATATGTACACCATATAATTTTGATAAGTGGTTCAATATATATAATTAAGCAACTTAGATGAAATATAGAAATGTATAGAACTGTAGGAGATGTTGAATATAATGGAGAAAAACAACAGACCAAATAATTCAATTAGAAGAATATATGGTATATAGTGTATAATATACACAATTTTTTTTAAATATATTTTTTTGTATAATTACAAGAATATATGTATGTATTCAGAACCATTATATCATTTCAATAGTTAAAATATTTTAATTATTGATTTTCATGTCACTGATGGTTCTAGAAGTAAATTATTTTAAATAGATATAATAGTATTTTTAAATGTTCATTATTATAGAAGCTGATATATATGGATGAATTTGATGTTGAACACAATTTGATATACAAGAATGTTGAATAACTATCAATGAGGATGTCTAAAGAAATTACATGAATACTATTGGTTACATTAAAAATAACACCAACGATTACATATTTGTATTTGATCCATGAAATGAATCAATGGTTATTACTTCAAATGCCACTTTTAATCTATTACAGATATTATAGTTTATAATACATGTTTATGTTTATAACAAAAAATTAAAGGATTACATATTATGATTAGTGTTTTTACTAATGTCTTTTAATCCAAATTACCAATGCTTAATTAAACATTTCCACTAAAACAAACTATAGAGACCCAAACATTCCATACATATAATTTTAAAAATTAATTTATGAATATTCATTTAATTACATATAAAAATACAGGAGGACTATAAATATTATGCGACTTAGGAAACATGGATACAAAAAAGTCTCACAAGTGAACTAGATCAACTCTAACTATGATATTATTAAATAAAACCCTTTAGAAAATATTATACATAATATAAATAATCATATCTTATGGAATGTAAACATAATAAATAGTGAGATTAGATTATCACTAATGGTTAATATGCTAGATATCGAGGAAAAAATTTGAACTACATGAGATTCAGTGTATGACATAATGATCATAGCATTTGAAAATCAAACACTTTATACCAAAAATAATAATATTGATCAATGTTATATATCAGGTACGTTCATAAGTAATGAATTATAAGGGAATCAAATAAAATAGGCCATGATAGATCAATATTGGAATAAGATATAAAATTGTGTTTTTCACATAAAAATATTTTTTTTTCATCTCTAGTTAGGGATCACATTGAATACTATCACCATGGACTGGGTTAAATCCTCAAACTATAATAGAGGTAATGGTTCACCCAAAATACTATTTTACTTGATAGTGTCATTTATGAAAAAGGATTAATCAACACTATAGCCCTATTATCTCATGAGATATCAATATTTACCTGTTTAAATTGAGGGATATATGATTCTAGGTCCACCTATCACATGATGAAAATAATATAAATTTGTTAAATAAGATCATAAATTATAAATAAATTCATATCCTATTAAAATGACATGGTTTTCATAATATTTTAATAATAGAGTAACCCTTGAAAGAGAAATGGTTTTTATAATCATTCAATAAATTCATAAATGAAAAACCAATGGAAAAATAATAATATACACCAATAAATATTCATAATATTCATAAATAATTAACATATTGAATAAGTATTTTTTCCTCGGATCATATCCCCAATATAAGTTTAGGAAACATCAATGGACACCACATTAACTGAAACATACCTTTAAAAGATCACATTAAATATTTCTTGAAGAAAATAACAATTGCTTTATGAAATGACATATTAAAAATATAAAAATTTCCATGTGATTTATGAAAATTTATCATTGAAAAAAATTGTATTCTATTAATAGAATAATAAAATCATTTTTAGTAATCATGATATGACATTTCATTAATGACATCTATGTTAAATGACAATATTCCTTTTACACTCTTATTATAAAACTAAAAAAGAAGCTTTCTCAAAAAATTACACGATGATTGCATTTCAATATTCTTATAAAAGGTAAATAATGGGAATAAATTAAATTAAAAAATTAATAAATAACAGTTTAAAATTCTAGAATATTTTTTAATGAATATATGGACATTAATGTGGTAGAATCTTATACTAAAAAAAATAAATAATGTCATTTTTCATTAAAAATATTATTTTTCTATATTGAGTTCACAAATTGATGAAAATAAAAAATTATTGACATTAAATAATTTAACAAGTGTAAAATAATGTTAATGAGTTTATTGAATGTTAGTAATAAATTTGATCATCTGAAGCATAATCAAACAAAATCATCATGAACAATTAGATTGTATCAGAAACCCCTACCACATCTGTAATATTTTATTTTAAATATAAATGAATGAAATTATGATATATTAATATATAATACCCCACAAAATCCACAATATGAATCATATAAAAATATAACTGAATTATATTTTCTTTATAAAATATATAAGTGGAGAAAATGTCTTGTCCCTCAAAGATATTAACGTTAGAAGAAATTCTATTTCCCCATGTTGGGAAATTCATCGTACACATTCAAAAAACTATATAATAAATGTAATTATATTATATGTAAATTCTAAAACCATATAAAAATATATATTACTATATATGTTTCACTTATAACCTTATATCACTCGTTTATTATCAAATTCATTATTAAAATAACTAATTCTGGTAACAGCTGCATTGTTTTCCATGTATGTTTTTGTTTGGTATATTGGGAACTTAAAATTTTATAATGGATCAATATTATCAATATTGTATATCATCATATAAATATAACATGATATCGGTTTATAAATATTCATAGTCATTAATTAATTTATATATGATATAATAAATGACGTCATTCCTAGAGAGAGTATGATATAGAATTAAATAGATGTAGTGTCTATTTTAATGAAGGTTATTATAGAATAGTTTTTAATTAAAATAAAGAATTAAAATATAATTTTTTATATTTTTTTATCATATTTATTTTCAAAATATTTAATTATTACATTCAATTATAAAATAAATTGAAAAAAGGATCAGATAACCTCATGGAGGTTGTAGTTATCCTAAATACACAATCAATGAAAACATTTTTTTATAAACATGGATGGTATGAAGTTATATGTGGTATTATAACCATAGTATTATAATTAAATCTTATATATCCTTGATAAAAATTTCATAGTTAATTATCTCCTTTCATGACTGGAGGTAATGGGAAATGAATTACATCAGTTCATGAGGTTCTAGTTTTTCATACCAATGATCAATACTTTAATTTCCTATTTTATTTAAGATGAAATTGATATGGGTTATAAAATTAATTTAATAAAAAATCAGTGTATCTTATATACTTTATTATTATTTTATAATAATTTTATAATCATTTATATAGGTAATAGATGAAATAAAAACAAAACTCTAGGAAAAAACTGGTCCTTTTCCTCTGATAATCTTATTGGGTTTATGTATAATATATTTATATGTTGGATTTTTGATCAAATTAGGGACAATATTTTATGGGGAGTATTATAATGATTTTTTGGGTATATATTAACCTTTAAATATGGTTCTAGAATAAGAGATTTGATAAGAGATAATGTTCCCTTTATTAATGATGGGAGGCGACTCACTTGTAAATTCACTAAATTAATTCATCATTATACATTCTGAAAAAAATAATTCAAATGGAAATATATACTATATATTGTCAGGATAAAACCAAAATAATGATAAATTATTTCAAATATTATTGTTTAATTGTAAAACAGACCCCTATCATTTTGATTAAACCCAAGTAAACATGTTTTAACCATAATAACTGTAATTGGTTTTTTAATATTTTAACTACTCCCTATGACTAAAAATAACATTGAAAATATTACATAATTATTATTTTTATTTATAGTATGGAATCCATTTTCTTATATTCAATTTAAATAAGTGGTAAAATTAAATTTAATATTAATCCTGCAATTGTTGTGAAATGTGGTTTCCCCAAAAAAATGATTTCATAAGTATTAAAAGTTATAATATAGTTAATAATCATAGTATCAATTAAATTATCATAAATTATATGTAAAGACCCGGAAAATTCAAGGAAATTTTTTTCTTAAATACTTTGGAATTTTTCGAGTCTGTGGATTCTGACGACACTTGATTCCGAGGCCCGGTGCGCCCGGAATAAATTTCCGAATTTTATCTCGGGTATGTTTAGTAAGAAACAAGTTGGTTTTTCTATCTTTCGAACCAGTGCTCGGAATTAAAATCCAAGGGCACCGATGAACTCGTAGCACCGGTAATTACTTAAGGGGACCTTTACCGCAGTTGCGTTTTAAGCAGGTTGAGATTTATTATTTGGGGAATTAGTTTAAAATAAATAAAATTGTTAGAACAATTTTATTTTATATCTATGGTGGTTATATCCTACATGGGGGATTTAGGGGTGGTACCCACAACCACTTAACTACCCATGTGTAGATATTTGTGAGGTGGGGCCCACACGAGACCCAACCTTTCACCTCCCCCTAAACTCCTTAAACCACCTTCATTATTTTGTTAACTCCTATTTAATTGTTTAACCTTTCCTCTCCCTCTCCCCCTCTTTAACTCTTGCCAACATACCTTAATTAATGAATGGAACCTCTTCATTTAATAAATTAAGTGTTTGAATGTTTAGATTTTAAATGGATTGTGTTAATAAAATAATAGTAGTAGCTTATTATTTTATTTTGGGGGGAGCTTTCGTTGTGTGAAGGGAGAGAGCTCTTGAGAGAATAGTTTCCTTCTCTAGTGAAGAACGATGTTTCCTTCGATGAAGAACGTCGGTTCCATGAAGAACGTCGACACACCTTCCTTCCTCTTCTCCACGACAAGTGATGAGACATCACTTCCTCCTCGGGCGCACTCCGACGTCATCTTCTAATCCTCACCCCGCGACGCCGTCTTCCGCGAAGCCCGACATACGACATCAATTATCGAGGTAGGGGAATTTGTATATTTTTGTATCTGTGATTATTCCCTCGAGAATGGGCGTTATTTTATGATAAACTATGGTTAGATCCTCTAATGCGGAGGGCACGGGCTAACGAATAAGTCCGGAACCTCCGCTAATTGTTCGTTTGTGTGCGGATTGACGGGCAACAACGAAATGGGACCACAACGATGGTTAGAAGCCTTTGTAGAAAAGTTCGGGACCCGAGATGACCGCCAGCGTAGACGAAAGCTAAAATGGACCACCGCAGTAACTCCGGTGGCCCGCGGAACCACGTGGCGGCGCGGGTCGCCGGTGCGGCAGCGCCGAAGACCAGAGGCGGAGGCACCACAGTGCGCCGCCGGAGAATATCGGCTGCGAAAACAGCCGCGGCGGCGATGCAGTGGATCCTGCGGCCGCGCGGGATCCGGGAAGACTGGGACGGCGCCAGCTAGCGCCGTCGGTTCCAAATTAACGGGGGGTCGCGCCTTTCCCCCCGCTCCGTGTAACTACTTAGCCAGTCTGGCCGAGCTGCGGCCGGCCATGCCCTACCGGGCCGGACTTGGACCCGGGTCGGGTCGACCCGGTTCGGGCCGACCAAGGGGTTGGGCTGGGTCGGACCGGGCCCAGACCCCCCTTTTTCGGACCGTTTCTGGTTAAATGAACATTTCTTGAGCTATGGACCTCTAATCGATGCACCGTCAGTTACATAGCATTACTTGGATCGAGGTAGTTGTTTCGGTATATTAAACTCAAGGTTTTGGAGAAGTTTTGGTATGGCCACGTTGGTTCGAACCTGAAACCAACCAGGCCCTCAGAGCGGAAACACTTATAACTTAAGAACCGAACGTCCGATTGAAGTGCCATCAACTACGTTGGATTACACTTGACGAGACAGTTCTTTTGGAATAATCTATGTGGGATTCTGATGATATTGGAGTATGGTCAGGTTGGTTTTAGCTTAAAAACCAATCGGGCCCCTGGAACGGAAAAACTAATAACTCATAGACCGAGTGTCCGATTGACGCGCCGTCTGTTTCATTGAGACCCCTATGAAGAGGCGGTCCTTTATGTTACATCTACATGAGACTTATTGACACTTGGAAGTGAAGACCAGTAGCTCATGGAGCGAACCCTCCCGGAGACAAGCGTTTGGTGTGCGGAGACCTAGTAGTTGTAGACCTGACGACTGCTTGAACGATTCGACTCATAGTGATTCGATTAGCCCAGTGGATGGAGTGCCTGATATTTGGTGGTAGACCCATGGCAGACGGAGCCCCTGGTAGTTGGCAGTAGACCCACGGTACTCGACAGGAGGAGTACCTCTATAGGCTATTAGGGGGAGCGCCCGGTATTTGGCGGCAGACCCACTACGGATGGAGCGCCCGGTATTTGGCAGCAGACCCACGGTACTCGACAGGAGGAGTACCTCAGCAGTTGTGGTTTCGATAATGAAAATCCTGGTTTGATCTGAGTCAATGACCTTTGTGTTTTCCTTCATGATTGAGATGGGTTACTTGATAACTTAGGTATATATATGGGAATATACCTAAGTAAAGGTTATCTGTTGAGATATTTCTTTGTGGTTTATCCTTTTTGGATTTAGTGAGACCTTTAGGGTCTCGGGGTCCCTACTGAGTATTGTTATACTCACCCCTGCACGGGCTACGCCCGCACCTCATTGTGTTGGTTGCAGACGATGGACAACACTGATCGTGGTTGAGGCTTGTAGAGATGGATGGTACCTGGAGGTGGACTTCATGATGAGACGGTACCCAGAGGTGACATACGGACGTAGAGAGATGAGGTGGCCATCTGTACCTACCCTTCAGGTAGGAACTCCGGAGGACGATCCATGAGCAGCTTTACACCTTCCTGCTGTTTTGTCTTTTCTTTTTACTTTACTGTTGGGTTTGTATTTCTGACCCCTTTACTTTCCAGCACATCTTTTGTTATATAGTGTTTACTTAGTGTTTTCTTCCACTTTTACTCTGGTTGTGTGTGTGTTTACGTTTAATAAAGGCAATTCCTTCCAAGTTATAGGGATTTCACCTTTGGTGCAAGTTGCTAGCCCCTGGCCTATGGAAGGCGGGCTTGGGGTAGTTTTGACATGGGCCCTAGGGGATGGGTCGTGAAAAATTGGTATTAGAGGAGTCGGTTCTACCCCATAACTTAGGACTTTGATATTTTATTTTCTATGAAGAAATAGTGTTAAGCATACTGAGTGTGGTTTTCAGTTCAGGGAGACCAGTGTTGGTGCGGCGGGCGACGTATCCATACACCAGGACCCTGACTTCTGATTTCTGACTCAGTGCACGAAAACACTGATTGCGTGTGTGTTTCCAATTTTTTTTAAGACAACTCAAACTAAGTCATCTCAAACTAGGTCAACTCACTAGGTATAGTCTTTTGACCGTGTCACATCTGTTTCTTTCAGGATGCCTCCCCGCGGACGACCAGCCAGAGCCCCGAGAGTTGTACGTATTGATAGCCCACCGAGTGACGAAGCCTCAGTACAGGGCCTACTCCCAGTTGAGGCGCCAGCGGAGGCACCCGTGGTACTATTTTCCATTGGGCCACCGATGCCACCAGCCCCAGCATCAGGTGATGCACGCCGCTTGAGCGCGCTGCACGAGTTCCAGTGCTAGAGGCCACCCAGGTTCCAGGGAGAGACGGACCCACAAGGTGCTGAGGATTGGCTGGAGGCTGTGGTGAGAGTCTTCAGGCTAGTAGGTACACCAGCAAACTTTATGGTGATCCTTGCTGCCAGCCTCCTTCAGAAAGAAGCAGGAGGATGGTGGAGCTTGATGCTCCAGATGCATGACGAGGCGTAACTTCTATGGGCAGACTTCGAGAGCCTGTTTCGGGTGGATTTTGTACCAGCCACCCTTCAAGTGGTGCAGATACAGGAGGTACTTCAATTGTAGCAGGGCAGCATGAGTGTAGCTCAGTACTCAGGGAGGTTCACAGATCTCTCGCACTGCTCCACTGATATGGTATGAGACCCGTTCTTCAGTGACCAGACCTTCAAGCAGGGACTTAGGAGAGAGATCAGAGCTTTAGTTATCTCCCACAACATTCTGACACAGACGGGAGTGTTGGAGCAAGCCTTTCTAGTGGAGAGTTTCCTTGCTGAGCAATCTCCAGTAGCAGGACCCACCACTAGTCGACTTATAGCGGAGTCTTCTGTAGCTGACAGTAGACAAACGACACAGGGGTCCAAGAGGACCAGACCCACCGGTGGCCGACTGCACGACTCAGGTTCAATTGTGCAGGGAAACCAGAGTGGAGACAGAGCCAGTTGTGCCAGGAGCGAGCAGTGTTACTCCTGCGGCGGGTTTGGTCACATGGCACGTGACTGTCCGACCCGCCATACAGACGATCAACAGATAGATGAAGGACCTCCTAGGCAGAGGTAGAGGTTCGATCAAGGAGAACCCCAAGGAGTAGGCGATCGTGGCAGAGGAGCTGGCCATGCAGCTGGTGGTGGACGACGCTTCGAGGTGTTTCCACCACCACCACCAAGTGGACCACCCTGACCGTAGTGAACAGGTGGACATGGGAGAGCACAGCTTCAGGGAGCTAAAGCATGCAACTATGGAGATCCAGAAGCAGGTGGACAGGAGCGGGACTTGTTCTAGGAATGGAGTCCTTTGTTCTTGGTGCTTCTAGTTTCCATGTTGTTGTTGTTGTTGTTTGTGGTTGTTGTGTGTCTTTGTACTTGAGCTGCAATAATAAAAGACACTTATCCTTGTGACGTTTTCTTTCCTTCCTTTTTGTGTGGTTGATACTGAGAGGTTACGGTTAAAACTATTGACTTGACCCTCACTTTTGAGATTCCTACTGGAGGAGACCCAGTGACCACACACTGATGCCGACATTGTGACTCAACCCTTGGAGGCGAGAGTGACGGCTGGATCTCTTGGTAGTAGAATCAAGGCCTTACGATGTCGTCCATAGCGTGAATGTATCATTCATGTCAGAATTGACTATATTAGGCAATGGGAATGGTTCATCCAAAGGATGAGACTGGGTTTCTCTTTTTGGAAAAGGAGAAATCTTAGCAGCTCTTACAGATCGTAGGCAAAGAAGGGTGATCGTCGACCAACATACCAAGTCGTCTAACTTTCTACCAACCAGATATGGTACGAGCTACGATGGAGAAGGTGCAGATCATCCAGGAGCGGATGAAGACTGCACAGGGCAAGCATATATCCTATACTGATAGAAGACGGAGACCAATGGAGTTCGAGGATGGCGACCGCATCTTTATACGAGTCTCACCTTGACGAAGTCTACGGAGATGTGGCCGAGGCGGCAAGTTATCTCTGAGGTTCATCAGACCTTTCCAAGTCCTCATTAGGGTAGGTGAGGTGGCTTACCGCTTGGCCCTTCTACCTCAATTGCACCGAGTGCACGATGTCATCCATGTATCTCAGCTGAAGAGATACGTGCACGACCCAACCCACATCATTGATCATGGGGAGCTGGACATCGATGACAGGGCTACATCCATGGAGGTCCCGGTGGAGATCGAGGATCAACAGGAGCGGGTCCTACATGGATGGTCGATTCCTCTGGTGCACATTCTTTGGTAGCATGGGATCCTCCAGAAGAGCACTTGGGAATGAGAGGCTCAGATGCGTGCACAATACTCTCATTTGTTTCCCTAGTTTATGTTGTAGCTTTACGAGGACGTAAAGCCCTGAGGTGCGAGTAATGTAAAGACCCAGAAATTTCAAGGAAATTTTTTTCTTAAATATTTTCGAATTTTAAAAGTCTGTGGCTTCTGAAGGCACTTGATTCCGAGGCCCGGTGTGCCCAGAATCAATTTCTGAAGTTTAGCTCGGGTACGTTTAGTAAATGAACGAGTGAGTTTTTCTATCTTTTGAACCGGTGCTCGGAATTGAAATCCGAGGGCACTGATGAACTCGCAGCGCCCGTAATTGCGTAAGGGGATATTTACCGTAGTTTCATTTTAAGCAGGTTGAGATTTATTATTTGGGGAATTAGTTTAAAATAAATAAAATTGTTAGAACAATTTTATTTTATATCTATGGTGGTTATATCCTACACGGGGGAGTTAAGGGTGGGACCCAAAACCACCTAACTACCCATGTGTGGATATTTGTGAGGTGGGGCCCACACGATCCCCAACCTTTTACCTCCCCCTAAACTCCTTAAACCCCCCTTCATTATTTTGTTAACTCCTATTTAATTGTGTAACATTTCCTCTCCCTCTCCCCCTCTTTAACTCTTGACAACATACCTTAATGAATGAATGGAACCTCTTCATTTAATTAATTAAGTGTTGGAATGTTTGAATTTTAAATGGCTTGTGTTAATAAAATAATAGGAGTAGCTTATTATTTTATTTTGGGGGGAGCTTTTGTTGTGTGAAGGGAGAGATCTCTTGAGAGAATAGTTTCATTCTCTGACAAAGAACGAGGTTTTCGTCGACGAAGAAGGCCAGTTCCACAAAGAACGACGACGCACCTCCCTTCCTCTTCTCTACGACAAGTGAGGAGACGTTGCTTCCTCCTTGGGTGCACTCCAACGTCATCTTCTAATCCTCACCCTGCGACGCCGTCTTCCGCGACGCCTGACGTACGACATCAATTATCGAGGTAGGGGAATTTGTATATTTTTGTATGTGTGATTATTCCCTTGATCATGGGTGTTCTTTTATGATAAACTATGGTTAGAGCCTCTAACGCGGAGGACATGGGCTAATGAACAAGTCTGAACCCTTCACTGATTGTTCATTTGTCCGCGGATTGACGGGCGATGACGAAATGGAACCACAATGGCAGTTAGAACCCTTCACAGTAAAGTTCGGGACCCGAGATGACCTCCAGCGCACACAGAAGCTAAAATGGAACACTGTAGCAACTCCGGTGGCCTGCATAACCTCGTGGCGGTGTCGACGACCAGAGGTAGCAGCCAGCTGCGGCCGGCCTCTTGGAGGCGGCGACGCCCTAGCGCGCCGCCGGTTGCAAATTAGCGGGGGGCCGCACCTTTCCCCTCGCTCCGCGTAACTGCCCGGCCAGGCTGGCCGAGCTGTGGCCGGTCGCGGACCGGGCCACCTGGAGCCAGGCCAGGCCACGCCCAACTGGGCCGGACCCATACCCGGGTTGGGTCGACCCGGTTCGGGCCGACCTATGGTGGGTTGGGCCGAGTCAGACCGGGCCCAGACCCCCCCTTTTTCGAACCATTTTTGGTTAAACAGACATATCTTGAGCTACAAAACTCTGATCGACACAAAGTTAGTTTCATAAGATTCCTTGGATCGAGACGGTCGTTTTGGTATATTACACTTAAGGTTTTGGCTATGTTTTGGTATGGACAGGTTGGTTCGATCCTGAAACCAACCGGGCCCTCAGAGCAGAAACACTTATAACTTAAAAACCGGACGTCCGATTGAAGTGACGTCAACTACGTTGGATTCCTTTTGATGAGACAGTTATTTTGGAATAATCTAAGTGGGATTTGGATGATATTTCAGCATGGTCAGGTTGGTTTTAGCTTAAAAACCAACCGGGCCCCTAGAACGGAATAACTAATAACTCACAGACCGGGCGTCTGATTGACGCGCCGTCTGTTGCGTTGAGACCCCTATGACGAGGAAGTCCTTTGTGTTACTTCTACATGAGACTTCGTGACACTTGGAAGTAACGACCATTAGCTCGTGGAACGGACCCTCCTAGAGACGAGCGTACGGAGATCAGAGACCTAGTAGCTGTAGACCAGACGACTGCTTGACCGATTTGACTCAGAGTGATTCGATTAGCCCAGTGGACGGAGTGCCTGATATTTAGTGGTAGACCCACGGTGGATGTAGCACCTGGTAGTTGGAAGCAGACCCACGGTACTCGACAGGAGGAGTACCTCTGTAGGCTATTAGGGGGAGCACCCGGTATTTGGCGGCATATCCACTGCGGACGGAGCACCCGGTATTTGGCAGCAGACCTGTGGTACTCGACAGGAGGAGTACCTTAGCAGTATAAGGTTAGTGAGTAGCGCCTCAGAGTCATGACAGGGCCACTGTACTCGACAGAGGAGTAGTTCTCCAGCATTTGTGGTTTTGGTAATGAAAATCTTGGTTTGAGCTGTGTCAATGACCTTTGTGTTTTCCTCATGATTGGGATGGGTTACTTGATAACTTAGGTATATGTATGGGCATATACCAAAGTAAAGGTTATCTGTTGAGATCTTTCTTTTTGGTTTATCCTTTTTGTATTTAGTGAGACCTTTTGGGTCTTGGGGTCCCTACTAAGTATTTTTATACTCCCCCCTGCACGGTCTATGCCCACACCTCGTTGTGTTGGTTGCAGACGACGGACAACACTGATCGTGGTTAAGGTTTGTAGATCTGGATGGTACCCGGAGGTGGAATTCACGACGAGACGGTACCCGGAGGTGACAGACAGACATAGAGAGCTGAGGTGGCCATCTGTACCTACCCTTCAGGTAGGAACTTCAGAGGAAGATCTATGAGCAGCTTGACACCTTTCTTTTGTTTTGTCTTTTCCTTATACTTTACTGTTGGGATTGTATTTTTGGCCCATTTACTTTCCATCACATATTTTGTTATATAGTGTTTACTTAGTGTTTTCTTCCACTTATACTTTGGTTATGTGTGTGTTTATGTTTAATAAAGGTAATGCCTTCCCAGTTATAGGGATTACGCCTTTGGTGCTAGTCGCCAGCCCCTGGCCTATGGAAGGCAGGTTTGGCGTAGTTACAACACGAGCCTTGGGGGACGGGTTGTGACATTAGATTAATTATAATATAATTAATCTTATTTTAAATATTTTTTTTAAAAGTAACATTATAGTTCCTTTAAATGAAATTGAAGTGATGTATGAATTTATTATTTTTCAATATTAAAGGAAGAATTAATATTTTCATTAATTATAAAAAACCCAAAGAATAGTTTCAAAAGATTATATTATAATTTTTAAATTTTTAATATACGTGTTTAAAAATTGGAAACATCTAATTTCCAAATATGTTCACAAAATGTGATGAAACCATAATTTAGAAAATTCCATCATAATGCTTGAAACGATTTTTTTCATATCGTAAGAGTAGAAAAAATTTTAGATGAATTATAAGAAATATTATTTTATACCTAATATATTTATTTAATTAATATCCATTACCCTTGGTGATGAATTTTATATATTTTTAGGAACTCATTTTTTAGAAAAAAACAATTCTTTTATTTCCATGTGATATTAATTTTCATTTCCATTCAATTGAAAATAAATGAATTTATTAAATACCCGTGTAAGTAGCATAAATGTAATAATTTTTTAATTATTATTATTACCCACCATTTGTATTTTAATTTTATAATGGAATAATTATTATATATCACTTGTTCTGGGTGCTTAAGGTAGCACAATCTGTCAAAAAAAACATTATTTATTTGGAGACAAATTATATTTCAAAAAATATCAAGATATTTTTTTCTACACACATTCAAAATATTATCTCCATACATTGTGTTTCACATTGATACAAATAACTAGGGATACATATTCATCATCATAACATCATATTCCCATATAAATTATTCATGTATTTTGTTTTACCACAAACCATTGATTTATTGAGTACCCTTGTTTCAATGTTCTTTTTCTCGGTGATGTATAATGTAATGAACCTACTTGAATACCTTGGTAATAAGATAACCTAATTGGAACTAAAAATGCTTGAAAGGAGTTCTCGATCCCCCCAAGTTGTTCACTAGAAACTGGAATAAAAAATGTACATTGTAATGAGTTCTCCATAATAAATTTAAAGGAATTATAATGAAGTTAGTATGCATAAATGAAAAACACAAAATTAAGAACTGTAATAGAAGTCAAATGACTTATACATCCCAAAATACTAAAAAAATTACAAAAAATATAAAACCAACCATGTTCCAGGGTACACAACACTCTAATCCCAAGGTTAAATATCTAGAATCACAATGATGTGGTGGTTTAACCCTTCTCATACATGTAATGATATAATCTACAAACACCCAAGAAAACAAGTTAGGTGTGAGTTAAATTCCGAGTAGGGTATCACCAAGGATTTTATAATATGATGCCAACATTTAACTAACCTGAAAAAATGTCTACTTTGTAATTAACAAGCATTCCATTTCAAAATAATATTTACACAAATCATTGTTTACATATGAAGATACATTAACAAATGGATTAATAATAATTTTATATAAAACAACAGATTATATGAATTCATAATTCATATAAAATGGTTTATAATAATAAATTTCAAATATTTCGTGTAAAAAAAGATATCTACACGGTCATATAAATAAATATATAATTTTTCTAGGCCACAGTACTCCATCACACCAATGTTGGCACGGAACTGTGTATATATACATATAATCATCACAATGGTTAATATTCCTTCATCACAATCCTATCAGGGATATGGAATGCTTTATTTATGATTTTGAACATTGTATATCATAGAGTGATTTCCGAATAACCCACTAATTACGTAGTTTTTCATTTTCTATAATAGGAAAACAATGATGGAAAATTTATTTTATGTCATATCATAATAAAGTTCATCATATTTTTCAATTTCACATATGTAAACTTTCTATTTAAAACCCATAATATATCCATTTACCAAGGATAAAACCATATGGTTTCTATCAAAACCATTTGAATCCAATTTTCCCAATTACATCATTCAAATAAATTTTATCAAATGAATTTTACAAATTTTAATTCAAAAACTTAATTTTCAATATTTCTCATCAATCCAATGTCATAATTTACATTAATTTTTTTAAATTTTCTAAAATTTTAAAAATTTTGAAAAAAACCCCAATTCAATTGAAGGGGGTGGGGTCCAAATTTACTTCCAAATAAAATCAAAATACCCCAATACAATTTAATTTGGATTTTAATCAACCCATTGAATGATATTTATCATATAATTGATTTTAAATAAATAGTTTATTTTAAATCATGAAATATATGGTTATATATAACTTGTTTGTCACAAAAAAACCACCAAAATCACAATATCGGGACATCAAAATGCTAATACCTAATAAAAAATCTTAAACCATGATATTTGGAAACAAGGATCAATGAATAAAACAATGGTATGATATTAAAAATAGTGAGGTTTATATACTCCAACTAATAAAGATTTCTATAAAACCATAGTGAGGAAAGAACATAGAGAGGGAGGATGAGAATTATAAGAGGATACATGCAGTTTGGATATCAAACATCATTCTCTATTATTCAATATACTTATTTAATGGTGTAGTGGGACTATAGTCATGACTAGGGTTCACCCAGGGTAGAAGAAACCGTATGATGTTGGGATATGTTAGGTGGGATACTAAATTAGAGGTTTTCGTATTTTAAAAATAAATTTTAATAATAAATAAATCTTGTATGTGGTATCATGGGATGGTCCATGGGGATAGAAAAATTGTGTGCCCTGGTCCTTCACCCCTTTTTCTCATGGTTAATGGTTTCTATTATGTGGGTTCATGTTTTTCCATACTAGGAAGAAACTTTGAAACACTACACTCTCTTAGTTAGCATTGCTTTTACTAATAAGAAAAAATGTATGGGATGACCTTGCTTCATCCCTACACTACCAAAAAGCATCTATACAATTCATAATTTAAACCTAAAAATTGAAAATGAAACCCACCAAAATCATGATAAAAATCGGTGTTTATGAATACAAAAACCTAGTAAAAGGATGATTCAACCCCCCCCCCCCCACAAAAGAAACATTCCATCCCCTGAAATCCTATGATGAATATTCTATACCAACTAGATGAGGAATAAAATATATCATCAATTCCTACCTCTCCCATGTATCATGAGAATCAGAATCGTGTTTCAATATTACTCGAACCAAAAGTACCATCCTCCCACATAACACATTTGATTCAGAATAAACTATAATGAATGGATTCTCAGTCATGGATAAATTAGTTTCAACCTCATGATCACTCAATATAAAAATAGAAAATGTATCTGAATGATAATTTTGGAGGTTTGATACATGGAGAAAATTATTTATTGACTTCATCAACACAATTTTAGCTAAATGATAACACACTTTCCGTACCACATCAAAAACCTCCAAACATCCCACAAAAGTATGAGAAATTTTCTTATGCCTCCCAAGTTGTTAATAACACAAATGAGGTGAAAAATTTCTAAATAAATTGTCACCAAATAAAAATTTCAATGGTTTATAATTTTCATAAACATAGGACTTATAACACATATATTTTATCAAAATCTAGTATGAATTAAATAAATACATTCTTCCATTTCTGGAACTGGGGTTGAACATTACCCACTCTCTTACTAAATAAATGGAGAACAAAAAGTCTGAAATTTCTAGTCCTCAAAAGGATCCTTTCATATCACAAACTGGTAACTATTTAAAAAACAACTACTCCTATAGGATCATCCCTAGTATATCTATGATTGAGTATGCATGAAAAACACATATCCTAAAGAATCTATATAGCTCTTTCTATCTAGGAATCAAACTATGGATGGAATTCCAAACTCAACTAAACATTAGTTCTTGGTTCCTCCAAAACACCTCCCCAAAAGAGATAAGTGAACCATGGATCCATTTAATAAATAATTAAATATGTTTCTTCATGAAAATGAACAATATTTTTCACATAGAGTTTTCACAACTCTATAACATTGGTTGTATAAACAACGTGTATAAATTAATTTTATTTAGTAATACTATCAATGAAAACCCTATTTCCTGCTTATCTTTAATTGGTTTATGGGTAGACAATCCATAATTTTCATAGATATCTCATCAAACTGACTTGTCAGAAATTAATGGTGTTGAAAAAAATTGAAGGATTATGGTGATCGGCCTTGAACTACTTTCACATATAACAATGAGAGAAAAATTTAAAAATGCATCATCTCAATTCTATTAATAAAAATTAACAACATATTTCATATAACATCTTTAGGATTCACTGTTTCATAAATCACATGGAATTATGAAAATCATCCAACACAACATTCCTTAGCCCTAAAAGCACAACAATGGAATTCCAATAGAATATAATTCCCTTAGTGGAGAATGAATAGTATAAAATGGTATTCCTTCTATATAGATTGTATCCAATTATATAGGACTTATCATCAACATTCTATTCTTGATGAATCACATCAAGAATAGATTATGTCAACGAAACACTGGACAAGGAGTCATCATCCCTTGCTTCTTTGACTCCAATATGCAACTGAGAAAAAAAGTGCCATCAAAATAAAATATTTCATATATTTTTTCAACCCATGAGTATGAATATCCACCCTCATAGAATTTGGATAAATTACCTTTACTTAGGTTACGTGTAATGTCAGAGTCAAAATATTGTATGTAATCCACCCACACCTCTAGATAAGAATGAAATATTTTTTAGAGATGATATAAACAAAGATCTTGATGTTATAAAAATAGTTAACCTTTCTAGAAAATTTAACACCACAAACTCTTATGTGTGTGCATCACAACTACTAGTTCAAGGTAATGGGTTTGGAAATTAATCTTCTGTGTCCTAATCTACTGAGATACATAAGTAACAACATGATCACCATGCATAATAATGCAACCCAAACCCAAAAATTATTCATCCATGAAGACCACATTGAATTGCATTAGTTTTTTAATAGTGAAAACTGGTGAAATAGTCATATGAAATTTCATCTCCACAAATTAATTATGTAATTTATTATCCCAAGAAAAAATCAACCCATATTAGTTAGGGAATTAATTATGGAATACATATTTGAGAATTCCATAATTAAATGATGAAAATATATATCAAGACCCTAGAAGTACTAAGCCTCTGAAGAAAAAATGTGGTTTCTCCCATTTCATATAATATTTAACATTTCCATAATCACTTGAAATTACATGCTTCGATAAAACATTTCCTAAGAACATAACTTCCCAAATATAGATTTTACACATAGAATTTTTGTGATAATGTATTTTATGTAACAATAATTCTTGAACATTTCTTAGAAAATGCACATGAACCTCCTTATATGTATATTAACATAGGATACCATTCAAAAAGACTACCATGAAGGAATCAAGATACACATTTAAAATATTGTTCATTATATATATACAAACTATAGATTCATTGGTTATACTATACGGAATGAAAATATACCCATCAATGTCATACTTACTCATAAATGCAGTTTTCATAATTTCAAATTCATTTTTCGTCAACTGATGGTAACCATATCGAATGTCAATATTCAAGAACCAATTCACCCATTTAAGGTGGTAAGAAGAATAATTTATCAATGAAATTGGGTATTTATTCTATATTATGACTTGATTGAGTTTTTAATTATCCATACAAAGGGTCTATTAACCACCATCTTTCTTAGAAAAGAGAACACACATTGCCTTAGGTGAAACACTCGACATTATAAATCTTTTATCTAAAATATAAACAAAATAAGTCATAAATTTATTCTAATTATATAGTGGAATTTGGTAAAAATGAATATGAATTAGTTATACAACATGTAGTAATTTGATAAAAAACATTACCTCACATACTGGCAGTGAACCTGAGAAGTTAGAATAGAAAACCCCAGGAAGGTCGACAATGATGGGAGGGAGATCATCAATCAAAGAATCTCACATTAAAAGAATACTTAAACTCATATTACATTCCCTAACTAAACATAATAATTTATTTATCTAGTCAAACTAGTGTCCCATTAACCTTGAAATTTATGGTAAACCCCATCGGTCTTATTAAATGATTCACATCGAAGATAAAAATCCATATCTTTTTATTGGAAATGAATCAATCTAATCCAAAAATTGAATCAGATGTTCTCATGTAAATAACTAGAAAATAACAAGATATATTTACATCTTATTGAGATAAAACTCAATAGTAACTTTTAAGATACTTATCCCTATTAGTTCTGTGGGGTGTAGAAATATTCAGTCCATAAGATAAATTCATCTTAAAAAGAATTAGAATATTATAAATAATGGTTGAAATAAAAAATGAGATTCAGTAGTTTCAAATAATGTTTTTACCTATGATAAAGATATATTAATTATACCTTCCACAATCAATTGACCCATTTCCACATCCTCAAGAGAGCATTCTACAATGTGACGTATAATAATTCCATATACTTGTTGATGGAGCCTCTTTATCGTTGAATGATATGATTGACCCACTATTTTTAGATATTATGATGACCTCGTACCATTGTGGAACCTAGAATAATCATGGATGAACTTATGTAAGTAAAATTAGTATCTTCAAGTGACACATTCCTTTAGTGAATCAATTATAAAAATAATTTAATTTTTTGACATGCCACACTAATAGCATAACAATCGACATCATCAAGGAAGTGAATAAGGTTTAGAAAAAAACTAACGTCCAGAACCATGATGAGAATAATCACATTACATCATACTTGTAAATAATTTAACAATTATTACACTAGGTAAAAAATGAACTCATGTAAGCCCAAACATAATATGTAGTACCATTTCAACCATTTGTGCTATATCAATTACATCATCATAAGAAGTCAGTTTTAGTAGGAAAAAAAGAGAATGAATAATATATCTATGTCATCTCTCAAACCATTGAGTCTTAATATTATAATTAATAACTATATTATAAGAATAAAATATAATCTCAATATATTTATTCTCATAATCCGTAAATGTTCTTACAATCTACTCTTGTTTGACAAAATTTACAGCCTTGGTCAACACCATCAGCTACGTATAAAACTTTTCAATGAAAGGAACCTTCAATTAATTCCATGATAATCCCACATTCTTTTTTTCTATCACCATAATGTCACACTATCTCTATCATAATCCCCCATCATGAATGTAAAACACTTCATCTTGATATCTACCAGTTTTTCTAAAAACTCCAAACAACTTTCTATCATGATCAACCATTCCACCGCCTATTAGTGAACATTAGAGGATTCTATGGTGGATGGATTCTAGAAAATTAAATCCTATGAATAATTTAATAGAACATAAATATGAGGTTCCATATATGGATCCTAAATAGGAACTTGTAGTGGTGCCTATCCTAGAACATGGACAATATAAGCAATCACTTCAACGAGAATTGGTTTTGCAGAAGGATTCCCTCACCGAGGATCTTCAGTAGCTTCATCATATATATTATTCACACATATACATAGAGGAATGTTTATAAAAAACATTATTATAATGATTTCATGACATTATATTTACAATCAAATAGAGAAACAAGGAAAATAAATCACAATACATAGACAATAAGGACAATGATTTCCATCTACCCTAATCAAAAATAGGGAAAAGGCTAGACGTAATACTCCAAAAATCTATACCTAACCACCCCTATTGAAAATATGATAATTTTGGTGATAGATGTGAATGAACTCATTAAAAACTACCTCCTATGTCAATGCACTAATACTCAAATACATACAAAATTCATTTAATGAAACCCATCATTAGCTATTGATTACACATTGTCAGGAACCAGACTGGGTACCCTAGTATCATCATAAATGAAAAGTCACTTAAATTTACTGATGGATATTCTAAATCCAAATTTGTTAGAGAATATCATCTGGTTTTAAAAAATTTAATTTTAGAAGAAATTTTCTAAAAAAATTTATAAGAAAGATAAAAAACTCAGAATGCATAGAAGAAAAACTCAATAAGGAGAACCGTACTAGGTATCAGACATTAATAAATAGGCCAATGTACTATATAAAATTACCTTAAATTGAAAACCACCCATATCCCAGCGATCACTAGAATCCAAGACCAATTATTTGTAGATAAAACCACCTCCAAGTGGTTTTTATGCCAAATAGTAGCTAGAAGGAGATAATCTTAAAAAACTAGAAGGCACCTATTGTGTGTGAGAAACAATTCCAGTAGTATCTCACAAATTATTCCCTCATAAGATTCCAAAATTGAACTAACCAAATAAATCATTAAAATTAATAATAAACAATAAAGAAAATTCAAATTCATGATTAATCAAATCTTGATTTATATTTAAAATGATATAAATACATTATCAAATGGAATAATAATATTTTTAAAAAATAATATTATATATAAAAAATGATGGAATAGAAAATATATTATATTAAATATTGTATTGTATTCAAAAAAGAAATTCCAGAATCCTGGTAATATGAAAAAAATGTATGATAGTTCCTTTCTAGGGGACACTATCTCACTCATAGTGACATGAAAATATTTTTATACACATGTCCCTTTGAAAATGGTAAAGATAAAGTCATCAAAATACCATCAGGGATATGAAATTCATCATTTATGTTTTAGGACATTGTAAACCATATAGTGTTGTATTAAAAACTCACTAACTAAATAGGATTTCATGTGCTATAATAAATATTCAATGATGGAAAATTTATTTGAAGAATATTTAAAATAAAATTCATCCCAATATCCCATTTAAAATAAAAAAATTTCCATTAAACAATAACAATATTTTGTTAATAAGAACATATATTCATCTAAGAAAAAACACAACAGTTTCTATCAAAACCATTTTAAGCAATTTTTATCAAATAAAAAAGTGATATCAATCCCATGAAATCAATTCCATCAATTTAAATTCAATTATTTAAATTACACAATTTTCCATCAAACATTTTTCACAATTTAAATTCAACTGTTTAAATTTTCCCAAATTTCCAAAAAATTCACAAAAATTCTTAAATTCAATAAAATATGGAAGTTTTCCCAAATTCATTCTAAATAAAAAAATCACCCAAATATATGTAATTGTGTTTTTAATAATCAATTATACTTAATTTTATAATGGAATTGAATTTAAAGAAATAATTGAATTTAAATCAAGATATTTAGGGTTAATAATAAGTGTACATCATAACAGAACAAGCATCATCTGAATCAATATAACTCAAAATGAAAATCCCTAATCAGAAAAATCCAATGAAGAGTTTCAGAAATAAGGATAAAAGAATAATACCATGTTTTAAGATCTAAAATAGTGGGGATTAGATACTCAAGACAATGCATAAATCAATAAAACCCTATGAAGGAAAGAGGATAGAGTGTGAGAATGAGAAAATGAAGCGGAAAACTATTGAGAGGAAATACAATTTTGTTCTACAAGATTATATTCACTAAAGGGATGTCGTATAGGGGAAAATCACCTCTTGGGATCTCCTATGGAATAAGAAACATTTTGAGGTTGAGCTAGGTCAAGCGGTAACGTAGAAATAAGGTTTCATGATTTCAAGAAGTATTTTGATATGAATTAAATCACACCCTTAGTTTGAATGGTTTTGAAACATAATCAGACAAACTATGAACCATGGATATGATCCCCTTTTTATCATGTTTCATGGTTTCTACTTTGTGGGTGAAATGTTTATCAAACCATGCACCAACTATGAAAAACACCACTACCTATATTTCACAATTTTTATTAGTAGGGATAACATTGTGGGATAATCCTGCACCAATCCTGAACTTCCTAAAAGCATCCAAGTTTTTAAAAAAATTTCCACTTGATACAACATGAAATGAAACCCAAATAAATAATGATAAAAATAGGGTTTTTAATTACAGAAAACAATATCACAATGACAAACATAACCTCCGTATATTTTTCTTAATAATATAAATCATAGTCCAGATTTCTCACCTATTAGTAATGAATGATTGAATGTTTAGGTATATACTTCATTTGAGATAATACATGAAACACCTCATTAAAATTAGAGTTGTTTAGTGGAAGCACCATCTGATATGCTACCATCTCATTTCAATCTTAATCTCAACGAGGCCAATGAACATAAGGATAATATATCATTTATTTTATGATCTCATAACCTTATTTCATGAAGACAATCTTATATTTTTTTTTAATATCATTGACATCTAGATCTCATCAACGACTATTAGCATACCTTTTTTTAATATTATGTTTCCCCTATGTGTTTTTGAATAGATCAAAATTTTACTCTATTTCATCATCTCTCACAACTCTCAATTAATTTATTTTCTACAATACCATTACAAAGCATTATAATTGTCACTTATTTCTATAGTGGGATTCATAAGGATTAATCAGAATGATCCATTGAAAGGTATTTTTTTGGAAAAGTCAATTGGTAGAAGGTGTTGATCCCAACATCCATTGAATTCAATGGACCAAAATTTCAATATATTCTCCTTGGGTAAAATTATTATCTTAGAATGATTATCTACCTAAGGATGGTAATAATTTCATAAACTATAAAATCCCATATCATTAAAAATTATGGATTATGCTCAATATAATACATAATACGTATCATTTAACATAACCAACCATGAAATATTATAATTTAATGATATCCAATATGACCCAGACATTGAATTTGTGGGTTTGAATAGGATTAAATACATTTTGAAATATATATATATATATAAAGGCTATAATCAACACAAATTTATTGATTAATTATTTCGTAATGAGACCACAATATTTATTACAATAATTTTTTTATTAATTTTTTTTTTGTTTAGAAATGGGTTAAAATAATTTTTATGTGAATATTATAAAGAAAATTAGACCTTATATAAATTTTACTTTTTTAAATAGAAATTTTACGTTATTTTCTCATATCATAATTATCAATTGGTTAATGTTTTGAATTTTTATGTAAGGATTGACTTTTTAATGAATAGTGAAGTTACTAATTTTTAATTAATGATGTAATATTTTATAAATAATTAATAAAAAGAAAATTTATGTTATATAATGATTAAATTTTTATGTCAAATACGATTTATAATAATCAAATTATTGTTTTTTAAATTAACTTTATACGTGAATTTTGAATAAAAACATTTTATATTTAAAAATGGATTATTTCGGAAAAAAAATTTCCACAATATTTTTCTAGAATTATTTGAAACTAAATTCTACAACATAAGTGTTTTCAATAGTGATTTTTTCCTTATTTTTAATATGGGTTACAAAATATTTTATATTATTCTTTTTTATTTTTGTTCCATATGAATAGTAACCATAATTATTTTTGATACCTGGTTATATGGTAAATCATTTATTTATGGTTTAAGAATAATATGACACAAACAATAAAATGAATCTAAAAGAAACAATAATTTTATTTGATTATTCAATAACATCAATAATAATAAATTATTATATTATATGGGATTTTGATTTCATTAGGGTGTGATTTTGTCAATTATTATAATTTATATAATGGCATGTAATTAATGCAACACTAGAGTTTTTATCCAATGAAATATTTTTAAAATTTTTATAAAATTAAAATATATTTATTAATAATTAATAATATGACATATAATTGACTAATGTTCATTGTTTTAATTTATTTATATTTTTTGTGAAAAAACAATTACCTTGAATGTTTTGAGATTATTGATGTAGTAATTATTAAATTAATGGAAAAGTCATGTATATGATATTAATTTGATTAAAATAAACATAATGTAAGAAAATAAATTTTATAATTAAATTTTAATAATAATTACAATATACTAGTGGTGTTGTAAATTTTTTGAATTTAATATATTTTCAATATTTTATTAATGTCAATGTAATGAATAGTTAGAAAAATAAACATTATTGATGTTTTATTGTTTAACTCCTCATGTCTTAATCATGTTTTAATGATCACAAAATTCTATAAACTTTGTAAAGCTTGTTAATCCTATTTAATCTATCTAAAATCATGTATACAGATGCATAGTTTCTTTATGCCTTAAATAATTATTGTAAAATATTTTGTTTATAATGAAATTTTTTTATAAATGATTATGTTAAATTCATTCTATGAATATCACTCTTTATGTCTGTGTACATAGCATTTGCTAAGTCTAAGAAACTATGAGTCTACCACCGGTTGTGTTTTTCCGGCCAAGGACACAGAAACCATGACCATCCAGACACTGTAACCATCCAGACTATAACGCCCCGACCCTAGTTACCCAGAGTCGGTGCATTATTACATAACATTGGCATGATCACAAGAAAGATCAAATCTCGAAAGACCAATTGGTTTAGTAGCCTTGGAAACACTAGATATATTCATAAGTTTTACATTACATCATAAAATGAAAAACTACTACAACAACATAATGTCTCCATAATCCACACTCATATCCCCACATAATATCCCTGCAGGTCATTCATAATTTACTTCTTCACTTCCTGGGAAAAATAAAACATAGAAAAGGGGTGAGCTCAAATGCCTAGTAAGGATAACAATATAGCGGAAACTTTCATAAATAAGAATAAACATTTAAGTCAATGTATAACTAAAACAAAATCCTTTCAAACATGAACTTTCAATATGGTACGACATAAATAAAATGAAATAATGCCATTTACTTATTCACATGGATATTCTACTAATCGAATAATCACATGAAAAAATCAATAACCACTTTCATAATGTTGGAATGCATAATGCTGAACTTTAATTTCTTTGTCAAAGCCTCATCCCAAGACCTTGGGGCTAACTGTAACCAGAACCCAACCCAGAGTGCCTCTAATAACCGGACACCAACCCGGAGTGCCTCTAATAACCGGACACCAACCCGGAGTTCCTCTAATAACCGGAGACCAAACCGGAGTTCCTCTAATAACCGGAGACCAAACCGGAGGGCTTACTTTTACCGGTCCCCAACCCGGAACATACTTGTCTAACACATTCATCTGAATGAAAGGTTGAAATATAACATAAACATTTGGATTAACAATAACTCATAAAATGTCAATAAATTAAACAAAAACCACGAGTGACATAAGAATAACTTATCCACAGTAAAAAAATATCACAAAACCTTCAATAAAAATAGGGATGTTTTGTATCATAATAAATCAACTTCAAATAAGCTTAAAATCCATCAAAGGATGTTGACATAGATGAAATCAAAACTATTTTAGAGTAATATATCTTTTTTTGAAATCATTTTAAAAGTAACATAATTATAAAATAATACATTCAATTTGAAAATATTCTTATAATCTTGTAAGGAAAGCTTCGACGATTTTATAACGGCGAAAAATAACCACACCCGCCGTATAAGTTAAAAAAAACATTCTTACCTTAATTCTGTCGAAAAGGTTAAAAAGCACCTTGTTTGGAAAATGACGGAAAGATTCCTTTATAAACCCATAATGGTATAACTGACTTTAACTCATATTCTTGTAAATAATAGAAAATTTTTTGAAATACATTTTGAAGAAACATGGATGAGGATGATAAAGAGATCCCTGTAGATTATTACGTATAAACAACCTCGGATAATGAAGAGATTGTGAAATAACCCTTACCAATTTGGTAACTTATGAAACATACAACCCATGAAAGAGGTATCATAAAATGAATATGTAAATACACATAAATTAGAGTGTATTACACAAAGAATATAATTATGGGCAGTACATACACCACACAAAAGGTGATGGTGGCAATATGGCATGAATCTCACGGGAATAAGGAGTGAGATGAAAACCCCTTACAACGTTAATAAATTGAGTCGTATGGACAAAAGTTAATAACCACCAAATGATTTACAGAATAACATGAATATAAATAGAATCCTTATAATATATATCAAATGGAAGCACACAATACACCACTTTCAATAATTTAGTGGCGAACAATGGAAATCTCACGGAATTGAAAGTGAGATAAGAAAATCCCTTACCTTGTACTTTTCCTTGGTTGGGGTATTTAAACTCCTGTATAATGTTGAAATACATGTTATTAAATTATTCAAGAATCATATATGTTAATATGATATCATATATGATCTTTTAATATTGATTTGATAATAATATCTTAGTATTATCATTGTTTCGGGTGTTAACTTACTTGTTTTCTTTTATATGTTTTGTTACGTAAGACATGTTTGTAAAGGATAGGTTGTATATTATTCATATCCAGAATGATATCATGTCCTTAAACATCATTTTTTAAATCATCAAATGATAATTATACTTGAATGGATACGATGGAGAATGAATCTCATCGCGTTCGTGGAGACGGTAGTCCGTACGTACGCATGAGCGACAATATCATTCTTTTGATATTAAAATAATATATAAATGGATGTTATATCATATATAATGAATCATTAACATGTTATATTTATTATTTACATGAGTTACACATCATTATTATACCCATCCAAATAATATTATATTGAATAACAATTACACCACGACGTGGAGACGGTAAGCCGTACTTACGCACGTATGGTGACATGTTATTCAAAGGGTGGATAGAATACTGAATATGATTGTACCATATTTATAATAACATCATAGTATATATATGATACTGGTGTTATTATTTTATAATGGTAACAACAAAGGAAGAAGAAGTGGAAGAAGAAATGAACTTGGAAAAAGGTTGGTGAAATCATTACCTCTTCTTCGGGTTCTTCCTTTTGATTTGATCAAAAGGGCTCCTTAGGTTGGCTTTCTGATCAAAATAAGGCCTCTAGGTTGTAGTGATGGAAGTTGGGAGAGTATTTTGGCAGAGTTTGGCCGAACCAAAAGGCTTTGAAGGTGTGAAGAAAAGAGAAGGAGGAGTGCCCTTTTATAAGAGGGGTGAGGGGCACCTTTGGAAAAACTAGAAATATTAGTTTATATTAAATTCATATTCGGTTTCTAATGGCTCCAAAGTTGATTATTCAAAGGTTAAGGTGGGGCTAGGTCGCAAATAACTCAACCAATAGAATTTATACAGGTTTGGGTACTTATATTAACCTTATCTTTAAGTATTAACTCTAAGTTAATTAGTTTCACTTTTACAATGTCTCTTTGTATTTTTATATTATATGGTTAATAATCTTACCATATACATCCAAGAGACCCCCAAGTGGTCCATTAATGATACACCTATCATGATATAAGTCTCTTGGCCTAACCTTAGATTTTTAGGAATTTAATATCAATTTATAATATAATATTTGTTTTAAAAACTCTTTTATGTCAATTTTGACACTATTCAATAGTTGATTTTTGTGAAACTCATAATAGAATTATTACTTAGAAAAAAGTTAATTAAATCAATAATAATATGTCATATTATCCTATAAAATTAGTTTAATTCATTAAAAGTTTCATATTATATTTATTTGGGTATTTATAATATCAATTATTTTGATTTTTCACTATTATAGTAATTACTACATCATCATTGTGTCATAAATAAATTAAATTATTTATTGTCTAAAAATTATTAATAAAATATAATTATGTAGGAAATATTTTTATCTTTCTAATTAATATTTATAATCTAAAATCCAACATATATAACCCTATGTAAAAATTGTTTTTCTAAAAGATATTTGCTTGTGTCATTTTTGTATTCATTTTAACTTAATTAAAATAAAGTGTCCCTATCACCTACAAGTGGCACCATGGGGTCCCCAAATCGACCCAAAGATGCCTATGGTCGAACATGTATCAACCAATAAGGCTAGGACACGTTTTAGGGTAATTTAGTATTATTATAATATTATTTTTTTAACCCTTATTTACCAGATTTACCCTTAACCATGGTAAATAAAATATTTACCATAGTAATTATTCATAATGTCTAAAAATAAAAGTTAACAATTTACACAATTTGGACATCCTGATTCCAAATATGGAATCCATTTTTCTAAATTCAAAACACAGAAGTGGCAGAAATTAATTTAAAATTAATTCCCGCTGTCAAAACAAAAAGCGTGTTTTTATGAGATAATAACTATCAAAAGATTGACACTTGTTTATGTTCAGTTTAATTGTAAAATTATGTCCAATGACAAAAATTATATTAAATGGTAAAAATATATTCTAAATATACTTTAAAACCACTAAAATTCATAATTTATCACTATTAATTATTTTGATTAAAAAAGTTGTTTTTAATTAAAATTTAGTAATTTTCACTATTCATCAAAATATGAAAGTTATCCGAAAAGTACCAAAATTTCAACTTAGGCTAAATTCGATATTCTGAATCCAGAAATGAATTACATTTTAAAATATAAAATATATATAATTTCAAAAAGTAGGTATTACTATTCATAACGGCTAGTTTGATTGGTTGTGGTGTGTGTTAAAACTCAAGGTTGTGTACAACACACGCTACTGTATTATTCAAAGAAAGCATGACGTGGAAGCTTGGGATGTTTCATTTTAAATTTTTGATGTCCCCATTTAGTCAAAAAGTTTAAAATATTGTATTTAAAAAGGGTTCACTTTTAAAAGTTGATAAAAGTGCAATACTGAAAATGAATTTGTTCTTGCATTATATCTAAGAAACTCATAATATGGATTCTAAAATTATAAGGATTATATAAAGTTTAAAATTTAGATAATACTATTCATAACCTCTTTTGAATGGATTTTTTTTGTAATTCATGGTGTGATTGAACTCGGTGTTGCGTGTAGTGCAAGTTATTGGATTATTTTGAAGAAATAACACACTATGAAATCTTGGGGTGTTACATTCTCCCCTCCTTCAATAAATTGCGTCCTCGCAATTTGAAATAGTTCTTCGAAAATAAAAGGTTAAAAATAGAAAATATATTTGTGGGAAAACCCACATCAGAAATTGGGTTACTAAAATTTAGTCTTAATATGAGGAAAAGAGAAATGAAAGGGTCACCACCAAATTATGATCTCGATTAGGAGAACATTGGTGGCAATTAGAGACATATAATTGGAGGAAAAACGTAAATATTTATAGGTAGTGATTGAGGTCGTCAATCACAAACAAGTATAAAATGGAGGTCCTTAAACTCATCAATCTATGATGATTTGAAATACCACCAGTTCAACAACACATAGGGTATTGGGATAACACATTTTTGACGTTTCAAAATATCTTAGTTGAAATCCCACGTCGAAAAATGAATTAATGAGGCCTCTATTTAAAATAAAGAGTCGAAAGTATGAAGATTACCGAAAATAACACATACTAGGGTTCCATGTAGGAAAATATGGATATGGAAGAAAAATCTAACCATCAATTATCTGATGGAGAGTGGTAGAGAACATGGCTATGAAAACGCCAACAATCCCAAAGCCATAAATTAGTGATGATTTAAGGTACCATCTAGGAAAACATTTTTGTTCTAAGTTGCTTTTATTAATGTTGAGGAATTTATTTATGAGATTGGCTAAGATCATAAAGAGATATACTTAATTTATAATTAGAGTTTTATCCATTAATAAATTTCTACCACAAACTCATCTTTCACTCTAAAAGATAATAGAATGTAAAAAAATTCTATTTACACTATTCGTATAGGGTTCCAAAATAAACAAATTTATAATTCATCTACAAGATCTTTTAATAAAAACTACATTATTTAATCCAGGACATCTCGTGGGCCAGTGGTAGGTGATACACCCTTGTCGCCCTTCGGTTGCGGGTTCAAGTCTCACAGCCTTGCCGGACGCGACGGGTTGCCGCCCGACCTCCGGGTTGTCCTTTTATGGAAATCCAAAATAATCCAAACTAGAACTATCCAAAATACTTCTGTCCAAACTCATAGTCCAACATTTATAAGGAAGGTAAACATAATATAGATCCTTTTTACCCCGTAATAGCATATGAATACCTTCATCATGTATTACCATATTCCTTATTGATTACATTCATGCTCCCTTATTCCATATAGAATGTTGGATATACTTCATTAATCCAAAAATGTTTTAAACCCCAACAATGATGGAATATACAAATCATTAATCAGTTCCAAGGTAGTCAAGAATATCCAATATAATTTATCCAAAACAATCACATATTATTCCAAAATCACTACCTCAGTATCAGAACTATATTATGATTTATCATTCTCTCAACCATATATTTTCCAAAAATTTATCCTGCTATTGAGTCACTTTTCTTTGTTCCACACAATCTCAAGTCCTTAATGAAATAGTAATGCAGTAAAATCCTTATATACTCCATAATTATTATAACAAGTACATTGTTGATACAACACTCAATTGACATAATCAACATAAGAACTCTAATCATTCCTCTTCATCTGTGGTAGTATCATAACTTGATTATTATCCAATAGCATCATTTGCGGCATAGTATGATGACTGGGACATAGGTTCGCGTAGTGTCCAAACTCCTTGCAAATGAAGCATTGTACATTTGAAACCATTTTCTTACCCTTGCAGTCACGTACTTTGTGCCCTTTTCCTCCACACTTATAACAAACTCCCATTCCTTTCAGGAAAGTTCCAGGGTGTTTCTTTCCACAGTTACCACATATGGGAAAATTCTTCTTTTCCCTCTTCCCTTTATCCATCTTTCTCTCTTCCATCCTTTTCTTCTCTTACTTCCCTTCAAAGCCATAGGACTCAGTAAACTCTTTACTTATCTTATAAACAGATGATATTATTTCTTCATATGATGATAATACATGGGAGACTATTTCTCTTATAAATTCTAGCTTAAGACCATGAAAGATATGATCCTTCCTTCTCTTTGGATCATGTGCATTTCTGGAGTTCTCATTCCTTCTACTGGGCGCCATTTCTAAACAATGGCATACACTAGATCGGTTTATGAATCAAAATACATAATCCCATACTTATAAAACACTTAACATAAATTGAACTATTTATGGATATAATCCATAATCATAAAAATGTCTCCTTTGAGGATGTATATACTCATAAACCCTTCATAATGGTTTGTAAAGAAAATGAGAATTATCCTAAGCATATCCCCCGGGAGTGTCGTAACCAAGAGTGCAGCAAGGCCCGTTGTCGTACACCAGTTCCCGTTCGAGTCTAGCTCAAAACGGTGTTTTCGGGTTTTACCCCTAGGTACATCTGTGCCAGAGCCGCCTCTACCTGCTCGTATCCAGACAGGGATGTATTGCTCGGAAAACTCACAAAATCTCTACAATACCAAAATTCTAGGAAGTTCTTCTACACTAATCCTCAAAGTTCATCTTAGGTCTACGTGCTCTAATCAGAGTTTATCTAAATCTAGCTTCTAAGGTTTGTACTAAACTTACTCTGATACCAACTGTAACGCCCCGACCCTAGTTACCCAGAGTCGATGCATTATTACATAACATTGGAATGATCACAAGAAATATCAAATCTCGAAAGACCGATTGGTTTAGTATCCTTGGAAACACTAGATATATTCATAAGTTTTACATTACATCATAAAATGAAAAACTACTACAACAACATAATGTCTCCATAATCCACACTCATATCCCCACATAATATCCCTGCAGGTCATTCATAATTTACTTCTTCACTTCCTGGGAAAAATAAAACATAGAAAAGGGGTGAGCTCAAATGCCCAGTAAGGATAACAATATAGCGGAAACTTTCATAAATAAGAATAAACATTTAAGGCAATGTATAACTAAAACAAAATCCTTTCAAACATGAACTTTCAACATGGTACGGCATAAATAAAATGAAATAATGCCATTTACTTATTCACATGGATATTCTACTAATCGAATAATCACATGCAAAAATCAATAACCACTTTCATAATGTTTGAATGCATAATGCTGAACTTTAATTTCTTTGTCAAGGCCTCGTCCCAAGACCTTGGGGCTAACTGTAACCGGAACCCAACCCGGAGTGCCTCTAATAACCGGACACCAACCCGGAGTGCCTCTAATAACCGGACACCAACCCGGAGTTCCTCTAATAACCAGAGACCAGACCGGAGTTCCTCTAATAACCGGAGACCAAACCGGAGGGCTTACTTTTACCGGTCCCCAACCCGGAACATACTTGTCTAACACATTCATCTGAATGAAAGGTTGAAATATAACATAAACATTTGGATTAAAAATAACTTATAAAATGTCAATACATTAAACAAAAACCACGAGTGACATAAGAATAACTTATCCACAGTCAAAAAATATCACAAAACCTTCAATAAAAATAGGGATGTTTTGTATCATAATAAATCAACTTCAAATAAGCTTAAAATCCATCAAAGGATGTTGACATAGATGAAATCAAAACTATTTTAGAGAAATATCTCTTTTTTTTGAAATCATTTTAAAAGTAACATAATTATAAAATAATACATTCAATTTGAAAATATTCTTATAAGCTTGTAAGGGAAGCTTCGACGATTTTATAACGGCGAAAAATAACCACACCCGCCGTATAAGTTAAAAAAAACATTCTTACCTTAATTCTGTCGAAAAGGTTAAAAAGCACCTTGTTTGGAAAATGACGGAAAGATTCCTTTATAAACCCATAATGGTATAACTGACTTTAACTCATATTCTTGTAAATAATAGAAAATGTTTTGAAATACATTTTGAAGAAACATGGATGAGGATGATAAAGAGATCCCTGTAGATTATTACGTATAAACAACCTCGGATAATGAAGAGATTGTGAAATAACCCTTACCAATTTGGTAACTTATGAAACATACAACCCATGAAAGAGGTATCATACAATGAATATGTAAATACACATAAATTAGAGTGTATTACACAAAGAATATAATTATGGTCAGTACATACACCACACAAAAGGTGATGGTGGCAATATGGCATGAATCTCACGGGAATAAGGAGTGAGATGAAAACCCCTTACAACGTTAATAAATTGAGTCGTATGGCCAAAAGTTAATAACCACCAAATGATTTACATAATAACATGAATATAAAGAGAATCATTATAATATATATCAAATGGAAGCACACAATACACTACTTTCAATAATTTAGTGGCGAACAATGGAAATCTCACGGAATTGAAAGTGAGATAAGAAAATACCTTACCTTGTACTTTTCCTTGGTTGGGGTATTTAAACTACTGTATAATGTTTAAATACATGTTATTAAATTATTCAAGAATCATATATGTTAATATGATATCATATATGATCTTTTAATATTGATTTGATAATAATATCTTAGTATTATCATTGTTTCGGGTGTTAACTTACTTGTTTTCTTTTATATGTTTTGTTACGTAAGACATGTTTGTAAAGGATAGGTTGTATATTATTCATATCTAGAATGATATCAAGTCCTTAAACATCATTTTTTAAATCATCAAATGATAATTATACTTGAATGGATACGATGGAGAATGAATCTCATCACGTTCATGGAGACGGTAGTCCGTACGTACGCACGAGCGACAATATCATTCTTTTGATATTAAAATAATATATAAATGGATGTTATATCATATATACTGAATCATTAACATGTTATATTTATTATTTACATGAGTTAAACATCATTATTATACCCATCCAAATAGTATTATATTGAATAACAATTACACCACGACGTGGAGACGGTAAGCCGTACGTACGCACGTATGGTGAGATGTTATTCAAAGGGTGGATAGAATACTGAATATGGTTGTACCATATTTATAATAACATCAAAGTATATATATTATACTGGAGTTATTATTTTATAATGGTAACAACAAAGGAAGAAGAAGTGGAAGAAGAAATGAACTTGGAAAAAGGGTGGTGAAATCATTACCTCTTCTTAGGGTTCTTTCTTTTGATTTGATCAAAAGGGCTCCTTAGGTTGGATTTCTGATCAAAATAAGGCCTATAGGTTGTATTGATGGAAGTTGGGAGAGTATTTGGGCAGAGTTTGGCTGAACCAAAAGGCTTTGAAGGTGTGAAGAAAAGAGAAGGAGGAGTGCCCTTTTATAAGAGGGGTGAGGGGCACCTTTGGAAAAGCTAGAAATATTAGTTTATATTAAATTCATATTCGGTTTCTAATGGCTCCAAAGTTGATTATTCAAAGGTTAAGGTGGGTATAGGTCTAAAATAACTCAACCAATAGAATTTAGACAGGTTTGGGTACTTATATTAACCTTATCTTTAAGTATTAACTCTAAGTTAATTAGTTTCACTTTTACAATGTCTCTTTGTATTTTTATATTATATGGTTAATAAACTTACCATATACATCCAAGAGACCCCCAAGTGGTCCATTAATGATACACCTATCATGATATAAGTCTCTTTTCTGAACCTTAGATTTTTAGGAATTTAATATCAATTTATAATATAATATGTTTTTTAAAAACTCTTTTATGTCAATTTTGACACTATTGAATAGTTGATTTTTGTGAAACTCATAACAGAATGATTACTTCGAAAAAAGTTAATTAAATCAATAATAAAATGTCATATTATCCTATAAAATTAGTTTAATTCATTAAAAGTTTCATATTATATTTATTTGGGTATTTATAATATCAATTATTTTTATTTTTCACTATTATAGTAATTACTACATCATCATTGTGTCATAAATAAATTAAATTATTTAATGTCTAAAAATTATTAATAAAATATCATTATGTAGGAAATCTTTTTATCTTTCTAATGAATATTTATAATCTAAAATCCAACATATATAACCCTATTTACAAATTGTTTTGCTAAAAGATATTTGCTTGTGTCATTTTTGTATTCATTTTAACTTAATTAAAATAAATTGTCCCTATCACCTACAAGTGGCACCATGGGGTCCCCAAATCGACCCAAAGATGCCTATGGTCAAACATGTATCAACCAATAAGGCTAGGACACGTTTTAGGGTAATTTTGTATTATTATAATATTATTTGTTTAACCCTTATTTACCAGATTTACCCTTAACCATGGTAAATAAAATATTTACTATAGTAATTATTCATAATGTCTAAAAATAAAAGTTACCTATTTACAAAATTTGGACATCCTGATTCCAAATATGGAATCCATTTTTCTAAATTCAAAACACAGAAGTGGAAGAAATTAATTTAAAATTAATTCCCGCTGTCAAAACAAAAAGCGTGTTTTTAAGAGATAATAACTATCAAAAGATTGACACTTGTTTATGTTCGGTTTAATTGTAAAATTATGTCCAATGACCAACATTATATTAAATGGTAAAAATATATTCTAAATATACTTTAAAACCACTCAAATTCATAATTTATCACTATTAATTATTTTGATTAAAAAAGTTGTTTTTAATTAAAATTTAGTAATTTTCACTATTCATCAAAATATGAAAGTTATCCGAAAAGTACCAAAATTTCACCTTAGGCTAAATTCGATATTCCGAATCCAGAAATTAATTCCATTTTAAAATATAAAATATATATAATTTCGAAAAGTAGGTATTACTATTCATAACGGCTAGTTTGATTGGTTGTGGTGTGTGTTAAAACTCAAGGTTGCGTACAACACACGCTACTGTATTATTCAAAGAAAGCGTGACGTGGAAGCTTGGGATGTTTCATTTTAAATTTTTGATGTCCCCATTTAGTCAAAAAGTTTAAAATATTGTATTTAAAAAGGGTTCACTATTAAAAGTTGATAAAAGTGCAATACTGAAAATGAATTTGTTCTTGCATTATATCTAAGAAACTCATAATATGGATTCTAAAATTATAAGGATTATATAAAGTTTAAAATTTAGATAATACTATTCATAACCTCTTTTGAATGGATTTTTTTTGTAAGTCATGGTGTTATTGAACTCGGTGTTGCGTGTAGTGCAAGTAATTGAATTATTTTGAAGAAATAACACACTATGAAATCTTGGGGTGTTACACAGACACTTTGACCACCCATACACCGTGACCATCCAGACACCGTGACCATCTAGACACTGTGACCATCCAGACACTATGACCTTCTAGACATCGTGACCAGGCACTATGATCCTAACACCGCATCTGTGCTATCAGTTCCAGATCACTATACAACAATACCATTATATCTATCTCACTGCTCGAATATAAAGAAGGAGACACCAATTTAAGGAGACACCGTTTCATGGAGACACCGTTTATAGAAAGATTGTGACACCGTTTTTTATTCAGTTTTTTCGTTTCTAAATTTAATGTCTAACAGTCGTATTTTCTATTTTTAAATGCACTGACATAATTAATGTTTCATTTTAGACATTTCACCTGATAGTACGAGGTACGAGGTTCAAAATACATGCATCATGTTGGATCCAACACATTCATTCTAGGAATAAAAAGAACAACGTGACCAGGGTGATCGTGGAGACTATGGAGACAATTGGGATACCAGAAAAACAATGTGTGCACGATAAAAATGTAGTACGATCAATCCTGAAACCTGAAACTGTTGAAGAACACACGAATCATAATCAAATCCTATAGTTGTGAACATTTCTGCATGATTAACTCTAGGAGGAACATAAGCCAGTTCTAGCAGACTTATGATACTCGGTTTTCCATGAGAGGACCCTATTTCTGTATCTACTTCATCCAAGAAGTGTAGAGGTGCAAAGACTAACACTCACAGAACATATAGACTTATCTCATCATTTCTACACTTTTTTGTATTATTTTTATCATTATAGTGATGTGTCTGTCTGTATAAAAACACACACTTTCTTCTGCAACAAACTAAAGTATACCAGATATCCTTTATTTTACTTATTTTTACACTTGTGTATTCCCACAGTTAATTATGGAAGAGGTACCTATGTGACCTGTCAGTTCATACCCATGAAGAACTGTGGAAGAGGTCGTTTGACCTGGACGGTCTTGGGTACTGTTGTTATCCCCAATTTAGGGCATGGATCATGTTTATTTATATAAACTTCTTGGTAGCAGGTGATCACCTTGAATAGTGTATTAGGTTTCATATTGTTACCGAACCACCTATTTTATATCTATTGTGCTATTTATTTTAGTTTTCTATGTTTTATAGTTTAATTCATAAATAACAAAATTTACTTTTATAGTTAATCTTGGAAATAAGTTATGATTGTTTTTCCTTATTATAATAGCTTCAAAATTAATGTTAATAACTGATATTAATAATACATAGAATTAATCAATATTATACTAATTTATTTAAACAATCAAACTTTAATATCCATATAACTTTGATTAACTGGGCTATATTTAAATTTATTGGTTAAAATTTTTAAGAATAACTTTTAAACATACATTTTTATAGATACTTAATTCACCCCCCCACTCTTGAGTACTCTATTCTGACCAACATTTGGTATATAAGGTTGTTTATAAAGACTCTATTTTGACCCTATAAATCTGTGATTTAAGTCATACATTAATGATATGTAAATTTATGATAATTCTATATTTCTATCTCTTTTAATTTATTTCTTTAATATGGATAATAGATTGGAAGGTTATTTAACACAAATACCACCATTATTTAATGGAACCATTTATTATCAATGGAAAATTAAAATGATAATGCATTTCGAACATATGAGATTTGAAATCTAGTCTTCAATTATATATGAATATAGGATTCTTGTTACTGATAGAATCACATTGGATGAACCTACCAAAACTGCCTACAATAACAATTTCGAAGATATGAATGATTTATACTACTCTTTAAGAGATGAGGAATTTAATTATATATCTGCATGTAAAACCGCCGATGAAATTTGGGATAACTTGTTAGTTTTACATAAAGGGACTTCTAGTGTGAATGAAATGAGACTTAACACTTATAATATTAAATATGATAACATTATAATTAAACATGATGACCCTATTTCTGAAAAGTATCTCAGGTTCCAATAAATTGCCAATATAATGATTTATCTTGGAAGTGAATTCACTACCAAGGAAAAAATCATATGGATTCTCAGATGTCTACCTGACAGATAGAGATGAACCTCATCCTCTATTAGAGAGTCCAATGAAATCATCTATCTACCTGTAAAAGGACTCATTGGAAAACTAATGATGTATGAAGAGGAAAAGAAAGTCAACAAGGAAGAGGAGGAAGAACCAAAAAGAAAATCTATCGTGTTCAAGACCACCACCTATAAACACAAAGATAAAGGGAAATTGGAAGTTTTTGTCAAAATCTACATCAATGAAAAATCATCACCTTACAGTGATGAGGAGATGGATCAATTATACACATGTTTTAAGAGATTTTACAAGAAGAGTAACATTTTACGAAAGCCTAACTTCAAGAGAAGATATGATCAAAAAGTAAGTTGGAAGAAATATTGGAAAATAAGTGACAAGTCTTATGAGGTTTTATACTATGAATGTACGTGAAAATAACATATCAAGGCTTACTATCACAAGCTCATGTACAAAAATAAATACAAGGACAAAGGTAGAGAGTATAAAAAGGTAATGAAAGAAACATAGAGTGCTTCTGAGGATAGTTCAAGTGACCTAGAATCTTCACATGATGAATAGGATAACAAAGCCAATAAGTATTTTATGATAAACACATATGAGGTAACACTGGAATATCCTGTACAAAATTCCTATTATTCTAGAGATGAGAGTGACTATGAAAATATTACTAATAAAGAAATGTTTGAGTACTGTAATATTCTTGAAGAGACATGCAGTGAACTAAAAGATAAATTCAAGTCTTTAATGAAACAACATGGTCTTACCTAAACTGTTAAAAATGAACTCAGCGTAGAAATGTAGAAAAATTCTCAATTACACAAAGAGAAAAATTAACTAAAACTATCTTATGACTATTTGAAAAAGGATCTTGAAAGGTTTACTAATGGTAAATATACTTTGATACAAATTCTAGGTAAACATATTGTTCCTAAATATACTAATGGACATGGATATCAAATTGGTAAAAGAAATTTTGGAAGAAATAATTTTGTTTTTATAACTAGGATATAAAAAATTACTCCCAGTTCTAGAAAACAATCAGATAGTTCATGTTATGAAACACTCTCTACCATTTCAATCTTTTCTGTACCAAATAGAGTTAATTTTTCAAATACTGTACATAATTATTATAAGAAACCTATGAGACATATATGGGTTCCTAAGGCAGTAGTCTCTAATATTACTGGACCCAAAAATGTATGGGTTCCAAAATCTTTTTTATTTGACTATTTTCTAGGAAATTTGTTAAAGAGTCCCTGTAAAATCTTATAGTACTTTCACAGTGGGTGTCCACGACACATGATAGGAGGCTATTTATTCTTCAAGAACTTAAAAAAAATTGATGGTGGACATGTCACCTTTGGTGACAATGCTAAAGGATGGATTATTGTCCATGGCCAAATCGGTAATAGTAACTCAGTTTTGATTTCCAAAGTCCTTTTTGTTGATGGATTGAAATATAATCTGCTTAGTATTTCCCAACTATGTGATGATGGATTTCATGTTAAATTTAAAAATGATGTTTTCAATGTTTTTAACTCTTAAAATGTATTAGTGTTTTTTGCATTACGAAATGAATTTTTATATTCTATTAACATATAATCATTAGCTTCTCAAAATGATTCTTGTTTAAGTGTGTTTCACAATGAGTCTTGTCTTTGAAATATGAGAATAGGACACTGTAACACTCACTCCCTTAGAATGTTAACTAGAAAAAGCATAGTCAAAGGCCTACCCAAACATGAGTTTCTAAATGATAAAGTGTGTAATCCATGAAAAGGTAAAGGAACACAATACTTATTTCGAACCAAAGTAATAAGTGTCAACTGATCAACCTCTCTAACTGGTTCACATGTATTTTTTTGGACCATTTAGAGTTTCTATCTTAAATGGGAAGCATTATGATTATGTTCCTGTAGATGACTTTTCTAGATATACCTGGACTTAATTTTTGGATCACAAAAGTGATGAATGCTCTCATTTTACCAAATATTCCAAAACTATAGAATATATTAGTGGAATTAGAATTAAATCCTTAAGAAGTGGTCATGGACGTGAGTTATTAAATCAATAGTTTGAATATGTTTTCTCTCAAAATAGTTATAGTCATAATTTCTCTGCCCCTAGAACACCTCAACAAAATGCAGTTGTAGAATGAAGAAATAGAATCCTACTAGAGATTTCTAGAAGCATTATTAGTTAATATGACTTACCTATTTATATTTGTGTTGAAGATTGAAATACAACATGCTATATTATCAATAGAGTATTGATTAGACCTATTCTTAAAAGAACTCCATATGAGTTGGGGAACAGTAAAAAACCCAAAGTTAGCTACATCAATGTTTTTGGTTTCAAAGTCTTTATCCTTAATACTAAGGACAATATTAACAAATTTTCAACCAAGAGTGAGGAAGGAATATTTTTAAGATATTTAATCTCTAGTTAATGCTATAGATTGCTTATCCCGAATAGCCCGAAGGACTTTTATTTTATTTTATTATAGATAATCTCCCTTTTAAGGGTTGAAGGGGAACCCGTACATGACCCGTAGGCCCAAGGCCCAAGGCCCGACATGACCTGTAATACATGACCCGAAGGCCTAGAGGCATACCATGACCAATATATGACCCATAGGCCCAACCCACTAGAACTGCCCCTCCCCAGCTTCTGCATCCTTGATTTCCTTTATCTCCCCACCTGTATTGCTGATCGGCTAGCATTGTCCCATACAAAGCTGCATGGTGCCTGGTCCCGATGGTGGTTGTCATACCCTATCATTATTCCAATCCAGTTAGCTCTGCTTCTGGTGACTGCTGCTGGTGCTCTAATCCTCATCTAGGGCCTGCTCTATGTGAACTGGGCTACTTCGTGGTCTTTAATGGCCTGAAGTCCCTGTGTCCTGAAGGCCTTTGATGGCCCGAAGGCCCTGAGACCCGTAGGCTCAAACCGGTGGCCCGAAATCCCAAATTGATACAGAGTGTTTAGTAAAAAAACTATTTGTGTAAGAATCTGTACATGTCAAATTTGATGAAACAGATCCACATGAGCCTACGAACACTCTACTTAACCTGGAGGATGATGTATCAAATCTAGAAATTAATTCAAAATATTTGAACCATCATGTAAAAAAATATTTGAAAACTTCCTGTTATGTAAATTCTTTAGATTCAGAACAGAATGATCCTGACCAACTTGAGGAACTTGAAATCACTAGTACTTCTATTTCTATAGCTATTAGAACTCTTAATAACCATCCTTTAGATGCTTTTGTTGGATAATTTCAAAGTCTTACATTATCTTTAGATCTTCAAAAAATTATTTCTGTATTTAATTATCTAAAATGATGCAAAAGGAATTTGAAATGAGTTTAATGGTTGAACTCAAATTCATTCATGGATTTAAAATATTTCAAAATAATTATGGTATTATTTTAAATCAAATAAAATATACTATAGATATTCTAAAATGTTTTGGATTGGATAACACTAAAAGTAGTGACACTAAAATGAGTAATACATGTAACCTGGAGCTTGATGATATGGAAAATCTTTTGATCTAACAACATAGAGAGGAATGATTGGATGCTTACTCTACTTATCTACTAGTCAACCAAACATTATGATTAGTGTGTATGTGTTCTTGTTTTCAAGAAAATCCTATGGAATATCATTTAAATGCTGTTAAACGAATTTTCAAATACCTCAAGCATACACCCAATCTAGGTCTATTCTATCTCAAATGAAAATAATTTGAGTTACTGTGTTATTCTGATGCCAACTTCGGTGGTTGAAAGTTAGATAGAATACGAACCTCTAGAACATGTCACTTTTTAGGCAAGTAACTGGTATCATGGTGTAGTAAGAAACAAAACACTGTTGCATTGTCTACTATAGAAGATGAATACATAGCTGCTGGAGGTTGTTGTGCACAAATTTTATGTATGAAACACACAATACTAGATTATAGATATCAATTTATGCATGTACCAATAAATTGTGACAATAAAGTTATATTAAAATCTTAAGAAATCATGTTTCACACTATAGGACAATAGATATTGATGTAATACATCACTTTTTGAGAGATCATTTTCATAATAGTGAAATCACTTTGAAATTCATTAGAACTATATATCATCTTGCTAATATATTCACCAAACTATTAAATTCTGAAAGAATAGATTACATCACACATGAATTGGGAATGATAAATCATAAGTAGTAAGTATATTTTTTCACAGTTTATAGTTTCACAAGTCACTGTATTAAGATTACTATTTTACTCTAATAGTTCTAGAGTTTTACTGTCATAAGAGTTGATGTTTCGTGGTTATGGTCTCACAATTTCTATTTTTTGGTTAATGTCTGCCACTTACTGTCTCAAAATATAGGGTCACACAGTTTAGAAATCAAACTTTTATGGTCTCACCATGAACACATGTTACTATTTCACTGTGAAAGTTTATTAGGTCTCACCGTAAAGACGCTTTAATTTTTTATTCATACATTATAACTCGTATAATGGTAATTCATTGTTTTATTCTTTTTATTTTCCTGTTCTTCTAATCCCACGACTCTTGATATCCCTAAAATAGGAAATAAAATAAGTTTCACTCATTCTTCACTCAAGATCTCTTCTATAAAACAGTAACCCCTCTTTCAACCCTTCTCTCTCTCGAACCTTCGGTGAATGACCAAGATGAAGCATCCATCTTCTTCAACTCTTGAAAAGTGTAGTTAAATGAAGAAGTTGAAAGTAATGCCGAAGTTAGCACCCAAAGGCCCCATGTATCCGAATCTGGTGAACTGAGTAGTGGTACCGATTAATGTGATATTCCCTAACTAGCTTCTGTCACATAAGTCTTTGGTATTGAAAGTTTTAACAGAGATAGGATGGATATATTTTTTTAAAAAGGAAGATATTCATATTTACCTGAAGTTATTTTCATAGATTTATTAGTATGTTCAATTCTCATTTGTTCCAGAATGGCTATGTTGTGCAAAGTTGGATCAATGGGAAGATTTGTACCTTTTCTTTGAGGTTATGATCTGCATTCCTTATGATACCTCTTGAGGGTATTTGTGAGGACTATCAGAGAGGTCCTCCACCTTCAAGTGCATTCATTATTTTGTAAGAATCATTGAGTTGTTTAACTAGAAATGAAACTAATAGGGGAGACATAACTTTCAAGGTAGATGGTGAAACTAGAATTATGTTTAAGTTTGTTCTGAATTTTATTAGCCCCAAAAAGATGATATTTCAATACTCAAGTATCAGGTTGTATTTTTGATACATATCATAAAAAATGGACATAAGATCAGCCTATAAAACAATGTTATACACCATATGTGTGAGTTGACCAAAACAAAATCCAAATCAACCTCCATGTTCTATTCAAGGATTATCTGATATATTCCTCATGAAAAAGGATTGGCTCATCTGGATAAAGAATCCATTAAGGACTATGAGTTCTATCCCTTGAAAGTTACTTTAATGATAATGAAAATTAGTTGGAATCCATGGAGAAAATCATGGGTGGACAAGAATGATAGGGTTTAAGAAATATTTAATCTAGTGGAACACCCTTCAAGACCTAAGGATATTTATGATACTTGTTTGGATCCATATTAACTTGTTGAGTATTATGATGAGGAAGAAGAAGAAGAGGTGGTTTTACCCACGAGAGAATCTGTTCTTGTTGAGGAAGACAATGAATCTTCTCCTCAAGTCTTATATGAGAATAAAATGTTTGTTCCTAAAGAAGTTGTTGATCTAGATGGACAACTTGAATCAAAAGAATATTCTCTTTGCTACGGTAAGTGAAAATAATGTTGCAGAAGACAACATAGAATAATATCTTTCTGTTGTGCATGCAACTTCTCTTGAGGAACACCCAGATGAACAAGCTGTTCTTTATGTTATTCAACCTACTAAAGAGAGAAAAAAGCATGCCTTTAAGTCGTATAGAATGGAAATGGGTGAGGAAATGAGGGATTAAATCATTGAAATAGATCAAGGATCTAAATCTCTCATTAATGAGAATGATGCATCTATTGGGAGGGATCATCCCCCCAATATGAAATCTATTGAATTCCCTAATATGATTGATCCAAGATCAGTAGATACATGGTATAAATTCCAATGTTATTTTGATGTGAATGATTCCCAGGAAGTCTCAGTTAATGTAATTGATTTGTCTTCTATGTTTCATTTGAAAATGGTATATGCTCTTGAAGATATCTCTGCCAAAGTACCTGAGACTGTCTCAAATTCAATTCCTAAACCTTCATAAGAACCTTCAAACATGGTGAACAAGGATGATTTGAAAGCTTTAGGAGCCACCCTATTGGCTAGATTTGAGAAACTCATGAATACCTAACCAGCTCCTGTAACCAATTTAAGTGAAAGAGATGATGCCCTGTTGTTGGAAAGGGTCACATGGAAGATTCATCCCAAGATGCTTCATGAGAATCACGAAGTTATAATTGAGAACAAACATCTCAGTGATGAAGTAAAAAATCTCAAAGGTATGGTTGAAGATATGCAGAGAGTGATAACCTCAAGACCAGAACCTGTTTCTTATCCTATTTTGGATGTTTTTTGTTAGATTCTATAGGAAGTCAGTTCCAAAATTCAACCTAAAATAACTTCCTTATCTGATAAGGTATCTTGATGAAACAAGCAGATTGTTCTAGAGATGTGTGATATTGTTATTGGTCTTAATGGGTTAGCTGATTAGTATTAGGGATTTCTCTTGAAAGTTCTAAATCAACTGAAATCCCTTACCTCAGCTGTTACTACTTAACGTACTTCTGGAAAATCATCTCAACACACTTTAGACAGTGATATGCTCTGAATAGTTGTCAAAGAAGAACTTCAATATGTGCTCAATGGATTTGAAATTGAATATCTATAAGAAGTTATCAAGAACAATGACAAAGTTCTTGATTTTGTGATAATCCATTCATATATTTCCAATGATGCTCAATAAGAAATTTCTAAGAAGGTGGACTTCTACTTCAATTGGGTATTCTCTAAGAATGACATGACCAACCACTTCAAGTACCTTATGGAGAATCTGAGGATTCCTCCTATCACTCAAGAATTCAAAACTCATTTCTAGAAGCTCAAAGATTTCACTCCTTTGTTGGATAAGTTTATGGAGAACAAGGTTGACTTTGATAAATCTATGCAGTATGTTGGTGAGATAATTGTTGACTTCATCAAGCATTTGAGGCATTATCTTCATGTCCAGAGTAATGCAATTGTTGCTCCTGCAGTGGCACCCCTGAGATCTGGTTATCCAACTTTCTTATCGTCTTCCCTTACCTCTACATCTATGTTTGTCTCTTAGTCTTTGAGTCAGATTGTAAGATCCCAATTTTTGGAAAGGTATGTTTCATTATGTTTTTGTTGAATCCCTTGTTTCGGGCTTCAAGGGATGTTTCCTAAGAGTGTGAGAGGCCTTGGGAGTGTTCCGAGGGATCAGGGCATGGAAGAAAGGAAATATGGACAAGACAGGCCAAGGCACACGGCTTGCGCATGACCAAGAAAACCATGCGGCCTGCCCAGGCTAAGCCGTGCAACCCTTCCTCCTCCGGATAGAAGCATGCGCACGGTTTGTGCATAGTTTGCCAAACCGTGCGGCTAAATCGTACGACACATCCTCCTCCAGATAGTGGCATGCACACGGTTTGCACACAGTTTTCCAAACCGTGTGGACAAACCGTGTAACCACTTAAAGTTGGAAAAAATTACATGTTTTCCACTACGGGATTTTAAACCCCAACTCCGTATTTTACTCATTTAATCCCCTCTCACCCCAATGACAAACTTGGTGACCCAAGCTTCCCAAGGGTGTTTCTCCTTGAATTCTAAGGCATTTTTGGCACCGTTAGTTGCAGATCAAAGCTCCGGGTAAGGCTAATCCCATCCTTGGTTCTATTTTTTGGTTTAGGGCATGTATATTCTCTTTATCTCATTCCAAAACTCTAAAACCCTAACTTTGGAGTGTGTTTTAGGTTGAATCTCCAAATGTGGATTGGATCGAGGTCTAAGGACTTGATTGAGAGTGCATTCAACTGCGGTTTCGAGGTAGGTGGTCTACAAGTGATATCCCATAGTTATTTGGGTATTTGTTCATGTTTAGTTGTGTTCTTACTTTCCTTTGGTTATGTTTTGGATAACCTTGGCATGTTTGGTAATAATGGTGTTTAAAATGGAAAATTGGAACCCACACGATCCCCGTGGGATGTGTTGTGATAGACTTGACCTAATTGGGGCCATCCATGGGATGTGCCGACTGTTCCCATATTTAGGGTTTGATATTAAACAAGTGACATTTTTGTAATGAATTGTAGAGCCCTTGATAAAAATGTTGGCATGATTGGTTGAACTTGGAATAGAAGTTAGGTGATTCACCTAGACTTGAAAATAACCTAAGGGTTAAAGTGGAATGGGTTAAATGTTTATTCATGGGAATGATGAACGGGTCAAATGGGTTAATGTGTAAACCGATTAAAGACCATAATGGGATAGATTATAGGTTTAATGTTAAATTCTTAGAGAGATAGTCATAACACATGGGAATTGGGTGAATGGTGAAATAATGTGAAATGGTAATGTGTTAATGGGTTAAGGCATGATGTGGTTTCCCATGTGGGTTGTTGTGAATAGTGTTTGAGAAAGGGAAATGGTTTGGATGGTTGATGGTTACTTATATATAAGCACGTGCACATGGCTTCGTAGAGTGGGGTGTGACTTGAGAATCTATGCCCATGGGTCGAGTGAAGACTGAGGTTCTAAACTCCACCCTAAATGCGCGGGTTAGGAAAGGGGACTGAGGGTATATTCTCCTAATGGTTGCATCCACCCAGACTGAGGTTTCGAGGTGAGGTTGTGGTTTCTATGAGGGGTTAGTCCTAGTGAGATAGGATAATGATGTGATTACCCTCTTGCATGTGATTGTTGGCCTTAGACCCATGTAACACAATGTATGTGATTAACCCATGGAAATGTGATGGAATGGTAAATGGTGATAATGGGTGTGTAATGAATGGTAATGGAAGTGGCAATGGCTTGGATCTAAACTGAATAATGGTACCTTAAATAATTACTTGGAAATTATCATTCATATTCCTTTGCATACACTATCTTTTTATACTGGATATCTTGTAGACACCATTGGTGGTGGTCTATTGAGTTGTACTCACACCCTGCTCGGGCTGCCGTTGGGTACCCGAGCAGACTTCATGTTTGCAGGTCAGGAGAAGGGAAATGGTCCTTTCTAGATAGTTGAGTGGACATGGGTAGCACTTGGTGGAAGATCCAGACTTGGAGTCATACCATTTCAGGGATTTTGGCCGTCATCTTTATTTTGGGGTTTCATCCACTTTTGAACTTGTAGTATGACATGGAATATTTATTACTGTAAATGGATGTTATACATGTTCCATGCTTATTGGTTATTGTTTTCGCTATTTTGTTTATTTCTGTTGTGTCTTACTCTGATAAAAGGGGGTATAGTCTCCCCACTTGACTCCGTAGACCCCCGCTGCTGGTCGGAAGCCTTTGGCGTACAGGGAGGCGCGCTTAAGGTCATGTAACCACCTGGCTTAGAGCATCGGTTTAGTGGCCTCTGGGTTGGGGATGTTACAAAGTGGTATCAGAGGGGATCTTTCTTCTCTTTCTATGAGGTCTTGTTATTTGGTATTGGTAGCCAAGGGTTAATATGTGTAGGGCCTTGGTAATGAGCTTGTTCTTGGGAGTAGCTAACCCAGGTATAGGGGGAACCCAAGTCACCCTGGGTGGGAAATGATGTTCTTGGTTTTGTGATGTTACAGTTGATGATATTTCACCGTTGGGTGATGCACATGTGATTTGATGTGATTGTTTTATGACGTTTGGCTCGTGGACTTAACGACACAAGGATTTGCATTCATGCATCATTGTAAGAACCTAGGGAGATAGGTGACATGCATTGTATTATACACATGCACGGGGTGGGTGTGTGAGGCAGGAAAGTAGGGTGCATCATGCATTTCATGAAACCAAGAAATAATGAGAAGAATGAAATAAAACAAGTGGGTAAATGATGTTTAATAGAGTAATGGGGTTTGAAACAAGTTGGAAAAATGTTTTTGGGTTAACATATGAAAAGTGGGTTGTTGTAGCTAGTAAAGAGATTTTGGTGGAGTCATGAATGTTTATGGTATGCGTGCTAAATCTCGTGTTTGGCATTATAGAGAAATGCCACCACGATGTCGGTTACCAGTTGGGAAACAAGAGGGTGTTGTTGAGAACACTCCTCCAGTATAGGAACAAGAAAATGTGGTGATAATTGAAGGTAGAGAAGACCAGTTCCAAGAGAACTTGACTCGCCTTATGCAGATGATGGATCGGGACCCAAGGTGGGTTGCACCGAGTATGTTTGAGCTGACCAAGGAGTTCCAGCTGCAACACCCTCCGACTTTCACCAGAGAGGGTGGGCCAGAGGCAGCAAAGTTCTGGTTAGAGTCTATCCAGATGATACAGGATCATCTAGAGACCCCTGTCGAAAAGTGGGTGAAGCTGGCCGCTTATATATTGCGGGGCCAGGCTAGGCATTGGTAGGACATTCAGGCTCAAATTGAGCAGGATGAGGGAATGTCATGGAAGGTTTTTCAGGAAAAGTTTCTAGAGAATTTCTACCCAGATACCTTGAGACATGAGTGGGATTCAGAGTTTATGAGCCTAACCTAGGGATCGCTATCAGTGATGGACTATGGTAGTCACTTCACTAATTTGAGATGCTTCGTCCCAGTATTGGCAGGGGATGAGGCAACAGTAGTAAAGAGTTTCCAGGATGGGCTGAGACATGAGATCAGGTCTCAAGTAAGCATCTTACGCTTGAAGAGGTTTGCAGAGGTAATAGATCAGGCACTGATCTCAGAAGGAAACCTGAAGGCAGCTTCGGGCAGTGGGCTTGTGGTGCCAGTGGGGCAGACGAACGGTGTAGCTACCAAAGGTCGGAAGCGATGCCATGAGAGCTCACAGCATGGTGGAAGTGTGAAAAGTGGCTGGAAGAGAGGGTCAACATCTCAGAGTAAAAATCAGGTGTTTTTCTATCAGTTTGGTAGGCTGGGGCATATGCGTGGTTAGTTTCCTCGACCTCCAGTTGAGTGCCATTCGTGCGGCCGGATGGGACATGTGTAGAAGTTCTGCAGGAAACCTCAGTTGGTGGGAAAGTATGATGGTGGAAGGCAGGTACCGAATACGGGAAGGGGATCATTTGCCCCGTATCAAGTAGGAAGTTAGAGCTCCACGAGCCGTACTGGCAGAGGCAGTGCACGTGGAACTCCAGGGCAGGATCACTCATGCCAGCAGGGCAGTGTAGCACAGGGCGTTTAGGCTGGAGCCCAGGGTAGAGGGGAAAGTCAGCTTTAGGTAGTTCAGTTTTCCCCTGGTGATAGCGAGGCTGGACCATCGACTGTTCGAGGTACGATCCTTGTAGCTTCTACTTTTTCTAGTGCGCTGTTTGACACATGTGCCATAGAGTCTTTTATCTATGATAAACTTGTGGTAGCAATGGGTTTACCTATGGATGGGGTGTGTGGGGTGATGTCAATTGACACTCCATTGGGGGTGTGGGTTGAGGATATCAAGCAGTGTAGGGGATGTGCCTTGGAAGTTGGTGGGCATCATTTTCTGTGGGACTTGATCATTATTGAGATGTTAGGGTTTTACCTAATCCTGAGAATGGACTGGTTAGTGTTTTATCGGGCACAAATAGACTGTTATCATTGTAGAGTATCGTTCAGGTCGCTTGAGGTTGACGCTTATGCCCACCGTGGAGAATGGGATATTCAATCAGGGCGTGCAGGGCCGTTTTTTCAACAGACGTTTGGAATTGCAGCTCAAGTGGCATGTCTCATGCTTGATGATGATGAGGGAGGGTAAAAAACTAATTTCCATCCTATGGTGTATTAGTTTTAGGACATTTTCCCTGAGGATTTCTCAGGGTTACCCCCCTGATAGGGATGTTGAGTTCACAATCGAGTTGCTGCCTGGAGCGGAGCCAGTTTCTATTCTGCCATAGCGAATGGCACCAGCAGAACTCTAGGAACTGAAGTTTTATCTTAAGGAGTTGGAGAGTAATGGGTTTATCCATCCTAGTACATCTCCTTGGGGATCTCCCATTCATTTTTCAAAGAAGGTCGATGGGTCGTTAAGGCTGTGTGTTGACTATCAAAAGTTGAATCAGATGACGGTGAAAGATCAGTACCCTCTTACTAGAATTTATGAACAGTTTTATCAGTTGAGGGGTGCATCAATTTTCTCTAAGATTGATCTGAGGTTGGGTTATCACCAGTTGAGGGTGAGGTCTTCCGACATACCGCGGGCAACTTTTTGGGGTCGGTACGGGTTGTTTGAGTTTGCGGTAATGCCTTTCGGCTTGACCAATGCACCGATAGTGTTTATGGATTTGATGAACCAGATCTTTAATCCCTATCTAGATTGGTTTGTGGTTGTCCTTTTAGAAGATATCTTAGTGTACTCGAAAAATAATGATGATCATGACCAACATCTTCACATCGTCTTGGGTACACTAAGAGAGCACCGGCTATATGCCAAGCTATCCAAGTGTCAATTATGGAAAGGTGAAGTAGATTTTCTGGGTCACATCATCTTGGAGGTAGGTGTGTCAGTGGATCCAGAGAATGTTCAGGCAGTTGTATCTTGGGGCAGCCCAAGAGCGTTTCTGATGTTCGAAGTTTTCTAGGTTTGGCCGGGCATTATAGAAGGTTCATTCAGGAATTGTCTTGCTTGGCAGCACAACTTTCGGGCTTGACCAAGAAGGGAATCAGGTTTGAATGGTCGGAGGCTTGTGAGAGTGCCTTCCAAGAGTTGAAGAAGCGGCTGATGACCGCACCTATCTTGATCTTACCCAAGCCGGGTAAGAATTACATCCTGTTTTGTGATGCATCTAGAATTGGACTTGGGGCGGTGTTGATGCAAGATGAGCAGGTGGTAGCTTACAGGTCAAGGCAGTTGAGACCCCATGAGAGGAATTATCCCACTCATGACCTTGAGTTGGCTATAGTAGTGTATGCATTGAAGTTCTAGAGGCACTATCTATTGGGAGAACAGTTTACCGTGTTCACCAACCATAAGAGTTTAAAGTACATCTTCTCACAGCGGGATATGAATCTTCGGCAGCAAAGATGGGTTGAATACCTCCAGTATTTTGACTTTGAGTTGGTGTAAACATCGGGAAAAGGAAACAGTGTTGCTGATGCTCTGAACAGAAAGGTTCAGAATCAGATGGTTCACGAGTCCAGCACCGAGTGGAAGGTGATGGATTTGTTTGCATAGATGCACCTAGAGGTGCAGAAGGAGAATGGTCAGGTCACTCTTTCTCCCATAACGATGGAGTCGACGCTTTTAAGTCGAGTTAAGGAAGGTCATCTTGATGATCCTGAGTGTTTGATCATGAAGGAAAAGCTTAAAGGTGGGAATCTACCTTCTGGTTGGGCCGTTGGTGCGGACGAAGTTGTTTGTGTTCGTGATCGTGTGGTTGTGCTAGAGTGCATGTGGGAAGAATTGATGTGTGAGTTCCATGCATCAAAGTGGGAAGTGCATCCTGGTTTGACCAAGATGTACCATGATCTCCAAAGTCAGTTTTGGTGTCCTGGGATGAAGAAGGATATTGCGGGCTTTGGGGCACGGTGCCTTACCTGTCAGCAGGTGAATGTCGAGCATCAACACCCAGGTGGTTTGTTGCATCCATTGCCCATTCTGGAATGTAAGTGGGATGATGTGACAATGGATTTTGTCGTGGTCCTTCCAAGGATGCCACAGAATAATGATGAAATATGGGTGGTTGTGGATCGGTTAACGAAAGTGGATCATTTATTACCGATTCATGAGACCCTTATAGTTGACCAGTTGGGTGAGCTGTATGTTCGAGAAATAGTGCGGTTTCATGGTCTGCTGCAGACCATAGTTTCGGACTGAGATCTGCGTTTCACACCACATTTCTGGAAAGGGTTGTAGAAGGTGCTTGGTACGCAGGTGTTTTTGAGTACTACTTTCCACCTGCAGACGGACAAGCAGTCAGAACGTACGATCCAAGTATTGGAATACATGTTAAGAGCTTGTGTCTTGGACTTTGGTGGTTCTTGGGAGAGACACCTATCATTAGTTGAGTTTTCATACAACAAGAGTTTTCAGGCTACGATTCAGATGACACCGTTTGAGGCGCTTTATGGGAGACCATGTAGATCCCTGTTGTGTTTGCTAGAGGCCGATGGATCCGAGTTGTTGGGGACAAGTCTCATGAAGGAGACTTCAGAGAGAGTTAAGTTGATCAGGAAGCAGATGACTACGACTCAGAGTAGGCAGAAGTCGTACGTAGATTGGAGGTGTAGAACTCTTGAGTTTGAGGTGGGTGATAAAGTGTTCCTTCAGGTGTCATCAAGGTTGGATCACCGACGGATTCAAAAGAAGGGTAAGTTGGCGCCCAGGTATGTGGCACCTTTTGAAATTGTGGAGAGGATCAGACTAGTGGCATACAGATTGGCTCTTCCAAAGCGGTATGGTGGGATTCATGATGTGTTTCATGTGTTGCAGATTCAACAGTATCACCCTGACCCATCTCACGTGGTTGATTTTGAGGATGTGGAGCTTGAGGCTGATGCGTCTTTTGAGGAGCATCCATTTTGTGTGGTGGATCATAGTGAAAAGGTCTTGTGAGGAAATATTGTTCCATTAGTGCGAGTACTATGGCAGCATGGGAAAGGTCCGTCTCTTAGGCTTTGAGTCAGATTGTAAGATCCCAGTTTTTGGAAAGGTATGTTTTCATTATGTTTTGGTTTAATCCCTTATTTTGGGCTTCAAGGGATGTTTACTAAGAGTGTGAGAGGCCTTGGGGGTGTCCCGGGGGCTCGGGGCACGGAAGAAAGGAAATCTGGGCAAGACAGGCCAAGCCACACAGCCTGCGCACGGCCAGGCAAACCGTGCGGCCTGCCCAGGCTAAGCCGTGTAACCCTTCCTCCTCCGTACAAAAGCATGCACACAGTTTTCACATGGTTTGCCAAACCGTGCGGCTAAATCATGCGACCCCTCCTCCTCCAGACGGTGGCATGTGCATGGTTTGCACATGGTTTGCCAAACCATGCGGACAAACCATGCGGCCACTTAAAGTTGGGAAAAATTACAAGTTTTCCACTCCGGGATTTTAAACCCCAACTCGGGATTTTCTCATTTCATCCCCTCTCACCCCAGTGAAGAAGTTGGATAACCCAAGATTTCCAAGGGTGGTTCTCCTTTGATTATAAGGATTTTTTGGTGCCGTTAGTTGCGGATCAAAGCTCCGGGTAAGGCTAATCCCATCCTTGGTTCTCTTTTTTGGTTTTGGGTTTGTATCTTCTCTCCCTCTCATTTCAAAGCTCTAAAACCCTAAATTTTGAGTGAGTTTTAGGTTGAAGCTCCAAATGTTGGCTGGATCGAGGTCTAAGGACTCAATTGAGAGTGTGTTCAACTGCGACTTCGAGGTAGGTGGTCTACAAGTGATATCCCATAGTTATTTGGGTATTTGTGCATGTTTAGTTGTGTTCTTGATTTCCTTTGGTTATGTTTTGCATAAACTTGGCATGATTGGTAATAATGGTGTTTAAAATGGAAAATGGGAACCCTCAAGATCCCTGTGGGATGTGTTGGGATAGACTTGACCTAATTGGGTCCATCCATGGGATTTGCCGGCTTTTCTCAGATTTAGGGTTTGATATTAAACAAGTGACCATGTTGTAATAAATTGTAGAGCCCCTGATAAAAATGTTGGAATGATTGGTTGAACTTGGAATAAAATTTAGGTGATGCACCTAGACTTGGAAATAACCTAAGGGTTAAAGTGGAATGGGTTAAATGTTGATTCATTGGAATTATGAACGGGTCAAATGGGTTAATGTGTAAACCGATTAAATACCATAATGGGATAGATTATGGGTTTAATGTTGAATGCTTAGTGAGATAGGAATAACACATGGGAATTGGGTGAATGGTTAAATAATGTGAAATGGTAATGTGTTAATGGGTTAAGGCATGATGTGGTTTCCCATGTGGGTTATTGTGAATAGTGTTTGCTGAAGGGAAATGGTTTGGATGGTTGATGGTTACTTATATATAAGCATGTGCACATGGCTTCGTAGAGTGGGGTATGACTTGAGGATCTATGCCCACAGGTCAAGTGAATAATGAGGTTCTAAAATCCACCCTAAATGCACTGGTTAGGAAAGGGGACTGAGGGTCTATTCTCCTAATGGTTGCATCCACCCAGACTGAGGCTTCGAGGTGAGGTTGTGGTTGCTATGAGGGGTTAGTCCTAGTGAGATAGGATAACGATGTGATTACCCTCTTGCATGTGATTGTTGGCCTTAGACCCATGTGACATAGTGTATGTGATTAACCCATGGAGATGTGATGGAATGGTAAATGGTGATAATGGGTGTGTAATGAATGGTAATGGAAGTGGAAATGGCTTGGCTCTAAGCTAGATAATGGTACCTTAAATAATTACTTGGAAATTATCATTCATATTCCTTTGCATGCACTATTTGTTTATACTGGATATCTTGTAGACACCGTTGGTGGTGGCCTACTGAGTTGTACTCACACCCTGCTCGGGTTGCCGTTGCGTACCCGAGCAGACTTCTTGTTTGCAGGTCAGGAGAAGGGAAAGGGTCCTTGCTAGATAGTTGAGTGAACATGGGTAGCACTTGGTGGAGGATCCAGACTTGGAGTCAGACCATTTCAGGGATTTTGGCCATTGTCTTTATTTTGGGTTTTTGTCCACTTTTTCACTTGTAGTATGACATGGAATATTTATTACTAGAAATGGATGTTATACATTTTTCGTGCTTATTGGTTATTGTTTCCACTATTTGGTTTATTTTTATTGTGGATTACTCTGATTAAAAGGGTGTATAGTCTCCCCAATTGACTCTTTAGACCCTTGCTGCTGGTCGGCAGCCTTTGGCGTACGGGGAGGTGTGCTTAAGGTCCTGTAACCACTCGGCTCAGAGCACCGGTTTAGTGGATTACGGGTTGGGGAAGTTACACAGATCAGGCATGTTATCCTTGATCAAAAGTTTCCTCAGTATTCCACTACACCTACATTGGCCCCTTCTATTTTTGAAGGACACCCTTTACCTTCTATGTCCAATAGTTTACTCCATTTCTCCATTTCTACTTCTGCTTGTATGGATTATACTTCTGATGTTGTTTCCAAGGGAAAAGTGAAGACTAGCCGGTGTTGAAGAACAGTGACTACTATCTCTTGATAGCGCTGATTTCTATATTTATTTTTACTTACATTTTTTAATGTCACTTTTTATCCATCTAATGTATTGTGAAATTTTATTGTATATTTCTCATTTACTCATTTTGATAATCCCAAAAGGGAAGAAAAATGTATTCTATATGCACACTAATGAATATGTACATTCATTATGAACAAATATCTCACTAAAATTATTTGGGATCATAAAAAAGGGGGAGATTATTAGAATCCTCATGTGTTAATCATGTTTTAATGATCACAAATCCTATATATTCAATAAATCTTGTTAATCCTGTTTAATATATCTAAAACCATGTGTACATATGATTAGTTTATTCATGCCTTAAATAATTATTGTATACTCCTTTTTTATAATGAAATTCTATTATGAATGATTAAGTTTAATTTATTCTATGAATATCACTATTTATGTTTGTGTAATGAGATTTGGCTAAGGCGGAGAAACTGTGAGTCTGCCACCTGTTCTGTTTTTTTGGAAAATGACCCAGACACCTTGACCATTTAGAAATTGTGACCATCCAGAAACCATGACCACCCAGACACCGTGACCATCCGGACACTAAGACCATCCTGATAGCGTGACCATCTTGACACCGTGACCATCAAGACACCGTGACCATCCAGACACCGTGACCATCTAGACGCCGTGACCATCTAGACACCGTGACTATCCAGACACCATGACCAGACACCATGATCCTAACACCTCATATGTGATACTAGTTCCTGATATCTATACAACTATGCCATTATAGTCATCTCGCTGCTCAAAGAAAATGAAGGAGACACCGTTCCAAGGAGACCGTTTCAGGGAGGGACTGTTTACAAATAGAATGTGACATAATTTCTTAATATGTTTTCTCATTTTTTAATTTATTTTCTAATGTTAATATTTGATTTTTTTAAATGCACTCACATAATTAATTTTTTCTTGTAGACATCTCACCAGATAGTATGAGGTACGGGGTGCATAATACATGCATCGTGTCAGCTCCAACAGATGCATTCTATGAATACAAAGAAAAATGTGACCAGGGTGACTGTGGTGATAGTTGTGATAATATAAAAACAAGTGTACGCGCGATAACGAAGTAGTACGAGCATTAATGAAACCAGAAACTGCTGAAGATCACATAATGCATACCCGAATCTTAATGCTGGGAACATTTACACACTATCAACTCCACGAAGAACACGAGTCATATATAGCCTACTTATGATACTCTATTTTCTGCAAGCGGACTCGATTTCTATATCTGCTTCATCCCATAAGTCCATAGCTACATAAACTAAAACTCAGAGTGGACTTGACCTTATCTCATAATTTCTGCCCAGTTGTGGATTATTTTTGTCTTTCGAGAAGTGTGCGTGTGTCTGTATAAAAACACACATTGTCTCCTGCATCAAATTGAAGGATACAAGATATCCTTTCTCTTATATCTTTTTTAAATTTGAGTATTCCCATATATTAGTGTGGAAGAGGTCCATGTGTGACCTATTATTTCATGCCCATGAAGAACTATGGAAGTGGTCATGTGACCTAGACAATCATGTGTACTGTTGTTAACCCCGATCTAAGGTGCAAATCTTGTTTATTTATATGAACTACTTAGTGGAAGGTGATCACCAAGTGGAGTGGATTAGGTCTCATCTTGAGATTGAACCACTTTTTTTATATCAGCTATGCTATTTATTTTAGTTTTCTCTATTTTACTGTTTAATTTTGAAATCAATAATTTTACAATGATATTTAATCATAGAAGGAAGTTATAATTATTTTTCCTTATTAGAATAGTTTCAAAAGTAATGTTAATAACTGATATTAAGATTACTAAGAATTAATCAATCTTCTATGAAGTTATTTATATAGTCAAACATTCATAACTGTATAACATTGATTAACTGGGCTGTATTTAAATTTATTGGGGAACCATATTATGAATCCCTTTTAAACTAAAATTTTTATACATACCCAATTCACCCCCTCTTGAGTACTCTACTCCAACCAATAATTATAATATAAAATATTTTATTAAATGATATAATGTTTAAAAATATATTATATTAATCCAAATGATTATAATATTTTTATAATTTCATCAAGGATATATTTATGAGACTTTTCTGAATCTTTGGTACATGTAATGATTCAAAAATTGTAAAAATATTCACTATCGTTGTACATCAGAAAAGTGTTATATGGTGGTTAAAACCAAATGATAATGAAATAATGATAGTCATAACATATCCATATTAAATTATATATGATTATTTTGATTCATTTAAATCATTTATTCTTTTATAATCATTTTTTATGCATTTCTATATAAAAAAATTATATTAATTTTATTTTTATAAAGATTCCTTCAGTGTGCCTCCAATATCTTTTACATGTGAATATCTTCTTCCCATTTCATATCATGTAAAAATAAATTTTTTTAAATAAATAAATATCCAAATACCTTAATTAAAACTCTTCACTCATTCTATATTCTTTTATAATGGAACAATATCATCTTATGCGGTTTTAATGTTGTAAGAAAATGATCTTCTCTCAATAAGAGGTATCATTCTTAACCAAAAATTTATGATTCATTTATTCATAAATATTCTTTAAATAATCCAAAACAAAGGTTATATTATAAAATAAATTTATTCCATATACATAGATTTTATTATGTTAGTTTAATCACTTGTATCCATCTCCAATTTCCATTAAATGAGAATAAAATTCATCATAACTAAATCAATGACTAATGTAAATATTTTTCTATCATGACCTCAAATAGAAAGATAAAATAATTTAATTAATTTATATATATATAAGTTAAATGATTTTTTTCATTCAAAAATGATAATTTGTCATTTACTGTCTTACCATTCCATTCAATGAATAATTATAACATTATTCATCTGTATGTATAGACTAACACCTGCATATAGAAATTTCATTACTTTTTCATCACCACATCACATCGATTAAATTTATAATTATATTTAAAAAATAATTTTACATTAATGATAAATGTTTTATTATATGAAGACAATATAAATCTTATAATTTTTCAGTAATTTTTATATCAAAATGGAAATGTTTGTCATACAAGAGTTTGAACTAATGTATATATGACTATAACATAGTTAATTTTTCCTAAAAATCTATCATGATTTGAGTTAAATGAAAAATTTCTGTAAAAAATATATAATTAAAAAATTATCAGTATTTGAAATATGATATATTAATGAAATATTTAACCGCAGTAAGCCTAATTTTTTTTTGAAGTTACGATCTAAAATACCTCAAAAAATATAATACGGACTTAATCATTATGAAAATTAATATTTTACTATGTATATTTGAATATATATTTTTAATGATTTGTTCTCAAATATGGGTTTTTTATTATATAATATATTTTATATGGATTTATTATATGCTGAGATAAATAACCAAAATTGAATTTTTTAACTCGTTGTAGGAGACATCGTCTGGATTTTTATTCAGTGAAACATGTTTCAATGTTATGAACCAAATTAGGTCTATATAGTGTACATGATACTCTTTTGGAATTAACATCATTTTATATTAATATTTTATGATATTTTATTTGAAAATTTTAAATACAACACCCATGTATATTTGATACTAAATTAGTTATGTGTGAATATGATTTATAACTCTATTTCATTTCAATTGGTTTAACTCTTCATCATTGACTTATATATTCCATTATTATGAGTTCATTGATCAAAAACCACATTCGTTTTGTATTTACACATGTTTTATGGTGTCTTATATTTCATACACATTATAAATCTATAAACTAATTATTAGTTTAATGATACAATATTTTTTTTATAATTAACCTCAAATTTAAATTCTTGTGAATATAAATTTATTATATGAATAAATCTTCATTGATGAGGTGTATGGACCATCCCACTGATATAATATATCATGAATCACTATTTATTAATAATATGTATCATTTCATTTAAAATTATTCTATCATGGGCTGATGATTCTAATATTACCTATTTAGAAAATGATTTATGTTACAATATTCATTATTTTCAAGTTTTTTTATATTCATGGTTCCTTTTAATGGAAATTATGTGAACATATTTTCTAAAACCATTTTTTTCATAACTTTTTATTAGTACAGTTTTTATTTTTAATTTATATTTCATTCCTTATTGATTGAATAAAGATAACAATTTTTTTTTCATGTGATATTGATCTACAACATTCATTAGATAAAAAATATTTCTCGTTAAAATCCATGTTTTCTAAATTGATTTCAATAAATAATAATTCATAAAAACTATCAATATAATTATTATTTTTTTCAATATCATTGAATTTTTTATGTTTCAAAGTGTAAAATGATTAACATTTTCCAAATGGGTCACTTTAGAATCCCTGAAAAAAATAAAAAATAATTTATCTTTAAAATGTATACTTCATGAACTTATTTTCCCATCATCATATACATTATATTAAACAATTAATTCTCTATATGATTCCATGAATATTTTCAAATGAAATTTTTTCTTGAAAATGGTTTATGGTTTTTAGTTTTTAAACAATATTTTATAATTGAATAGTGTATTTTCCTTAAACAAATTGTGATAATTTAATGGTATTTACATTTATTAATTAAAAAACCATGATTTTAAATATCCCATAGATATATTTTTCAACCATACAATCATCATTCAATTTTGAATGTGTTATGGTTGTATCTGTGATATTTTCATAGAAACCATTTATTTTTCATAGTTTAACAATATTATGGAATGTTTATTGTATGTTTATATGTGTTATATGATTTGATGAATTATATTTGTGATGAATATGAGTTATAGTTATTTGAAATATTTTAGGATGATGTGTATTTATGTAATAAACTACAGGAAGTTGAGCCCATTAACAACCTATGAATGTAATTAGTAAAGGGAAAATATTCACCATCTTGGTATATCCTGGTAGATTATTTGAATTTACCATGATGTTTTTTTAATTAGTAACATAAAAAAATTTCATATTTAACTATAATAGTTACTCTATTTTTAACTGTGATGTTAACTAGAGGTATAATTGTGATCGTGATTCCATATACATGAGTGATTTGAAAATGATTCCTCAATTTACCTACATTTTTATTTATGAAATCTCTATTTTTTATGAGAATTATATTATTTAAAAATTTATGATAGTGAGTTTAGGATTAAATAAAATCATTTCCTAATTATTATGGTTCAAAATCTGTTGAATTATAACGATTCACTTGATAATGTTTGACAAAAAAATTGCTCATAATTATTGATTCTTATGACTCTTATTTTATGGAAATACTTTATGACATATTTCATGATTTATGATATACATATATTTCTATTATTGTTCATATTATGTTTTTCTCAGTAACAATGACTATTTCATTATTCCCCTATGGTTATCTTACTCTTAATGATGATAATAAATTGTGAATGATTTATGATCTTGATTTTTGGAGTAATATTGAAAATTTAAAAATGTGTATATCAGAAGAAAATATCCATTGAATTCATTAGTGTAAGATATTTTCCTAATTCCCTAAAACACTAGGAATAAATTTTCATTAGGTATATAAGTGATTTGATATTTCCATTTGATGTTGAATGATTTGGGCAGAAAAACAATGTGACATTTATCAATATCAATGCTCAAATTTTAAAGATTATTATTTAGGACCACATACAAGAGTGACTGTTTTTATTTTTTATAGTTGGTATCATAGAAGGGTTTAAATAACTTTTTATATTTTGATGTTTTCATTTGAGGATGTATTTATTGTTTTGGATACTATTATGAGTATATGAATTTATTTTACCATATTTTATAAGTCTTAGATGACATATTTTATATTTTATGGAATGGAATGTTTATGTTACTAATTTTATTTTTAAAATTGATTATTTATATAAAGGTATATAGTAGAAATTTTTCATATATGAATTATTAAATGAGAAATTAGGGTTCGATTATTAATTAGAGAAAAATATGATCTTAATGTGTATTTGTGGTGATTACTTTTATATAAGTAAATAAAAAAGATATTTTAGAGGTTAAATGTTTATGTAATATAAATTTTTTTGTAATCATTATTGAGTGACTAATATTTTTTTGGAGATAAATTATTTATTTTTAATTGAAGTATGTGTTATGAGATCCTTCTAATTTTTCATTTTGATGATATTTTTGGAAAATGTTGTTGTACTTTAAGAATAATTATATATGTAATGATTTAGTTTTAAAAGTGGTTATCACTATCGACTTATAGAAATTAATGTATTATTTCTTCATATAAGATAAAAATATATTAGCTTCATACTATTTTAATAAGGATGAAAATTGACTTGTTATGAATATTACAAGAAGTTTCCACTCAAACCTATTTATGTAAAGTCAAAAATAGTAAAAATTTATTTTATTATTTATGTGTAATAATGAAATAAATTATTGAGTAAATTTTTTAAATATATATATATATATATATATATATATATGAAAAAATATTCTCAACTCGAGAGTGAAATAAAGTTATCTTTCCTAAAAAACATTATTAATCATTCTTTGAAAAGTATAGAGTAAAATGGTATTATTATTTGAAAATTTCTTTAATAAAAATAGTATAATAAAATTATATGGTATGTTTTAAAATTATAAAATAATTTACAATATTTAATATTCATGTATAAAAAATATCATTCAAAATTAGACTGAAAAAAGAACCATTTCTATATTGGAATATTCTAAATCATAACACCAATGAATGAAATTAATTAATTGAAGCATAAATTATTATGATGTATTAAAGATTAATTATATAATATGTAAATGGGTATAATATAAACAATTTAAATTAAATTATTTTCACAAAAGAACCTATGTCTTAAAGAAGTATGTTTTTTGAGAACAACATTACATCTAGTCCACCCATTATAATATATTCTATATATATAATTCATAATATTAATATATAATTTTTTTCCTTATGAACTTCTTCTAGGTTTCATATTATCTACTTAATCCATTTTTTTTATTTATTTTTTACCAAAAAAATTCTATCAATTACGTGTGTTTTGAGGATTCTTAGTTCACAATTTTAAAATATAATGTGTGGGTTCAAAATGATTTAAGGGGTAGTTGAATCCTTATAATAAGAATAATATCCAAAAATGGTTATTATTTTCATATAGTAATTATAAAAATATAAATATGGGTGAATTATGGAATTGAAAAATGAGTTATGTTTCAATCATTGAGACGATAGGCTATACATAGGCTTGTGTAATGTTTCCTTTTTTCAACGATCATAATTAAAATAATGTAACAATCATTTTAATACTCATAAATTATCATAAAAACATAAATATAATATAAATTTCTTACATACACAAACATAGATAATCAATATTACCTTATTAAAAAATTAATCACTTCTCTTTGTGAGGTCATAGTACACTAAACACACGAACGACTTAATAAAAAATCAATGAAAGGTAATGTATGAATTTTTATGATATATTAAATATACAAAATGATTTTCACCTAATTTATAACATATAAATACATAAATTACAAAACCATGATCCAATTTGAGAGGAAATTATGGAAAATGAATTACATCAGTTTGTGAGGTGGTAGTGTACCATGAAAATGATAGATTTATTCAATTCCCTTTTTTTGAAAGATAATAGGGATTATTTTATTCATATAAAATAATAAATTCCTATTTTATGGGAGAAACTATTTTTATTATATTATAATGTATATGTATTATTTGATGGATGTAAAATATGAAATAAAATAGATATTATTTGTTATGAATGATATAATATCTTTCAAAATACTATTCAATATTATACCAAAATACATATTTAATGAAATTTATAATTAATATATGTATCATTGAAATAAATAGATAATTAAAGAAGGTGTTTTTAATATATTTTATGAAACAGAAGTAATTTTTTAAGGGGTAGGATATGAGGTTTCTCTTTATATGTGAGAAGGATTTGTAGTTTTGATAATACCATAAAATATTCAATTAACGGAACTCACTCTAAATATAAATTATAAACAATTTTAATTAATGGATAAGAGGGATATAAATTTGAACCACCCCACTACCATTAAAAAACGTTTTTTAATATTTTTAATCTCATTACCTCATTATTTTAACCACATGGTAAACTAGTTTTAACATTAAGCATTGTAATAATGTTTTTGTTTTTTATTATTCATTACATCCATAAATTAGGTTGAAAATATTCTATAATATAATTTATAATAAAAAAAATTAGTAAATTCATATTAATAAATTAAATTCAATTAAGGGTCAAAAATTTATTCAAAATTAAATGAAAAAAGTGTCCAGAAATAGTTTTTCAAGAATTGTATTTATTATTCATAAAATGATCTTATGTTAACAATATGAATTGAAATTATCATTATTTGGATTTATATTTTTATAAATATATGAATAATCTTTGAATTTTATTTAAATATATCATTAATATGGGTTATTTATTTTAAATAATGTGGATAATCAATATAAATTTATTAAATAGTTTTCATAAAATAATATTCTTTTAGATAAAAATAAACTTACAAAAAATAATATAAAATTATTGTTAAAATGAAATTAATTTTATTGATAAATGTAATATTGTTAATATATCAATTTATAAAAAAGTCCAAGATGTAATGTAAATATAAAATCCCATGATTTAATAGAAAAAATGAAAATATTTGGAAAATTATAAAATTTTAATATTAACTAAAAAATAACCAAAAATTCAGAAAAATTAAAAAAGTTTATCCTATAATGATATTGATATGAATTTTTCAATATATATGTCAATTTGAACTATATAATTTCAAACTTTTTTATAAATTAATTATATTAACTACACATAATATGAAATAAAAATCAGTTTTGAATGATATGATTTTTTTTGACAAGAAATTCTTTATAAAAAATTCAATTTCTTTTTTGAATGAATTTCTAAAAATATTTATATATAATATATAATTAATAATTATTTCATGATGTATTTACTAATATTTATACCCAAAAAATAATAGATGCGTTATAAAAGTAACATATGAATTATATTATTGTAAATGTGTATCCTAGCTCATTTTAACATACTGTTGTGTGTTGTATATACTATTGAACATAGTATTATTTTTCAATTATTGGGTGTTATGTGTTTCAAAAACAAAAAATATTATATTATTGGTTCACTATGTAGAATATTGTATTGGAATAGTTCACTTTTAAAAATTGGATCACTCCACATTTGAGTCATATTTATCTCATGAGATATCAATCTTCACCCAATTCATTATAGGGATAAATAATTTTGGATCCACAAGTTACCTGATGAATATCATATTGATGTGTTCCACCCCGTCATTAAAAATTCTTCAAATCAAAACATGTTATGAATAAATGTTTTTAATAATATTTTCATTATATAATAACTTGGGGAAGAAAAATGGGATTCATAATCATTTCATCAATTCATTAAAGCATTACCCAAGTAAAAAGAAAGAGATTAAAAATCATCATGTTATCATAATAATAAAACATATTGAGAATTGTTAAGGATGGTGTCCTAAAATCATATCCTGAGTATATATTTAGGTAACATAAAATGGAGTAATCATAAATCAAAAATGAAATTACAAGATGACAAGGAATATTTTCTGAGGATCATTACCATTTCTCAGAGAATCAGCTGTTTAATTTCAAAAAATATGAAAAAAATATCATTGGAAATATTTATTTGAAAATAATGTAAATATTTAATGGAATATTTATTTCAGTTTATGGTTATTATGATAGATAGTAATTTTCATGTTACATTAGTTAAAAGAAAATTTTACATTAAAATAATAATAAATTCCAATAATAACCAGATTATTAAAATAAATTGAATATTTCATTAAAACTATTTTATTAAAATTAAAAAATGGATACACATTACATTTATCAATAAAAATAATAATAGGATTACATTATCATTATCATTTTAATGGATAGTTATACATGTGACTGAAATTATTTTCAACCAAAGTGATATGTAATTTATATTTTCATTATAATATTCATTTGGAAACTTGAGTATATGATGATACGAAAATGAAATAAAAAAATTTGTTTAAAAAACTCTAGGATAATAAAATTAATGAGTTTCATGGATGATAAAACAAGAAATTTTATCCTTAGAAACATAATAATAAACTATATATATATAAATAATGATATTATAACATAAAATTATTACCAATATGCATCTTTTGAATTGTATTATACATGATGTAAATAAAATTATATGGTTTTGTAAATAAAAATATATATAATTAGAACAATATAAAATATATCTTAATTATATATGCAACTTGAGAAATCAAATTGTGAATTTGTCTTATGTCTCATAGAAAAACAAATCAAGTAAAAAAACTCCAACCTCCTGTAAATGTACATTAAAACATTTTGAACAATATATTTATCTATATTACACATCTATCATATTTTTAAACTCATATGTATCAGAAATATATGATTACATGTAACCTTTTATCACCATTTTATTTATGATTCTTTGTTAAAATCACACTTTCAGGTAATAATAATTTCTTTTTTCTAGTTTGCCTTGTCTTGGTAGTATTTCACATAGTACATTGATTTCCATTTAATAATAAAAATGTAATTAATTAATAAATAATTATTATATATATTTATTATATACATATTTTATATGATTTATAAAATTATATATAGAAAAATGAATTAAAACATTCATGTAGATGGTTGGTCTTATACACACATGAATGTAATTTATGTTTTTTGGATGGTTGGATCAAAAAATGGTTAAAAATAATTAAACATTCAATATTAACTTTTATATAATATATATCATATATATTAATTAAATATGTCATTGTTACTATCTATGTTATCATAAAATAAATAACGAATCCTATCACTCCATGGAGGAGGTAGTCCATACATTATCATGAGTGACATTATATTTTACAAAATGAATTTTTGGCCAGAATATTAATGTGATATTGTTATTAAAATAGTATAATGGTAAAATTAGTATAGAATATTAAAACATAATCCATCATTATTTTCATATGTGAGGGGAAGTGATAGAAAAAAAATTGTAGCAGTTCGTAAGGAGGCAGTCCATTTTTCACATGATCAATGGTATCTTTTTCAATTAGATTGAAGAATATATAGATGTAGTTTATAAAATTATAATAATATAATCTTTTAATATGTTATATATTTGTCTAAATATTTTTTAGTAATGTAATATGATTTAAAATTGGAAGAAAATGAAATAAAATTAAAAGGATTGTTAAAGATCTATGAACAATCATAAGACATCACCTCTATGTATATACCTAAATCATTTATATAATAGTTTATTATAAAATAATTAGCACACACACTATTCAAATTCTCATTGGATCTTGCTCTGGTCAGGATTTGGATGAGCCCAGGTTTAAAATTTTCATGTTTTGTTGAAAAAAACACGCATTTTGAGTATAGTGGAACCACTTTTATGGGAAGGCCATGGTTTGGAGACCGTGCAACCTTCCATGTTGTCAAAATAAATTAAAATTTTAAATTAATTATTAAACTGTGTTTAAATGAGCGTTAAAAAATAAAGTAAAGAAATAGATTGTTTTAATCAATATAATAAAATTATTATTATTTTTTGTATAATAGTAGTAGTATTATTATTATTGTTTTGTTCATTATCATTATTATTATTATTTAAATTGTTAATAAAATTATTACATTTAAAAATGAAAGGATGAATATTATTTTTATTATTAAAAATTTCTATAATATTATTATAATTATTAAAATTGTTATGAAAAGTATTATTATTTAGAGTGAAATAATTATTATCATATATACTATTAAATTGTTTTTTACCACACATGGTAATCGCAATGTTGCCAGATACATTAAAATAAATTAATTTAGCAAAATGAAGTGTGGACAATGCATTAAAATAATGCAAAGAAAACATTTTAAATGAAATAATTATATTATTATTATTGTGACTAATAATAATATTTATGAAGATTGTTCTTGTTTTTTTATTACTAAAAATTATTATTATCATTAATTAATTAATTAATTAGCTAGGTTTATTAAAATTGAAAAATAAATAAAATTAAAAAAATCATTTACAGAATAAAAATGATGATTATAATAACAATATTATTATTATTATTATGATTATCATTATAAATTTTATTATTATAAAAACCTTATTATAATTATTATTATCACTTTTATTAAAATAATAACCCTTTTTAGGATGAATTTTAACTACCATTTCCCCCATTTTCCAATTCTTTGGCCTACAACACGGCTCCAATATGGTTTTCAGCACCCCCCTTGGGCTGCCTTCTCCCTCTGGAATCCATGGTTACCCCCTTCTGGTCTCCCCTCGCATCGCCCTCCCCTCTTGGTCGCATCTCCCTCACCATGCATTACAGACTCCTCGCCCTCAAATGGTGAATCTATGCTCCTGTAAACCAATCTAATGGTGGACCCCTGTTTATTGACCCATACAACCACTAGTTCCATCTCTTTCGGCCATCTTACTGTGAACAAATTCTCTCTTCGGTGACCCTTATCATCTGGTGCGGCCCTCTGTTGAACCCCCTTCCCCCTCTCTAGAGTTTTGATTATTGTTTTTTTGGCCTTTTTCTTGTTCTGTAATTGAGGATGTAATTTACGATTTTAATATCTTATTTTTGGTGTAAATATTTTCTTTCATGGGTTTCTTGTGGCATGGTCAAGGTTTGATTGTGATTCACACTATCTTCTAAGATAATCTTCGTTCCAAATAGGTGAATTTGTGCCCTAAAATCACTAGAATAATTTAATTATGCTTGTTTTAGTTTATAAATATTTTATTTGGTTGATTATATGGTAATAAAGGTAAATTTTAAATGGTTGGTGTGTTGATATGTTAGAAATTAATATTTGATAAAGGAAATGGATTTTTTTGTCTTCTTTAATGTAAGGTTTTTAAGATGGTTTCATGGGTTGTTTTGATTGGGAGAAATGAGTTTTTAAGTTCATTGAAGTTTGTGTCTAATTTAATGGATATGCTAAAAGTTAAGTGAAATACTTTGGGAGTTTTATCCTTGTTGTGAATTTTGTGCGTAATTTTTGATGAGTTTGAAAATGTGAAAATATTTTTTAAAAAATATTTTAATATATGTGTGGTTTTATGAAGAGTATTGTCCCTCTTTCTTGGTTAGTATTAATTGGGATTTTTCTTGTGTTATGAAAAGGGGAATTTGAGAAATTTTTACATGACAAATAATGTATATAAAAAAGGGTTTTTTATAGTGTGCATAAATTGAATAAGGTGATGTTTTGTTAGGAGGGGTGTTTTCATTTAAATTTTTAGAATTTGTTTGAATTTAGTGGTGTGGTGTGTGTGCATGTGAACATTAAATTGAGCTCAAGGGAAACCCTAGTTATACTGGTTAGAATAATAGGTCTACTACGATAGATAATAAGGTAGTGTTTCTTCCTAGTTTATTCAAGCAGTATTGATGATAAAACACTAACTAAGCATTTCAAATGATTATATATCATTAGGTTATCAGTGTGTTCCCTAATAGTGCCTTGTTCATCAGAACGTAGATTGTTGTGGTTTCTATTACATCTATACACTGAGATATGATGTCTCTAGGGTTCTATTTAAACTATCTACCAGAGAGGATTACCTATAATTCTATACTATTCATGATGTGGTTCCTTCTGTTGGCATTCTAAGGACCACTTGACTGTGTGTGTGTGTGTTATTTATGAGTTTTCTCTTCTACTTTAATATAGTGTTTGTGAAATGGATTTTCTTCATGTGTTCATTTTAACCTTTTTTCTTGAAACTATTTTTTTAAAAATGCGTTTTAGTAGAATGAATATAAATATGCATGTTATATTATCTATTTTACGTTAAGACATAGAACTTTTCAATTGGATGGAATCCTGTTAGGATCTTGGCTCACACCCTATATACACCTTTGGTTGTATAAAGACGTAGTTCATTGGGTATCCTAGGTTGTGACATCTTTCTTAGCAATGGTGGTCTTGGATGTTGATGGTCTCTTCATTTAGGTTAGTGTTGGTTAGCATGTGAATGTGGCTTCAAATATATCTTGGAGGTTTTTAAGAGTTTTTGTTTTTATTTTTTGTATTTTACATTGGATTTTGAGATGAGCTATAAAATTTAAATATGATGTTAGATAATGACCTTTTTGGTTTTCTATTTTTTTATTTTTAATGTATTTAAATTTTTAGTTATTTGTCTTATTATTATGGGTAAATCATTCCCATATATAATTTTTGATATCTGAGCACTTGTGCCAGTCGAAGGGGATCAAGAATGCCCCTCAGGTCATTCCATAGACTAGGTTGGGCCTCCATTGGATGGTGATTGGTATTAGTTGATGAAAAAATGGTATTAGAGGGTGTTTGCATATCACGGATCATGTTCCTTTAGGATGAGTCAGATTATACCGGAGAAAATGGTTTCAAAACTCGATGTTCTTGCGGCGAGTAATGTTCCTCGATATGACACCACACGGTGGGGCTAGAGATACCAGGGGATGTTGATGATTGTTTGAGCTGTTTCTCATTATAGTAAATTTGGATTGGGGGGAATGAAAAGGGGGAAGGGTCAATGGTCTCATGTAGATTGCAGGGCTTGGAATTAATTGTGGAACCAGGGACATTTCCCAATTACACTCTCTATAATAGTGGATTTATTGACATATGGCCACCAACCATATGTCCATGTCACTAGCTAACACTAATTTATTATTAGATTGGATGGTGTCCCTTGAGGTTTTGAAAATCATTTTAAAATCCTCTATTTGAAAAATTATAAAATATATGTATTTTTTTTTGTAGAAATAACATGATTAAAAAAGTCACGGAAATGAATATTTTGAACTATTTTGAGTGATTTTCAAGGAATATAGATTTTTAAGAAACAATTTTTTCGGTAAAATGAGATTCTATTTTTGTAATTGAAACCCATGGATTTACACAACTAATTATTTGGTAAACATGAATTATTATAAAGTGGGTTTTTAGACACTATTTAGAATGGAATTTATTAAATAAAGGAAATATGTTATGAATTGGATGATGTGTATGAAATTTATGTGCATTATTTTAAATGGAATATGCTTTTGGATAATTGTTGTTTTCCTAAAATATATGTGATATATGAAGTCTGTTTGAAGTGTAGGATACTGGTTTTTTAAGTGGTATCTCAGAAGTCCTTTGTCTTGGTATTCACCTTACATCAGGTATTCCCTCAGGGTATGCCAGACCAGTGGACCACTCTGATTGAGTCCTTGTACATTCTTCTTGTCTAATGTACTCTAACCATAATGAGTTAATGTGTAATTAACATGCAACAATGGATAGTTTTTCATTGACAGACCTTGCAGTTTATCAAAGTAAAAAATTCCTTCATTGGTTTTACGATTATGTCCTTTCCTATTCCTTTCAGTTAAGTGAATCCTTTCACAGTGAAAGGGTATATGCAGAATGAGTTAATAGATATCATAGATTCATTGAGTCATTTGGGTTGTTAAAGGTGAGGTTTGACAACTGATGGCCTGAATGATAAGAGGTGATGCGAAATTACGGGGGGAAAACATAAAGTAGTCTATGTTCTTTGAATTGGACACTATCTTAAAATGGGCTTTTAATCAATCAACTAATTCGTCTATGTTAGGGTTTTTTCTATGATAAATATGTGTTGAATATGGTCATAAGTGGTTCTTGTGGTCGTTTTTAGAAATCTCAAGCCGTTTACGAATTAGTTTATTATCCATTTTCAGGTATTGTTTCTTTTAGTAACATGGTACATGTTCGGTGACACTCATTGTTGTGACCATGTTCGGTTATAAGGGCGAAGGTTGTGGGACCTTCCAAGGGACTCTGTATTGACATAAGTGTATCTTCGTTCTAGAAATTTAGAATTCTTTCATTTTATAGAAAGGTGTCTTTTATGTGTCATTCCTCTCAATATTACTTGTTCGGATTAACAAGGGGTGATGTGCATGAACCATCATATATTTCATGTTGGTGATGTTCTGTGAGAGAGTTAGTGGATGTCAGTGTGTGTTGTTCCTAATAGTATTGCCTCGATTATGGTATAGATGCTTGTGGCACCAGAATAAGTATTTTAGTTTGGGGGTTTCAATGACTAATTATGATACATGAGATGATTCAACCAATAGAGCTCCAGTCGTAGGTCCCGAAGTGAAGCAGGCGCGTAGTCAGGGGGAAACCAGGGTTATGAAAGGAATGTGTTTATTCTAGTTCTCAGTTTGGAAGAGGGGGATAGATTAATAATCTAGTGTTGTTTTCCTATTTCAGTTGTTCCATTTTCGTGTAATGTTGAGGGACGACCTCATTTCCATGTTTTGGCATATTTGAGAAAAAGGGTTAACACTTGGTTGTATGGAGACTGATTTATCTCACTTTCTTGAAACCCTGGTGGTTGTGTCTCACTAGATGTAGGCCACTATTTAACATCCCATGTGTGTTCTGTTTTGGTAAATAGTTATCAATTTTTTTGTGGTTATATGGGGGATTTAAGTTGTTTTTTTGTCATTGGATGTATTTTTTATGATCTGATAGTTCAGTCCATCCCATCCCACCGTATGGGGTGGGGGATATTAGTCGGTGTAAGGATTCTTATGAGTTTTTGTGATTCCATTGGTTCTAATTGTGGGGACACCCACCATGGGTATCAATGAAATTATTCTAGAACTTTCCAGACATAGCCCATCTCTTATAGTGGAGATTCCCTTCGGTCCTCCCTGTGTGGGATTTTTGGTTTTTTTCCTAGAGATGGATTTGTGGTAGGTGATGACAGTGCTCTTTGGATTTGGTTAGGTCCTAATTTTCCACTTCATTCAAGAAGTGTAGATTTCATTTAATAGTTCTTGACATATATCAGATTGTGATTTTGGTTTACATGAGTGTGAAAGTTCAATTATTTGATAAATCAACTTGAGATGTTTTAGCACTTTTTGGTGGGTGACACTTAGAGAGAGGTCTATTTCAGGTCTCTAATTTTTAATTTGTAACTATCCTTGTTTATTAATGTGGGTTTTCCACTTTTCTTTTTTCATGATTTTAAATTTCCCAGTGGAATATAAAGGGGCATCCTTTTCTGCTTTGGAGATCGTCCATAGTTGTGGCTTTCAGGGGTATTAAAGCACTATGGTGTGGAGAAATATCACACCAGGGTTTCGTATTTATTTGGTTACAACATCGGTTAGGTTTTTGGATGTTCCATGTTAAAATTTTTATGTTTTTTTGTGAAAACTCATGTTTTTAGCTACATTGAGTGCACGAGCATGGCATGGTTCAAAGACTGTGCGACCCACCCAGTATTGAAAATAAATTTAAAATTAAAAATAACAACGAAATGAAGTTAAAATGGGAGTTAAAAAATAAATTAATGAAATAAATTGTTTTAATAATAATAATAAAATTATTATTGTTACAGATAATAGTAGTATTATTATTATATTTGTTTTATTATTTATCTTTATTACCATTATTAAAATTGTTACTTAAATTATTACTATTAAAAATGAAATAATGAATGATTTTATTATTATTAATAGTTACATTAATATTATTTGAATTATTAATTATTTTATTTATAATAATATTATTAAAAGTGAAATAATTTTAATCATATTTACTATGAATTTTTTTTCCAGCATCGCGGGGTAACAATATAGTTTCCTAACACATTAAAAAAACCAAATAAAACAAAAATAAGTGTATCTTATACATTAAAATAATGTGAAGAATTTTTTTAACAATAATAATAATATTGTTATTGTAGAGACTAACAGTTGTATTATTAAGCTTGCTCTGTTTTTTGGTATTACAAAAAATTATTATGATCATTACTTAATTAATTAACTATGTGTATAATAATATGGGGAAAAAAGATAATCATTTAACGAATAACAATAATGATAATATTATGGTTATGAATAGTAATATTATTATTATAAAAGTTATTATTATTAATATATTTATTATTATTATTACTAATATTATTAATATTATCATTTTTTAATAATTGATATCCCCTAACACACGCCCCCCATCTTCCCCTACTCTGGCTCGTCATAGGAATCCCACAATGTATCCCCCCTCATGATACCTTCTCCCTCCGGCTGTAATGGTCAGTCTCTATTCTGATCTCCCCTCATGAATCACTCACATCCTAATAATGCCCCCTCCTCAAACATGACAGACTCCTCCCCCTTGACTGGTGACTCCCTGCTTGCAGACACCCCTAGACCGACGACCCCTGCTATTTCATGACCCAAACAACCACTAGAACCCTCCCTTCCAGAAATCCATTTGTGGATGCCTTATCTCTCCAAAAACCCTCCTTCTCTATCCCCCCCTGATGTGTCATCCTTCTCCATCCCTAGGATTTTGATTCTTATTTTTTTGGGTATTAGTTTTCCCTGCTTTTATGGTGTTTATTAGGGTGTTAATCAAATGGTTTTGGGTATATTTTTCCTTTATTAAATTTCTTATGGTGTGTGACTGCAATTTCATAGTATCTTTCTAGAGAATCGTGGTATGAGGTAGGTGGTATCATTCCCAAGAATCACTAGATGAATTTAATTATTCTTTTTTGAGTTTATAAATATATTATTTATCATGATTATTTAGTGTGAATGGTATTTTTGGAGTGGTTGGTGTGTTGGTAAGTTATAAATTTATTTTTGATATAGGAAATTGAAATGATTTAGGTTGCATTAAGGAAATTTTTTAAGATGGGGTTTATGGGTTTTTTGGATGGTGCAAAATGTGTTTTCATGGACTTTGAGGTTTGTGTATATTTTAATTGAGGTTTTAAAAGGAATGTTTATCACATTGGGAATATTTTCCTTTTTTTTTCATTTTTTTTATAATTTTTGATGTTTTTGAAAATGTGAAAAGTGTTATTTAATATTAGTTTAATGTATGAGTGTATTTATTAAGGGTCTTGGCTCGTTGTTTTGGTTATTCGTTATTTGGTGTTTTCTAGTGTTATAAAAAGGGGAATTTCAGAACATTTTATGTGATAGAAATAGAATTTGAAAAAATGGATTTCTATGGTGTGCATATATTTACAATGGTGATGTTTTTTAAGGAGAGGTGATTTCATTGAAATGATTGGCCTTTGTGTGAATGTAGTGGGGCGGTGTGTGTGCATGTGAACATTAACTCAAGCACAAGGGATACCCAAGGTATCTAGGTGGTTAGAATAAGACTAGTACACTAGATGATACAAATGTGGTTCGTCCTAGTATCATATTTTAGGATTGATGATACAACACTAACTAAACAGATCTGATGATTGGAGACAACTAGGTGATTGGTGTGTTCCATACTAATAGATAATGCCTAAGAAAAACTGTTATTATGGTTCTTATTCCATGTTTACACTGAGATGCGATGTCACTAGGGTCCCATTTATACTATCTTATTTAAATTATTAGCCCCAGTGAACTACTATATATGACGTGGTACCTTCTATCGGAATACATAGGATCACATGAGTGTGTCTGTTTTCATTAAGAATTTTATATTCTATTTTAATGTACTGTTTATGAAATGGGTTTTCTTTAGGTGCTCCATTTTAACATTTATCTTGTAAATGATTTCATTAAATGTGTTTTAAAATAATGAATTTAAATAAGAATATTAAATTATCTCTATGACATTATGTCATGGAACCTATCTATTGGGTGGCATCCTACTAGGATCTTGGCTCACACCCTACATAAATCATTGGGTATATGTATACATTTTTCATTATGTTTCCCAGGTTGAGTAATCTTTCATAGTGATGGTGGTCCTGGGTGTTGATCGTCTCCTCATGCATGTTAGTATTGGTTACATGGGAATGTGGCTTCTCAGGTTTCATTGACTTTTGTGCCGGAGTTTTAGTTTTTTTTTGTAGTTTCATTTGGGGTTCGAGTCAAGTTATGAACTATAAATCTGATCATAGTTTAAAGTCATTTTTGGTTATTTTTTTAGTAGTAATTTATTTAACTTGTTAGTCCATTTTTGTTTATTATTTTAGGTAAATAATCCCCACATATTAGTGTTCAAACATGTGCACTCGTTCTAATCTGTGGGGATCGAGGACACACATTTGGCCTTTCTATAGACTAGGTCAGGTGTCAATTAGATGGCGACCCAACATGGATTGTGATAACAATGGACTATATGTCATGGGGAGGGATATAAAGAAGGTGTTTCTGTATGTTTTAGAGAATCATAATTCAATATGATGTTTGTAATAGAGATTATATGAGGTTTTCTTTTATAAGTGTGGATAAGACAAACATGAAAAACTCCTAAATGAATAATAATATATAGCATAATTTAATACAAAAAACAAACAAATGGAAATAGATTCTAATGATGTATATTATAATTTCCACATGTGGCCATAGAATAGTATTTATATTACTATAGTTGGAAAATATACACCTATATTTTATTTTAACCCCAAGTGAACATGTATTAATTTTAACTATTGTTATTATTAAATGCCTATTTATATTATTCAATTTATATAAAAATTAATTTTACAATATTATCTAATATCAATTATTATTTATTATAATAATTTATAATTTCATTGCAAATGGGTATCTTATAATTTGATAAATATAATTTATAATTAACCCCTCAGGCATGATGACATGTTATTTTCCAATGAATATGTTTCCTTATATATTGGTTGTTTTATAATAAAACAATATAAAATTTATTCCAATGACCTAAATATGATTAGTAAAAATTTATGTCAACTAATTTTACATTTAAAATCATTTTTAAAAAATGTATCATTTTTTTAAATGAAAATTGACTTAAAAAAATCATTATATCTCACTATTCATCAATAAATTAATCTTTACAAAAAATTATCCAAAAGTATTCTTAAGATAAATTTTTAATTTTTATTTCAAAAATTATTTTACTTTTTTTAATTTAATTTTTTAAATATGTATGAAATTAGTATCGTTTTTTTAAAACATGATGAAACTAGTTTTTAAAATAATACGACTATTACATTGAAGACATGATTTATTCTTATCAAAATCTATAAAATATATTAAATTAATGATATGAATATTATTTTAATATATAATTTTAATATTTATATAAAATAATTCACTAATTTGAATTAAATCAATTTATTAGGAAACAATTTTATTGTGTCAATAAATAAAATTTTCTTGATAAAAATATATTTACATTCATATTGTTTCTATTATTATTTCTAATGAAGTGATGAAAAATTATTTTATTTTGTACATATATAAATCATATTATTTTCATAATTTGGTTATTCATATTCATAAAATTAAATTTATCGACTATGTTATTACTTTATACTATATTATGTTCTCTTTTAGAATTGTGGTTTTATATATCTTTATCTATAGAAGGAAAATAATTTACTTGGAATAAATATTTAATGACCTTTTTTCTTATTAACCTATGTTTATGCTCCATGTATCTTGTTATTATATCATGATTCCATGATATTTTGTATGATATATTTTGAATAAATTTATATCATAAGTCATTTTATCATGATTTATATACGACTCATATTATTCCATTATATTTATAAGATGATATTTACACCCTATTAATGTTTAATGATGTTGTTATGAAGTAAGCACTGATTTTTTGTTGATTAGTTTTCCATTAATTAGTATTTATGTAGATTTTTTTTTTATATTTTTATAACCTAGGTTATGATGAAATATATAACTTCTGTGAAGTCTCTAAGGGTCTCTAGTGTGAATAAATTTTAAATAAATTATTAAAATATTTCTAAAATATGATTCTTATGTACCTATATTGCAAGGACACTAAACCAATAGATCTTTGGATTTTGAGATTATTGTGAGATGTAATGTTTTTATAATACAAAACATTAAAATAAAAGTATGTTTATCATGTAAAATATCAAATTTCTTCTAAGATAATATTTAATGAATTTTTTTAGAAATGTAAGAAACTATGTGGTTATCTGGTGACTTGATATGTATCACCACATGGTTTAGTTATTTTTGAGGATTATATTAGTTATTTTGGGGTATATGGATTAGAAAAAATTATTGAACCCCTTTTGGATAATTATATTTATAATAAACCATATTTAATTTTGATAAAATTTTTAATACATGGCTTTTGTAGAAATTAAATCGCAATTTGATTATCGGAATGTGTATGTGGTTCTAAAAAAGAAGCACCATGGGGAAATTACCTTAAATATTGCTACTTGAGTATCAACACAATATTCATATAGTGAATGATGATAATCTCTATGACTAAACATCCTTATAGACACTATGAGAGTATATGATTGGTATGTTCATATGATACATAGAAATCATTATAATGGAGTTTATATAATCAGTATTGTAAGATTATAGAACATAATGATAGATATATAATAAACTAACTAGATTGAATCCTAAATATTAATATTTTGGTAGTATACATAATCTACGATTTATCCCATCTATGTCAATATATATTATTTTTTAGATTATGTATTCATATAATATTCTTCTAATATTTTATAACACTACTTGTGAAATTAGAAACTAGGTTTTAATAATTATGATAGATAATGTGACAATTATCTAAAGGATAATGAATTGGGATTTGATAAGAAAGAAAAATATTGCATATATTCTCTCTCAACTCCCCCATGTTATGAATTATCAAGGAAACCATTATAAGATACCATATTCACCAAATAAAGATAACCTCGGTAATGATTCATTCATGTGTAAACATCCAAAATCCTTCTATTACTATATAAAGACACTTTTTGTTTATTAATGGGTAATTGATATGTAATTGTGATTTTCTATTATACACTACTTGAAACATGAGAAGTTAGTTATTTACATTTATCATCATGTAGGCAAGACTTACCAATGGGAGAATCTCATTAACAATACAATAAAAAATCATTTTACAAACTCTATGGACATTGATAAGTAAATGTAAATAATCATAATGAACAATTTTAAAAGAAATTTATTCATGAATATAGAAAGAAAAATATATGATATAAAAATGAGGATGAATCCATAATAACATATGGATCACATATCATGAGGCTTGTAATGTATTAATTTGGTTTTAACCACAAATCAGAGTGTAAAATCAATTATTTATATATTTTCATAAGGCCCAATAATTTAAAGATATTATCCTTAAGATACATTGGATACTATAAAGTTATTTTTTAGTTGGAACAAAGTGCAGTAGGAATCTTCAGACACTAATGATAAGTAAATACAAATTTCTCATTATTTTGGTAAAATTAAAAAGAATTTATAATATCATCATCGTTATAATAAAACGTATCATAGTGAAAGGAATGTTCAACTACATACTTTTCAAAAATATAAATGTACAAACTTGAGTATTTACCCATAAATAATTAATAAGTTAAGTGATTCATGTATGAATTTGTCATCATAATATATATTGTTATATTAAAAGTGATTAAGATGGAGGATAATGAAATAATGAAAAATATTTTCCCAATTAAATAAATTCGACCACATTAATTTATAAAATATGAGGACATTTTTTCATTATTAAAATGAGTACCCTATTCCCAAATATAATAAAGATATAATTACCTATTAGAGTTTTAATAGAATGTATTATAGAAGAGTGTGTTTTATAACAACAATTGTAATGGATCATGATGATTTTTTGAAATAATTTACATTAGTTCTCCACTATATGTTTATGTTTTCGTATTCAATTCTATTTATTATCACTAATTTGTGTCAATAATATTACAAAAAACAAATGATTCACCATATCATGTGTTTTGTATTGAGTAATTAGTGAAACACATGGTCACATGATGATAATGTCTAGGGTATAGTACTATACTTTGAAATATGTTTCTAGGATGAAATTGTTTATTGATCTAGTTCTTATTCCCTGTATTTATTTTTAAATCTCGTTATAGATTTAATTTCTTTTCATAATACTCATATAAATTTTCTTGAAATTGAAATATCATTCCATATATTTAATCATTTTCCCTCAAATATCATTTTAATGATGGAGATATAATATCATCGAAAAAAAATTAAATTATACATGTAATAATAATAAGTAATGAAGGACATGTAGATCAAATGAATGGGGGGGGGGGGGTCCACATTTCTAACATTTATATATATAAGGAATATAATTGTATATTTATAGGTTAACTAAAAGGTCTTATCCCTATTTGTGTGGATGATTTTTAAATTTAACACAAACCTATATGAATTCCTATCTCAACGATTCCTTATAAATTCAACCATATTGAGTTAGATGAAAAAAATAATCATCTATAATGGAACATAGAAATGGTTTTATATTCCTCAGTGTTATTCCATGGGGTGAACTATACCTACTTATCACAAAATAATTATAGATAAAAGCATATTTTCATTTATTATCCCACACCTAATAAAATCTTGATCAAGACCAAATATCAGAAAACCCCATATCCAAAATATGTTTGGTTAACACCAATTAAAAATATACATAAAAAGAATTAAACTTTTATGTGGATATAACTTTTTTATAGTAAAAAAATATATATTCCAATAAAATCATTCTATATGAGGAATGGATAATAGGAATTTATAGTGATTCTATCAAGGATTATAAATAATCATATAATTTTCATTAATATAATATATGTATTCTTTAGAGAATACCTATAAATATTTTTCTTCCTTTTTAGGTGATATTGTAGTATATTGTATGATTATAGAAGAGATTTTTTGATTTTGGTGAAGAACACAAGGGTGGAGAAACTATTTTCCATGTTTATAAGTGTAAATTGATACTACAAAAAGTATAATAATTTATACATGGTTCATAAGAAATAAGACGTTTATAGATTATTCAAGCCATAAGTTATTTAATATTATCCTAGAAGACCATAATATCCATGATCTATTCATTTATACAATTATAATGATATTATTTGATGGTTGTTGAGAAATTAATCCAAATATTCAAATCCACTATAAATGTTAACATGGAAGGGAGTTAAGATCCTTTAAAAAATGTTTGTGAATAAATATTAGTGGATCTAATGAAGATTTTTTTCAAAAGTATTAAGAAATAATTTTCTAATAAGTGATTTTTTTGGATTATAAATTAATTTTTCATTAAAAACCCTAGATTTTTTCCTCATGTATAATGATATGGAAATTTCTTATGCCTCATTTAAATTTAAAATTTTTGAAAAAATTATAATACTCCTGATTAAGAGAAAATATAAGTGATCTTTGAAGTAAATATTTGGAAGAGTTATCCATATTTTCAAACATGTGAAATATATATTAAAAAATAGCTTGAATTTGTTTCATGTATGTGTGAAAAATCACTCGAATGATAGGAAATGAATAGATCAAAGACTATGAGTTATTAACACATTACATCCCCTAAAAGGAAGACGAGGTGGATAATTCATTGAATATAATGATCATGTTACCTTATATGTTATTAATTTTAAAAATATACACAAATCATCATTTTGTAATGTATTAATATTTAACTCATTATTAAATCTGAAGACATGATACCATTTATAAATCACTACTCAGTCATCCATCATAAAAATTGTCAATGGACAATAGAATAATGATATCGTGATATATAAAAAGGTATACAATATTATGTTATTAATTATTGATAAAGAAATAGTTATAAGTATTATGAACAACTATATATATTCAATGATAACCATAATTTTTTTTTAAATATTTGATGATTTACATTATTCATCCTTCTCTATTAATTTAGGAAGAAGGTTGATGAATAACAATATAATAAGAAATATTAGGTGGGATAACATGAGTAGGGAGATTGTAGAATATATATCAAAATAATTTATATAAAATCGTGTAATGGTCTTATTATAGATGTTTATGGTGATGTTGAAACTATTTATTATTCTGAATTGAAAATAAGAAAAATCACCCTATATTTTTTCATACGACTCCCTAAGAAAAATGAACACCATAATTAAATTTTACTTATAGTCCAACACAATAATAATTTATCACATTTTATTGCCAGAAATTCATATTTATCACACGACTAACTCAATAATATATCCATCTCGAATGCGGTATGGTTTCCCATAGTACAACACTCCATTATAACATATTAAAATTAAATGGATACCTTCAGGATGTATAGAATTATTCACTGATCAGTGGAAAAATAGTTGTGTTTCATTATATATTATAACACACAGATTCTTTTTCATCCCAAAATAAGAATTAATACAATTTAATATATAATGATATGTATTTTAATCAATTATAATGTTTTTTCAGTTGTAAAACATTCCCAATAAATATTATAGTTAAAAAATTATTTCCATTATATCATTAATTTGAAGTTATTTTTTCATTTAATTGGGATATATGTTGGAATGAAACTATTTAATAAGATTTTGGAATGAAAAAGATTATCAAACAAAACATTATACATGAAATTAGGATGAAAATTCGAACCATTCAACAAAATTTTAATTTGGAACCAAGTCGAAAGAAGATTTAAATAGAAAATAATTAAAATTATGTATATTTTAAATATAGTGAAAATTTTACACTTTGTATATCTTTTTATGTTTCTATTATTAGAGTTTCAATGAATGTGATGATAAGATCTAGCTATATGGGTCCCTTCAAGATACTTAATCAAATTTTATCTCCATAGTGTCACTAAAAAATCCCTCACGAGCTTCCTCATGTACATTATGTGTTTTTATATTCCACAATTTAAAGATGTATATAATTAACCCTTCAATTATAATTTAATCATATGTTTTGAAACGTGATAATGAAAAATAATTTGAAGAATAACTGGAATAGATTATCTATTGGGGGATAATAGGTTATAGATCATACCCACTCAAGAGGTCAATAATATCTTAATTAATTATATGTATGAAGAAGATATATTGGAATATAACGATGTAATGATGAAGATATATCCTCAATTTTTTCATCACATGAAATAATATCCATGGATGAAATTTGTCAATTTTTTAGAATTTAACTCCTACAATTTAATTATGCGGTTTATCTTTATGTTATATATTTAGTGAAACATATCATTTCATATTATTAACCAACAAAAAATGAATCATGATACATATTAATTATATATGAATAACTGAAATAATGTATTTGTTAATATGGTGTTCATATGTTTAGGTAAAGACTTCATGAAATTAATCTACAAATAATAATGGACATTTTTATAATACAACATGTAACTAATATGATAATTTTATGATTAATAATGAATTTTCCAGAAAAATACCTCCATACAAGGAATACGTTTTTTGAAAAAGAAACAACGTAACATATAGTTTATTATGTTATATATATGTGTAATTTACTGAAAAATGTTTTATCAGTAACATATATATAAAAGAGTATGATAATATAAAATTAAAAATGATATTACACTCTTAGAAATATTTTTTCATTTTATTTTATATTTAAATTTGAATAATAAATTCATTTGTTCTAGAATATCAATTAAACCAACTTTAACTTGATTTTTCACTTTATCATGTAAATATTAGATTAAGATGAATTTTTTATAATTTTTTTAAAATTCAATTTAATTAAAAGGATTAAATTACCATTTTATTACCAATCACATAACATTAATGAAAATAAAATTTCCTCGATATAAAATAAAAACAATTTAGAAATTAAATTACAAGGAATATATATTTAAAATGTATAATTTTTAAATTATATAAATACTATTTTGAAATTTAAAAATACTTATTTGTTATTTTAAAACAAAAGTAATATTTATTTTATTAAAAATTGTTTTGTAATATTTATTTAATTTATTTATTCTTATTGGGGAATTTATTTTTTGATTAATTTTAATCCCAAAAATTTATTTATTATAATTATAAAAAATTTAATGTCATTGAGATCAATAAAATTAATATATTTATAATAGACATTATACACAAAAAAATAAAGTGTCATAGTAAAAATTTAGTAGTTAGTTGAGATAATAATAAATAAGTATTTTCCATGAATCTAAATTTTATTAGAAAAATTTAATTTCTAAAATCGAATAATTATGTAAAAAAGATTCATATATACAATTTTAATTTAATTTATTAATTGAAAATTTCTTGTGTTAAAATTAATTGATACATTGAAAACCAAAAATGGTAAATTTGAAAAATATAAGGGTATAAAAAGTGAAATGATTATTTAAAATTTATAACATAGGATTTATCATTCTTAGATATTACCTGCATTAATTAATTTATATTATTGGATCAATATGTATATTGAATAGTTAAATTACATTTTTCATTTAAAAAAAATGTCACTCCACTCTCTTATCCTAGTAGACACCACCATCCCACTTCACAATATTCCACATTACACTTACATTTGAGAAAATGTAACCATATAAAATATCTGACTATCCTTGAAAATTCATATAGGGGTTTGAATTAAAAAATTATACTAATCCAACAAAAATTCAAATTTAAAAATGATTTCATAAAAGGATCGTGGTGATATTATTAATTACTCATTTTTCTATAATTTTAACTATCATTATTATTATACTTGAATAAAAAATAATATCCAATATAGTATTAATTATATCAGAATCATAATTATAGAAAAAAATTATTCTGTTTATTAGGAAAACATATTATTTATTCCGCCCAATCCTTCAAAAGATGATCATTTTGTAAATGTTGTGTGTGAACATATACCTTCATTATTAGCGTAATATATTTTTCATATCCGACATACATGGATGAATAAATTTTCAAATGTTATTAATTAAAATATATTTATAATAATATTAGAATTATGAAAATATATACTAGTTACTACATTCATTACACTCTATATAAAATGATAATGATGAATCTATATATGGGTAGACTATCACCTACCTAAATCATACATATTTATTTTTTGATTTAAAATGTAATATATTTTTAAATTCATAGATAAAATGAATCACCACCTTAAAAAATAATAAAATAACACTATGAATCTATAAATATTAAATTGTATCAACAATATCACCTTCATTACTATACAGACATATAGATTGTAGCCGGTACTTTTTTGGGTTAGTTAGGACACCTACATAAACAATGATATAAATTTATTACTTCAATTACTATTATTAAATAAATAATTAAGATATTATATATGATTTTCAAATTATTTTATGTTTTGTTGTTTTGGGAGTGCTATTTTAATATTTAACATATTATTTTTTCTATCCATTTTCGTTGTTAAAAATCACATACAAAACAACGTCACCAACCCGATCACTAAAAATAATTAATATAATAAATATAAAATGAGATTGTAAAATTAAATAACATTGTAAAAAATAAATTATAGTACATATTATGACCTTATTATGATGGAATTTGTATCTACAAAATAATATTTCACTATCATTATAAAACTAGTACTAAATAAAAAAAATTAATAATGTCTGATAGTGAAAATAAAATTTAAATAATTTATTTGTAATTAAGGATTATAATTTATGTTTAGAAATTATTATAGTTCAATATAAATATCTGAAATAATCTATTAATATAGTTTTTTATTAAACGAGATTAAAGAACATTTGATTAATGGTGATAAATTGCATGAAGTTTTTATTTATAATACTTAGATTTTAGAGTCAAAATTATACAAATTTGAATTTCATTTTACAATAAATATTTATTATATCTATTAGTGATATGATAATTCTTGTTTCCATATTTTTATGTTGAATTAAAAATTTTGATCTCAGTGTTCAAAAAATTTAATTATGATAAAAATTATTTCAGTCCTCTCTATATAAGATCATTATCTTCCATTTACATCAACACTATCCCCAATAATTCTATCATTTATTATATTTAATTAACATTATTATTTATTACTGATAATATTTTAATTTCTCCTTACATGAATTGAAATTAATTATTCATTAACATCATTAAGATTTGGGTTTCAATAATAAGGTTCTCAATATATTAAAAGGGGGTTCCCATTCAAATATAAATATTTATATTTCTCTCCATATTTCCAATGGAATAATATTATGTATATGGACATACCAAATATTTGGATTTAATTTTAATTGGATTTAAAAAAATGTTTATTATTAATATATTTTAAATTTATTTTAAATTTGAGTGGTAATTTTATTTGTTTAAGTTAATGTACATAAGTTTACCCTAAAAGATCATTTCTCATCATTCCATTCCAATTTTCAAACATAAAATGACTAACTCATATGGATATGTTTTTTATTATTTATCATATAAATACCTCTAGAAATTAATCATTTTAGTTAATTTAATGGTGGTATCAATTTATTTATATTGTGATTTTATTTTATTTGATACTATTAATAAATGACATGAATCGATTTTTCATTCCATAGGGAATTTATGATATGATGAATTATTGAATATTTATTGAAAAATGTATATTCCAATCAATTTTGGTGTCCTCTATCACCATATAATTCAACGATTTTGTTATTTTATCTCATGGAATAAAGTAACATGATAATTAATTGATATAATCACTAATTAAAAGGATAACCTTCATTTATGTTCAAAAAACTAATGTATGGGCCTTTATAGATATAATATCAAATTAAAGTGTGTGAATTCTAGGTTATTTTATAAATATAATGATATCAAGTGATTATGTGGGTTCAAAAGTTATTTTTATTATGTTCATGTTCATGTGATATTTCCATATTAAATTCACATAATAAATATCTATATATAATATTATTATCATATGATTCATCTTAGTTTTTATTTTTTATATTATTATTCATTTCATATTACTTTTAATTTTTTCATTATTTTTTTATATCTATTTTTTTTGTTTTTAATAATATATTTAACACATGACCGCGTTTGGTCTTTTCATCTAATGAATCCCTTTGTGACTTGTTGACGTATTTTCCATTTATGTGAGTTTGACCTCATGCCATTCTTATAATATCATTTACCTAGTTTCGATGGTGAAAAAATTATGGAAATTAAAAACCAGAATCTATAGTGAATAATTTATTCAGAATCTTTTATAAATGTTTTAGAAAATAATGATCATTTAAGAAATTTTCAATGATGTTAAAAATATTTCTTATTGGATTATGATATTATTTTTATGTGAAGTGCATAAGATATTAATATTATAATATATATATATATATATCAATGGTTATTTTATTTAATATCATTATATATCTTAATGGAATGTTTTTTTGTAGACATTAGTTTTTAGGTTTTAGGTTCCCCAACTATGGTGTTGGATAAATTTTAGAATGAAAATAGTTCTTAAAATGAAATTATAATTCTTCTTTATTTATGGTTACAATCTATCACTCCAAAAGTTTGAGTTTCAATCAACTAAATAAATTAAGGTATATGTAATTATGATTGGTTAAAATAGATTATTAAAACATTTACATGGTTGGTGCTTCATATTCATGAATCTAACTTTTCTCTATCTCCTTTATTATATAACCTAAAAGTATTCCAATGTCCCTTGAATATATCCACTGAAATAAATTCATGGGGATATATATGTATAATAATTAAATATAAATTTAGAAGAACCTTTTATAATACAGAAAAATTTATTTCATGAAAAGCTCCACTAAGGAAACCAAAATAGGAAAATCTATTTTTTGAATATTTTATATTAGATTATAGTGACTCAATATTTATTTATTATATTATTTTTTATTTAATAATAAATGTGGTTTACATAAAGAAAAAAAATTCATAAATTCAATGTAACTCAGAAAATTCTTAAATCATATTGATATAAAATCATTACATATCTCTTATGTTGTTGTTTGAATAACTTGTAAATTATTCCAGAATCATTCTAAATATATTATAATAAATTATCATTTTTAATGCATGGTATTAAATCATTTTAGATTGTCACTATTATTATTATCTACTATTATTATTCCCCATAAAATATATGGTCTAATTTCAACTAATGGAATGTTTGTTTTAAGATAAAGGATATTATTTTTAAATAAAAAATTATGCACCTATATTTATTTAGTTCAATATTCTGCTTGATGAAATATACATGGTTTAAAACATGGGTTTATTGTTAAAAGTAATTATTACAATTTTTTTGGATTTTATTTTATTACACATTCATTATTCTAATATTATTAAAAAAGCTTCATAAGGGATATATTGTTCTGAAAACACAGATGAGTGTTTAATAAACTATCCCATCACCACTTTCCCCAATTTCAACATAATTGATAATTATTTCCATGAATTTGTTTACCCGAGTAATATTTTCATTCCATGATATAATGTGCATTAATATATTTCTAACTTCACTACTAATATGAATTTTATTTTTTCTTGTGTTGTATAAATTTTAAAAGATGGAAATTTCACCAAAAAATTGAGTTGGATGTTGTAAAACATTTATTAATTTCTCATGATTTTATTATTATGTTATTTATTATACTTTTTTATAACACATTTTGATTGATATATAGTTAATGAACATAGTGGTAAGATATTGTGGAATATTAATTTTTAATTGATATCCTTGTAAGAAATGAGTCACAATGATTATAATTACATCCCTAGATATTTTGTACAAGAAAACTTAATTTTATTACATTATTTGAAATAATTAATGATTTTTTCTTTCTATATGACTTTTATGGTTTATTAATAATAATATATATATATATATATACATTTTATGTTTAATATTGAAAATAAAATATTTTTAGATAACTATATATTAAAAAACATTAATCATAGTTTGAGGAAAATATAAAATTATTTGTATGAAATGATATTACTTTTTTATAATATTTTTTTGTATTTATAATATTATATAGTTTGGTTCCGTTCATTGTAAGATTTAAATATTATTTTATTAATTTTTTTCCTATCTATATTACGTTATGTATCTCTAAAATAATCAATAATCAATGTGTTATAACCTGTAAATTTATTGAATGATTCATTATAATTATTATTAGTTTTTTAGAAACTCAATATAGGCTTTTATTTTACCCTATCACTTTTATACCATATTTGTAACATCCCAGGTAAATAAAGAATATGAAATTTTCATATTTAATAATTTTTGAATTAAATATAAATTTTAATTTAAAAGGGTTTTTATGTTCGATAGCGTACCCGATATGCAACAACAGGTTTCTTTGAAATCTTACGCTACACACTAATAATATATTATTATTTTAAATGGTAGTTAACTCCCAGCCATTGTATTGGAGGGAATGAACGAAACTAACTAAAATATGATTTTACATGTTTGTTAAATGTATTTTCATTTATCCAATAAAATTTAGAGGCTTAAAATGCGAATGAATCTAATTTTAAGCAAAATTTACATTAAAAGGACGATTTATCACCTTTTAATGGAGAACCCTTTTAAAATATAGTTTTGGTCACTTTAATAAATTATATATGACCAAATAAAATCCTTCTTTAGAATGGGGATATCAAAATTTACTTTGTGTAAATTTTTGGAATTTTTTCAATAAAGTTTTTTTTAATGAATAGTGAAAAATATTGTATTTTAATTCAAAAGTGCCTTTTAATCAAATTTATTTATATGGTTAGATTATATTTTTAATTGGTTTTATAGTGAAATTAAAATTTATTTTTACCATTTAATCCAATGTTGGTAATTGGAATTAATTTTACTTTAAAATTGGACATAAACAAGTATCAATCTTTTGATAGTTATTGTTTCTTAAAAACACACTATTTGTTTTGATAACATGAATTAATTTTAAAATTAATTAATGACACTTATATGTTTTGAATTTTTAAAAATAGACATCATTTTTTAATTCAGAATATCAAATATATCTTAGGCTGAATTTTTGGTATTTTTCTGAAAAACATCAATTTTTGATGAATAGTGAAACCACTTAGTGGTAGTTAAAAAAACTGACTTTTTCATTTAAATGAAATTTAACCACTTATGTGAATTTATTTTAAAAAATATGACATAAATGGTTGTTATATAGAAGTAAAATTTGGTTTATTATGATGAAAATAATTTTTGGTGAATAATAACTTTTGACTTTTATTTATCGAGGTTAAAGGTAGATACGGTAATTCAAGGTTAGAAGAATATTATAATAATTCAAAATTATCTTAACACTTGTCAAAACCTTATTTGTTGAGTCATTAACGACCATGATCATCTTTGGGTCGATTTTCGGACCCCATTGAGCCACTTGGGAGTGATAATGACAATTTAGATTAATTAATATAATGTAAAGACAAAATTGACATTAACAAAAATCTTTTAGTAATTATTTTTTATATGGTGTTATATAAGTATTATTTTAGACTATAAATATTCATTAGAAATCTAAAAATATTTACTACATCATGGTATTTTTTTTATAATTTTTATACATCAAATAAATAAAATTATTTATGACACAATAATAATGCTGTATTTACCTCATTAATAAATGATTTACATAAATAAGATTATAATGATTATAATAATATCCAAACATGTCAAATTTTTATTGGATGATTTTATTTAGATCATGAGTCATCTTATCTTCATCTTTAATGATTTTTGGACCTTTTGAAACCGAATATCATTATATAATAGAATTATATTTTCACACTTTCCTAAAGAGCCCCTCCTCTCCCTTATAAAAGGAGACCATTTCTATCCAATTCCTCACACCTCTCAAGCCATTTGGCTCATCCAAAATCTTCCCAATTAAGCTCCCTATATCCCTATACTACCCTTATAAGCCTTACCTTATGCATAAGGCACTTGAAGAAGTCCTTTGGTTCAAACCAAAGGGAGTTACCCAAATTAAAGGTAACGGTTTCTCTTAATTTGTTTTATTTTATTTTTACTTCTCCAACCCCTAAAATCTTTTTATTCCTTTATTTTGTAAACAAAAAAGTATCCTCAATATACTAGGATGTTTTTATGAGAAGTATTCTAGCTACACATACACACACCTCCATCTAATGGTTGAAGAACATAATGTTTCTATGGATGGAAAACTAACACCTCACGAAATGATGATTGTTCGATTATCTCCTACCGCCTCTCATGGTGGCCATTATGATGGAACTATATTTATATATGATATATATTATGTTTATGGTTTCTTTATGCTTCTGTATTTTCCATTTATAGCATGCCTTTATGGTTTACATAGTGGGTAAATACGATAATCTCATTTGAGGAAGCACAGACTACCACCCCCTCAAAGTGATGTGACTCGTTAATGCTTTATGTGGGATGTATAAAGGATAGAGTTAAAGATATTATATATGATATTATACTATAATTATAATATACCTATGTATAATTATGTTTTAATTCAATTAAAATAAGAAATATAAATGAAAGTAGCGTTCATGCGTACATACGACTTACCATCTCCATGAACGGTGCATTTCATTTCTTACCTCTAAATGTTATGTACTATTATAAATACATGTATATACTGGATATATATGATATATATGATATATAAATCATGAATATAATTCTAGATATAATGTAATGTTTGTTTTAAGATAAAGGACATTATTTTTAAATAAAAAATTATGCACCTATATTTATTTAGTTCAATATTCCGCTTGATGAAATATACATGGTTTAAAACATGGGTTTATTGCTACAAGTAATTATTACAATTTTTTTGGATTTTATTTTATCATATATTAGTTATTCTAATATTATTAAAAAAGCTTCATAATGGATATATTTTTTCCGAAAACACAGATGAGTATTTAATAAACTATCCCATCACCACTTTCCCCAATTTCAATATAATTGATAATTATTTCCATGAATTTGTTTACCTGAGTTATATTTTCATTCCATGATATAATGTGCATTAATATATTTCTACCTTCACACCTAATATTAATTTTATTTTTTCTTATGTTTTATAAATTTTAAAAGATGCCAATTTCACCAAAAAATGAGTTAGATGTTGTAAAACATTTATTAATTTCTCATGATTTTATTATTATGTTATATATTATACTTTTTTATACCACATTTTGATTTATATATAGTTAATGAACATAGTGGTAAGATATTGTGGAATATCAATTTTTAATTGATATCCTTGTAAGAAATGAGTCACAATGATTTTAATTACATCCCTAGATATTTTGTATAAGAAAAATTAATTTTATTACATTATTTGAATTAATTAATGATTTTTTCTTTCTATATGAATTTTATGATTTATTAATAATCATATATATATATATATATATACATTTTATGTTTAATATTGAAAATAAAATATTTTTAAATAACTATATATTAAAAAACATTAATAATAGTTTGGTGAAAATATAAAATTATTTGGATGAAATGATATTACTTTTTTTATAATAGTTTTTTTTGTATTTATAATATTATATAGTTTGGTTCCGTTCATTGTAAGATTTAAATATTATTTTAGTAATTTTTTTCCTATCTATATAATGTTATGTATCTCTAAAATAATCAATAGTCAATGTATTATAACCTTTAAATTTATTGAATGATTCATTATAGTTATTATTAGTTTTTTAGAAACTCAATGTAGGCTTTTATTTTACCCTATCACTTTTATACCATATTCGTAACATCCCAAGTAAATAAAGAATATGACTATTTCATATTTATTAATTATTTAATTAAATATTAATTTTACTTTAAAAGGGTTTTTATGTTCGATAGAGTACCCGATACGTAACAACGGGTTTCTTTGAAATCTTACGTTACACACTAATAATATATTATTATTTTAAACGGTAGTTAACTCCCAGCCATTGTATTGGAGGGAATGAATGAAAATAACTAAAATATGATTTTACATGTTTTTTAAATGTATTTTCATTTATCCAATAAAAGTTATAGCCTTAAAATGTGAATGAATCTAATTTTAAGCATAATTTACATTAAAAGGCCGATTTATCACCTTTTAATGGTGAACCCTTTTAAAATATAGTTTTGGTCACTTTAATACATTATATATGACCAAATAAAATCCTTCTTTAGAATGGGGACATCCAAATTTACTTTGTGTAATTTTTTGGAATTTTTCTGATAAAGTTCATTTTTTTAATGAATAGTGAAAAATATTGTATTTTAATCCAAAAGTTCCTTTTAATATAATTTATTTATATGGTTAGATTATCTTTTTAATTGGTTTTAAATTTAAATTAAAATATATTTTTACCATTTAATCCAATGTTGGTAATTGCAATTAATTTCACTTTAAAATTGGACATAAACAAGTATCAATCTTTTGATAGTTATTGTTTCTTAAAAACACGCTATTTGTTTTGATAACGGGAATTATTTTTAAAATTAATTAATTCCAATTTTATGTTTTGAATTTTGAGAAATATAAATAATTTTTGAATTCATAATATCAAATATATCTTAGGCTGAATGTTTGGTATTTTTCTGAAAAACTTCAATTTTTGATGAATAGTGAAGCCACTTAGTGGTAGTTAAAAAAACCGACTTTTTCATTTAAATGAAATTTTACCACTTCTGTGAATTTAATTTCAAAAATATGACATACATGTTTGTTATCTAGAAGTAAAATTTGGTTTATTAAGATGAATATAATTTTTGGTGAATAGTAACTTTTGACTTTTATTTACCACGGTTAAAGGTAAATAGGGTAATTCAAGGTTAAAAGAATATTATAATAATTTAAAATTATCTTAACACTTGTCCAAACCATATTGGTTGAGTCATTAATGACCATGATCATCTTTGGGTCGATTTTGGGACCCCATTGAACCACTTGGGAGTGATAATGATAATTTAGATTAATTAATATGTAAAGACAAAATTGACATTAACAAAAATCTTTTAGTAATTAATTTTTATATGGTGTTATATAAATCTTATTTTAGACTATAAATATTCATTGGAAATATAAAAATATTTCCTACATCATGGTATTTGTTTTTTAATTTTTAGACATCAAATAAATTAAATTATTTATGACACAATAATGATGTAGTATTTACCTCATTAATAAATGATTTAAATAAATAAGAGTATAATGATAAAATATTTTCCAAAAATGTCAAATTTTTATTGGATTATTTTATTTCGATCATGAGTCATATTATATTTTTCTTTAATTATTTTTGTACCTTTTGAAACCGAATATCATTATATAATAGAATAATATTTTCACACTTTCCTAAAGAGCCCCTCCTCTCCTTTATAAAAGGAGACCATTTCTATCCAATTCCTCACACCTATCAATCCATTTGGATCATCCAAAATCTGACCAATGAAGCTCCCTACATCCCTATACTCTCCTTAGAAGCCTTAACTTAGGCATAAGCCACTTCAAGAAGTCCTTTGGTTCAAACTAAAGGGAGTTACCCAAATTAAAGGCAACAGTTTCTCTTAATTTGTTTTATTTTATTTTACTTCTCCAACCCCTAAAATATTTTTATTCCTTTATTTTGTAAAAAAACCAGTATCCTCAATATACTAGGATGTTTTTATGAGAATTATTCAAACTACACATACACACACCTCCATCTAATGGATGAAGAACATAATGTTTCTGTGGATGGAAAACTAACGCCTCACGAAATGATGAATGTTAGATTATCTCCTACCGCCTCTCATGGTGGCCATTATGATGGAACTGTATTTATATATGATATATATTATGTTTATGGTTTCTTTATGCTTCTGTATTTTCCATTTATATCACGCCTTTATGGTTTCCATAGTGGGTAAATACGATAATCTCATTTGAGGAAGCACGGACTACCACCCCCTCAAAGTGATGTGACTCATTAATGATTTATGTGGGATGTATAAAGGATAGAGTTAATTATATTATATATGATATTATACTGGAATTATAATATACATATTCATAATTATGTTTTAATTCCATTAAAATAAGAAATAGAAATGAAAGTAGCGTTCATGCGTATGTACAACTTACCATCTCCATGAATGGTGCATTTCATTTCTTACCTCTAAATGTTATGTACTATTATAAATACATGTATATACTGGATATATATGATATATATGATATATAAATAATGAATATAATTCTGGATATAATGAACCTTTGACCACATGAACAAAATGTAATTATAAGAAGTCCATTTTTTGACTCAAGTAGCAAATATCGACAAAATGAACATTACTAACTTAAATGATTACATTATGTTTATAACATGGTAATAAGTGATATAAAAGGAAATATAAACTTTAAAAAGGTTCTTAATCAAGTATAAGTTAAATTTAGTTTATTATTAAATAGATTAAAGAATGATCGAGTCAAGTCGGACATGAGGTAAGGGATCCGACCTCTCTCTTTCTTTTCAAGTACTCTCTTTTATGTCATTTCTTTTATGCTCCATGTTCTTATGTTAGAGGATGTTATTTTATATTAACCATACTGTAATTTTTATTTACATATGATGAGAGACACCCTATTACTCTCATCAATTCATTTTAATAATTTTTATGTGGTGCCGCTAGGCTGGCAAATTTTTGTAAGGGATTTTCTTATCTCATTTTTAATTCCGTGAGATTTTCATTGTTCACCACTTATTTATTTCATGTCGTGTAATTTTTATTTCCATTGATATATATTATGGTGATTATATTTATATTCATGGTATTTTGTGATTAATTTTATGGATATTAACTTCTGGTCATACGACTCAGTTGATTACAACGTGGTAAAGGGTTTAATCTCACTTTTTATTCCCATGAGATTCATGCTATATTTGCCACTATTTTCTTTTGTGTGGTGTCTTTACTGCCCATGATGGTACTATTTGTGTAATATACTTTCTTTTATTAGTATTTACGTCTTCATTATATGATCCTTCTTTCATGTGGCGTATGTTTTGTAAGTTACTAAATCGGTAAAGGAACCTTTCACCCTCCTCTTTATAAAAGACTTCTTTTTGTTATGTCTTTTAATTTAAATCTTATTATGTTGGGATATGTTCTTATATATACTTATTAATGTAAAAATTATATCCAAGTGATGATATTATATTTTTTATCTCATCAAATCGTTTTTTGAATTTTAAAGTGACGCCGTTAGGCTGTCGAATTTTTACATGGGAACCCCTTAACCCAATTTCAATTCTTCAGGTTCAACTTGTACTTCCTAAATATGTCATCCTATGAATATGTGTGAATTACCTCTTATTGTTTTACACTTAATATACAGTTATATTGGGTTTGTTTATATTTTTAACACATAATTATGTGATTGATTTATCTTTAATTTATGTATACCATCTTTATAAGGTATTTTATCTCAATTTACATTTCCATTGAGACTTCATTGTTGTTCTGCACCAATTAACTATTATATGGTGTATATACTATCCTTTGAAATATTATATCATGAATCCCTTTATTCTCATGATATTATAAATTTCTGATTAAAAGTTATTCTTCAATTATTTATATTCAAGAATCTCTCTTTTTGTTAAAAAACTCTTTAACTAAAAGATTGTTTTAAATGTTTTGATGATTTATTATTCTAAATATTTCTCATTAATGTCCATGTTTTTAAAATGGGTTTTAGGATTTATTTATATGGACATTAATGTTTTCAAATGATAATTCTTTTAAAAAGCTTTAAAGTGGTATGAGACACTTTGATTCAAAAATATATTTTTAAATGGTTTTGAAAATGATTTGATAAAGAATTATTTATTTCAATATCTTGATTTGATATAGTGGAATGTGGAAATGTTATCTTTCCTATATACATGTGTTATGTGTTATGATTATGTTATGGTTATTGGTCATTGTTTACATATACGGGTGGTTCCGTGATAAACCTAGGGCGGGTGAGCCCGAGATAGCTCTCCAATGCATTGGGTAACGTGACAGAGGTAAAAGTGATGTTTCTCCTAAGAGATTTAGGGAATATACCATAATGGGTATTCCAAGTGTAACTCCCTATGTATCTGTGATAGATACAATGTATGTTTGATATGGATTCCATAAGTAACCTTTATGATTTATGATTTGTGTGTGTTGTTCATAAATCTCATGATTTCATAAGGTATGTTATGATTGAAAAGTATAGTTTCATTGATTTGTATTTATTGATGGGATAATGTTTTCCTTCCTTATTTTATAACCCTTACTGAGATTTTTATGCTCATCCCATGTTTTTGAAATGTTTTCCACAGGACTTAAAGATGAATAGGGTGAAGTATGAGATCAAGGAAAAGTCATGCCATCTAAAACATGGAACTAGACATGTTTCTTTTTAAGAGTTTTTATTTGATGAAAAAATGGATAATGAGTAGTAGTGTCAACTTGTAATATTCAATTTGTAATGTAATAGTTATGGCCTAATTCTCTAAAACTCTAAACCTGAAAAGATCCTTAATGCGAATTATTTATTTAATTCAATATTATGTAATGTTTAAGGCCGAGTCCTTATAATATTTATCAAAAAACACTTTTAGTTTTATATTTAATAGATGATAATATATTGATATTCATTTTTTTGATTTTATCTAGGATTATTTTCCATTCCCACTCCATTAAGAATAGATTTTTATTTACTATGAATATAAAATAATGTATTTATTATCGTTTATTTATTAATAGTTTTACCCAACTATGTTTTTATTATTTTCAATATATTAATATTATTTAATAAAATATGTTTTTTAGATTGTAAGATTGAACACTATGTATAAAAATCGCTTACCTTTTTACCTTTTCAAATGATCCCTTGTTCATGTACCTACCGTAGGATGTAGGAAAACCCAATAGAAATAGATGACATGGTGGAAGAGTATATTTCAATAATACCATGTCAAATAATTTAATGTAAAGTATGATTGCAATATTTTTATTATGAATAATTTTAATACTACCAATATGATTTTTATCCTTTCTGATTTGTATTTTTTTCAGGAAAATTTCATGGATCTAAAGGAATTGAATTTAAATTAAAGAATTTTTCAATGTAATTAACATCATTATCAATTAGATTTTCCAAAAATAACTTAGATAATCTATTTTCCCTATATCATATATATTTTATACCTAAAAAAATAAATTTTAATATCTTTCATTCTAAATTTGATAACCATTAATTATTAGTTAATAATTTCTAGTAGAAAGTGAATGTTAAATACTTTAAATTATTTTATATAACTGAGTAAAGTGTTTTATTTCCTATTATAACTATCTATAAATTGTAAAATTACCTCACTATCTTAGTATAATTTTATGAAACAGATACCCAACTCCAATCCAATATTTCTACAGATAATATTCAGATGATAATGTTTTCTATAAAGAGAAAAAAAATTACAACATTATATAGCATTACTAATGACATATAACATTCCAATATTTCAAATTAAAAATATTTTCATTATTTTTTTCATACTACAATGAGAGAAGTATAATTTTATAATGAAAAAATTTATCTAATACCTAATTAATTATTAGGTGGAATTAATAATCACAAACATTTCTATTAATTGTATGTCAAAATAAACTACTACATTGATAAAAATTAAGTATATTATGACAACCATAAAATAGTTGTGTTATTTATTTTATGATAATGAGAATAAAATATATTTCATTCTAAATATCACATATTATTTGTCGTTAAGATAATATAAACATAAAACTTACATGACAACATTATATATAACATCATTTGAATAAAAATCAGTATTCTTTATCCTTATCAAAAGATAAAATCGCACATAATAGCCCACTTCATTACGCAGGGAAATTGGAAACAAATGAAAAGGATGATCCTGAATTTAGTCTGGAAAATTTTACATTAGATACTGAAATTAAATAACAATGTAAAAATAAATATTTAGAGGATTGATTAAAGAAGTATTCTTTATCAAAGAATACATCTACATTATATAATCCTTGAGAAATAAATAAATAAATAATAAAATATATAACATTAAATGATCTATTAATTATGTAAGTGATCGTTATTTAAAATTTCATACTTCATAAACATATTATCAAAGCCATATAAAATGATATCATAAAAAAGGTTAATCATGATCCAATTTATGAATCATATTTTTCACTTGAGACATACCAATGAACTGAGGGGAAATATATTTATTATCCCCACTTAAAAAAATTCTCTCATTATATCATATAATAAATATTCATATAAAATAAAAACCACAATACTCTATATAGTCATTATAGAAATAGTTTTCTCATTTTATTAATAAATAATATCATTTATGAAATTATTGTATAAATAAGGGATTATAAGTGCAGGTAAAAGGATTTAACATAAAATTGAATTAATTTGGATATTTATGTTAGTTACACTGAATAATATAAATAATATGTTTGAGTTAAAAATTATCAAATAATTAATATTATTAAGGAATAAATATATTATTATAGTTATTGTAAAATTTTTATGATTATGATTATTAATGATTTTAGTAAATTTACTGAATTTATTTTAAATTTTACATTTCCAAACATAATTTGGATGAATTAAATCATAAAAATAGATTTATATAATCATACATATTTATTACTCATTTGATATTGATGATTTCCTTAAATATAAGCCTACAATTCAGCATACCATGATTTCAATGGTTAATATGTGCAAAAATATTGTATATTAAACATTGGACCTAATAGAGGATCTAAAAGATAAAAAAACATAATAATTCCTTATATAATTTCCCATTTTAGAAATTATACATCCATAAGAAAAATAATATATTTCTTATATTTCAAATTTACATTATTAGAAAATATATATATTAATTCTTATTTGGATATTTTTAACTCTAAACCAGTTCATGAATAGATTATTATGTAGATGATGTCATGTCTCACATGAAACATATATCATAAGGATAGTATATAATATGTAAAAAAAATATAATATATGAGCAATTTAATTAAAAATAAATCTTAAATATAAATTTATATTTTAATTAAAAAGAGAAAGAATAATGAACATGCCTCTATTATGTTTCATAGCATATAACTGAAACATAATGACCAAGTGAGGCTACACTGATTATAGGGTGGAGACCCTAGTAAAGGTACATGCATCATAATGACTTGTATTCTTATGTTTCTAGGGTGTTCTGATATTTTAAATAAATAACAATTTTAAGAAAAATTTAAAAGATATCATCTACACTACTCATGCATGGTAATTCCTTGTTTACCTTACATCTATGGAAAATGGACAATGACCATGAGTAGTGTAGGTGATCGAGGCCTAGGACGATGATCTAGATAATCAGCATAGGACTGATCGAGAGGAGGAGGACAAACAGTGATAGAAGACACTTCTTTCCATTCAGCAGCAGATCATCGGGAAGAATGAGTGAAGCATCTCAAACATAGAGACTGAAATCTTGATCAATGAGATGATGATATCTTTCATCTTGATCTAGGATCTACCAGAGTAATGAGTTCCTCTCGTTGTATGCCAGATATGAGGTGTGGTGCGTCAGTGGTGGACACTCTATCTCAAGAAGAATAGGAAGGTTTAGGTTTCATGTGCTGACTTTGAGAGGGAGTTCTGGGATGAGTTCATTTCTTCCATGATGACGGCTAATAAGAGGCATGATCTACTCTCCCTTCAAGAGGGGAGTATGTTAGTGATGGAGTTGGGGATCAAGATCAAGGATCTCCATCATTTTTCTCTAGACCTATTTCCGTATGAGGAGTCTCGGGCGAGGTGTTTTGGGGAGGCACTTCGACCTTTTCTTCAGTATTTTGTAACTACCTTCACACTACCGACATACATGGAGGTCCAAAATAAGGATTATGTAGTGGAGATGATGCATACACTGGGAGGTGTATTGTGATAAGGGATCAATTTGGGCTCATAGAAGGGGAAGTCTGTCAGTAACAAGCCTCTAATATCAAGGAATTCATGGTTTCAGCCAGTGGGGAGAAGGCCCCAACAATTCCAGTTTGGATCTCTTGATTGTCATCCATTCATTACCAGATAAGGACTAAGATGCTTAATTTTTGGTAGCCATGGGTATCTTCAGAATCAGTGCCCAGACTGTGTGCAATACAGTGGGGGTGAGAAGGTTCAGTGCCTACCTCTGTAGTAACAATTTACCACCAGTCCCTTTCATCAACAATGGTAGGGATAGCGATCTCCCTCTCATCTGAGAGAAGATGTTACAGGAGGAGGCCATCTTTAGGGTGCTCCACTGGGACCTCAACTGGGGCGTGCTTGGAGAGGAGCTGACAACTAAGGGGCATAGAAGCTATGTGTGGTCAATTACACGTTATAGAGGTAGTATTTTTAGCAGGGCCAGAAGTCATTCGAGGTATGATCAAATTGTTTAGAAATCCTGCCAGTGCCTTGTTTTATTCAAGAGATTATCACCCCTTTTTTTCACCCAGTCTAGCCCATGCCCTGGTTCTAGACGTAGATAGACTTCCCATGCCCCTGGTTTTGAGTATGCAATTCAAAGGTCAGATGAGCTTGTTTTATGTTTTCCAGGGATGCAACCCAATGTGGGGGCCACATCAGTCTAGTGGGGACCTTCTTTTACTGTAGATATAGACATATGATGTCATTTTAGGCATTTAATTTCTGTTCTCTATGTGTGTCGTTACCTAATTCTTCTGAAGAAGGTTTTTGTTTTCCGAGATGGGCAGACAATGTGTGACATTATTCAGTGAGAGGGGTTTCTAGGATTGAGGCCAGTGAGAGGAACCCATCCTTTCTTTATTAGTTGATATATCAGTGGAGTCAACATATTCAAAGATGATGGAAGTCCCAAGGGTCATCAGTGAGTTCTTATATGTCTTCCCTGAATATGGGGTGCCTCTTCCCTCTCGATGTGATGTTGAGTTCCAAATAGACTTGAAACCTGGTGCCCTTCCAATTTTGATGGATTCCTATTATATGGTGCCTTTTGAGTTGCTGGAGTTACTTATTCATATTGATGATCTGATAAAGTAATGTTTTATCCGACCGAGTGTGTCCCAATGGGGTGCTTCAGTCTTGTTTGTAATGAAGGAAGATAGTTCTGTCAGGCTGTGTATAGACTACTAAAGGCTAAATCAGGAGAGGGTCAATAACTATTATACCCTCTAGAGGATCAATAAACTTTTTGACTAGTTGAATAGAGTAGGTTGGTTCTCTAGTATCGAACAGTGATCGGGATATCACCAGTTGAGGTTGAAGGAGCGTGACATCTCAATGACTTCTTCCAGGTGAAGATGTGGGCACATTGAGTTCATCGTCATGCTATTTGGCATTACGAATGCAGTAGTAATGTTCATGGGGATCATTAACATAATTTTCGATGAGTATCTAGATAAGAACAAAGTTTTGTTTCATGATGACATCCTCATATTCTCAAGATCATAGTAGGATCAGGTCGAGCATCTAAGGGAAGTTTTCGATGTCCTACAACAACACCAACTATACAGGATGTTTTCCAAGTGAATGTTCTAGACATGAGAGGTTCACATCCTAGGACATGCAGTGTCCTAGATGGGAATAGATGTGGAACCATCGAAGGTCGAGGCAGTTGTTTTTTGGGCAGGACCAAAGAATGTATCGAAGGATTTAAGTTTCTTAGGTCTAGAAATTTACTAACAAAGGTTTGTTCCCCACCTATCTCGAATTTTATCTTCATTGAAAGCCTTCACCTAGAAAGACCTAGATTTTTAATGGAATGAGTAGTGCCAGACACACTTCAGCTATCCAAAGGGTTATTTGGTAAGTTCCATAGTGACGAGTTTTCCAGAAGAAGGGGTAGCATTTGAAGTATTCTACAATGCTTCAGGACTTTCCATGTGGTGTGTGCTGATGCAGCTTTGGGGAGTGATCTCTTATAAGAATAGGAAGTTATGTCCTTATGAACATTACTATGCCACCCATGACCTAGATCTTATAGTGGTACTATTCGTGCTGACGTTGTGGCAGCATTACCTCATTCAGGAGCACTTTGTGGTCTTCACAGATCACAAGCGCTTGAAGTATCTCTTCTCCAAGTGTGACCTGAACTGGAGTCATCAGAGGTGGATGGAGTTCCTTCATGAATACGACTTCATGGTATCATAAACCTTAGGGAAGGGGAATTTGGTGGCTGATACCCTGAGTAGGATGTCACTGAAGGATGCTGTTTGAGAATCAGAAGAGGCTTGGAAGGCGATGAGGTAGTTACCTGCCTTTCACCAAGATGCATGGGTGGAGGATGATAGGGGATTCCTACTCTATATGATGATGCAATATTCAATGCTACATATGGTGGAGGAGTCTTAGTGGGGGGACTTAGAGGCTGAAGTGATGCAAAACCGTGTTAGCTAGGGAATGCTCCAAATGGATGGTCGGAAGACAGACATAACTAGATGTTGTTTCATGGAATTTTGTTTTTCCTAGTGGAAAAGTGAGAGAGATTTCTTGGTGAGTTCCACAACACACACCTAGAGGTACACCCAAAAGTTTCCAAGATGTACTCAGGCTTGAGGGGTTAGTTTTGGTGGCTTGGGGTTAAGCAGGCAGTGGCAGAGTCTGTAGTGAAGTGCCTCAAGTGTCATCAGGTGAATGCTAAACACAGTGCCACATGAGGTTTGTTGCAGCCATTATATTTACCTGAGTGGAAGTGGGACGAAATCTCAATGGATTTTGTTATGGGACTACCCAGGGTTCAAGGATGCTACAATTCTATCTGGTTAGTGGTGGACATACTGAAAAAATCATATCACATCCTGACAATCAAAGAGTCGAGTGTGGTGGATTCCTTATCATAGAGGTACATAGATGAGGTTGTGTGGTTGCATGGAGTACTGAGGTCTATAGTGTCATATTGGGATACACAGTTTACCAAATGGGTTTGAAAATAATTTAAACATGATTTTGGAACCCAGTTATGCCTCATCACTACATTCCACCCCCAGACAGATGGGCGGACAGAGCGGACCATCTAGACATTGGAGGATATGCTACGGGCACATGTTTTGGAGTTTGGAGGATCGTGGGTGTTACAATTTCCTATGGTATAGTTTTTCTACAACATTACATATCACTCTACCATTGGAATGGATCCATTCAAATACTTGTACGAGAGACAATGTCGCTCACCCTTGTGTTGGACAGAGGTTGGGGAAGCATGTGTTCTTGGCCCGGAGGTGGTGTAGAGCATGACGAAGAACGTTCAGATTATACGGGAGATAATTAAGGAGGATCAAGACAGTAATAAGTTGTATTCTAGTCATAGTAGGATACCCTTGGAGTTAGAGGTTTGCGACCACATGTTCTTGAAGGTCTCCCCTCAGTGTGGGAAACAGAGGCTCGACAGGGGGTAAGCTCTCTCCCAGCTTTTTTGACCCTTTGTGGTTTATTGGAGGTTCTAAGAAGTGTATTATTAGCTAGATATAACACCAATGATACTAAGGGTGCACTATGTCTTCCTTATGTCTCATCTTTTTCGGAATCTACATGATGATTCTCACAACCTCAACTATGGAGCGCTGGATATTGAGAACAATGCAAAGTTCGTGCAACGACTGGTGAGGATCGAAGATCGTTAGGAGAAGGTGATACTTGGGGTAATTATTCCATTGGTTTTTGTGTTATTGAATCATGATGTCCTTGAGGAGAGTACCTAGGAATGAGAGATGAATATTCAAACCCTATGCCCAGAGATGTTTTGAGTTTTGTTCTGGGTTTCTTAGTTCTTGACTATGATGTAATGCTTGACCTTGTTAATTGTGAGATGAGATATTTCCCTTGTTCTCTAAATGTGTGTTAAGATTACTCACTATGTGGAGGGGAGGACATAATCCCTAATCAAGATGCATTAACTTGTATGTGATTAAACTCATGTGGGTGAGTCAGTGCCACCCAAAACAGATAGTATATTGACATGGGAGACGTGACACCCTATTCCATGTGACTGGATGGTATATCCATTACATTTTTGTGTTGTTTCGTAAAATAGGGTAGCAATAGTGCCTCTATAATAGATCATAATGAGGGAGAGTTATTCCTATATGTCAAATAGGTTTACTCATAGGAGATTTCTTATGTTGTGGTCGTTAATAACCCTCCTTTTTCTTTGGGTTTACTCTTGGAATCTCGAGGATGACAATAGTTTGTGGGGTATCTGATGTAATGGCCCGGACCCTCCTGGTCCATTAATTTTCTCAATTTCTTGTGTATGGGGGTGTCCTAGGGACCATCAATGACTCATTAATGAGTTTTACCTGAAATTAGTTCCAAAAAATGGTTCCATTGAACGGTTCCACTGAAATGGTGGAACATGTCACAACAACACCGTGATGGTGGAACTATAGTGGTTTTACCATGAATGTAGGACATCGAAATGGAAGCACTGTTATGGTGCCACCATAGCAGTCTCAACATCAAGTTCATGCATCGAAAAAATGGAACCACTTATGTTGACCCACCAAAACAGTGGAACCATTATGGTGGCGCTATGACAGTGGCACTGTTACAGTGCCTCACTAAATGGTGTCCCACCCTTTTTCCTAGTTTCTAACTTCTTCTAGTTCTACTCACATAACGTATCTTTTGATATAAAAGTGTTTTAATAACAATTTCAAATCCATTTAAAGCCCATAAATGATATCTAAAATCCCCCAAGAGCCGGAAAACCCATGACTTACCAAAACATGTGGCCTTTTCCTCAGCATCACACCCTTTCCTATGTTTCCAGTTTCTCCCCTATTACATGGTGTTTTTCTCCAATTTAATGGAAACCCATTAAATCAAAGTTGTTATCACCCCCACTCTGATGAGAATTATTAAATAAAAATTAATTCTATCATGTGTAACCGTCCAATCACGTGTTGAAACCACGATCCACCTTTAAAGCAGTTCATGATTTCATATCCTGTAACTGGAGGATATTTCCTTTTATCACAAGAAGTTTCTTTCTTCTTCTAGATGGAATAATTTTCATCCCATGGTGCATTTGGAGTCCCTATTCCTGAGGCTAGTTGTGGTCCCATGATGGAGCCTTTCCTACTCACTCTTGGAGTCATTGGAGTTCTTCCCCTATAAGTGGTGCATCACTAGTTCATGGAACTAGAAGAAAACGTCGATCATTGATCATCTATATTATGTCTTCCTTTATCTAGATTTACTGTATATAATGTTGGGTGGGTATAATAATGTTTCCTCAGGGCATGGATGAAACCCAAACATAAGGAAGATAATAATTGGTTTATAAATAAATAAGAGTGGGGTTTTACGATGACGATGTACTATTTTATCTTCCTTATTATGTTGTGAATTGTATATAAATATTTCCATTTAAAATAGTGGGCATTGGAGCTTATTTCCTACGCACTAATGGACCTCTTTTTTTTTCTATATATGTTTGTGATTTAATGGTTGTTAAATGGAAACTAGTTAATCACATAAAATCAATTGATTAAATGGGTACCCAATGAAAAATAATCCTTGTGTGATCACCCGGTTAGCCAAAAGGAAAGATGAAACTTGATAAATGGTGTGGTTAAAACGGAAAACTCTTTTTTTTATTATGCTAAGAAGAACAGATGTTCTACTTGATGCTTGTGGGGTGATATTATTGGGGATTGGATCTACTATTGTTCATTTGTTGGTTTTTAGATCTACGACTGCATGGGGTCATATGTTGGGGCTTGGTTTGGTTCCATTACTTGGAGGGATCTCACATTTACCTTTTGATGTTGTATCTTTACAAGAGAACTGGGTGTGAATACTTAAAGTACTGCTTGTATGTTTTTTCTCCCTTGGATTGTGGATATTCCTGTTAGTTTCTCAATAATGAATAATTATTTAAATTCAGTGAATTGAATATGATGATAAGAATGGGTTCAATGGGATTTGTTTACAAGGAATGAATTGTGCTCTGGTTGTGGCTGCTATTCATTTGTATGAATGAATAATAATGAGGGTGTTTGCATATGGACTGGTTTTGAAACCCATATGTTGGGATGATTTATTGTCTACTTATGTATATAAATTCAGTTCTTGTGTTTATTTTTCACACCCCTCACACATTGAGTAGTTCATGTGAAACACCCTCATTTCATGGGGGAGGCTTTTTTTGCCAACACTCATATGAGTGGCTGGTTATTACCTCCTTTTCTTCTCCATCCCCTGAGTATCTGAAGACACTTCGGGTTGGCTGTGATGTCCTGAGGTCTATTATAGACCAAAATTATTTGGTCTGGGTACGTTGTGGTGGTTGGACCAAGTGTGTGTGGGCAAGATTGTTTCCCAATTGTCTTCGAGATGAGGTTGAGGTGTCTTCGGGATTGGTAGTGGTTTTTTGTATCATAGGTGTTTGCATGCAGAGATGTGTGTGGTTGTTGTGGCCTAGGTGTCTTTAGGTGGGATGCCTAGTTGTGGTGGCCCAAAAGGTTGTCTTTGGTGCGGTAGTGAAACTGCAATGAAAAATGGAAGGAGAGGTATGCCATGTAGGAAGTATTCAATAACTAGTGGGGATGTGGTGCAGGGTAACCAAACATCGATGTGTTATTACTAATACTTTACATGAATTGCGCTATTTTGGGAGTGTGAACGAGTGTGTTTTGGGTGGATAGATTCATTGTAAGGTTATTTGGTTATCTTCTTTTCTTATGGGGCATTAGAATGCCTCCCCACTTTTCCACAAGAGATTTTTGTTTTCCCTACTCAGTTTACCTATATACCCACCCTACGTATATAAAACTATTTTCTAGATTTAAGGACGACTTTGTGGATCGTGTAGGACCATACTAGCTCAGACATCAGGATCATTTCAATTTATGTTTCTTTTCTTTTGGAACTTTCCATTTGAAGTTTTATTATATCGTGTCTGGGTTTATCTTTAAATATGCATATATGAATGGATTTTTTCATTACATTTACCCTCAGTTTTTATATTTTTGGGGTTTTTACCATCATATCTCTTGATCCTACTAAATAAAAAGGGTAATTATTTCCATATCACGTTTGATTCAATACCCTTGGTGCTAGTCTCTATTTCGGGGCCTATTGGAGGCAAGACTCGGGTTCATTATCTCTCCTTCAACATGAGGAAGGAAGGATATAGTGGTTTATTGTCTATTCCCTTATCCTGGTGAAGGTGGGTTATGATAAGAAGATATATAATTTCATTGTGAAATCGATGATAAATCATGGTTTTGGAAGATGTAATTAGTAAATTTTAATTCTATACAAATATCCAAATATTATGATAAATAAAAAGTCTATTAGTTTCTTAAGATATGTTTTAATTCACCAATTGTCTATGAACACTATTAATTTTGAATGAAACATATGTGACTATTTAGATTTTTTAATAATGTTTCATATTCTAATGCATTATAGTTAGAGTACATAGATTTTATTGGTCCATCAAAATAAAAATGTATTTTTTGGAAATTTGTTTTTATTTATTTTTGGCGATCACCCGAATAGATATATGTTTTCCTATTTTATATAGAAAAAATGAGGAATACATTTTCTATTTTAACTAAAATCTATAACTTGTTAGTAATAATAAAATGAATCCTTTTATATCCATTAAAATTGTACATGGTAAATATTTTTTAAATACTTAAATTGAATCATTTTGTAGTAAAAAATGTATCATAAGTAACATTCCATCACTTATAAAACCTCTGAAAAATGTTGTATTTGAAAAAATAAAAAAAATTCTCTATAATATTAATATAATCATTATGATTGAATAGTATTTTGAAAAAAAATAGATGAAGCCCTTATTATTAATATGTATAATATAAAATGAGTATTGTTTGAATTTTTTTAATAAAATCTATATTATTTTTTATGGGAATAAGTCTAAAAAATTCTTAATTAATAGTTATTGGATATTACGAAAACATCATAAAAACTAAATATAATTTACAATTTTTTTATAAATTTAAAAATAAAATTTTTCTATGATATTATAAAAATAATATGTTTTATATATTATTTAGTAAACATAGATTCACTAATGGGGAAACATTTCATATGAAATTTCATGAAATTCATCAATTTTTTTTCAAACATCCTGAAACAAAATCATTGGATGAATTTGTTGAAACATTTTCTCAACACATGTTGTAAAATTTTACACATGAAAGAAAAATAGAATAAACATTTTATATGGTCATTACATAATAATAAATCCATCTTATAGATTATTATCCGTTTTTCAAAATCACAAGGAATAAAAAAATCATTAAAAATCATCATATTGATAATATCATTTGTGATGCAGATAAAGCTATCAAAATTATATAATAATTTTTAAATGAATGTAAACAATGTTTATTTTTTTTCACAATTAGAACTAAGAACTCCACATGGGTATTTTGGTGATGAATATTGGATAATGGAAATTATAGATAAACTCATTGTGTTTTAGTGGAATCCTTTTTGGAAATTAGTTGAACATCCTAATTATTTTCATATAATATGTGTAAAATAGATTTTCTTATAATAAATATGAAGAATATAGAAAATTTATAAAGAAATTAAGAAAACCATATTAAAAAGGTATATAATTAGGAAAGTGGAAAATAATTTGAAGAATGTTTTTATAATATATCAATATGTGAATAAATAACTATAATTTTACGCAATATGTAATTTTTAAATTTTAGTATTTCTAAATTTGATGGGATGTGTGCATTTCATAATAGATATGTTGAGGATAAATTTAATAATGAAAAAATACATTGTTATCAATACAAAACAGATATACTTTTTATAGTCCTACTAATCCATTTTGTGGACTCAAATAATCCCCAAGATTCTATTATGATATAATTACTTTATTTTCATTGAAAATGTATTTTTAAGAAGGTTTTGTGTCCAACACTATTAATTTATGTACTTTTTAAAGAATTATTTTTTCCAATTCATTCTAATGGAATTTTATTTGGATCAACTCAAAATTCACATTCGGATTCCTCTTTAGATCTTATGAAATTAATGTTTGATATTTTCATGATGGGTCAGCATCACATTTTCTTTAGTTTCCATATTTCCCAAAATATAGAATGAAATTTTATTTCATGAAAAAATCATTTAAATGATTTACATAAATAGTTTGGATATTAAAATACTAATGGTTTTATTACTACTATTGTAACCTCAAATACATTTTATCATTATGAATCATGGAAGGTAGATGATCAAAACACATTTAGACATGTCATTGGTATTTTTTGTACCTTACAGCTAGTACTCTCGAAATGATGTTTTGTATATGTTTATGTATTGGATATATATATAATACTAAATCCTACCATTATAAATAATTAAAATATTTTTTCCATTATTTTAGTTATACTATGAATGATTCTAATTTTTATCTAAAGATAATTGTTTTCACTCTAAAAAATATTTTAATATTTTGAATTTTACAGATTGAAAATGGATATGAATAGTACATTATGAACATTTAATTTAATAATACATGTGTTTATGTAATTTTTTATTGAAAGATCACATAGTATCACTTTACACAAGTGAAAATGAATATATAGTAGTTACATGTTATTGTGCTCTTATGTTGTGGGTTTCACATAGACTTATATAATTTAACATGAGTTTTGATAAAACTATAAATATGAATGATATAAAAAATTCCATATATTACAGTAAAAATGTATCATCTCACCCTTTATTAAATCACATTGATATAATACAACATTTACCATACGATATAAAATGAGAAATCATTATACATTTCTCATAGAAATTATGCATAACATACTGATATTTTTAATAAACTAGTATATTATAATATATTATAATATATTTAATAGAATCATGAAATAGTCATTTCTCTTATTTTGGTTTTACCCACTTCTTCATATTAGTAATATCCTCAAAAAAGGGAGAGACCATTTTCACTTTTTCTTAAAATTATTAGTTTTCAAATATTATTCCAAAAAAAATTTCATAACCAATTGAAAAAACATGTTTTCTATAATTATTGAAAACAAAAAATATCATATATTTTTTTTAAAAAATTTGATTAATTTTTTATAATTAATTTTCATAAAAAATATAAATATGGATTTCATAATTTTTTTAAAAAAATTTAATTATATTATTCATCAAATATATTTATTTCCTTAATATTATTATGAAATAATGGTTTTATATATTTTTTGGGAAAAACTTATACTATTTTTTTTAATTTAAAATATTCATAATTTTTTTAGCTGATCATTTTTCCTTAATATCTATTCATTGATAAAATAATTACTTATTACCAAAATAGCAATAAAAATAAGTAAATATTTATTTTCCATAATATATATTATTACATTACCAAATTCATTATAATAAGTTTCTTATATTATTTACAGCTCTTATAAAAAATATTTACCAAAAATTACATTCTATAATAATAAATAATCCCCAAATTATAAGTATATGATTTTTTTAAAATATAAATAGATAATAATTTTGGTGTGTTGAAAATTAATTACTCATATTGATCATAATTAGGTTCTTAAACAAAACCATTTGATGTATTCAATACAAACCATATCTATCTTTTGACTATATAAATGGTTGGGTTTCACCACTCCTTCACTATCTATGTTGGATAACATCTATTTCAATCTATATTTTAGTTTATCTATTTGTTTAGGGTTTAGTAGGTTATCTTATACAATCTAATAACCATGAATTTCTTCTTCCATTTACATCCCAAGAATCATAATTATAAACCAAATAATAATATATATAACAGTATATGAATATTATTATTCATTGATAAAATTATCTGTAATTTTCCAATCATAGAAAAAATACATTATTTCAGAGGATTATACAAAATTAAATAATCCTAATATATTCTATGTTTTATACTTTTATTCATATCATATTGATGATGATATTTTAAAAGTTATATTTTTTACTTTTTTTTTCAAACTGAGACCTTGCCTAGAAAATCAATATTCCTTTATTAGAAGAAAAAAACATACACTAGTCTAAAAGAAGATGATTTTCAAAAATCCTTCTTGAAAAAGGGAATGAGATCATCTGGAACATGATCAACCCAATTAAAATCATTTCCATTGACTCTTTTTTGGAAAGCGCCTCCACCAACACATTTCCCCTCTATAAGCATGAGTCACAAAGTGGTCTCTTGAGTAGAGAGATTCCAAACATCTTGTCCAACGATTAGTGAGCTTCCAAGATAGATGCAAATCCCCAGTTCGAATAGCAGAGACTACAAAATAGGAGTCACATTAAATCCAAAGCTTGTTCCAACCTCGCATACAAGATTTCTCAACTACAATTATAACACAAAACATTTATACCTCAATTGCAGAAGCAATACCACATGATCCATATATACACCCAAGATCATTTCCCTAATAGTACCAACTGACACCACCAAAGCCTGAGGGACTCGGATTTCCCCTTGAAGCACCATCATAGTTGACTTTAATCCACCCATGAAAGAGGCCTACCAAATGAATTCCATTGTACCAAGTAGAGGATGAATGTTTCCATTCACCTCAATCCGATTAAGCACAGAAAAATCATGAATTGGGTTTGAAAAAAACACACCTTTAAATGTTTCCACCTCTCAGATAGCTACAAGAATACCTACAAGAGAAGCACTCAATCAAAAACACTACAAGTCAAGTATAAAATTATTTCTTGTTGTCCATATCAGATGTACTACCTCCACTAAAGTAGCTTGAAAAATATTCTGGAGATGCAGTGACAAGTGAAAAGAGCTCCTACTCTTTATAAGATCGCCAATTGAGTTGAAAAAAGGCATAGGAACTTCAAATATATCATAAAATTCCTTCCACATTGGAAATGATGCATCACAACAAAGGAAAAGGTTGTTCAATTACTCCCTATTATTAATGAACAATACGCAACCAGACCAAAGAGAAATACCACATACCTGCAAATATTCATCTGTTGGTATTTTTTGTGAGCCAAACTCCATGAATGAATAGACTAGGATGGATTTAAAAACTTTCTCTGTAGGTTACCAATCCATTTCAGGTCAATTTATCTTCCAATAGATTGATTATAAAATCCTTTAGAGGTGTTAATTCCATTGAAAGCAGGATCCCAAGCCCAAAAATCATCCCTAGGGGACCAACAATATCCATCCACAATCGACGTGATATAATCTGGAATATTATCCATGTTACCAAGCTGATCCTTGATTGAAAAATCAAATCAAGGTTTGAAAAATCCTCCTGGACCAAGTCAATAATATGATCCCCAGTCCAATCGGATTTCCAAAAATGAAGAGAGTAATCCTTGGAAATGAGCCACCAATAGTCAATAAATTTTTTTGAAAAAATATTCTTGAAGGCATGCCACACAGAAGAGTTGACGTAATTAAAATTACATGTCTTAAGCCTGTGAATAAACATGTCCCGAAGAAAACTAATAGCCTCAAATTGCATGTTCATAAGATTCCATATAAGACTGGATTGTAAAGAGTCATGGAAACCCAATAGATTCTTGATACCCAAACCACCCTCATCATGTGACTTGCAAACATCATTCTAAGGAACAGTTGCCAACCAATTTTCCAAAATAATGACACTCCAAAAAACATTCTTAATAGAATTATTGATTCTCTTGATTAATGCAATCGACCATTTATACACCCTAAAAGAGTACACAAATTTTGTGATGATGGTTGATTTCACCACATAAACCCAACCAGCAATGGATAAAGATTTTCCCTTCTATGAGGAAAGTTCTCTTTTAATCATGCTAACAATTCTAGAGAAATGACAAGCCTTTGGTCTCCCCCAGAACATGGGTACTCAAAAATATATGAAGGGGAGATTTACCTCATGAATGCCCAATTATCTAATGATATCAATTTTCCTGATCAATGAGAATACACTTACAATGTAAACAAAGGGCTTGCTCCAACTAATCCATTGTCCAGAAACCAATTCACAGTAAAAAAGGCCATGCTTAATATTCAAGATATTTACCTTATCCCCTTGTGTGAAGGATGATATCATTATCATGTAGAATATGAGGAGAAACAACCCCCCTTTAATCATGAATAGAATCAAGTTTACCATTTCCAGACATGGTAGAAAGAATTTAGCTGAGATAATCCTTGACAATAGAAAAAAAGTATGGAAGATAAGGAATCAACCTGCCTAACACCCCTAGAAAAATAAAAATTTCTTTCAGGAGATCCATTTATAAGGACTGAGATATCAGCATAAATTAATATAGAGTTGACCTAAGTAACTAAAACATCATCAAACCCATACAGGGAAATGATCTTTCAAATGAAACCCCAATCGATTGTATCGAAAGATTTCTTAACATCCAATTAGAGAGAAATATTTCCACCTATGATGGGTTTTTTTAGAAGATTAACACACTCTAAGGAAGTGATAAGATAATCCTGGATAGATCTTCCATTGATGAGGCAAAACTGATTTTTAGAAACATATTTGTAGGTAATGATGGAAATCATATTGGCAAGAATTTTGAAAATGATTTTTTAAATTGTGTTAAATAGAGAAACTGGCCTGATGATCAATTTATATGTAATAAGGATACTCTAAATGTTCAGGATACAATATTTTTGGATTTCGATTTTATACAACCAAATTAATTTGTATGATGATTAATATTCTATTAATATATGTTTTATAATGAGTTTGGGTTTATTTGATGATGTTACATAAGATGAGATTCATAAATTTTTTTTATATTTTCATGTGATGAAAATCAATAATAATGAAACACTAGTAAAGTTGAAAAAATATTTATTCTTGAAGGCATAATTAACATGAATATACTATATTTTTTACCACCCTTGATGATGTTTTTTGGAAAATTGAATAACTATGTATCTTGTGTATAAATAGATAACCATTATGAATTTTTTTTGGAGAAGTTGTTGGTTGGAGAAAATTAACACACGTGAAATAAAAAATTATAAAAATATGTTACTTTATGAATATATTGATTTTTTTGTAAAATAATTATGTTATGAAAGTATATGATGTATGTAATTGATAAAAAAGGACGAAGACTTAGATATAATTGGGAAAAAGTGTAAAACTCCTAGATATGATGAAAAGTGAAAGGGGAATGATGTCAATGATAGCTCAGCTGAGATGAATACAAATTTAATTAATAGAGTTGAGAAACTCAATTCTTGAAGTGTAGTTATAAATAAGATAATAGATTACTTTTCCAATCCTCCTATATCAAATTTTCAATATAAATTACAATAAACTCTGGATTCATTATTTAGCATCACTATACACTAATACATATTTCATTTATAATAAATCTAAATTCCAAAATATCTTATAATACATTAAACATTGGGTTTAAATAAAATATGGTTTAGTCCTATTTTTAATTTAATAATAATGAAAAATTATAATTTTGAAAAATATATCTAAAAAATAAACCTCATTTTTTAAATTTTAATTTCAAATTCTTCATTGGATGAATTTTTGTGATTTTATCTGAATTATTTTTCTTTTTTATAAAATAGTAAATAATATAGAATACTACATGAAAACAACATTTTTTTAAATTATTAGAAATTTTAGATTTCATATTGAATTGGATTTAATTCAAAATAATAACAATTTAATATAAAATAATCCAATTTTTTTTCATTTTAATTAATTTCATATTGAATTTAGATATAAATAATTGTAATGTTTTGAAGAATATCACATTGAAAACTCTCATTAACTTGTTGAGTATAGGATTAATTTTAAATAAAACATTATTGGATTATCATAAATTAATTTGAAAAATGTTTTTCCATAATTGAAATTATAATAATTTATAATTTCTAATAAGGTTACCATAATTTTTTTTACCAAATTGAATAGTGAAAACACTTAAAAATGATTATTAAGGTATGGTAAAATTTGATTTACCATTTGTATGAAAGGGTGATTAGGGATTAAAATACTCTACCAAATATTACAACACCCATCGGATGTAGATATTTGGACCATTCCTCTTTACGGGTATATAATGTCCTATGATGTGGCAATTTTTCACGATAAAATGTCATTATGATTTATGATTTTCAAATAATTTCTAGTGTTCCATTCACCTAACATATAAAAGTCCACCCACTATCATATATTGTTCATATAATAGTACATATATATTTTATCCAATATATACCCAAATTTCATAAAAAACATCCCACCTCTCATCCAATATGCCTTATTTTTGTTTATAAACCCCTACTCAGAAGGATTTGTTTAAAACCATGGTGGATACCCGAAGATTAGGTGATGTTTTTTTGAATAATTTCATTTCTATATCTAACTCCAAAATTTATTATTAAATACAATGACATAAAACCCTTTTTATATTCTATATAATATATTTTTTTTAATAATACGTGTATGATCTATAGTCATTTCCACTTCTATTAAATGGGTTAAGAAGTTATTGTTCATGTGTTTGGTGTACTACCACCTCACAAACAGATGTCACTCGTTCCACCATTAAAACCATTCACGATTGTATATGATGATGGATATAAACTATATATATATATATATATGGTATTTATACATAGTTATACCTCTAGAAAATTATATAATATATATATTTTTACATTTTATTCTGCAGATGATACGATAAGGTCACTTGTTTGTATGGAAGTGTATCACATCATTAAGAGATGTGATTCATCTTTCCCTAACCATTTAAATGAAATGAAATAAGTTTAATTCTAATAAATGTATGTGATATACAGGGAATAAGTATTATATTTATGAAATATTTTTCATTTTGAAATGATACTATTCTTTCTTATTTTCACATTCACTTAAACATGATAATACCATTAATGTGTGTGATTAATATTTTATTCACAAAGCAATGTGACTCTATATTCATCACCACACAACATAGTTGATTGATGTAATAAAATGTATATAGATAATATTTTAAATTTTATATTATGATCATTAGGGATTTATAATATTTTTCATTCATACACTCCTTAATGATCTTTGATAGAAAAGAACATTACTCATGCATATGTATGGCCTACTGTCTCCATGTTCATAACATATGTAATTTATGATATTCATATTTCATTAATAGAATACAAATTATATTATATTTATAAATATAATAATTATTTCATGAGTATTATTCTAGTTATTGTGTATCAATATAATATTTTTAAGGACCAGATCATTCATGACATATCCTGTCACGACCCAATATGAATCTGTAAGGCCTCAATGCCACTTCGAGGAGATCCAAGCTAAATCTCTCACCTCCTAGAGTAAGCTCGCACTGCCAGCAGCTGTGAATGATTTTTGAGTCTACTCCCGTGGGAGTCCTTACCCGTAAGGATCAAGCCAACAGCTCCGTTGAAATCTCTGAGCTCCAAATGAGGGTGGTAGAAATGAGAGAGTGACTGGCACCTGTGTCTATATGAATTGTAGCCAAGGTGGAGTAGAGGTAGATCATACCTAAAATCATCTCTGGAGCACCATGATTGTAAGCCTCACCAACCTGGAGCTGAGCTCTCCCCTATCCACCTTCTCCCTATGGTCAGGGTGGACCTCCTGGTGGTGGTGGTGGTAACACCTCGTAATGCCATCCACCTCTAGCTACATGACCTGATCCTCTACCACATCCACCTACGCCCTACGGATCACCTCGATTAAACCTCTTCCTCTGCCTAGGAGGTCCCTCAAATGTCTACTGATCATCCGTATGGCGGGTAAGATAGTCACGAGCCATGTGACCCTGCCCGCCGCATGTGAAACACTACTTGTTCCAAGAATGAATGGCTCTGTCTCGTGTTCCTTGCACAACCGAACCCGAGTCTTGAGGTCGTCCACCTGATGGTCTGGTCTTCTTGGACCTCTATGACATCTGTCTACTGCCTCTTGTAGAGGACTCCACTACGTGACACCTGGTGGTGGGTCTCGCAACTGGTGACTACTCAGCAAAGAAACTCTCCACTAAGATGGCTCACTCCAACACCCATGCCTACATCGGGATGATAAGGGAGATCATCGAAGCCTTGATCTCTTACCCGATCCCCTGATCGAAGGTCCATGCCCTGTAGAATGGGTCTCCAAACATATCTATTGAGTAGCATGAGAGGTCGATGAACCTCGCTGAGTACTGTGCCACCATCATTCTACCCTACTGTAGATTATTTAGCTCTTGTATCTGCACTGCACATAGGGTGGCTGGGACAAACTCTGCCCGAAATAGGCTATCAAAGTCTTCCAGAGAAGTGTCGCCTCATCACGCACCTAGAGCATTAGGCTCCACCATCTTCCGACTGCTGCTTGAAGAAGACTCACGACAAGGATCACTATAAGGTTTGCTGGTGTCCCTACCAGTCTGATGACTCTCACCACAGCCTCCAGCCAATCGTCAGCTGCCTGCGGGTCTGTCTCACCCCTGTACCTGGGTGACCTTTGGCGCTGGAACTCATTCAACGGGCTCAGGCGACATGCACTCTCTACTGCTGGGGTTTCTAGCATCGGTGGCCCAATGGGTAGTGGTACTGCTGGTGCCTCCACTGTGACAGGGTCCTGCACTGAGGCCTTGTTGCTCAATGGGCTTCCATATTGTACAAAACCAGGAACCCTGGCTGGTAGTCTTCATGGGGCCATCCTAAAAAGTAACAGGTGCACCATGGTAAATAAGTAATACATAGTGAGTTGAATCAAAAGAGATAACAAAGAAGACTCTTCAAAACACACACACAATCAGTGTTTTCATGCACTAAGTCAGAAATATGAAGTCATGGTCCTGGTTAATGGATATGTCGGCCACCACACCAACACTGGACTCCCTGAACTGAAAACGACACTCAATACACTTAACACCATTGTTTCACAGAAAATATCAAAGTCCTATGTTCTGCGGTAGAACCGACTGCTCTGATACCAATTTCTCACGACCCGTCCCATGGGGCCTGTGCCGTGACTACCCCAAGCCCACCTTCCATAGGCTAGGGGCTGGCGACTAGCACCAAAGGCGTAAATCCCTAAACTAGGAAGGCATTGCCTTTATAACTGAAAACACATATAACAGAGTACATAGATAAATACAAAACACTAAGAAAAATTGTATAACAAGAGAGTTCTGAAAATTAAAGGGGCCGTAAATACAAGCCCAACTGTAAAGTACAAGTACAACTGAAAAGGAATAAATAACTAAAAGGTGAAAAGTATCTCTTGGATCATCCACCATGGATCCTACTAGAAGGGTTGGTATAGATATCCTCCTCATCACTCCACATCCATCAATCTCCACCAGGTACTGACTCGTTCTGAGGTCCACCTCTGGGTACCGTCCAGTCCTCGTACACTCAGCCTCGGTCAGTGCTGTCCGTCATCTTCATCCAACACAATGAGGTGTGGGCATAGCCCATGCAGGGGTGAGTATAAAGATACTCAGTAGGGACCCCGAGACCCTCAAGGTCTCACAAAGTACAACAAGGATAAACCACAAGGTATGAAATCAATAGATAACCCCGCTTAGGTATATGGCCATACATATACCTATGTTATCTAGTAATCCATCTCAATTATGAGGAAAAAACAAGTTACTGACTCAACTCACATAGGTATACAACGTTTAAAAAGAGATAGATATGATCAGGTGTATCCACTGAATCGTCCATTCTTCCGAAAGCACACATGATCTGGGAACATAAATCAGAACAGTCAAACCCACACAGGATCCAGAAACTGTTATTCTGTCGAACCCACACAGGATCTAGGAACAGAAATCAGAACTGTCGAACCCACACAGGATCCAGGAACAGTAGTCAGAGCTGTCAAATCTGTACGGGATCTAGGAATAGTCTTCAGTGCTATTGAACCCACACAGGATCCAGGAACAGTTGTCAGTTCTGTCGATCCCACATAGTATCCAGGAACAGTCGTCAGTGCAAAACCATCCATAGGGTTCCGCACTAAGCATGGTTGATTCTGGGAGGGTCCGATTCTCAAGCCAAGTTTCAATAAATAAACTACCATGAAATCCCAAGAAGAATTATCTCAATGGTTCTCCTTGTCATAGGGGTCTCAACGCAACAGACGACACGTTAATCAGATGCTCGGTTTGTGAGTTATTGGCATTTCCGTTCTGAGGGCCCGGTTTGATTTAGGTTCAATACAACCCTACTATACCCCAATTGAATCCAAAACTGAAGTGGGGTATGCCAAAAGAACCATATTAATCCAATATTTCCGTCGCTACGGACGGTTCATCAATTGGACACCCGTAGCCCAAGTTAATGGCTAAAAGGTGAAATCGGGTTAAACGGGTCCGTGTCGGGTCCGACCCAGTCGGACTGACCTGGTCAAACCCGTCCTGGGCTGACCTGACCTGCTAGAACCAGCCCATCCCACCGAAACCAATCTGGCCCACGGCGGCGGCCCGGCCAGCGCTGGGTGGCCCACGTGGCCAGCGCTAGCGGCCCGGCCTGAGAGGTCCTGCGGGGGCGGCCCGCCTGGCCTGGTTGGCCAAAGGCTGGCAGCGCCCTGTGGGCCCCACCCTAGCCGAGAAGGGGGGGGGGGGGGGGGGGGGTGCCACCCCCATCTACTGAACGGAACCGGCGCCTGGCACCGGTTTGGTAGCCCGCAGAACCTAGGAGGGTCCCGCCTCATCCGGCTGGCAGAGCGGCCAGCCGCGTCACCTCTATCAGTGGCCGGCCCGGCCGGTCACCTCTGCTCCACCGCCACACCCCCTGGCCATGAAATCTTCCTCTACGTAGCGCGAAGGCACCACACCTCTCCTATGGCCTGGCGTCCGCTCGTGTACAACGCCACGACCAGGGGCCGTGGCCTATTCTTCTGCATGGCGTGATTGCTTCATAGCCTTCCAGCGATGCTGCGGCCCTGCGCAGCCGGTTTCCTTCGTGGCCGACCCGACGCCGGCTGCCGTTACACCATAGTGGCCAGTCGGCCACGTCACACTCCTCCGGCAGCACCGTTGCACTGCCTCCATCATCAAAAATCGAGGAGAAACTGAGGGGGTGTCGGGCCGTGTTTTTTCGTCCCACACCCTCCACGTTATGGTGATAACAATCAGCTAAACTTAAACCAAAATTGAATGATGAATAATGAGAAAAAATTCAAATTCGAATCCCCTACCTCAGATTCATTATCATTAGAAAATATGATGAAGAAGTCGAGGACGACGTCGTCGGCATTTTTCAAGGACGACGATTCCTCCCTTGTTCTAGTTGGAGATCAAAGAAGAAGGTGTCCGTCGTCGGCATATAAAGCGTTCTTCATTCTTAGATGGTCATTCTTCATTGGGAGGAGCATTATTCATCGGGATCTTTCTCCCAATAATCCACCACTAAAATCACCAAAGTGAAAAGACGTTCCAAATATTATATTATAATATCTATTATTTCATTGGCAATAAATTCCAAAAGAATTCCTAACACTTGGTTGAACAATTAATGTGAAAGGTGGTGGCACCATTAAGTGGGGAGCTCAAGAGGTTTCTCCCCACTTAATGGGGAGTTCAAGAGGTTATAACCTCGGGTGGTCCCCACCAAATTAATCCTCACATGGGAGGTTGAGTTCGGGTGGACACCACCACCATAACCTCTCATGGGAGGTTAAGGTGTGGCGATCCCCACCTCCAACTTCCACATGGTGGTATAACAAATAAAATAAATTAAGACTTTCACTTAAATTATTTTATTATTCCCACGTAAAAACCAAAATATAACATTCATCCTCGACCAACTATCGTCGAGGTAAAAGTCTTCTTAAGAGAATACCGACATTGTGAGTTCAATGGTTCCCTCAGATTTTAGTTCCGAGAACCGGTTCAAAAGTTATAAAAACCCGCTCATACGTTTACTGAACGTACCCGAACAAAACTTCAGAAATTTATTCCCAGCACACCGGGCCTCAGAATCATGCACCGTCACTTTTTTGTGAACTCGTAAAATTCCCATGTATTTAATAAAATTTTTTCCACAGATATTTTGGGTCTTTACATATCCCTCACGGGAAAACATATCCATTAACACCTAAAATAGTGAAATTAAAGATATATTATTAATGAATGGGTAAAAAAGGTTTTAGAAAAAAATGTAACGATATTATGAATATTAATATTCAAATCATAATTTAAATAATTTATTAAAACCACTATACATGAGGATAAATAATGAGCAGTGATAAAGAAGTTTGAGATAGGGGTTTCATCTCAATTTATGTTCCATTGTGACATATTTATCATTATACACACAATTTCATTATATTTGTTTTTTAATTTTTAAAATGGAATTTAATTGATTAACTAAGGATACATTAATAAATATATATATTATAATCAATCGGGAAATATGATTATAAGAATAATTGTTCTTTAATAAAATCTATTATTATATATATGTGGAATTATTTTTACATGTATATATGTATGGTTCCCAATATATATATCACCTAGATTCATCAATAGATCCCATGAAAAGAAATTAGGCGGCCATAATAAATTAGTTGGTAATAAGTAGTTTTAAACTATCTTGAAGATAGATCGTTATATTTGAAGAATATTTCAAAAAACCTGATGGATTGGTACGACGAAAAATTATACTATCTTGATTATATATCATGAAAATAATGATATTATATGCCTAGTAATCATGGTTTCTAAAAAAATTTATTTAATTCATAGTGAATTTTTTTATTGTTATAAATATCCATGATATTTTTATTATGATAATATATATGGATTCATTTCTTTCATATTTTATTTATTAAATGATGTTCCTTTTCAATAATTTATCTTTCTATATTGATTCTTAATTATTATATCACGATCGCCAAGTTATTTGAATGATATGGTTTTTCAGTTAACTTTTTTTCAAATTTATTATTGTTATTGATTTATTAAAGTTTCCATTGTACATAGTCATTAATGAAATTTTTTGCTATTTGTTAATTTTTTTCATTAGCCAGTACAGAAAGAAGAATCATTTTACTATTTTCTCTGGGAATAATTTCATTTTAATTTCTTATGTATTATATTTTATTTTCTATTCAAAATAAAAAATGTTCATTCTATCTGTATATGGTACTATAAAACTATTAAATTGATCAGAACATCGTGAATTAATTCATTTTATATATAATAATGTAATAATATATTATGTGAGAATTAAGACATTGTGGTCAATTTAATTTCATTTTTTTATCATTTATGTTTAGTTGAATTAATGGAATGTATATTAAGTAACCATTGGTAAGGGAACATATCTCTACAATATATCATGAGGATATTTAAAGAAGAAAAATCTAGAGTTTTTCTTAATTGGTATATTGTGTGGTCTTATAAAGAAATAAACCCACGTATAGATGATACATATGAAAATATTTCTATAACAGATGTACATAGTTGTAATAAATTCAAAATGGTAGCATTAGGATAGACATGATTGTCACCTAGTGCATGATAATGCACTTTACTATGAACCTCTTTTATCACTCACAATGAATATTCTTATGATAAATAAAATATTTTGGACAAACAACTGTGAAGGATTTTTAAAAATGATATCCATTAATAAACCATTTTTTCTTTTTGATATTTAATACACCTATATTTAATATTATGATAAGTGTTACATCATATTTATAATTACAAATAATTATTTAAAATTCATAATTTAATGATATTATCTAGTATATTCCAGTGAAAAAATGTCTCTTTGATGGAATCAGGGTATCAAAACTCAAGGCAAATGAAGTTATTTTTATTTATAAGGAAGGAAAAAAAATTGTATTAGAATTAAAAATGATGGATCATTTAGGGACATATAATCAGTTTATCAAAAATAACCATTCCCATATGAAGACACTTGTTTTATAATGATATTATCCTATGTTGGGTTCCTTCATGTGATAAAATACTCCATTGTTTAGTGGGAGTACAAATCCATTGTTATATGAGAAATTTATTAAGTCTATAAAGAATATATTTATGTTATTTGGGTTATTGTGAAAAGGAAAATGTTACTCATAAAGTGTTTGGTCTGAATGGTGATGATGAACAATGGGGGAAATTGACACAAAATTCTAGTGAGTAATGGGAAATATTTGTAATGGAATAGAAATACTATAAGGAGTCATTATTTAAAATATAAATCCCTTATAATAAATAAAATTAAATAAAGAGAATGTTCAACCTATTAAATCAAAAGTATGAAGATATTATTACTAAGTATGAAACAAACTTTAGAAGGATATCTTTTCAATATATGGACAAAATAATAAACATGGAGTACTTGATTAAACATTTCATTAAAGGTGTTATGCCAAGTCTCCAATGGAATCTAGTCTCTAAATTTTTTTTATACATTGAAGTAGTTTTATGCTTCATAAAAATCCGGAATTAATTTTCACAATATTACACATTCAAGGGTAATCATGATAAGAAGTGGCCCTATGAACACCATGAAAAATGAATTGAATCAAAGAATAAGATTAAGAGAATGCAATGATTTCCAACTTGTATGAATTTTAGTAAGAATCAACATGGTAAATGATAGATTTTATTTAGAGTGTACTATAATTTTTAAGAAAAGGGTTATCAGGTTAAATAATTTAAGGGGAAGAGGAAAAGAACTTATATTTATTGTGTTAGCAGCCGGAAGATTGGAATCATCACAAAATACTACTGTAATCATCAATGTTATCCACCAAATAAAATACTAAGGGATGATGTGAATGATTATATGATCATTATAGATAAGGTGTAATTACAAAATAATGTGGTGGTAGGTTCTCTAATAACATATCAAAATATAATTAACTATTTATTTGATTTTGTATCCTTAAACACTTTTTTATCTGGCTAGTTTTTCAAAAATATTGAATTTCCTATTTAATTTTAGATGCTAGTTTCTAGTTCAAACTCTTAAGGGATGATCCAGTAAAATGAATATATGTATTAATTCCCAATTATTAAACATAAATTTTATTTATTATTTTAAATTGTTATTGTACCAGTGGTTTTATTCAGTATAATATTTGGTATGGTTTGTATTTCAAAATATGGAGCAAAATTTTATCGATGATGTAGGTCATTTTTATTTGTGTGGAAGATATATCATTATTAATATTTTGAGAAGATAAATTATTATTTGATTCGTATATTTACCCCCTATTGTGGTAAAAATGTATTATATTACTGGGATATATGATCATTCAAAATATATGGATGGAGAAAGTAAATGTCAAATATAGGATGTTCCTATTATATAAGAATACATTGATGTATTTCCTATGGAATTTTATGGGCATGCCCAAAATAATGATGTTTTTTTATTTATTGGTTCCCAAATTAATGACCAATATCATATAAACCCTATGAAATGGTACCATTGAAATTATTGGTTCTAATAAACACATAGATGATTTTGGTGATAAGGGATTTATTTTCCCATGTGTTTCTCAAATGTGATCCCATGTTATATTCTTATTGAAGAAAGATGAATAAATGTGGTGGTGAATTTATTATAGAGAAATAACTGATATTAAAATAAAAAAATGATAAAATTCTAAAATTTATGACATATTCATTCAACATCACATAACCTATGAATTTTTAATGATTCACCTTCATTCTGAATTTCATCTATTGCGAGTAAAGAGGGAATACATTTCAAAGGCATCATTTCTAATAAGGTATGTTTATTGAGACTTTAGAGTAATTACATTTATATTTATTAAAAAAATATATATTTATTGATGAAATGATAAGAGAAATAAAATAACACCCCCTGATTATATAATGAATCACTATTCTCAATATCATAAAACATATTCCATGTCAAGATTAATCATATGAATGAACATTATTATTTAAATGTGATGGTTATCACCTTTCCATTGTAATGAAATGAATGAATAAGATTAATTTAATTAAGAAAATATTGTTTATTAATGATTATCAGATTAGTTTATTGGTTACTAATTACTTATATATTAAAAAAAGTTATTATAAAGGTTGTGTTTATACTAAAAAACTATTTATTAAGACCATAATGAAATTTTAAATTAAGAATTTAAATTAATAAATATTACAGAAATATATTAATGATATTTTTATTTTTCGTATACAATAAAAATATTTTAAATTTATTCATTTGGTTGGGTAGGATTATAATAACTATATATTCAATTTTGAGCAGATATAGCTATATTTTTTTAAAAAGACAATTTTTAGTATTTTGAGAGAAAACATATTTTAAAACTAATTTTTTACCATTTTTTGGATTTTATTTGAAAAAATAAACACCAATTATTAAATAACGATATCAAAATTTCATTAGGGTTAATATTTTGTTTTTTTTCTATCAATTTTTATTTTTTATTAATTGTGTTACATAATGAATTTAAAATGAGAGATGCTTTTATATATAAATATATTATATATTTAAATTATTTAAAAAATTGTTTATCAAGATTAATTATTTTAATTATCCATAAATAAATAATATTTAGGTAATTGGAATCAATTTCCCATGAAATTGAATATAGAAACATTTGAATCATTGGTGGTTTTCACTTTAAAACCCCACTTTTTATTTTTTAATGTGTGATTATTTTAAAATATAATTTTTCAAATTTAGTGAATTGAATTAGTAAAAATAAATTCCTTATATAGAAATAGAAGGAAAAAATAATTTTTAAATTTTAATTTTATTCTTATTAATAAAATATTTACAATCAAACAAGATTATTTACATTTTATATGAAAAAACATGAAACTAGATAGAGTTTAAAGGGTAAAAGATTAACATACTAGACAAAAAAATTTCATGGGTTTTTGTGGTATTATAAAACCTTATATAGGATATATAATATTAATTTTCATATAATTTATTCTAATTTTAGTCATCCTCAATGTTTATGGAATTTAATATAATATAATAATTATTTAATCACTTAATCACACCACTCCTAATGTATAAATATAAGACATCACCACCACATGTCAACTCACAATCATTTTTTCTTTAAATATACACTTCCATTCATTTCTTCCTAGAAAAAATCATGTTAGTGATCTATTGGTCACTCCGAAATACCTAATCCATTTCATCAAGGGACTCCAAAAAACGGTGATATTAAAGAGGTAATTTTCACAAATTACCTCTCATAATATCATTGCTTCATTTATTTTCTCCACTTAACCATCTTCCATAAATGCATGATATTTCAAAAAATATATATAATGGATTTAAATTTTCTAATTTAATATATCATAACCAATTCAGTTCACATATCCTATTAAAATATGCAACAAAATATTTCATAAGTTATGTCATCTTACAATCACCGTGAATAATTATTTCCTTTATTTTCACATTTCCACATTCATAGATGGACATAATAGTGAAATTATTGTTTAATAATATTTAAATAGTTATATTATAACCTATTTAATGTTCTTTCACAAATATAAAAAAATATTAGATAATAATAAAATTGTTTTGATGTTTGGATGAAGTGCTTAAATAAAGTAATCAATTATCATTAACATTGGATTTAATGAATCATCCTAAAGGATGAAAAAATTACATATGGGAACATTAATACATATTAATTTTAAGTAATACTACTTCATTTAAAATATAGAGTTTTAATTACATTTTACATGTCCATCTATAATTAAACACAAATAAACTGATCATGAAACCATGAATCTAACACACCTAAATCCAAGAAATGAATAAATGCTATTAATTAATGGGTCATATGATTTTTCAAATATTATAATATTTTATTATAAATATGAATAATTATCTATAATGGGTTATTATAATTATTTAATTCATTATACATTTGGTTTGAACACTGTCAAAGGAATTGGAATGTTAGGTAAGGGGATTTCAAAACCAAATTCTAATTCTTTAGGTTAAAATTATACTTCTTGATTATGTCATGCTAATCATATGTGTAAAATTAAATTTTAATATATTAGGTTATATTTAAACTTTTTTTAATGTTTACATTTGATGTAAATTTTCCATTTATTTTTTTAATGCTCACTTCAATAATATGATAATTGTAACAAACTCTAATCTAAAAACACCATTTTAAAGTATTTCATTATTAATTCTATAAATAATTATCTTTTATGTAATTTTTTAAATTAATTTTTATTTATTTATAAAATTTTAAATGAATAATTTGAAAATGGAATTTCTATCAAATTTTCTAATAAATGAATCACTTTATCATTTTATTTAGAGTAATTTATGTAAAAATCAAATTTTAATGTAACTCTTCCAATAGTAATTAAATATTTCAAAAAAAAGTATTTAACTTATATTACTTGAAATGATTTTTAATATTTCATGACACTATATGTTTTTAATGATTCATATATAATTTTATAATTTTATATTCCTAATTATTTATTCATTTGTGAATGAATAGCTTTGTAAAAATGAAAAGTGATTCTAAAAATTAAATGATATTTTACTAAATAACGATTCTTTCATTAAATAATTATGATATATGCTCATATTATAATTCATGGGTTTTTTATGATTACATGTGGTTCCTTGATATACCTGGCTTAGTGATCCCAATATATCTCTCCAAATCATTGGGTAATGAGACAATGTTAATTGTATAGGATTCTCTGGATATTATTATATGAATAGTTCTATAATGATTTTTCAAAATGTAACTATAATAGTTACTCATAGTGTATGTGCGATAGATATGATGTTTGTAAGGGTTATATAGAAATGTTGTCCTAATTTACCAACTTATATTTTCTATTCTTGATAACGAGTTTTCATGACAATAATTTTTTTTAAAATGGTAAAATATTTCCCTTTTCTTAAAATAATATTCCACTTCCTAAATAAAAAAGGTATGTTTTATGAATATTTTAAATGGAATAAATTTTTTATTCGTTTAATTTTTCCCTTATCTAATGTTTTATAAATTTTAAGTGTAAAATTTATTTCTAGATTATGATGAGGAAATAATGAAAATAATGGTGATTCATAAAAAACAATTGTGATTTATTTCATCACGGTTTACCTGGGTGTAAAACAAATTATTATGTATAAGTTTATACTTAGTAATATTTGAGTTCTTATGAACGATTTATTTATAAAATCTTGGAAATTCTAAACTAAAAATATTATTTTTAATTTCATAATGTAGATACTAGATGTAATTAACTAGAATATGTAATTCATAAGTATTAGACCGTAAAATCAATATTAGACAAGGGTTTAGATATATTTAGAGATTATGATCATTTAATAATAGTTATTAATATAATTATAGGGCTTACAAGATAAAAAATGAATATTATTTAAGAGGAATATACACCCACATTGGTGTTTAATGTGATGGATTTCTAGGGGATTTATTATATTTTTAGAGACATGATTTAGAAAGGTAATATAAAACCTTATAATGGATTTGAATGAAAATTTAGTATTGATTTTATACCGGTATAATCATCTAAAGTATCATTTTTCACTTTAGAGAATGAATATTTGTTTCATGATTTTATTATTTTATTTTCTAGAAAATATTGATTTTGTCTCATGATAGAAGGATAAAAATTATTTAAAAATGTGATATTTATCCAGATTATTTGATTATCACTACAATTGGAAATTCATTTTAATATGATTTTGATAGCTTTTAGAGTTTTAAATCCACCTTCAAGAATCAATTTGACTTATATAAAACATTTTCATTACCCAAATAATGTAATGGGTTATAGTATCATTTTCATTTTATTTAAAAATATCACAACACCATATCTCTATAAATGAGAAAATTGGAAAAGGACATGACCATTTAAATTCCAGATGTTTAACATCATGTGACATGATAATAAAGATATTGAAGAAATCATTAATTATAGATTAATGATACAAATTATTTTCTTATATTATGTGTATGGAACATTATTGGATTGATAATTATTAATCATAATGATTTAATTTATATCATTGATTATAGGAATCTACAATTAATGAATAAGATTTTTAAGCATGGTTAATGGTTTAAGAAGGTTTTTGAATGAAGGGTGTGTGTATGTACTGGGATTTGAAATTTATAACATATTATTATATATAAATATTGTTATAATCATGGAATACCTATGGATTTTTTATTATTATATATTTTTTCAATAATTTGGGAAAATATTTTAGATTGAATAAAATAATTTTAAATGTGGTTATATGTGTTAATTTTTGGAGACATTCATTGAGTTTTTATAAAAGTTAAGGTATATAATATTGTATATATTATGATATGGAAAGGATTATTTGAGAAAAAATTCTATTCCATTTGGAAGACATATGTTTAAATATATATAAAGTATTTTTGGTTTATTTGATCATTTATTTTGTGAAAATTATTGGTTATTATGTTATTTGATTACTAATTATTGTTAAATGAAAACCATTGATGGTAGAATAATTTATGGTTATTTTAAAGAATTTTCTGACATATATAAAAATTTATCATAATTATATTAATAATTTTTATAATAAGTATGACATAAAGTATGGGTAATAACCCATCGCGTTCGAAAAAGCCTCATATATCGAACCCATAATTGATGAGTAACAAGGGTACATAACATACCATGATCATATGTTTTGTAATGGTTCATAGTAAAACATTTATCCATTAAAAACTCTGATTGATTATGGTTAAGTTCAATTTCAGTAATAAAAATTATTTTATTGATAACCATAACATTAGAAAATGATTTAGTGATACGATTATTAATGTTTATTTAGAATATTTTAAATATTTTGGTAACCTAATATGATTTTTTAAAATTAAACACTAGTTTATTTTATTCATTATACTATAAATGAGGTATATTTTGGAAAAAAAATTATTTATGGTTATTCATGTTATTTATTAAAATGTGTAGCATATATAAATGATTATGTTTTTAGTTAAATTACACATTGGATTGAGACTTTATGAGAAGTTTGTAATATTAGCCGAAAAATAGAAAATTTATAATTGATGACTATGTGATGAATTCCTTATAATTTTTAGGTTTTAGATTTAATCAATAATATTTTCACTAATTTTTGGAATTGTTATACTTGGAATTCCAAATCCTTTTCATCATGTATTCATGATTAATTTTTGAGATTAAATTTATTTTTATTCATTTAAAATTTAATTAATTTTTTAATACATTATCATGTATTGAACATTTTTGTTTTGTTAAATTTAAAATGATAGTAGGAATAAATAGTTATAAATTTATGTTATTTGTGATATGTAGGGTTTTATTTTGTTTCATTAGGAAAGAAAATTAATATTGGATACTAATTAGTTGGATATTTAATGAGATTATGGTGGAAATTGATTAAAGTATGAAACTCTACATTTATTGTAAAAATGATTCATTATGTTATTAATATATTTCATAAAGGAATTCATCATCTTTATGAAAAGTGTTTTTATGAAATAGTGTTATACGATTAAATATATTAATAAGAAATCAATGGAATTTTAAAATATCATATATTTTGGTTATTTTGATGGTTTACATTGTCATCATCACAGTCTCTACCAATCTGCATCAGTACCTGATATTTATTTTCCCTTCCATATCCATGATATCCTACATATAATTTTAGTATTTATTATCTTAGGTGACCTTCATACATCTCCTTACTCTTATTAAGGAGATGTTATACAGAACCTTATCATATTGCACAATTTCAACATAGTTATTTGGAAATGTAAAAACCATATAGTTTTTATCTTAATATCCAATTTTGAGGTTTTAATTTATTTTATGGGGGGGAGAATAAAACATCCTGAGATTTTGAAAATAAATTCAATTCTTAATATCATATAATATACACTGCATCATGAATAAATAAATGAAAAAAATTTATTATTTAAATTTAATAGTTTTCACCTAGATGTTTGAATGGTTATAATTAATAGGATAAATTAAATTATTAATATATATATATATATATTATAAATGTTTTTTAAATGAATTTAATGGTTAAAAACCTATTAAAACTAAAAATAAAAATAAATTTAATATAAATTATGTGTTTTTATATAAAAAACTATTTTTATGCCAATCATGGCATTTTAATTTAATAATTTTAATTATTACCTATTAATGACATATATTTTTTAATTTTCAATTTTTTATATCAAATATTTTTTTTATATTAATCAAAAAGGATTTATTATATTAGGATAAATATAAATTCAATTTTGAGCGTAAATAGATATATTTTTCTAAAAGACAATTTTGCCTCCTCTTGAAGGTGTACCTATTTGATATCTAAATATTGACACTATTAAATTTCATATGGGGAAAAAATTATTTTTAAATAACATTAAGTAAATTATTATTTGGTAAATATTTGCAATTTTTCTATCATGATTCATTTTTTTGGTGAATTGTGAAAAATACATAATTTTTATTTTAAAAATCTTTTTTGTTTTAAAAATTAAAATATATAAATTATATTTTAAAATGGTTTTAAATAATTATTATATCAATTATACAAATATAACAAAAAATTAGGTCATTGTAATAAATTTTACATTAAAATTGGAATTAAGAACATTCCAATCATTCAATATTTTCAATTTAGAAACCTTCTATGAGTATGGGATTATTTTTAAAAAATACATAGAAAATTCATTGAATTGAATTACATAAAATATATTCAATATATCAAATAGTTATTTAAAAATTATAATTTTGTTAATGTTTATTTATATTTATTAATTATTATTTTGGATTTTAATTCCGACTCAATTTGGTTTGAATTAAATTTAAAATAATAATTATTTATATAGTAAGACATTCCTCTCTACAAGTATAAATTCCAACTCTCATCACACCATTTATTCCCATAAGGATTGTATCTACAAAAATATATTTTCAACTATCATCTCTTCACTCTCCAAATATACTAGTTCTGCTGGTCTTACCAAAAATAAAAATCTATCTTCTATAAGGGTCTCTTAAGGAGGTGATATTCAAATGGTAAATTTCTCAATGTACATCTATTAATTTCTGTTCTTATTCTATTTTCTCCCCACATACTCCATCAATAAATGCATGAGAAATATATAATAATTTAGAAAATTTAATTTCATATTTATGATGGAATATACATATCGATTTCAGTTCTCATCACCTCTTATTTATTAAATAGATACTACTATCCATGTTTTGTTTGTTTACTTTCTTCATGAATAATGATTTTTTTCTTTACCAATTATCTCCTGCATCACAAGATGTAAAAAATAAAATTATGGTTAAATAATATTTAAATATATATTAGAACCTATATACTGTTCATTTACTAATATAAACACAAAATATTATATAATATGATACTAGTTTGAGATGTTCGTAGAATTTCAAAAATCAAATTAGACATTTATACATAGTATATTTTCTTATGAATCATCCTCATTTACTAAAAAAATTATATTTGATAAAATTAATACATATTTAATTTCAGTAATTCGATTTTATTTTCAATATTTTTTTTAATTACATTTTATAATAACATCCAAACTATACCAAAATAGACTAATCCAGAAACCATTAAAAAATAATCAGAAATGAATAACAAGATGAATTAAAATTAATTTATGAGGCATAATAGGTTATAAAACCATCACATAATGTATTATAAATATCAATAGAACTATTTTATGAGTTAATAAATATATATATAAATATATAATTATATATGTGTTTTTAACACTTTTTGAAGGAATTGGATATTCTGGTAAGAGGATTTCTTAACCTAATTAAAGTTCTATTGGTTGAAATTATACATATTGAAAATGTCATGATAATATTATGAGTGAAATGAATTTTAAATATATTAATTTATATTTCTAGTTTTTTTTATTAATTTACATTATATAATGATATTAATTTTTTTAGAAATATTAATTTTAATGATATGAAATATTTAAGGGACTCTTTAAATAAAAAAATCATTTTAAATTTTTAGTGATTTATATTCTAAAACTATATTTCATGTTTTAATGTATAAAAAATTATTTCTATGTATTAATATTTATGGAAATGAATGATTCATAAATTTAACTTCTATCAATTTTTTTTGAAAATGTATTTTTTACTGTTTTATGTAATGTACATTCTTTTAAAATTCCACTTTTAATGTAACTCTTCCATGTAATATTAAAAAAACCAAAAATAGTTTTTTTAAAATACATCAAGAACATATTTTCTTTCTTTAAAGACTCGTTAATGATTTAAAAATTCCTCGATAGTTATGATATTTTATTTTCTAACACAATCATTTTATTTATGAATTCATGTATTTGTAAAAATGGAAATTCATTTCAAAATGGATATGTTATTTTCATTGAAAATGTTTCATTTATAAAATAATTATGTGTTATACTTATGTTATTATTTGAGTGTTTTTTATGAGGAAGGGTGGTTCCATGATAAACCAATGAAGGGTGAGCCCTAAATATCTCACCAATGAATTCGGTAATGGGATTGAGTTAAATAATTTTTTGTCCTATGATATTATTAGAATATTTTTGAAGTGATTATTCAAAATGTTTCTATAATGGTTACTCTGTGTGTGTCTGAGAGGGGTTAATTTTTTAGTAAGATTGATATGGAATGCAGTACCCCCGGTTTTTGGTATGTAACCCTTTCTTGATTCTTTTAATGGTTTTCAAGTTAAGGGTGAAGAATGCACGAGTCGAGAGAACTTTAAATGATGTTTGAGGTGAAGGGGAAGTCGCACGGGCGATGCACAAGTTGTCTAAACCGTGCGGCCAAACCTTTCATAGTGGGCCCTTGAGGCAATAGCTTCCACACGGGCGGCGCACAGTTTGACTAACCGTGTAGAAAAACTATGCATGGAGTGTCTATCGAGGTAGTGGCTAATGCATGTTTAGCATACGGTTTGTCTAACTGTGCGAGCAAACTGTGCATCCACATAAATGAGATCCTATAAAGGTGGATCTCACATGTTTTTGCCTCTATGTGGATTGTTTTTCTTTCTAAGTGGGCCTAACTCGGGATTTTTCTTCTCCTAAGGTCAAAGAGGGTTCTCCTATCATTCTGGAGGCGATCTAAAGGCTTCTCTTGGAAAATCGAAGCCAGATTCTTGAGGTATGTGATATTTTTTCTTTGTTCTTGATCGGTTTCTTAGATATACTTAGATCTACTTCTCATATTTTCTCAGTTTCTTATATCTATGCCTGATACGGGTAGATGTATGTGTGTGGATGCCAAATATGATGATATTTGGTCTCGATATTTCTATGAGAAGAGATCTAAGGCAGGTTCTTTTTTGGGAAAAAAACCCTCAAGGCATCATTGAAGCATTTTTGATGTGATTGTGTTTTTTGAAAAAGTTGTAAAGACTCGGAATTCCCATTGATTTTTTTTAAAATACATGGGAATTTTACGAGTCCGTAGTTTTGGACGATGCCTGATTCTGAAGCCCAGTATGTCTAGAATAAATTTATGAAGTTTTGTTAAGCTCAAATTAACACGCATAAGCAGTTTTCCTGAAAAAGTGGAATAACTCATAAATGGTAACTCAGATCAAGAATCTGAGAGCACCGTTGCGCTCAGGATGACAAGTTTACCCTAGGCGCGACTTAAGTTTATTCGGCATGGGCCTCCTGTGTGAAATCCCAAAAATGGCATAACTGTAAAAAAAATAACTAAATAAATTATTTTATTTTTCAAATGCTTATAACTCACAAATGGTAGCTCAGATTAAAAATATGATACCACCGTTGAACTTGTGAGGGAATTATTTATTTAAGAAGATACTAACTTTGGCTAGTGCGGGCCACCAGAAAAAGTTAGTTTTTGGTTGCAAATAAAATAATTATGTGACAATTATATTATTGTAAAATTCATAACTCTTAAACGGTAACTTGGATTGAAAATACGAGAGTACCGTTGGGTTCGTTGGGGATTGTTTCACCTAGGCGGAGCCTAAACTCGACAACAGTGGGTCAAGGGTGACTGATAATAATTTTTCGAACTTTTTTTCAGGTACGTTCAGTAAATGTACGTTCATGATTTTATAACTTTTGAACCGATGCTCAGAACTGAAATCCAAGGGCACTGTTGAACTCGAGGCATCAGTAATTACCTAGGGATACCTTCACCGTAGTTGTTTTTTTAACTAGAGTGGAAGATAGTTTTCAGGGGTTTTAAATTAAATTAAATAAAATAAAGTAACAACTTTATTTTATTAGTGGTGGTTAGAACCTTCAAAGGGAAGTTAGTGGTGGGGGCTACCACACCATAACCTCCCATGAGAGGTTATAGTGGTGGGTCCCACCCGCACATAACCCCTTGGGAAGATGTTATGGTGGTGAGGCCCACCCGCACATAACCCCTTGGGAGGATTATTGGGTGGGGCCCACTCGATTCTCTAACTCCCTTGAACCCCCTTAAACCCCCAAATTAAATTTGGTAAAACTCTCCACCTTCTCCCCCATTAATTTTTGTGCCTCCACCCTCATTAATTAAGTGGGTTTTCTTATTTAATTAATCTCAACTTTTTGAATCTTATTGAATTCAATATTCCAACATTATAATATGTGTTGTATTAACGTGGTGGAGGGTTAGAATAATCCTTTGCTGGGAGAACATTGAGAGAGGAGCTTTGGGAGAATTGAGAGGACTTCATCCTCTCAAAGAAGAACGCGAAGAATGCCCATCTCCACTGAAGAACGACGAGTACCATCTTCTTACCTCTTCAACCGAGGCAAGGAAGGGGAACCACTGCCCGTGAAGAACATCGCCAATGACAATGTCACCTCCTCCGGATGTCAACAGAACGACGCCTGATTTCCACAACTTCGTCAACGACGAATGACAAGCGATGTAGGGGTTTTTATTTCATGAAGTTGTTATAATTTTTCTTATCCCCTTCATCTGATAGAAAGGGTTTGTTTCGGGCATGTTTTAATCTACTTCTTATCTCGTTGAGGCTTTGGATTTTCCCCTCTAAACATGGAGGATGCGGGCCAACCTAACATGGCCCATCATCCTCCGGCGTTCTACATTCTTGTGATGACCTACGACATGGCGAAGAAGCAACGATGATAAAGGCAGTACACGCGGTGACGACAAAGAAGGAGGCGAATAAAGGCCGCACGACCCACAACCTCTGTGAACTGCGCCGCCACCGCGGTACCCCAGTGCGCTACGCACACTCGGTGCCCCGAGCCCCTGTCGGCGTGCTCCCGGCTCCCCTGCCGGTGCGCACCCGACGCCCAGTGCCCTTTCTGGAATGCTCCCAGTGCCATGTTCCCCTGCTGGCGCGCTGCCCGACACACTGCTCGCCTACCGGCACGCTACCCGGTGCCCCGCGCCCCCTGCCGGCGTGCTGCCCGCCTGCCCGGCTCCTGCCGCGGCCTGCCCGGTGTACCCGCGGCCTGCCCGGTGTACCCGCGGCCTGCCCGGTGTACCCGCGGCCTGCCCGGAGCCCAGCCAGCCCGCCCGCGCCCCGCGCGGCCTGCCCGCTGGCCTCCCGGCCACCGGCTTGCTGAGCCATCCCGCGGCGCCCCCTCGATGTTGCTGGCCAAACCGGCCCGGTCTTCCGAGCTGAGTTACCGAGCCGCCTACGTGGCGATTATCGGGCCAAACCGCCCTCGCGGTCTGCTGGGCCGGGTTAGTGGACTGGGTAAAAAATTAGCGGGTTCACACACCCAATGGGTCGGGTCAGACCTAGTGAGTCTGACTGGGTCGACCCAGACCGAGTCATCCCAGACCAGGTTGGGCTGAGTTGGTCCAACCGGGTCGGACCAGACCTAGGCCCACTACTGACCCTTTACCTTCTTGGGCCATATCTTTGGCACCGGACGTCTGTTTGACAAACCGTTAGCCATGCTGGTTTACATGGAGCATAGTAGTCCCTTTGGGTATACCCCACTAGAATTTGGGGTATAGTTGAGTCATGGCCAGGTTGGTTCGTACACGAATCCAACCGATCTCCCGGGACTAAAATGCTAATAACTCACAGACCGAGCGTCTGATTGACACACCGTCTATTGCGTTGAGACCCCGATGACATGAAAGTCCTTTGAGATACTTCCACCTAAGACTTCGTGACACTTGGAGTATCGACTAGTAGCTCGTGGAGCAGATCCTTCCGAAGACGACCAGACTGAGTGCGGAGACCTAGTAGCTGTAGACCCGACGACTGCTTGACATATTTGACTCGGGTGATTCGACTAGCCCAGTGGACGGAGCATCCAGTTTGGCGGTAGACCCACGGCAGACAGAGCGCTTGTTTTGGCAACATACCTGTGGTATTCAACAGGAGGAGTACCGCTGATGACTATTAGAGGGAGCGCCCGATTTGGCGGCAGACCCACAGCGGACGGAGCACCCGGTTTGGTAGTAGACCTGTGGTACTCGACAGGAAGAGTACCTCAGTAGTCTAAGGTTAGTAAGAATCCCCTCAGAGTCACGACATGGCCACTATACTCGACAGAGGAGGAGTTCTCCAATAGCCGTGGTTTTAATAATGAAAATCCTGGTTTGATCTGAGGCAATGACCTTTGTGTTTTCCTCATGATTGAGATGGGTTATTTGATAACTTAGGTATATGTATGGTCATATATATAAGTAATGGTTATTCGTTGAAATCATAATTTTTGGTTTATCCTTGTTGGATTTTGTGAGACCTTGAGGGTATCGGGGTCCCTACTGAGTATCGTTATACTCACCCCTGCACGGGATACGCCCGCACCTCGTTGTGTTGGATGCAGACGACAGACATCACTGACGGAGGCTAGGAGCACCAGGACTAGACAATACCCAGAGGAGGACCTTACGACGTATTGATATACAGTGGAGTCTGACGGACGTGGTGTGCTGAGGAGGTCATCTGTACCTACCCTTCAGGTAGGAACCCCGGAGGATGATCCAGGAGATGCTTTTAGCTTTCAGCTGTTTGTCCCTTTTTCATTGTACTTGCTTTCAGTTGTATTTGAACATTACAGTTGGGCATGTATTCTGGCCCCCATAACATTCAATACAGTTGTTATACATCTTTTACTTAGTGTTTTCTTCCGCTTGTACTCTGGTTGTGTGTTTTTATGATTTATAAAGGAAATTCCTTCCCAGTTTTAGAGAATTACGCCTTTGGTGCTAGTCACCAGCCCCTGGCCTATAGAAGGCGGGCTTATGGTAGTCACGATATGGGCCCTGGGGGACGGGTCATGACAAATTTATTTCAGAGGAGTCGGTTCTACCGCATAAATTAGGACTCTGATATTTTCTTTCTGTGAAGAAATTATGTTAAGGGCACTGAGTGTGGTTTTCAATTCAGGGAGTCCAGTGTCGGTGCGGTAGCCGATGTATCCATAAACCAGGATCCTGACTACTGATTTTTGACTTAGTACACGAAAACACTGATTGCATGTGTGTTTTCAAAAGTTTTCCTTAAGTGAGCTCAAACCAGGTTAGCTCACCAGGTATAATCTTTTGACCATGTCACGTCTGTTCAGGATACCTCCACATAGAAAGCCTGTTAGAGTTTTGCGAGTGTACCTCATGATGGCCCACCGAGTGATGATGCTCCGGTGTAGGGCCCTCTTACTATGTTGGCACCTTTGGGTGGTGTACAAGCAGCAGCACCACCCTTTGGGCAGTAGATTCCACTAGATGCACTGGAGGACAGTGCATGCCGACTGGGTGCATTGCACGAGTTCCAGCGGTAGAGGCCTTCAAGGTTACGATGCGAGACAGATTCCCAGGCAGTAGAGGACTGGCCTGAGGAGGTGGCTGAGAGATCTATAGAACTTCTACAGCTTCAATTGGATGACATGTCAGTAGCTGAGTATTCATCGAGGCGTACCAATCGTTCCTAGTAGTTGATGAATACGATATGATCAGTGCTTCAGAGCTTGGACCTCCATGGGAGATGTGTTTAGGGATATCTAAAACAACAATATCTTTTTCCTCTGTGCATTCCTACCTATGTTAGGATGCTAGAGATAACCTTTACGGTTGAATGTTCTTTGGCTGAGTGGATATAGCCAGTGAATTTTAGTAGTGGGAAAGTAGGAAACTAGGACTAGTACTAGAGACTTGGGCAAGTAAAATGTTTCATAAAGATGAAGTTTTAAGGATAGATGAATCTGTAGAGCAGAAGACGTGGAAACAGAGCTAGGAGAGTAGCATGGGGTGGTTTACTTTTTGACATGTTACAACCACCCACCTTTGTAGTCCCTGTCAGGCTCAGGGAGCTAGAGGGGAGAGGAAGAGAATAGATGCATGCTGTCCAGGAGTGTGACCCAAGGGCTCTAGGAATGACTCGAGGTACAGAATGTGTCTACTAATAGATTCCATATCAGTAGACAAAGGTACCAGTCATTCCATCCTTCCACGAATCTTGTCCTAGACCTAGAGTTTTCGGTTAAACTATTGACATCAACGTCACGTCTGGTGATACCTTTGGGAGGAGACTCGATAATCAAACTTACGCCAATGGTGTGATATTACCCTAGAGGTGAGAGTTTCGGTTGGAACCTCTTGGTGGCAGCGTCGAGGCCTTACGAAGTTAGTTTGGTTTTGGACTTGACATCCACAGTTCACACTCAGATTGACTGTATAAGGCAAATAGGTTGTGGTTTATCTACAATGTTTGGATGAGGTTATCCATGGTCAGAGAAAAAGGAAACCCAGGTAGCACAGGTTAATCTCATGCATAGGAGGGTTCAGTCGATCACTCTTGAGTCGGCCAACCTAACCCTCGTGGCAGCAGGATTTTTCAGTTTTCAGTTCTTCCCAGACTATGACTTCGAGATAGTCTATACTCATGGGAAGGGGAACATTTTTGCAGATGCACTCAGTAGGAGGGCAGTATACAACATCTAGGTGAGGCCACAGAGCTTCTGGCTTCCTTACAGATATCCTTCATGGATAGGGATGGAGCAGCCTTTCTATAGTCTCTTATAGTCACCCCCACTTCATCAGCGAGTCAGGGAGGCACAACTTGGAGACGCTGACTTGGAGACACGACGTGCTCAGATATTCACAGGGCAGGCACCTGATGGATTTTCTGAAGGTGGGGAGCATGTCATCCTTTTTAGAGGATGTACCATGGTACCAGTTTCACTTTAGGAGGAAGTGTTGAGGGAGTTCCACACTTCCCCTCTAGCGGTACATCCAGGAGTGGTGAAGATGTACCAGGACCTTAGACGACAACACTGGTGGCCAGGTATGAAGAAGGCGGCAGAAGAGTTTGTCTCACGGTGCCTCACTTATCAGCAAGTGAAGGTAGAGCACCAGGTACCCGCAGGCTTGGTTCAGCCTTTAGAGGTCTCAGAGAGGAAGTGGGATGTGATCTCCATGGAATTCATGACGGGTCTTCCACGTACATCCAGGAGTCACGACTCGATTTGGGTGATCGTCAACATACTCACCAAGTCGGCCCACTTCCTACCGACCAAAGATGGTACGAGCTACCATGGAGAAGGTGCAGATCATCTATGAGTGGATAAAGACTGCACAATGCAGACAAAAGTCTTATACAGACAGGAGACGGAGACCTTTGGAGTTCAAAGATGGTGACCACATCTTTCTACTGATCTCACCTCGACAAGGTCTATGGAGATTTGGCTGAGGCAGCAAGTTATCTCTGCGTTTCATCGAACCTTTCCAGGTCCATAGCAGAGTAGGCGATGTGGCTTACCACTTGGCTCTTCCACCTCAGTTGAATTGGGTGCATGACATCTTCCACGTATCTCAGTTGAGGAGATATATGCACGAACCGTCCCACATCATTGACCACGAGGAGCTGGACATCGATGATAGGGCGACATTCACAGAGGTTCTAGTGGAGATTGAGGATTGACAGGAGCAGGTCCTACTTGGATGGTCGATTCCTCTGGTGTGAATTTGCTAGTAGCACGAGAACCCCCAGGAGAGCACATGAGAGCAGGAGGCTCAGATGCGTGCTCAGTACCCCCTTTTGTTCCCTTAGTGTGAGTTGTAGCTTATGGGGATAGAAATCCCTGAGGTGGGGAGAATGTAAAGACCCGAAATTCCCATGGATTTTTTTAAAAATACATGGGAACTTTATGAGTCTTTTGTTTCTAACGGCGCCAGATTCTGAGGCCTAGTGTGTCTAAAATCAATTTCTGGAGTTTTTTTAAGCTTAAATTAACGCGCATAAGCAGTTTTCCAGAAAGAGTTGTATAACTCTTAAACGGTAACTCGAATCAGAAATATGAAGGCAACGTTGTGCTCAGGATGGCGATTTTACCCTAGGTGCGACTTAAGTTTAGTCGGCGCATGCCTCCTGTGTGAAATCCAAAAAATGGCATAACCGTAAATAAAATAAATAAAATAATTATTTTATTTTTCAAATACTTATAACTCACAAATGGTAGCTCGGATTAAAAATCTGAGACCACCGCTGAACTCGTGAGGGAATTCTTTATTTAAAAAAATACTAACTTTGGCCGGCACGAGCCACTAGAAAAAGTTAGTTTTTGGCCGCAAATAAAATAATTAAGTGAAAATAATTTTATTGTAAAATTCATAACTCTTAAATGGTAACTCAGATTGATAATATGAGAGTAATGTTGGGTTATTTGGGGCATGTTTCAAATAGGCAGAGCCTAACCTTGACCGCAGTGGGTTGAGGGTGACTAATAATAATTTTATAAACTTTTTTTTCAGGTACGTTCAGTAAACATACATTCGAGATTTTATAACTTTTGAGCCGATGCTCGGAACTGAAATCCGACGACACCATTGAACTCACAACATCAGTAATTTCCTAGTGAGACCTTCACCGTAGTTGTGTTTTAGCTAGAGTGGAAGATAGCTTTCGGGGGTTTTAAATTAAATAAAATAAAATAAAGTAATAACTTTATTTTATTAGTGGTGGTTAGAACCTCCAAAGGGAAGTTAGTGGTGGGAGCCACCACACTATAACCTCCCATGAGAGGTTATGGTGGTGGGTCCCACCCGCACATAACCCCTTGGGAAGATGTTATGGTGTTGGGGCCGACCCGCACATAACCCCTTGGGAGGATTATTGGGTGGGGACCACCCAACTTCTCTAACTCCCTTTAACCCCCTTGAAACCCCAAATTTAATTTGGTGAAACTCTCCACCTCTCCCCCATTAATTTTTGAGCCTCGACCCTCATTAATTATGTGGGTTTTCTTCTTTAATTAATCTCAACTTTTTGAATCTTTTTGAATTCAATATGCCAACATTATAATATGTGTTGTATTAACGTGGTGGAGGGTTGGCATAATCCTTTGTTGGGAGAGAATTGAGAGAGGAGCTTTGGGAGATTTGAGAGGACTTAATCCTCTCAACGAAGAACGTGAAGAATGCCCATCTCCACTGAAGAACAACGAGTGCCATCTTCTTCCTTCTTCAAACGTGGCAAGGAAGGGGAACCTCCATCCACGAAGAATGTCGCCAACGACGATGTCACCTCCTCCCGACGTTAACGGAACGAGGCCCACTTTCCGTGACTTCGTCAACGATGAACGACAAGCGATGTAGGGGTTTTTATTTCATGAATTTGTTATACATTTTCTTATCCACTTCATCGGAAAGAAAGGGTTTGTTTCAGGCATGTTTTAATGAATTGGTTATCTCGTTGAGCCTTTTGATTTTCCCCTAAAAACGCGGAGGATGCGGGCCAACCTAACATGGACCGACATCCTCCGTCATTCTAGTTTCATGTGACGACCTACAACATGGAAAAAAAGCGACGATGAAAAAGGTGGTACACGCGGCAACGTCGATGAAGGTGGCGGAAAAAGGTCACGCTACCCACAACCTCCGTGAACTGCGCCGCCCCTGCGGCACCCCGATGCGATACGTGCACCCGGCGCCCCACACTGCTTTTGGCGCACTCCTGGTACCCCGCGCCCCTTACGGCATGAACCCGACGCCCCGTTCCCCTTCTCGTGCACTCCCAGTGCCCCGCGCCCCTTCCGGCGCACTGCCCGGTGTCCCGTGCCCCTCTCAGCGCGCTGCCCGGTGCCCCGCGCCCGCTGCCGGCGCGCTGCCCGCCTGCCCTGCTCCTCCCGCAGCCTACCCGGTGTACCCGCGGCCTGCCTGGGGTCCAGCCGGCCCACCCGCACCTTGCACAAACTACCTGCTAGTTTCTTGTCCACCAGCCTGCTGAGCCGACCTGCGGCACCCCCGCGGTGTCACTAGCCGAACCGGCCCGGTCTTCTGGGCCGAGTTATCGGGCCGCCTACGTGGAAACTATCGGGCCAAACCGCCCTCGCGGTCCGCTGGGCTGGGCCCAGCGGACCGGGTAAGTAATTAGAAGGCTGACCCACCCAATGGGCTGGGTCATACCCAGCGAGTCTGACCGGGTCGACCCAGACTGGACCCGGGCCCACTACTGAACCTTTACCTTCTTGGGCCATATCTTTGGTACTGGACATCCGTTTGACGAACCATCAGTGGCGCTGGATTTCATGGAGCATATCTGTCCCTTTGAGTATACCCCACTGGAGTTTGGGGTATAGTTGAGTCACGGTCAGGTTGGTTCGTACAAGAATCCAACCGGGCCCCTGGGACTAAAATACAAATAACTCACAGACCGGGCATCCGATTGACGTTCCATCTGTTGCGTTGAGACCCTGATGACGTGGCGGTTATTTGAGACACTTCCACCTGAGAATTCGTGACACTTGGAGTATCAACCAGTAGCTCTTGGAGTAGATCCTTCTGGAGATGAGCAGACGGAGTGCAGAGACCTAGTAGCTGTAGACCTCATGACTGCTTGACCGATTCGACTCGGAGTGATTCGACTAGCCTAGTGGATGGAGTTCCCGGTTTGGTGGCAGACCCATGACGGACGAAGCTTCTGGTTTGGTAGCAGACCCGCGGTACTCGACAGTAAGAGTACCTCTGACGGTTGTTAGGGGGAGCGCCCGGTTTGGCGGCAGACTCACAGCGGATGGAGCGCCCAGTTTGGCAGTAGACCCAAGGTACTCGACAGGAGGAGTACTTCAGCTGTCTAAGGTTAGTGAGTAGCGCCTCAGAGTCTCGATAGGGCCCTTGTATTTGATAGAGGAGGAGTTCTCCAGTAGCCGTGGTTTTGATAATTAAAATCCTGGTTTGATCTGATTCAATGACCTTTATGTTTTCCTCATGATTAAGATGGTTTACTTGATAACTTAGGTATATATATGGGCATATAACTAAGTAAAGGTTATCCGTTGAAGTAATACTTTGTGGTTTATCCTTGTTGGATTTTGTAAGACCTTGAGGGTCTCAGGGTCCCTACTGAGTATTGTTATACTCACCCCTGCACGGTCTATTCCCACACATCATTGTATTGGATACAGATGATGAACATCGCTGACGGAGGCTGGGTTTCCAGGACTGGACGATACCCGGAGGAGGACCTTACGACGTATCGATACACGGTGGAGTCTGACGGACGTGGAGTGCTAAAGAGGCCATATGTTCCTACCCTTTAGGTAGGAACCCCAGAGGAAGATCCAGGATATGCTTTCACCTTTCAGATGTTTGTCCCTTTTTAGTTGTACTTGCTTTCAGTTGTATTTGAAATTTATAGTTGGGCTTGTATTTTGGCCCCCTTTACTTTCAGTACACTTGTTATACAGCTTTTACTTAGTGTTTTCTTCTGCTTGTACTCTGGTTGTGTGTGTTTACTATTTATAAAGGCAATATATTCCTAGTTTTAGGGAATTACACCTTTGGTGCTAGTCGCCAGCCCCTGGCCTATTGAAGGCAGGCTTGGGGTAGTCACAATACGGGCCCCGGGGGACGGGTCGTGAAAAAAGTGGACATCTATGTTGTGATTGTTGATAAAGCAAACCATAACGTACAAATTTGTTGACAAAGGGGATTTCATGGTGGAATGTCGAGTTCAAGGACTGTGGTTAATGATCCATGTTTGATTAAAGAACGTCGACAAAGGAATGGATGATCTGGAAGAAGTACAAAAAGACCAAATACAAGGTGGCACCGTTTTCCCGTGTTTGCTAAATTTCTGGGCCTAAAAATCGACAAATGGAGAAAAGTGGTTTTTGGAAAAGAACTTGCACACCTTTTTCTTGAAGGAGAGGAAACTTGTGTGCCATATGTTTTTCAAGATCAAAAAATCAAAAAATAGTAAAGGGAAAAGGGCTGCCCAAGTTTAGGGTTGGTCGCGCAAGTGACTTGCGCGCCGAGCCTTGCACGCCGAAACTTGCTCACTGAGGGGAGACTTGCGTGCCATCACGTAGGGTGTCCAAATTCCTATAAATAGAGGTCGACCCCTCCTAATTCGATATGAGTTCAACACTAAGAGAAAATCAGAGCTCCCGTCGCATAGGTGTGGTGGTCGCACAAGTGGTGGTGTGGTCGCGCAAGTAGAAGTTGCACGCCATTTGTTTGTTGCGTGCCCAAGGTGGTTTGGGAAAGAAAAGAAGGGAGTCACCCAAGTTTTTATTTGAAGAAGGTTTTGTCGGACAAGTGGTTGAGGTTAACCTGCGTGCCGGTTTTGAAGAACCGCAATAGTTTATGGTTGCATGCCAATACTAGTTTGGGCGTAAAAGGGTGTGAGTCGTGCAAGTTTGGAGTTGCAGAAGCTTGTGTCATGCAATTGGTTGAGGTGTACTTGCACGACAGTTATAAATTGCACACTGAGTCTTTTGCGCCGGCTTGGAGAAGGGATCCAAGTAAGGTTGAAGCACGACAGTGATCTAGGGATGCATAAAAGCTGGAAGATTGCCCGATACCTTCAGTGCAAAGTGAGATTCATCTACGGGTGAAAGGTGGACTTTGTAAGGACCAGTTTGGGATATACCTAACACTTAGAGGGGTGGTGAATCAGTGTTGGGGACTTTTTAAACCAATTCCAACTTTTATCCCTGTACCTCTAGACCTGTTAGGATATTGATTATCTTATTCTCTTTTCCCTATCACATGCAATAATAGAAAGCGGTAAAGATATGAACATGATATTTTTACAAGGTTCACCACTCAATAAGAGTAGCTACGTCCTTGACATGCATGGGGATGACCAGTGCATGGATTCTCCATTATAATGTAAAATGCTGTTACAATGGAGTGGCTAGGAAAACAATACTTTAGCCAGTGTGAGTCCCTACACTTTGGAGGGGGGTGGGAAACAATCTTCTTCCCTGGACTGGAGAAATCTTAGTCCAACTTTCATCCTCTAGCTAGTTCTTTATACTGCCTATGAAGACAATCTTCTCTCTGTTAAAAGAGTTTGCAACACCAAAAAAATATTTCACCTGTTGAGACCTATTGGTTTTCACTGTGATACTTTGTTCTTCCTCTGTTCAATTATTACCTACCTAGAAGCATGCAGGTAAACAACCACTTCTTTCTCTGTAGCAAACCTGAAAGCTGCACAATCTCCTTCCCCTTCTTCTTCAGTGCAAAACCAGCTACACTGAGATCACTTCTTCTTCAATCTGCTGAAATCACAAACCCCCGCTGTGATTATCAGAACAATTAAGACCAGCTCATCTTAGCATCATCAGAATTAAATTGCCCTGAATAAATGTCAGCCTTCAGTTGGGCATACACTGTTCTTCTTCTTCTCTTCTTTCTCTTTGACAGAGTATAATTACAGTGTCTTAATCTCTTTCTTCAATTCTCAATACCAACACAGGAGTGTATTGGTATACTACCTTCTTCCTTGGTGCAGATATGAATTCATTTGCACATCTTGTTCTTCTCCACTTCACAATGCACAACGATAGTGTTAAACACCAGTCGTGTGAGTGCTGTTCAACTTCTCATTGTGAAACCGAATGGTTCACAGTTCTTTCTTCTTCACAAAGCTGCTTCGAGAGTGCTATGCACCTATCGAAGGCCTACGGGACCCTCAAATTTTTCGCGTACCCTTCTAGGTGGCTTGCGCATAAAATTCAAGCCTTGCGCATAAAAACACCTTTTGGCGCGAAAAACCTTTTTCACGCAACTCTTCTTTTTCGCACAGAACTTCCTATTTCGCGCAGTAGTTCCTTTTTCGCGCAACACTTCTTCTTTTCGCGCAATACTCTATAATTCAATTTTTCCTCACATCAGAGCTCGAGATTTGTCTATGTGTCGAGTCTCTTCTATATGAGAGGGGTTCACCTCATATTTATAGGCATTTTTGATCTTGCGGGTAAAACACTAATCCGTACGTAAAACCTCCTTCATGCGCGTAAAAGCTCTTTTATGCAACTTCATATTTCACGCCATGCTTCAATATTTCACGCACCTCATGCCTTTTCCATTTTTCATCCTTCTAAGAATGAAACACCAATTGCACGCAAAATTCCAAACCGCATTCCATATTGCACGCAAACCCATCCTTTCACGCGACATCGTATTTCGTGCAATGATCCAATTTTTCGCGCAGCTCATGCCTTTGAAAATTTTTGAGCTTCTGATCTCGAAACACCTTTTGCGCGAAAAACATCATTCCTCTATTTCGTGCATCCCGCAGATATTTCACGAAATGATCCAATTTTTCGTGCACCCCGCTACTATTTCGCGCAACCCGCATATATTGCGCGCACCACTTTATTTTTGCGCGCAACATGCTTAAATTTACGCACACTCCATGCCTTTGTCATTTTTCGATGTTCTGATCTTGAATCATTCCTTGCACACAAAAATCTAAACCATATTCAATCTTTCATGCTTCATCCATTGCCAAAAACACATCTTCATCCCCCGATTTTCAGGCCCTAAAATTTGGAAAACACTGGAAAACGACGCCACCTTAAACTGTGCTTTTCTGCCGTCCCCAGATTGTCCATTGCTTTGTCATTTTCTCTCTTCACTGCTTCCCATAACCATTCTTCTTCTCTTATCACGAATCACACTATCTTGATATTTATGCATTGATAGATCAGCTTTAGCATCGTCAGAGTTGCAAGGGTAACTGAAACTTCCCTATCTCCCAGCAGCATCATTCCTTCCAATCAAAACTTTATATGACTGAAATCATCATTTATCCCCCTTTGCTTCATAAGTATTGCATCACAAGTTCTCCTAACTCATGATATGTGTGAAATACATACCAGAAATGCATCGTCTGATTTAGAATATAATGTGAAATGCATGGTTACCTCAGAATGTCAATCCCTTCCACATTCTCTCGTCTTTATAACCATCATTCTGCAAATCATGTGATTCTATTCTTCAAGTAAGATCTTACATGGTTTACATGCAATCATGAATCATTGCATTGTCTTCTTTAAATCCTCATTCTTCTTCAACCATCCTTAGATAGATGATACTTCACCATTCTACTCCAATCATCCTCAAATGAATTATACTTCTCCATTCTTCATTGTTGTAAACAATGTGTCACCTTTGACACAAGTTCTTTGAACTTAGGATCAGTTCAACAATCGTCTGAATTACCTTCATAGAGAATTTCCCAAGTATGACATTCAATGCTATGATATCATAAAAATTCTCCAGGCATCCTCATTTCATCAAATATCTATTAACTTTGGAGTCCTTCTTTATCTCCTTCTATATTTTGACCAGTATTGACAACTATTGACAACAAATACAGTCTTCATACACAAAGTGGTCCCAACAGACTTCAACAGAGCATCTAAATACAATGGAGGATGCATTCATTAGTGATAACGAAGAGACCTGCAAGTCTATAAACTGTGAGTGGATCCTTTCCAGAGCAGTGAGCAAAGGAAGAGGAAGAAGGTGATCCTCTCCACCGGTAGTGATCCAGAGAGAGAGACTAAGGGCGTTACCCTTGGGAAAGCAGTGAGCTAACCCTAAACCTTTTAAAAGAAGTGAGCCTGGGAATAGAAGTGATCTATCCTGAACTTTGTATATAGCATTGCGCTTTTAGTGGATTTGGTACATCGGAACATAACCGGTGTATGCTCCATGGATGTAGCCCAATGAGGGTGAACCAAGAAAAAATTGTTGTGTCCTGTGCATGCTTTACTTTCTGTTTATATTGTGCATCGAGAAAGAGAGAGAAGAGTATTTTTCTTAACAATGAAACAAGATTAGAATGGGTGTTAATTTTAAATTAGTCATACCCTGATTCACCCACCCTCTCAGGGTATTCAGCCTTTTGGACCTAACAATTGGTATTAGAGGGAGGTTTATATCAGTTGTTCTCTCTCAAATGGAGGTCACCAATCATAAAGGGATTCCGATCTTCAACAGAAGTAATTTTTAGATATGGAAGAATTGAATGAAACACTATTTCCGATATTTGGGAATGGATGTGTTTACAACAGCTATGCATGGTATCTCAACTGACATAAATAGTGGAGCATTGTTATAAGATGAAAGAAGGGAGCTAGATGATGATGCTGAGGGTATTAAAGCTTTACGTGGAGCCCTTTCCAATGCTATCTATACAATGGTGATGTCATTAAAAAAGTCACTTTCTATTTGGGAAAATATTTTGAATATATATGAAGGGGATACAAAAGTCAGAGAGGAAAAGCTGCAAGTTATGTGGAACAAGTATGAAGATCTAAGAATGAGCCCGAATGAATCTGTTGATGCATTTTTTGAAAGGGTAAATGTTTTTGTGTAAGACATGCGGGGTCTTGGAGAAGTCATCAAAGATATAAAGATTGTGAAGCATATCTTGAGGAAAATTCCACCTCAGTTTAATCCGAAAGTCTCAGTCTTGGAAGATGAAGACCCAAAAGAGCTGACGTTGGATAACCTGTACAGTACCCTTGTTTTATATGTAATGAGGAATGATGAAAATTATACTATAAAAAAGGGGAAATCCAAGGAGGTGACATTTAAGGCCATGAAGAATCTCACCATTGAAGAATATCAGGAGAATGAAGAGACTGAGGAAGTGATTTCATTCCTTTACTCAAACCTTCAAAGAGAAAAAGGAATGTTTAAAGGGAAACTTCCACTTTCATGCTTTAGATGTAGAAATGTTGGGAATCTCACAACAGGGTGCCCAAAGAATTATCAATATGATGAAGAGGATGAAGTTGGAATCCCAAAAAATAAGTCTTCAGCCTATGTGAAAGGAAATAAATAGTTCAAAAGAAATTTATTCCAGAAAAGGAATCTTTTTTCACAAGACTATGAAAGTTCAGATGAGTCTGAGTTTGAAAATGTTGAAGATATAGAAAACTGCAAAGATCTTGGGGAAAATGCCACGGTGGCGTTCGTCGGTAGTTCTCAGGAAAAGGAAGAAACTAACGTTGGAAAGAAGAAGAATAAGTTGAAGGAAGAGTTGATATTGAAGCCGAATTGGAAGCAGCTATTGAGGAGATAGATGTTTGGAGAGCCAAAAAAAAGAAAGCCAATAGAGTGGTTCGTGATGCAAAACTCTATATGCAACAATAGGATGAAGAAAAGTCTGAGATGTTAGAAGAAATTGAAAAACTAAAATATTCAACACCAGAGAGCTCAGAAAATATTGATGATTATAAGATTAAAATCGAGGGAAAAAAGAATGAAATCGATGGTTTGACTAACACAAGAAAGGAGAAAGTCAAACACATCATAGAACTCGAAAAAGAATTTGTTGGTCTGCGACAAAAAATTAAGGCTCAAGAAAAATTCTTGACACCCAGATCAGTGCCAGGAAAACAAATTATTCCGAAGACTGAAGAGTTATAAGTGGGGCATAGACCTCCAGTAGAAAAGAAGAAGCAGTTGTGTTCTAACAATAAGACTGGTATGGGACAGGAACGAAAATATAAAGTGGTCATGGATGAAGTCAAACTGTAAGAACCTACTTTGAGAATGAATATATATTTGGGTATGAAACAGAATTAGAATATTAGCAGATCCCAAGGGAAAACAACCAGTGTAAAAGTGACACACATGAATGATCCTTATATTAGGTAATATTTCTTTGGAAAGATGGTACACTCACAGAATGTGTATTCTATATCTAAAAGATATCTAAGGGCACAAGAACAATAATGGAATCCAAATAGAGCTCAATATTATAGAACATCCTTTGGAGGTCATTGTTTTTGGTGTGGAGGATTTGGGCACATGGCTAGATATTTCACATCAATATTACAGAGGAATGTGACAAAACAAAACTTGTGTAGTCATAAGCAACAAATTAAAAATAGACAAGTGGGATGAAAACACAAAATCGATTTGCAGTACTACAGGATGAAACTGGTCCATCACACTCTAAGGAAGATCAAGTTCTCCAAACCACACTGAATGTGAAGTCAAATACATGGATCAAAAAGAAAAATGACGAGAAGGTAGCAGTTACAGAAATTTCCCTTAAAGCTTCAGATCATTCAGAAGTATGGATCCTTGACAGTGGTTGCACATCCCATATAACAGGTAACAAGGATCTCATTACAGGCATTAAATATGACAAAGAAGGTGTTTTCATGTTTGGGAACTATGAAGGGCTGAAGATTATTGGTTCCAGAAAGTCTAAATTTTGGGGAAAAGAAATGAGACATGCTGATATCTTGGTTGTAGAGGGCCTCAGTTATAACTTGCTCAGTGTCAGTCAACTATGTGACTCTGGGAACTCTATCCGGTTTACCAAGAAGATGTGTGTTGTGAAAGGAAAAGATGAATCAGTTGTTCTATAAGGAAAAAGGACAAAGGGAAATATTTACCTTGTAAGTGGAGAAGAAGATATGTGTCTTTTAGCCAGAGAGGAAGAAAACACGTTGTGGCATAAGCGACTTGGTCATATATTCCAACCATCTATGGAAGATATTGTAAAGTCTGATGCTGCTAGTGAACTTCCCAAATTTTCACGTGATCACACTCAAACGTGCGATGCTTGCCAATAAGGGAAGATCATCAGAAAGACATACAAGCCAAAAGAACAGAAATCAAACAGAGTACTCGAATTGGTGCATGCTGATGTTTGTGGACTAATCTCACCATGAGCCATAAATAAAAAAGGTACTATTTTCTATTCATTGATGATTATAGCAGAATGGATTGGGTATTTTTCATTACCCATAAGACATAAGTGTTCAGTTGTATCAACCAGTGTAGGAGGGAGTCAGAAAGGATTCTTGGGTAGAAAATTCAAAAATTTTGTACTGATAACGGTACAGAATTCACAAACAGTCAAGTAGAATACTATCTCAAGAAACACGGGATATGGAATCAAGTTTCATCAGTGAGAACTCCCCAAAAAATGGAGTAGTTGAAAGGAGAAATCAGATTATCCACAACATGCCCAGAGAAATGCTTATAGAAAAGGACTTACCAGAGAAATTATGGAAGGAAACAGTTTTGACATCGGTCTATATCTCAAACAGGGCTCTGTTGTGTTTAAAAGAAGGGAATACTCCATATGAAATGTGGTACAGAAAGAAACCAATGTTGAAATACTTTCAAATATTTGGAATTAAATGTTTCATTCTAAACAAAGAAAACCACATGATGTTTGATTCATGAGGAGATGAGGGGATATTCCTTGGATACTTAGGTAAAATCAAAGAATAAAAATTCTTCAAAAAAAGGCTGGGAATAATTGTTGAGAGCAATGATGTCACAATAGTTTAAAATGAACAGAATACTCAATAACCTGTTGAATGGTTTCTGGATGAAATTGATGAATAAGTAAGAAACACAGGGAGAGTAGAAGTGGCAGAGGTTGACTCATAAGAAGATACTGATGATGAGAAAGAAGAAACAAAATCTGAATCTTCAAGGAAGCCAAAGAGTTGAACTGAAATTGATAGAAAAAATATCATTGGTGATTAGACAGCCCCAGCTCAGACGAGAAGAACGAAATCACTACAGAATAAATCTTTACTATAAGAAGTTGAGCCAAAATAATTCGCTGATGCAGCTGAAGATGAGAACTAGTTTGAGGCTATGAATGAAGAATTAGACCAGATTGAGAAGGATCATACATGCGGGATTGTTTTGAGACTAGAAGATAAGAATTTCATTGGGACTAAATGGGTATATCGCAACAAGATGAATGAAGATGGTGCAGTGGTTCGAAACAAAGCATGAATAGTGTGCAAAGGATACTCCCATATAGAGGGAATAGATGTTGTTGTGACATTTGCACCGGTTTGAAGGCTAAAGACAATCAGATTATTCCTAGCCATTTCAGTGCAACGAAAGATCAAAGTGTTCCCGATGGATGTCAAATCTACATTCTCGAATGGGGTTCTGGAGGAGGAAGTGTATATTGAGCATCTAGATGGTTTTCTCAATCATGAGGATGAGAAAAAAGTTTGCAGACTAAAGAAGGAATTGTATGGACTGAAACAAGCTCCAAGAGAATGGTACTCATGGCTTGATCAGTACTTGAAGAAGCTTGGTTTCCAGCATGGGAGAGTTGATTACAATCTCCATTTCAGCAATGACAGTAATCAAAGGATGATGGTGTTGGTTTATGTCGATGAAATAATATTTGGCAGATCAGATGAAGCTCAATGTAGAATGTTTTCCGAATTAATGAAAAGTGAGTTTGAAATGTCAATGATTGGAGAGCTAACATTTTTCCTTGGTCTACAGGTGACACAAGGAAGGAAAGGAAAATTAATTTCTCAATCAAAATATGCCAAGGAGGTTTTGAAAAGGTTTGGAATGGAAAATTACAAGGATATGAAGACTCCAGTTGCTACCCGGATGAAACTATCTAAAGATGAGGACAAAAAGACATTTAATATCACAGAATACAGGAAAATTATTGGAATTTTTCTGTACTTGACAGCAACAAGGCCTGAAATTGTATTCACCACATTCCAAGCAGCGAGATATCAGAGTAATCCCAAGGAAAGACACATGCTTGCAATAAAAATAATAATTCGGTATATCATGTGCACGATGGACTTCGGCTTGATATATAATTACAAATCTCAGACAGAGTTATTGGGATATACTGATGCAGACTGGGATGGTTCATTGGATGATAGGAAATCAACGTTAGGAGGTTCTTTCTATCTTGGTGGATTGTGTATTTCGTTGCTAAGCAAGAAGCAAGATTTCATTTCTCTGAGCACCGTAGAGGCTGAGTATATTGCAGCCACTCCGATATGCACACAACTATTATGGATGAATTATCAGCTTGATGATATGGGAGTTGAAGTGAAGTCTCTGATTGGAATCCATTGTGATAACTCAAGTGCTATAAATCTTAGAAAAAATCCAGTTAATCACTCAAGGACAAAGTACATTAAGATCAAATATCATTTCATCAAAGAGAATGTGGAGCAAGGTCTTGTGAAGTTGGCGTATGTGCCTACAGAGCTACAGGTTGTATATATTCTGACAAAGTCCTTACCCAAGGAAGCGTTTGAAAGGAATTGACTGGCTCTGGGAGTTTAGTCGACTCCCCACACTTAAAAAAGTGTGGATGTGGGTCCCCCTCTCCCCGAGGTATGATGTGTTTTTTCCTAATGTACTGATATGTGTTCTCTACTCTGTTACTGACTGCAAAGGAGTGACCTTTGGGTTCATTGACAAGGGTGAGAATATAGTGATTGTTCAAGGGGGAGACAGTGTGACAATTTGATAAATCATGATTGATATGGGGAGAAGATGACAGGTGGAGCAGTGAGATAGGGGTAGAGTGTAGAGGCCCGAAGCTTGACATACATGGATATTAAATTACTTTTGCAGAATTCTTATTACATAACAAAAACAGACACACAAGGACCGTAATAGTTTAGTGCCTTTGGAAACTTGGAACGTAATCTTCTAATCATGGTGAAAGATCTTCAACATCTCCCATAAAGATCTTCCCATTTTTTCTTACCTAAAACCTTTATTTATATCCCAGGGAAAAGAAAACATAAAAAGGGTGAGCTCAAATGCTCATTAAGGGTAAGAATGGATAAAATAAAACATACCATATACATTTGAACTTAAAAACATGAACATAATGTTTAAACATAAAAAGCTAGAGCAATGAAATAAAACATGGAAGTACGTAAGGCATGGATCATAAAGAAACATTAAGAATGATAAAATAGCATAGGAATAAAACATGTAATTGTGGAAACCATTAAGCACATGATATGATTTCCTTATTAGCCAAGGCATTGCTGCAAAGACCATCTTAGTGGGCAAAGTCCCTTTCTGAATCGAGTTCACTCCTCGTTCCAGTCCTGTATTACTAAACTGGTTTAACTTGCCGTTCCAGCCACGTCTATCTCATGAGATATAAATATTTACCAAATGCATTGGAGGGAGATATAGGTCTCACCCATCTCATAATGAAATCATTCTTACTTGTGCCACAAAATAAACATACATCATTCATAAAAACCCAATAAATAAAATGGGTTTCATAAACATCATCCCATCATCACATAATCCATATAAAATAAATGGATATCATTTCATAATAAGAGAATTGAAACCATGTAAATCATAGAGACATTATACTTGAAACATACACATATGAAATAATGTAATCTTATATGAAAAATGGTTTTGATAAAAAACTTGAAATGAATTCTTGAGGAAAATATCCTTTTTTCTTCAAAAACATTTTCTTTTCAAAAAATGTCATGCAATTTTAAAAGAAAATGATTTTGTTGAAAATAGTCATGAAATATTTTTGAGGAATCTTCATGAAAATAAGGCTTTATAAAACCGTAAAAATCTGTTCATGCCGTATAAGTTAAAAAAACATTCTTCTCGTACTTTTGCCGGAAAAGTAAAAAAAGTACCTCGTAATGTAAACAAAAGAAAGATTATTTACATACCATGTAGTAAAAGTAAAGAATGGGTAAAAATGACTTTAAAAATACATGAAAAAACTTTTATAAAACATGGACATTGTGATAGAAATAACCCCAGTAAATACTTATGAATAAGCAATCTCAGATAAAAATGATATTTGCAAAATTATCCCTTACCTTAGGTACGATATGATTTGTACGTATCCAAAACTCTTGTATAATGATTTAAATAATGTAATTTACTTATTACAGAATCATATTTATTATTATGATATCATATATGGTTCACTTATGACTTTATATTACCCATTCTTTTGTAAATTTATGTTAAAGTAGAATTTTGGGTAAAATTGTTTCATTTGTCGTTCGTGTTTTAACTTGTAATTATTAATATGATTACTTAGATCATGATTACATACATAGAGAATGTAAAACATGATTTATATATAATATATATTCATAATATAAATATATATAATAGATCGATAAATGGAAAGAAATACACCGTTCATGGAGACGGTAGTCCTACGTACGCATGAACGTTGTTTTCATTTCCTTATTGAATTGAATGGAATTAAGTATATGAAATATATATATATATGTATACATAAATCCAGTAGCATAATTATGTCATATATTTCATTATTATTTACTATATATACTTTATAATCATTCTTGAATGGTTAATCATGGAAAATGAATCTCATCGCATTCGTGGAGACGGTAGTCCGTATGTACGCACGAGCGATGATATCATTCCATTATCGTGGAATTGTATTGACTTGTATGTATAATATTATAGAATCAATATCACTTTACAATAACCATATATAGTTATTTATTTACACCATTATACCCATCCATGTAAGGTGGTGGCGGAAAATAGATTACACCACGGCGTGGAGACGGTATTCCGTACGTACGCACGCACGGTGATTTCGTTTTCCGTAGGATGGATAGATGGTGAAATAGGGTTGTTTCATACTTATAATAATATATCATTATATGAGTTATACTGATGTTATTACTTCATAATGAAACAACTAAAGAAGAGGAAGTGGAAGAAGAAATAAAGTTGAAAGAATCGGTAACAGACATTACCTCTTCTTTGAAGCGCCTCTTTGAGACCTCCTCTTAGGGCACTAAAATTGGTATTTGAAGAAGACCAGAACCTCTAGGATGTTTCTAGGGAAGTGTATAGGAGAATTTTTCAGGGTTTGGCCGAGCTTGGAGGCTCAAATTGGTGTTAGGAGGAGAGAGAGGAAGTGCCCTTTTATAAGGGAGGGGAGGGGCACCTTTAGAAATCTTAAACATATTAATTTATAATTAATATAACCCCACTTAAAAACCTCCAAAAATTACTCATATTTGAATATTAGATGATATAGGGTTGTAATATCATCAAACAATAAAATTTAGACATGTTAGGAAATTATTTTAAACATTATCAACTTGATTTATCCTTACTTAATCAATTTAATTTTATTTGTGGTAATAACATTGTAAATTTTAAATTATAAAAAATAATTACTTATTTCTTGTGAATTGTTCATAATTCGATAATTTATAACATTTTAGACCATATAAATTTAAATTTATAATTTTTTTTATATTTTTTTGATTTTTAAACAATTTTATAATATGTTATTTTTATAAAATAACAATAGTGTGAATTTTGACACTATTCATTTATTTGAATTTTAATAAAATATATAAAGATAATATGTTCGAAATAAAAGCTTTAATAGATTCATAAAAGGTCATATGTGTCTATAAAATTAGTGTAGAACATTAAATAGTTCATATAATATTAATTTTATTATTTTTAAAACCATTTATTTGGTTTATCTCTTTATAAAATAATTACTACAACCATTTTATATAATTATTTAATATACTTATTTGTTGCATAAAAATTAAAAATAAAATCCTATGATGAAGATAAATCTATTAAATTTCAAAATAATACTTTTACTCGAATTTATCATCTTAAAATAACAATATTTAAATTTTTATACTTATTAAATTAGGAAGGTGACAACTTTGGAATCATTTCAAATAAAATAATATAAGTGTCATAATCACTTTTATAAGACTAAAAACGGTTATATATTATGTAATTGTATGGTTAAGGTGTTTATATACACTACTAATAAGTTTTGGTCAGGTTTGTGGGCCTTTTAATGGGTATTATTGTTTCAATAAAAATTATATTACTGATTTTTCACTTAATAAATAATTTCTACATCATTAATGTATCACCAATAATGACAATTATTTAATCCCTAAAAATTCTAAATATATTATAATGATGTAGATAATTTTATTATCTTTCTGGAGACTATTAATGTTCGAAGTTTTATGATTATCACTAAATTAAAATTATTATACTTATAATATTTAAGAGAGTGACATGTTGTCACTTTCTTTGGTTTTAATAATAATTAAATTATTTTCATGGTCAAAAGTCCATAAAATGAATCTAATCCGATCCTTAGGTGATATGGGTATACCTTTAGCCATCCAATAGAATTTTGGCAGTTGTTTGGGTAATTTTATAATCTTATATTTACTCTTAATTACCCGATTTACCTTTAACTATGGTAAATAAAATTTACCGTAGTTACTATTCATAATTTCCAAAAATAAAAAGTAGCCTATTAACATAATTTGGACCCACTTATTCCAAATATGGAATAAATTTTTTCAAATTCAATACATAGAAGTTGCAGAAATTAAATTAAAATTAATCCCGTTGTCGAATGAAAACAGGTTTTTGATTAAAACATTGTAAAAGATTGAATTGATTTAACCTACGAATTCAATGTAAAATCAATGCTAATGACATAAATTATATTAAATGGTAAAAATATATTCTATTTATACTTTAAAACCATTCAATATTATAATTTAACCACATAAGTTATTATGATGAAAAAATTTGTTTTTAATTAAAATATAGCGTGTTTTTACTATTCATTAAAATATGAAAGTTATCAGAAAAATATCAAAACTTTATCCAATGTGAATTTTTATATCCTGATTCAAAAGAAGAATTTTATTTTGTCAAATTGAACATATAAACATTTCAACAACTAGATTTAATGTGGGTGCGCCATCAAAAGGCGACAAAACTGTATTTTTTGAAAAATACTTATTTTACCCGAAAAATTTATTTTGTTCTTATACCATGTTCTAGAAAATGTGTAAAATGAATAATAATGTTATAAAATTCAAAATTTAGTTAATACTATTCATAACGGCTAGTTCATAATAATATAATAATATACCGTTGTTTAGTAAAACCTGGTATTGCGTACAACACATGCTATTGAGGAAGGTCGCGATTGCGTGTAATGAAAGCCAAGTCAGGGTTGCGTGTAGTGAAAGACTCCTTTGTTGTTTTTCCAACCATATTTCATTTATAAATTGAATATATATATATACATATATATATATATACACTCAATGTTGCGAACTTGAAATTGTGTGTAACCAGATCCAAGAACAGTGTTGTGTATACTGTAAGCTAATACGGTGTTGCGTATAGCGCAAGATAATCTTGGTGTAGAATACAACAAAAGATATGAAGGAAATTAAAACGAATATATCTTATAAAATCTCGGGTTGTTACATTCTACCCCCATTAAAATGAATTTCGCCCTCGAAATTCGTCGGGGTTATAAATCATTTACTATTCAAAGAAACCCACATCATAAAAAGGAATACTAAAACTTGGATTTAAAAACTAATGTATGAAACGTAACAGTTACCCAAATTAACTAATCACTGGGTTTCCACCTAGGAGAACATAGGTGAAAATATGTATATGGAAGAGAAATCTAACCGTCATGTTCTGATGGAGAGTGGTAGAGAACATGGCTATGAAAAATCCAACAATCACAAAGCCATAAATTTGTGATGATCTAGGGTACTATCTGATTCATCGGATATAAGGGAACTAGGACAACATTTTTGGTTTTCAAGATCATTTCCCTAAAGTTGATGAATTAAAAGAAATACTTACATGATTTTGGTACAATTTTACTGTTGTTCGTGAATTGAACAATTTACACTTCATCCCTTAAAGAAATGAAGTTGAATGTGTTATTCGTGATGTGTTAGTAGATTATGTGATAGAATGATGGGTCATTCCATCTGCTTCAAACAAAAGGTTAGCAAAAGTTATCAAATATACATAATTCCATCTATGGTGAGGTTAATTGTATACGATTCCAAAAATGAACTTATACTTCATATATCATGTCTCTTAATAAAATAAAACTAGTTTCTACTAACCAGGGACTTCCTGTAGGCCAGTGGTAGGCGATAAAGGCCAGTCACACTTCAGTTGTGGGTTCGATTCCCACTGCCTTGTCCGACGCGATGGGCTGTCGCCCGTTCTACAGGTTGTCCTTTTTCTAAAACTACATTACTATAAAATCCCATAAATAATATCGAAAAAAGTTCTATCCTTAAAAAAAACTAACTTATGTCCAACATAATCCATTCCAATCTTTAGGCTTATCTAAAATACATCGGTCCAAGATCATAGTATAAAGAAAATGAATACTTGAAATGTCACATAACAATCATGTGAATGCCATCATTTATCCCCCATATATCATAAGATATATTTTGTTGGTCAAACTACAAACATGTGAATACCTTAATCATGTATTCTCTTGAAGAATGAATACCCATTGAACCTTAGTGAAAACATGAATGCAGTTAAAATTTAACACTTTCCACATACCAAAATCCTCGAAATTCTATATACTCAAACCATGATATCACTTAGTCCTTATATCAATCATGAGCTCATGAATACAATAAAACATATCATTATCTTCTTATCCCTTCATTATGCGCATATCATCTACTTTCCAAAATATTTGAATCACTTTTCATGGTTACCGGTACCTTAAAATTATTGAAAACCACAATAGACTAATACAAAAATATTCTAATAAACCATAAAAGTACCTCAAAAACATTATTCTTTAATACCAATACATAAACACTTCAATCCATACTATTCAATGATTTTCCTGGAATAATTCCTTCCTTGATTTAGAAGTAACTTTTTAGGTCAGGGCATTGAGTTGGGTAATGCTCATGTTCTCCACAAATAAGACATTGAACTCCATAACAGTCTGTCATTCTATGACCCTTTTCTCCACACAGATAACATCTGTCCCACCATTTTAGGTATTCCTCAAGGTTCTTCTTCCCTTCTTTAGAAATCTCAATCTTCGTTTCTTTATGCTCCTCAACATGTGAACATGCATAAAAGTCTATCTTCCTCTTATTTGATGAATCAGGCATACCACTAAATTCCACCTTGATAATCATATATCGCGATGACTGATTTGGCATAATCACAACATATTTCTCTCTAGGCATTACAAAATTTTGTTGCTCATAGTCACCAATTTTTCCATTGGATTCAATGTTAACCGAATTCCTTCTGGTTCCCTCTATTGACTAAAACACAAAAAGAATTCTGTGAGAGTAAAAAATCATGCTAGGGAAAACAACATAGTAAAGGGGGATTAACCTCAATATCTAAAATCTTAGGTTAAATTCTAAGATCGTTACTGTAGTTCTAGGACTATATCCTATACGTATACTTATCCTTAGGGACATCCCTAGACATACCTTAGAAATATCTCTTGGGATCTCACTAACGTTTTCGAATCCTAGTTTCCAAAGGTTGACTAAACATTTCCTATGATACCAACTATAACAGTCTGGAATTACTTCCAGTGGACTATAATTGATACCTATCAGGGCACTCCATGGGCGGCTACACCCCGTGGGTGGGACACACCACCATGCCCAGTGTCATACATTTCCTCATGAAGCCCTTGGGCGGAGAGCCTTGCTTCGTCCAACGCTCACATGTGAGAGTTCCCAAGGATCAGATACATTCCTACCTCCTTTACCTTTGATACCAACTGTAGAGGCCCGAAGATTAACGTACATGGACATTACATTACTTTTTCAAAATACTTATTACATAAAAAAAACATACACACAAGGACTTTAATAGTATAGTGCCTTTGGAAACATGGAACGTAATCTTCTAATCGCGGTGAAAGATCTTCAACATCTCCCATAAAGATCTTCCCCTTTTTTTTCTTACCTAAAACCTTTCTTTATATCATGGGGAAAATAAAACATAAAAAGGGTGAGCTCAAATGCTCAGTAATGGTAAGCATGGATAAAATAAAACATACCATATACATTTGAACTTAAAAACATGAACATAATATTTAAACATTAAAAGTTAGAGCAATGACATAAAACATGGAAGTACGTAAGGAATAGATCATAAATAAACATTAAGAATGATAAAATATCATGGGAATAAAACATGTAATTGTGGAAACCATTATGAACATGATATTATTTCCATATTATCCAAGGAATTGCTTCCAAGACCATCTTAGTGGATAAAGTCCCTTTCTAAATCGAGTTCACTCCTCGTTCCAGTCCTATATTACTGAACCGGTTTAACTTTCTATTCCAGCCATGTCTATCTCATGAGATATAAATCTTTACCCAATGCATTGGAGGGAGATATAGGTCCCACCCATCTCATAATGAAATCATTCTTACTTGTGCCACAAAATAAACATACATCATTCATAAAAACCCAATAAATAAAATGTGTTTCATAAACATCATCCCATCATCACATAATCCATATAAAATAAATGGATATCATTTCATAATAAGAGAAGTGAAACCATGTAAATCATAGAGACATTATACTTGAAACATAAGCATATGAAATAATGTCATCTTAGATGAAAAATTATTTTGATAAAACACTTGAAATGAATTCTTGAGGAAAATATCATTTTTTCTTAAAAATCATCTTCTTTTCACAAAATTTCATGAAATTTTAAAAGAAAAAGATTTTGTTGAAAATATTCATGAAATATTTTGGAGGAAGCTTCATGAAAATAAGGCTTTATAAAACCGTAAAAATCTGTTCGTGCCGTATAAGTTAAAAAAACATTCTTCTCATACTTTTGCCGGAAAAGTCAAAAAAGTACCTCATAACGTAAACAAAAGAAATATTATTTACATACCATGTAGTAAAAGTCAAGAATGGGTAAAAAGGACTTTAAACATACATGAAAACACTTTTATAAAACATGGACATGGATGATAGAAATAAACCGAGTAAATACTTACGAATAAGAAATCTCGGATAAAAATGAGATTTGCAAAATTATCCCTTACCTTAGGTCCGATATGATTTATATGTTTCCAAACCTCCTGTATAATGATTTAAATAATTTCATTGACTTATTAAAGAATCATATTCATTGTTATGATATCATATATGGTTCACTTGTGACTTTATATTACCCATTATTTTGTAAATTCATGTTAAAGTAGCGTTTTGGGTAAAATCGTTTCATTTGTCGTTCGTGTTTTAACTTGTAATTATTCATATGATTACTTAGATCATGATTAATTACATCCAGAATGTAAAACAATATTTATATATAATATATATTCATAATATACATATATATAATAGATCGATAAATGGAAAGAAATACACCGTTCATGGAGACGGTAGTCCGTACGTATGCATGAACGTTGTTTTCGTTTCCTTATTGAATTGAATGGAATTAAGTATATGAAATATATATATATATATATATGTATACATATATCCATTAGCTTCATTATGTCATATATTTCATTATTATTCACTATATATACTTTATAATCATTCTTGAATGGTTAATCATGGAAAATGAATCTCATCGCATTCGTGGAGACGGTAGTCCGTATGTACGCACGAGCGATGATATCATTCCATGATTGTGGAATTGTATTGAAGTGTATGTATAATATTACATAATAAATATCACTTTACAATAACCATATATAGTTATTTATTTACACCATTATACCCATCCATGTAAGGTGGTGGCAGAAAATAGATTACACCACGGCGTGGAGACGGTATTCCGTACGTACGCACGCGCGGTGATTTTGATTTCCGTAGGATGGATAGATGGTGAAATAAGGTTGTTTCATACTTATAATAACATATACTTATATGACTTATACTGATTTTATTACTTCATAATGAAACAACTAAAGAAGAGGAAGTGGAAGAAGAAATAAAGTTCAAAGAATCGGTAACAGACATTACCTCTTCTTTGAAGCGCCTCTTTGAGACCTCCTCTTAGGGCACTAAAATTTGTGTTTGAAGAAGACCAGAACCTCTATGATGTTTCTAGGGATGTTTAGAAGAGAATTTTACAGGGGTTGGCCGAGCTTGAAGGCTCAAATTTGTGTGAGGAGGAGAGGGAGGAGGTGCCCTTTTATAAGGGAGGGGAGGGGCACCTTTGGAAATATAAAAAATATCAATTTATAATAAATCTAACCCCACTTAAAAACCTCTAAAAATGACTCATATTAGAATATTAGATGATATAGGGTTGTAATATCATCAACTAATAAAATTTAGACATGTTTGAAAATTATTTTAAACATTATCCACTTGATTTATCCTTACTTTATCAATTTAATTTTATTTGTGGTAATAACATTCTAAATTTTAAATTATAACAAATAATTACTTATTTATTGTGAATTGTTCATAATTGTATACTTTATAACATTTTAGACCATATAAATTTAAATTTATAATATTTATATATTTTTGTGATTTTTAAACAATTTTATAATATGTTATTTTTTTTAAAAATAACAATAGTGTCAATTTTGACACTATTCAATTATTTGAATTTAAATAAAATATATACAGAAGATATGTTCGAACTAAAATCTTTAATAGATTTATAAATGGTCATATGTATCTTGAAAATTAGTGGATAACATTAAATAGTTCATATAATATTTATTTTATTATTTTTAAAACCATTTATTTGGTTTATCTCTTAATAAAATAATTACTACAACATTTTTATAAAATTGTTTAATATACTTATTTGTTGCATAAAAATTAAAAATAAAATCCTATAATAAAGATAAATCTATTAAAGTTCACAATAATACTTTTACTCGAATTTATAATCTTAAAATCACAATATTTAAATTTTTATATTTATTAAATTATGAAGGTGACAACTTTGGCATCATTTAAAATAAAATAATATAAGTGTCATAATCACTTTTATAATACTCTAAACGGTTATATATTAGGTAATTGGATGGTTAAGGTGTATATATACACTACCAATAAGTTTTGGTCTGGTTTTTGGGCCTTTTAATGGGTATTATTATTTCAATAAAAACTATATTACTGATTTTTCACTTAATAAATAATTTCTACATCATTAATTTATCACCAATAATGACACTTATTTAGTCCCTAAAAATTATAAATAAATTATCATGATGTATATATTTTTATTAGATTTCTGGAGACTATTCATGTTTTAAGTTTTATGATATTTATCACTAAATTAAAATTATTATACTTATAAGATTTAAGAGAGTGACATGTTGTCACTTTCTTTGGTTTTAATAATAATTAAATTATTTTCATGGTCAAAAGTCCATAAAATGAATCTAATCCGACCCTTAGGTGATATGAATATACTTTTAGCCATCTAATAGAATTTTTTCAGGTGTTTGGGTAATTTTATAATCTTATATTTACTCTTAATTACCCGATTTACCTTTAACTATGGTAAATAAAATTTACCGTAGTTACTATTCATAAATCCCAAAAATAAAAGGTAGCCTATTAACATAATTTAGACCCACTGATTGAAAATATGGAATCCTTTTTTTTAAAATTCAATACACAGAAGTTGCAGAAATTGAATTAAAATTAATCCCGTTGTCAAATGAAAATGGGTTTTTGATTAAAACATTGCAAAAGATTGAATTGATTTAACCTACGAATTCAATGTAAAATCAATGCTAATGACATACATTATATTAAATAGTAAAAATATATTCTAATTATACTTTAAAACCATTCAATATTATAATTTAACCACATAAGTTATTACAATGAAAAGAGTTTTTTTAATTAAAATATAGCGTGTTTTTACTTTTCATTAAAATATGAAAGTTATCAGAAAAATATCAAAACTTTATCCAATGTAAATTTTTATATCCTGATTCAAAAGAAGAATTTTATTTTGTAAAATTGAACTTATAAACATGTCAACAACTATATTTAAAGTGGGTTCTCCATCAAAAGGCGACAAAACTGCATTTTTTGAAAAATACTTATTTTACCCAAAAAATTTATTTTGTTCTTATACCGTGTTCTAGAAAATGTGTAAAATGAATAATAATGTTATAAAATTCAAAATTTAGTTAATACTATTCATAACGGCTAGTTCATAATAATATAATAATATACCGTTGTTTAGTAAAACCCCGTATTGCGTACAACACACGCTATCGAGGAAGGTCGCGATTGCGTGTAATGAAAGCCAAGTCAGGGTTGTATGTAGTGCAAGACTCCTTTTTTGTTTTTCCAACCATATTTCATTTATACATTGAATATATATATATATATATACATATATATATATATACAGTCAATGTTGCGAACTTGAAATTGTGTGTAACCAGATCCAAGAATAGTGTTGTGTATACTGCAAGCTAATACGGTGTTGCGTATAGCGCAAGATAATCTTGGTGTAGCATAAAAAAAAAGATATGAAAGAAATTAAAACGAATATATCTTATAAAATCTCGGGTTATTAGAGAGAGCAATGAGACAGGGGGAGAATATTAAATCTGACGATGCTAGAAGTGATCGATCAAAGAATAGATATCACGACAGCTAAGGATCGTGATAAAAGTAGAAGAGTGGTGTTGGAATGTGATAAGAATATTTCTAAAAAATTGGTATCAGTTTGGTGTCAATAGTGGGTGTCAGAGTTAAAGTTATTCATTGATGAAATTTTTATTTACTCTTGTTTCTCACGTCGAGCATTGCTCATGTGGGCTTAGAGTATGTGTTGAGTAAATCCTTGATCGCTATTGGAATCGCAATAGGCAAATGGTGGATGAATAATTAACGATGTATCTTTTTATGGAAGAGTTGTCAACAAACCCAAAGAGGGAAATTATTGGGCAAAAATCCCTCAAGGCATCATTGAAGCATTTTTGAGGTGATTGTGTTTGTTGAAAAAGGGGACATCTGTGTTGTGATTGTTGAAAAAGAAAACCATGACATAAAAATTTGTTGAAAAAGGGGATTTCATGGTGGAATGTCGAGTTCAAGGACTGTGTTTAACGTTCCATGTTTTATTTAAGAACATCTACAAAGGAATGGATGATCTGGAGGCGGTAGAAAAAGAGAAGATACAGGGTGGTGCCATTTTCCAGTGTTTGTCAGATTTTTGGGCCTGAAACTCGACAAATGGAGAAAAGTGGTTTTTGGAAAAGGGAATTGTGTTCCGTTGTCTTGAAGGAGAGGAAACTTGCGCGCCATATGTTTTTCAAGATTATAAGATCAAAAAATGGAAAAGGGAAAATGGCCGCCCAAGTTCAGGGTTGGTCACGCAAGTGACTTGCGCGCCGAAACTTGCACGCCGAGGGGTGACTTGCAAACCATCGCGCAGGGTGTCCATATGCCTATAAATAGAGGTCGACCCCTCCTAATTCGGTATGAGTTCAACACTTATATAAAATCAGATATCCCATCACTCAGGTGTGGTGGACGCGCAAGTGGTGGTGTGGTCGCACAAGTAGAAGTTGTGCGCCAGTTGTTTGTTGCATGCCCAAGGTGGTTTGGGAGATAAAGGAAGGGATTCAACCAAGTTTTGGGTTGAATAAGGTTATGTCGTGCAAGTGGTTGAGATGAACTTGCGCGCCAATTTTTAAGAAGTGCAATAGTTGATGGTTGCGCACCAATATTGATTTGTGTGTAAAAGGGTGTGAGTCTTGCAAGTTTGGAGTTGCATAATCTTGTGTCGCGTAAGTGGTTGAGGTGGACTTGCACGCTAGTTATAACATGCACGCTGATACATTCACACCAGCTTGGAGAAGGGTGCCGGCTAATGTTGAATCATGATAGTGATTCTGGGCTGTGTGAAAGCTAGAAGATTGCCCGATACCTTCGGTTCAAACTGAGATTCATCTACGGGTGAAAGTTGGACTTAAATAGGGAATCTACATACTATGGAGGATGCATTCATTAGTGAAAATGAAGATACCTACAGGTCTATAAACTGTGAGTGGATCCTTTCTAGATCAGTGATAAAAGGAAGAGGAAGAAGGTGATCCTCTCCACCGGCAGTGAGCTAGAGAGAGAGACTAATAGAGTGACCCTTGAGAAAGCAGTGAGCTGACCCTAAACCTTGTAAAGGTAGTGAGCCTTGGAATAGAAGTGATCTATCCTGAACTTTGTAAACAATAGTGCACTTTTAGTGGATTTGGTACATCGGCACATCGCCGGTGTATGCTCCTTGGACGTAGCCTAGTGAGGGTGAACCAAGTAAAATTGTTGTGTCCTGTGCATGATTTACTTTCTGTTTATATTGTGCACTGAGAAAGAGAGATAAAATTATTTTTCTTAACAGAGAAATAAGATCAGAACGGGAGTTAATTTTAAATTAGTCATACCCTGATTCACCCCCCTCTCCGGGTATTTAGCCTTGTAGACCTAACATTCTTGAAGAAGCAACCCAGTTTTCTTGAGCGTTCTTTGTTCGTTGTGGTTTCTGTCAAAACTCTAAAGGTAGGGGGGTTCTATCTCGACTCCACTTAGTAGAACTGATTGGCATGCTTTCAAATTGAGTGTGTGGTGTGGAATTGATAGTGAAAAGTGTAGAATAAATATTCTTTAGTGATGATTTATGGTTTTAGTGGAATTGTGAAATCTTGGTAAATTGTCATGCAAAGTGATTTGGATTCTTGAATTTAAAATTTTGATTTAAAATTATGGATTTTCTGAAATTGTAAATGGTTTGATGGAAGATGAATTTTCAATAAAAAGGGTGTTTTATTGAAATGGTCTGAGATTGAAATGACTTTGATGGAATTGGGTTTCAATAAAAAGGTAGTTTTATTGAAATGGTTTGGAATTGAAATGGTTTGTCTTTGAAATGCTTTTGATGGAAATGGTTTTCAATAAGAAGGTGTTTTTATTGAAAGGGTGTTTTGGCATGATTTATGGGCATATGTGGTGTGTGTTCATATTGCATTGGGGATAGACATGGGTTAGGGGTCTCCCCCATCAGTGTTGGGATGGATAAGGGTTAGGGCTCTCCCCTGTCAAACATTTATATCGCATTTGGGGCAGATAAGGGTTAAGGGTATCCCCAATCAGTGTTTGGATGAATAATGGTTAGAGATCTCCTCTTTCAAGTATTCATGTGCATTTGGGTTGGATAAGGGTAAGAAGTCTCCCCCATCATGTTTGGGAAGGATAAGGGTTAGGGCTTCTCCCCTCTTCTAGGTAGCATGCATGGTTGGTTGCATGAGTTTGTGAAATGGTTGGGTATGCTAAAAAGGAAATGGTTGTGAACTGGTTCTTAAGCTTGTTTGGTTATTTTTTTGGAAAAATAACTTGCTGGAAAAATGGTTTCAATTTCTCTTGGAATGCCTTTGGTTATGAATGGTTTTTGAAACTTTTTTATATTTAGTTATAAACTTCTTTTGAGAAAACGTTTTATATAAACTATTTTTATATAAAGGTGGGTAACTCTTCGATTCTAGTGGCGTGATTAGGGAATTCATTGGGGAAAACCTACTGAGTTTTATACTCACCCCTGCTTTGGCACGTTGGTGATTTTGAAGATGTCGTATTTCGGGACATAGGTAAAGGTAAATAATCTTATTGCTAGTGGCTTGTGGTGATTCTTGGGAGATGTTGTGGAGCTTGGAGCTTGTGGAGAATGGAGTTGTAGTGTCTTTTGAGAGTCTTGAGCTGTTCATCTACTGTGTACATTGATGCTTAGTTTGGTCTTCTGTTGTTGGGTCATTTGATGTAGTTTGATATAAATGAAGTGTTTATTGGTCATTCATTTGTTCATTCATCATATAGTGAATGTTTGGTTATGGTTGGTTTATGGGCTAATTTCTTAAAGGGTAAATCGTCCCCCACTTATACTTGAAACCATTTGGAATTTATTGCTAGCCTTTGGCACCTTGGGGATGTCGCTTAAGGCCTAGAAATGACTCGTGGTACTCTCAAGCCAATGATAATTGGAAGGTCATTACAAATGGTATCATCTTGTTCGGTCCTTGCCTAACAAGTAGTCATCGATGTTCTTGGTCTTGGATTTGAAATTCATTCTTTTCTATTCCTTTGGTCGAAATCTTAGAGAGGAGTAGGATTGTCAGAACTTGAAATGTATAGCATAAAAGGACATAGCTAACCCATTTATGCTGAACTTCAAGTTACCAGGGTGTTGGGTATATAAGTGTTTTGGATACACTTATAGAATGTTGGGAAATCTCACTGTCATGGGTTTAGCCAATGAGATGAACATGACATGCATTGTTGAGGAATGATTTCCCACTATGATTGTATATCTCATTGTGAAGAATGAGTAATGATTTTGTGAAAGGTATGAATTTTTGAAAAATGTAGAAATTTTTTTCTAGTAAAATATTTTGAAAATAGGGTATTTGGTGTTTTTTGAAAATGGGTTTATTTTCAAAAGGCATGAGGAATGTTTTCAAAAATGTTTGAACATGGGAAAAATGAAATTTGGAAAAAAATATTGTGACAGACGATGTGATATAATTTGAAATGCTAAGACATCGGTTTCTAGAGAGTGAGATTGATAGTGTTTGTTGTTGGTTTAGAATATGGCATCCGGTAGGCGTCGTCGGAACCTACCCGAAGAGGTTGAAAAGATTGTTGTTGCACCAGCACCACATGTGAACAAAGAGCTGGTTTAGAGTATTTTCTAGGATTTTCATGCTGTGGATATGGGGAACCAGAGGAATGATCCAATGCATGTGTATCATACAATCCAGTTCATGAAGTATAATCCACCGAACATTCAGGGTGATGCTGAACCCGAGAAGGTGGAGGTGTGGATAAGTAGGATGAATCGTATCATTGGTTTCATCAACACACCATTAGAGATGAATGTAAAGTTGGTGACATATATGC